>CM076904.1:18094136-18712776 GCA_039519145.1 Kokia cookei
CAAATTAGTTCTTGAGTTAATCAAAGAGTTTGATGATGTCACTTTCCATTATCTCCCACGGGAAGAAAACCAGATGGCCGATGCTCTTGCCATGTTAGCCTCGATAATTAAAGTAAATAGATCGGAAGATGTAAAGACCATTCAAATGAGCATCTACGAAGCTCCAGCTCATTGTTATGATATTGAGGTAGAAGAAGAAGAAGAAAGGGATGACCGCCCATGGTACCAAGATATTCTTCAGTTTGTAAGAGATCGCAAGTACCCCGAGCAAGCTTCAGAAAATGAAAAGAGGATATTGAGAAGACTTACCAATGAATATGTCCTAAATGGGGAAATCTTATACAAAAGGATAAAAGATCAAGTGTTGCTAAGATGTATTGACGCAGTTGAAGCTAAGAAGATCTTAGAAGAAGTTCATGAAGGCATTTGTGGGACACACGCCAATGGTTTCACGATGGCCCGACAAATAATGAGATTTGGGTATTACTGGTCTACTATGGAAGGCAACTGCATCAATTATGCCAAGAGGTGCCATAAGTGCCAAATTTATGGAGACAAGATTCATGTACCTTCATCACACCTTCATGTCATGACTTCTCCTTGGCCGTTTTTTATGTGGGGCATGGATGTTATTGGGTCAATTTCTCCAAAGGCTTTCAATGGTCACAGATTTATCTTCGTGGTTATTGACTACTTCACCAAATGGGTAGAAGAAGCGTCTTACGCTAATGTAACGAAGTCTACGATTAGTAAGTTCTTTAAAAAGGAGATCATCTGTCGATATGGGATGCCAAAAAGGATCATATTTGACAATGCCTTGAATTTGAACAATAGCACGATAGCGGAAGTTTGCGAGCAATTCAAAATCAAGCATCACAACTCATCTCCCTATCATCCAAAAATGAATAGAGCTGTGGAAGCAACTAATAAGAACATCAAGAAGATCGTGGCGAAAATGATTGAGACTTACAAAGACTGGCACGAAAAACTATCATTTGCTCTCTTTGCCTACAGAACTTCAGTCAGAACTTCTACTAGGGCAACACCGTTCTCATTGTCATACGGTATGGAAGCAGTCTTGCCTATTGAGGTTGAAATACCTTCTCTCCGAGTCTTAACTGAGCTTCAGTTAGATGAGGCAAAATGAATCCAAGCTCGATACGATCAATTGAATTTTATTGAGGAAAAGAGATTAATAGCTATCTGCCATGGTCAGATGTACTAAAAAAGAATGATACGAGCTTATGATAAAAAGGTTCGTCCTAGAGAATTTCATGTGGGAGATCTAGTTTTGAAAAAGATACTTTCCATACACAAAGACTTCCGCGAAAAATGGATGCCCAACTAGGAAAGGCCTTATGTGGTAAACAAAACTTTCTCAAGAGGAGCTCTCATTCTCACAAAAATGGACGGCAAGGATCTGTACAACCCCGTCAATTCAGATTCGATGAAAAAATACTTAGCCTAAAAAAAAGATTGAGATGAAAACCCGCAAAAGGGCATCTCAATGCTAAAAAAAGGTCAAGATGAAAACCCACAAAGGACATCTTGGAACCAAAGGTTTTTGAGTTGAAAACCCACAAAGGGTGACTCAAAATGAAGAAGTGAGTATGAAGCGACTATCTAGCAGGACGAAGAAACTTCACAGCTTGAAACATCAACAAGGCACTCCAGGTTTTCTAGACACATATCCAAGCTCAAAAGTGATTCTTAGCAAGGTGACGCAGGGAAGCTCATTTTGCGATATCCAGGGCAACTAATTATCTTTTGTTGTTATACGTAGGTGATTTTTTACTTATATTGCCTTTTGTGATCCTCTCTATTGATTAGAATTTTCAATAATCATGACTTTATTTCTTCACAATTTTGTTTGAGCATTTTGCATCCAAAATAACGGATAATGAACTAATAAATCATATAAAGATCCATGAGCATTATTCTGGAATTTCCTAAAAAGTACAGGGGTCCAAAACAGGACTATCAATTAGAAAACAAACTTGAAAACAAGCAGTTCAAGACCAGCCTAGAAGAAGACAGGGCAACACATCAACGACAAAGTTTAGACAGGCGATAGACCAGGCCAACCCGAATAATAATAAATGAATCTGACATTCATCATGCACATTCATGTAGTTAGGAGCATTTGAGTCATTCTAATCATGACTTTCTAAGTTACGCCAACATAGAGGTCCATAAAAGCATACTTTACAGGTCATATCCCCTCAAAATGGCTAGATGAATCAAGGAAACTTCTAGCATTAAAGGAAAAGATTAAGACCACAAAGGCGAAGTTGAAAGGACCAGGACTCCAATACCTTACCCCGATCATGGGGTAGATTGTGATTACCTAAAACAACGAGGCGGTCATCTTCTTGATGAGATACAGAGAAATATACCAACTCGAAGAAACAAAGCTCAAATGTGAGCGAATATTCGAACCGCAGCTTCCTGATGAGGTACTGAGAGCAGGTCGAAGCAATAAAGCGGTTACCTTCTTGATGAGATACAGAGAAGTGAACCAGATCTGTCTTCCTGATGAGACACAAAGAAGTTAATCAAAACAAGGGATGCGGTCATCTTCTTGATGAGATACTGAGAAGTAAACCAAATCAATGAAGCCAGGCTCAAAGTGAGAAAATCTTCGAACCTCAGCTTCCTGATGAGATACTGAGAAGTAGGTCAAAGCAATAAAGCGGTTACCTTCCTGATGGGATACAGAGAAGTGAACTAGATCCGTCTTCCTGATGAGACACAGAGAAGTGGATCAAAATAAGTGATGCGATCATCTTCTTGATGAGATACTAAGAAGTAGACCAAATCAATAACATCAAACCACTGAAGTTGCGAGCAAATCGAATGAAGCTACAGTAGCAAATTTTGTCTTTTTGAAATTGCCTTAGGGCAAGATGGAATCACAATGCCGAAGATGTAGAGAAGCGGATGCAGTGAAATCGAATGGCCAATAAAGCAAAGGGTGGGCTAGTTGAAGAAAGAGCGTCAAAGAGATGAGACCTAACAAATTGGGCATCCATTTGGTCTTTGCTCTGTTCCTGTTACACAACAACGAGCAAAGAGGGGCAGTTGTTGAAGCCCAATTTATCCGGGCCCAACAGAATTTAAATTTATTTTAAAATTAAATTTATTTTAAGTTTAAATTTATTGGAAATTTAAATTTATTATAAATTTAAATTTAAACTTATATAAATAATGTCCAATTACAAAGCTTGAAGCCCATTTTACAAAAACCAAATAGGGCCCAATTACAAATAGCCCATTTCAAATGACCCAAGCCCAAGCACTAAACCTAAGTCAAAACCTAATCTGGCAGCTAAACTGATGCTACCCCAACTTGCAATTGCCTGCTGCTGCTGTTGCCTCCATTTCAGCAAACTAGAGGCTGCCACATCAGCCCCAAGTTGCACCACCAGCAACTTGCCACTACCACCTCTGCACGAGCACCACTACAAGCTGACCCTGCTCTACAAAAGAAAGAAAAGACAAGTGTTAAATGTCAAGAAACAAAAGAAAATCATTGTAAACATGGCTATAAAGCCAGAATTGAAAGCAATTGTAAGGGGTTACTGACCCTCGATTGAATGTTCAAAGCTAATATATAGTCACAAAATTCTGAAAATCAGTATAGCAACAGTAAGCTTTTGCAAATCAAAAACACAAAGCAGTTGATACCAGACTGTGAGCAGAATACCAAGCACTCTCAGACTCTGTGTTAGCCAGGTATATTATTCAAATGTACGCATATTTATTATGTTGTTATTAATATTCATGCTTGAACATGTATCTAATAATAATAATAATAATAATAAAATATATATTAATAATAATAATATTAATAAATATTAATAAAAAAGAAAATTGAAAAGTCGAGAGGGCGTATTTGCTGGTGTCACCATTGCCCGGAGCTGTGAAGAAACCTACTCCGATTGTCGTCCATGCCTCGTCGGGGATTGACCTGTAAAAAGGGAAACAAACAAATGTTATTAATAATGGTATAAACCGACGGATAGATTTTAAAAATTGAAAAACCCATTCCAGTTTTTAAAAAATGACTGAAGATTAAAACAGGATTTATAAAAAGTTTTAAAAGGAGAACCGAACCAGACCTGTTCGAATGTTTAAAAAATATGTGGTTTTTGTTTTGTTTTCCGAAAATCCAAGCTAAATCCGTCGGATTTAAGCTTGGATGTAGGTTTAAAATAGAAAGAATATGAAAGGAGGAGTTTTTCTACTTATCGGTGGACGTGGATGACAGAGATCGGTGGCACGTGGCGTGCGTGGTGACTAACGGATGGCGGAATGACCGAGGAACCCCATGGCCAGCTCTGGGCTTGAAGAGAGGAAGGGAGAGTGTTTGGAAGCTTTTTTTTAATGAACAAGAACAAAATGAATTTTTTTGAGGAAATTTAGGCTTTTATAAGGTTTCTAAACTATAGCGTTCAGGAAAAGGGGGTTAGCTGCAAAACGACGCCGTTTTAACATGATTTGACCTGACCAGGATTCGCGTATTTTTAACTTTTGGGATATTTGCGCTCATATCCCTTTCGCTTTTTTTATTTTTACAATGTGGTCCTTTTCGTATTTTTAATTAATTTTCAATTGGCACAACAAATTTAAATGTTTTTAATTTAGTCCTTTTAACCCTTTTGAAGCCTAAGAGGTTGCCACGTGTCCCATTTTTGGTTTATTTATGCAATTGGTCCTTCCCATTTTATTTTTGTTTCAATTTTATCCTTAAATTAAGTTTTGTCTTATTTTTAAATTGGCCCAAGAATTTTAAATAACTTTCAAATTAGTCCTTTTACTTCAGAACACATGAGAAGCTACCACGTGTCACCCTTTTTGGTTTTATTCCCCAGAAGGTCCCTAAACTATCTAAAAATTACATTTTTAACCCCAAACTTTGCAAAAATCATATTTTTAACCTCAAACTTCCAAAAATTACATTTTTGACCCTAAACTTTTCAAAAATCATATTTTGACCCTTAAACTTCCAAAAATTACATTTTTCTCCTCAAACTTTCCAAAATTGCATTTTTTACCCGAATTTCTCAAAAAATTACATTTTCACCCTCAAACTTCAAAAAATTCCTTTTTTAACCCTAAATTTTCTAAAAATTACCATTTTACCCTTGGATGTCCAAAAATATCATTTTTGACCTTGAACTTTTCAAAAATTACCATTTTACCCTCGAATGTCTAAAAATTCCATTTTTGACCTCGAATTTTCCAAAATTACCATTTTACCCCCGGATATCCAAAAATACCATTTTTTACCTCGAACCTTCGAGAATTACTATTTTGCCCCCGAAGTGTCCAAAATTACCATTTTACCCTCGGGTATCCAAAAATTACATTTAATCTCGTTTGCTTCGTTTTTCCTTTCTTCCTTCAATATACATACATAGTATTTTATTATTCTTTCATATTTTATCCTATCAATTTTATGTTTGATTTCTTTTATATATATTTGTTTACCTGCTTAATTATTTCGTTTCGTGTTGCTTAATCTTCGTTATTAACTGCTCATTCATATTTAAGATTACACACTTATTTTCAAAATTATTTTCATAAACCTTTAAAATCGAGGCAATGTCCTTTTTGTGTGGAAACTTCGGGAAAACATGCCCTAACGTGTCGGATGTGATTTTTTCGTATAATTCACACAAATCTAATATCCTTTTCCAAGTTTTTCTTAAATTCCTGTTAATTTCGAGATTCTGAGAACGTCGTGCCCTAACGTGTTGGTCGCGACTCCATTTCTCCGTCGAAAGTCGAGAGAAATAGCATTCACTTCAAATTTTTTAAGTCATGTTTATGAGGATCGTATTTTAAACTCAATTCAAAATTTTGAGTTCACAAAAAAATATATATATACAAATGATTTTAAAACAAAACAAGGCAATATCCTTTCATGTGAAGACTTCGAAAAACCATGCCCTAACGTGCTGGGTGTGATTTTTGTATAATTCACACAATTGAATATCCTCTTTAAAGTGTTTCAAAATGTCCTTCAATTTCGAAAGTCTGAGAACATAGTGCCCTAATGTGTTGGACACGATCTCCAGTTCTTCTACAAATTCGAAACACACGGATGATTTTTCCCTAAATAGGATTTTTGAAAATCATGCAAAGTTTTCTAAAGACAAAGATCGTATTTTAAATTTTACTCGAGTTTTCAAATGTTTTAACAAACTAAGACCCGAAAGTAATCAATGTGGTACCAATTTTGGGCGTATGAGGGTGTTAATCCTTCCTCATGCATAACCGACTCGCGAACCTGTTTTCTGGATTTTAAAGACCAAAATATTTTTCAAAATAGATTTTAAACATTTTGAGGTGATCCAATCACACCATATAAAAAGATTGGGGGCGACTATCATTTTTTCAATTTTTTTAATATTGTTCGAGACTTGTTTGTTTTCCCCAAAAATAAACGTTTCGACATCTGCAATGTTATCATTTATTGGTACTCTGCATATTTTCACATCTCCTTGATCAATAATTTCTCAAATGAGATGAAAACGCCTAAGTATATGCTCGGATCGCTGGTGAGGTCTGGGTTCCTTTGCTTGTGCAATGGCTTCGTTGTTGTCACAACGAAGTTCTATAACATCTGATATGCTAAGCACAACCCCTAGTTTAGATATGAACTTCTTGTTCTAAATAGCCTCTTTTGCAGCTTCACTGGCTGCAATATACTCGACCTCTGTTGTAGAATTAGCAACTGTACCTTACTTTGAACTTTTTCTGCTCATAGCGCCACAATTAAGGCAAAACACAAAACCAGATTACGACTGTGAATCATCCTTATCGGTTTGGAATCTAGCATCAGTGTAACCTGTCGAAACCATTTTTTGAAAAAAGTCCCGACTTTATTTTAGAATACGAAAATGGAGTCACCACCAATATTTTTTACCTGGTGTGATTGAATCACCTTAAAATATTTAAATTTATTTGAACAAACATTTTGGTCTTGGAAATCCAAAAAATAGGTTCGGGAGTCGGTTACGTATGAGGAAGGATTAGCACCCTCACATGTCCAAAATTGGTACCTAGTCGATTATTTAAGGTCTTAATTGTTGAAAATTGGAGAACTCAAGTAAATTTTAAAATACGACCCATAGATACACAAATAATATATTTAAATGTCATTAAAAATTAAATAGGATGTTCAATTATTTAGATTCAAAGAAAAAAATTATACCCAACACGTTAGGGCACGATTTTTCGAGTCCCCTAAAATAACAAAACATTGAGCACTTATCGATTTTAAGCACGATACTCAATTATTTTGGTTCAAGAAAAATCGTACCCAACACGTTAGGGCACAATTTCTCGAATTCCCTAAAGTAAAAGAACATTGCCTTTATTTTTTTAAAACAATTTATGTATTTTAAAAAACGATATACATTTATATTGTTAAAAATGTTTTGTAAAAGATGGATAAATCCATGTAACTTACAAGTAATAAATGACGATTATCGATTTTAAAATGGATATTCGATTATTTAGGTTCGAAGAAAAATCGTACCCAACACGTTAGGGTATCACTTTTCAAATTCCTTAAAATAAAACATTGCTTTTATTTTTAAAACAATTTATATATATTAAAAAACTTTAAAAAATGATATTCAATTTATTTTATTACAATACTTTACAAAAGATGAATGAATGTATATACAATTTTATCTAATGATGACAATATAGACATACATACTTGAGTTAAATAACTTTACCAAATACCATTACATACAATTACCGATGTAAAGAAAATAATAAAAAGAAATAAATAACTAATAAAATAAAAAACATAATTACATGAGAGGGCAAGATCAAATGGCATGAAAGAAAACAAATATATAAAATAGGAAAAATTAAACAATGAATAAATAAGTAAAAAATTAAGTAAAAGGTAAAATACAAATGACATGGAAAATAATAAACGAAATAATAAAATAAAATAATGAAAACAATGAATGAATAAAAAATTAAATAAATAAAATAAATATAAATAATATATATATGGGATTCAATTAGAATAAAATAGAATAAAAAGGAAAATTTTTTAAAAAGAATAAAAATAAAAGGATTGAATTAAAAATAAACAAAATAAAGAGGGCCAATTTAAAAGAAATAAAAGGACAAAGGGATCAAATTAAAACTAAAACAGAATTTTTAAGCAGAAAATAGAAAAAACAGAAAAATGGGGCCAATTGAATATCTGGAGGAACATAGGGATCGCGTGGGAAATTTGCCCATGTCCCTACACGTGTCATCTCCAAGCAAAAACAGACAAAGGATCAAATTGTAAAACATTTAAAATTATTGGGCGAAATTAAAATAAATTAAAAAGGACACAAAAGGATGAAATTGAAACATATGGGAAATACGGAAGGACCATGGGCGTAAATAACCCACTGGGCCAAAAACACGCGGATCTTCTATCCGGTCGGGTCGGTTTACGGGTTTTTAAGTCAAAACGACATTGTTTTAGGGCCACTGAATCAAGCCCTAAAAGACGTTGTTTAATGGTGTTATTTAAACTATTTTTTTTAAAATTTCATTACAACACTTTTCTAAAAAAAACTTTAAAACCCTCTTCTTCTTTTTTTCTCTCATACACCCAAAGGCCGACCATGAGGGCGATCGGTCATCCGCCATGGCCATCGCCACTTACGGTGGTTGATTTTTTAAAAAATTCCTTTTTTTACTCTTTTTAAACCCTAAATCAGATCTAGGGTTAAAACCTCCAGATCTGGTTTCCAAACTCCATAAAACGTTACAAATCATTTCAGTTCTTGAGATTTTAGAGGTTTTTTTGGTTTTCCTTTTTTGTTTCTTATCATCGAGGTCCCTACGCGGATATGGAGAGATCCAGAGGGCCACCATGGTGGCGGATGAGAAGACCAAGAGGTAAAAAAAACTCAAATCTCTTATATTTTATTTTTATATTTTGAAAATAAAAAATAATAAAATAATAGTATATGTAAAAAAACGATGGCTACCTTCGAATTGTTTTATTTTTATTGCTGGTTCGTGTGTAAAAAATTACAGATTTGAACATGGGGCTTTTATAGCCGTTTTACAATTCCTTTTTCTTTTTCTTTTTGTTTCTGTCTTTGTGCTTCTTTTTGCAAGCTCTTTCATGATGGTGGCAAGAGGGAGGTCAACAGTAGTGATGGATTTAGAAGCTTTTTGTTTTGGTGAAACCATGGCAGAAGAGCCTCGTGGCTACCGACGTGGCTACTGACGTGGCCAAAAGGGGAGCGACGCTAGATGGATACTTGAGAAATTAGGGTTTCTTAATTTCTTTAAAGTGTTGGGTCTTTCGGGCCGTGTTTAGGTTTGGGTCATAGGTATTGGGTTTAGGGTTAGTTTGGGTTAGATTTAGGTATGTAAAATGGACTTGGACTTTTTATGGAAATAGTTTTGTGTTTCATTTATTTTTGTTCTGTTTGGGTTTGATTTTGTTTGTTGGGCGGATTACATAACCTTTTACACTTAGCTCTTCCTCACCTCCATGTATAAGGAATGTATCCTTAGTCCATCACAAGTACTTAAGGATATTCTTAACTGCCACCCTATGATCTTCATCGGGATCTACTTGATACCGACTTGTCATGCTTAAAGCACAATACATCTAGACGAGTACATAGCATAGCAACATGATAGACCCAATAGCCGAAGCATATGGAATCTTACTTATTCGCTCTCTCTCTTGAGAAGTTGAAGGACACATTTCCTTCGATAGTGAAATACCATGTCTCATAGGTAAGAATCCTCTCTTAGATTCTTCCATATGAACCTCTTCAGTACTTTATCTATGTATGTACTTTTGCTTAGACTTATGTTTTGGCTTAGACCTATGAGTCGCCTTGATCTATCTCTATAGATTTTGACTCCTAAAATGTACATGGCCTCACCCAAGTCCTTCATAAAAAAAACAACGTCCTAACCACGTTTTAACAGACTGTAGGGTAGGTATGTCATTTCCTATGGAAAGTATGTCATCTACATACAGTACCAAGAATACAATAGTGCTCCCACTAACTTTCTTGTAAACACAAGGCTCATCTTCATTTTTTATAATACCAAAGTCTTTGATTGCATAATTAAAACAAAGATTCCAACTTCGAGAAGCTTACTTCAATCCATAAATGGATCTTTGTAGCTTGCATATCTTTCCAGCATCCTTTGGGACGACAAAACCTTCAGGTTGTGTCATGTACACATCCTTTTCTAGTTTCCCATTAAGGAAAGTTGTTTAAACGTCCATATGTCAGATTTCATAATCATGAAATGCAGCTATTGCAAGCAAGATCCGGATGGATTTAAACATAGCAACATGAGAAAAGGTTTCGTCATAGTCTACACCATGAACTTGGCGAAAACCTTTAGCGACCAATCGCGCTTTGTATGTTTGTACATTATCATCCATGTTGGTTTTCTTTTTGAAAACCCACTTGCAACCTATGGGTTTAACCTCTTCAAGTGGTTTAACCAAGGTTTATAATTGATTTTTTGACATGGAATCCATCTCAGATCTCATGGCCTCTAGCCATTTCTCAAAGTCTGGGTTCACCGCTTCTTGATAAATCCTAGGCTCATCTTGATCCATAAACAAAACATCACCATGTGTTGTAATGAGAAATCCATATCTCCCAAGTACATGACGTTCCCTTAAGGATCTTCGCGGTGGTTGTGTTTCCACAACAGTTGATTGTTCAACAACAACTTGTGTAACATGCTATTGTTCAATCTCTGGTTCAGTGATATCTTGTTCTTCTTGAATTTCTCCAAGTTCAATTTTTCTACCACTTCCTTTTCTAGAGACAAATTCTCTTTCAAGAAAGACTCTTGTCCAAGCAACAAACACTTTATTCTTGGTAGGATTGAAGAAATAATATCCTTTAGTTTGTTTAGGATATCCCACAAAGATGCATTTTTTCAGATTTGGGTTCGAGCTTTGTAGACATCTGACGTTTAACATTAGCTTCACAACCTTAAGTCTTTATAAATCAATACTAGGACACTTCCCAGTCCACGTCTCATATGGTGTCTTCTCAAAAACTCATCATTGATCAAACCGATTTAAATGGAACACAATTCAGTGTGAAGGTAACTGTCTCAAGTGTATGTCCCCAAAAGGAAGTAAGAACATCAATACAACTCATCATTGATCAAACCATATCTAATAATATTTGATTTCTCCTCTCAAAAACTCCGTTCCATTATGGAGTACCGGGAGGTGTAAGTTGTCAGACAACCCAAACTCCTTCAAAAGCTCATCAAACTCTAAGCTTAAGTATTGTCCTCCTCGATTTGATCGAAGTGACTTGATACTTTTGCCTAGCTGGTTTTGTACTTCATTATTAAATTCCTTGAACATTTCAAGGGTTTCAGATTTATGGCGCATAAGATATACCCATATCTACTAAAGTCATCAATTTAAGTAATGAAGTATTAAAAACCCCCTCTATCTTTAGTATTCATTGGAGCATATACATCACTATGTATTAAGCCCAAAATATCACTAGCTCGCTCACTTTTACTATTAAAGGAGTTTTAGTCATTTTTCCTAACAAGCAAGATTCACATATATCAATTTGTTCAAAAACAAAAGAATCCAAAAACCCATCTTTATGGAGCTTTGTTATGCGCTTCTCACTTATATGGGCCAAACAACAATGCCAAAAATAAGTTTTATTAGAGTCATTTATTTTTGATCTTTTGGTATTTACGTTATAATTGGGCATATCTTGATCCAAAATGTATAGGTCATTAACTAATTGTGTCGAACCATAGAAAACATTATCGAGATCAAATGAACAACAATCATTCTTAATAATTATATCAAAACCAATTCTATCTAAACAATAAATTGAAATAATGTTTCTAGTTAAACTGGGCACAAAATAACAATCTTCCAAACCCAAATCAAGTCCACTAGGCAAGGATAAAATACGTGTTCCTACAGCTAATGCAAGCAACTCTTGCTCCATTTCCAACTCGCAGGTCCACATCTCCTTTAGCCAAATTCCTACTCCTTTGCAATCCCTGTATAGAGGTACAAATATGAGAACCACAATTGGTATCTAATACCCAAGAATTAGACATTGATAACTTAATATCAATAACATAAATACCTGGACTGGACGCTCCGCTTGCCTTAGCATTTTTGACCTCTTTAAGGTAGAAAGGGCAGTTCCTCTTCCAATGTCCGATCTCACCGCAATGGAAACATTTTCCTTCCTTAGCAACTCCTCCTTTTGGTTTCAATGCAACTTTTCCTTTGTTTGGTTTGGCCTTTCCATTTCCCTTAGGCTTTGCCTTAGCCTTAGGCTTACCTTTGCCCTTGTTCTTGTGAACCATCAAAATGGACTTAGGTCCAACCTTTTTCATGTTACTTTCAACAGTTCGCAACATGTTGAGTAACTATAGCAATATCTTACTAATCTCATTCATATTGAAATTAAGCATAATTTGGCTAAAACTATCCAGCAAAGGTTGCAAGATAACATCAGTGGCCAATTCCTCACCCAGAGGGAATCCAAGTTTTTCAAGGCTTTCAATATAGCTTATCATTTTGAGAACATGAGTTCCTACTAGAGTTCCCTCTACCATTTTGCATAGAAATAAAGCTTTGGAGGTCTTGTACCTCTCTTGACGTGCTTGCACCTCATATAATTCCTTGAGGTACTGGATCATATCATAAGCAATCATATCCTCGTGTTGCTTTTAAAGCTCATGAGTCACGGTAGCAAGCATTAGACATCCTATGTCGACCATGTCATCAAGGTGCTTCTTATAAGCATCCTTTTCAACTCTAGAGGCATTAGTTGCTGGTTCATTAGGAACAAGTTCTTCAATGGCATATAATTTCTGTTCTTGCCTAAGGACAATCCTCAAGTTACAAAACCAGTTAAGGAAGTTCAAGCCACCCCCCGGCGGATTGCATTGATAATGAGTTTGTGTTGTTTCAATAATAAATCTACAAGAGTGAAATATTTGCATAAGTAAATTTACCAAGTTTATTATAATCATTAAAAAAACTTTATTAAAGTATGCTCCCACTATTTTATTCAAAATTAATAACCCTCATTATTAATTTCGAAAAATCCTTTCTCTGAAGTTTTTTTAGCAGGTAAGGATTCGTGTTTTACCTCCTCTTAATTTAGCTTTAGCTTTACTCTCAAGATTATGGTTATTTAGGTAAGCAACACTTGCCAATTACATCATATATAACTCCTTACTATTTGGTGAACAACTCGTGTTCCAGTCTTCTAATGATTGTCCAAATCTTTTGCCTCTAGGTTTCTAATCCTACTAAAGTAACCTAGTTAAGTTATTAACCAATCTTATAACCGATGAATATCACTTGCTTATTCTTCGTGTTTGACCAAGATAGGTACAAGTACTTTGCTTTTTAGCAGAACCCACATTGTATCGATCGAGGCTTTAACGAGGGTAAATATTGGAAGGCTATCTTAACTTAATATTTTATTAAGGGTTTTAAGTAATAATTATCTCACCATTAATAAACAATTTGGCTTATTAGTATTTTAATTGAACTCATCAATTTTATTAACATACATGCTAATATATCATTCATTGCATCACATACATGAAAAATATAAAGCATTAAATGAAATGCAATGGTTATAGCCCATTAAAACTAATGTGGTTTCTCCCAAGCAAATGGGAGAACCGAAAGAGATCCTAAGGGTACAAGTCGCTTCTCAAGCTTCTTTTCCACATTAGATAACTCACCTTCATTTCCTGGAGTCCATAGCAGCTCGAACAATTTTAAAAATTATAGAAACTCGTTTTTCAAATGAGGCACGACATATAGGCCGTATTTATAAAATTACAACCTTTGAAATTTATAAACTAAATAGGCTATCGAACTATAACCATGCATTTTCAAACACCATGCATATCAAGCAAAACATACAACAAACTTGTAAATTAAAAATATGATATTATTATTAAAATCGATTATTAAAAAGGAAAGCAGGGGTAAATGAGGGGGAGATGAGACGACGAAGGTCAAGGGCCGAATTATATAGTATTTCCATGAATTTTCTTACTGGAACAACCATTATTCCCTTTCGAAATTATCAGTAAGTTAACAATTAACTTCAATATCTACAACCCCACTGCTCCTAAATACATTTGTTAACTCTTAACAAATTGTTGATTAACCAATCTCGTTTTATCAAACAGATTACATGCATTCAAACATACATATAACAGATCAAGCATATCGACAAGAAATAAAAGGCATGCTTAACATACAATTACGCCAACCATTAAATTTAATCTCGAATCTATATCGTACAAGCAGCTCTAATACCACTGTAGGATCATTGGTACGCCTTATGGCACAACGAAAAAATTATTCCAGCGATACCTAACCTTGGATCAATGTACGAGGAACGAATCGAGAAGGAAGGGTTCAAATTATACCTTTCAAACTCTATAAAACCCTTGGAAACGATGCTGTGGAAATCCTCCTTTAGATGCTATCGATCCCAAGTCGCAAAAAAATCGTCCTAGCCTCTACATAGTCCACCCGATAAAGAACAAACAGAAAATTCTCCCTAAACGTTTTAGAGAGAATTTCGAAAATAATTTTTTGACGGCTGCTAGACCTAGGTTCTTTTTTATTTTCTTTTTGTAATCCTTTTTGGTTACACACTCTACTAGGGTTTTGTATTATTTTTCTTATATCAAATACAAAAACGGAATACCATCCCCTTTGAGAAATATGGAAAGCATTGAAACAATATACATTTTCCAAAAATATATAAGCTTCCTTGTTTTAATATATATCCTTCCTAAAAGGACATTAATTTCATATTTTATGTTTAACTGAAATTATTATTATAAGTAATAATATCGGTAAATAATACATAGTTAATATTTTATATGAATCAAATTCATACACTTATTTTAACTATGTTCTCTATTCTTGTACAACAAATTTGTACATAAAATTTATCAACATTTTGACAGTCAAATTAAATTAATTCAATAATTAATTTAATTCTCATGACGGTTAAATTTAATACCAACTGTGTTAAGATTTTGTTCATTTCAACCATTGGGTTTGACCCTGTAGGGTCTTGTAACATTGGTAGTAATACTAGAACAATTCTAACGTTACAAGCAATGAGTGACATCTTACAATACATCGTTGCTACCCAAGTTACAAGAAGTTGTGGTTCGACATAACTTTTCTATGATAAATTAGCATGTATGATATCCTTTTGTCTGTTATATCTAGATTGGATACCAGTCATGGAGTAGTCACAGTTGCATATCCCACTACATTACCCAACATCAATCTTTTTAGTCAAACTTATTACAGTAGACGCTTGACTATATCAAAATATACGTTTCACTATGTTGGGACAATGATTATCTCAAGTCTAAGGATTGTTACATAGGTATCACTATGAGTAATATTGTAACTATTACATAATAATCCAAGAAACATACTAATAACGAGTCAGTCCAATATGTCGTTCTCTAACACATACTCATGTATTGATTTTGACATCCCTATGTCTATGATAACACTTTGTCATCAATCAACTACATATTAGTCTCAATGTATTATTGTTGTCTAAGCCCATAATAATACTTGACTAAGGACCTTTTAAGAATAATTATATTATCCTCGCGATATTAATATAAATCAGTTTATTTAAACACATAGAAAAAGAAATTGAAATAACAATGGCAATGCCTTTTATTAATAAACTAGTATGTGATTACAATCATCTCATGATTGGTCTTTGGGCATACTCTAACACCGCCACCAAAGAAAGTAAGGGATGATGATAACTGTGTTACTGCATCATCAGGGTTTTCAAGTAGAAGTTGACCGAGACAGACTGATTCAAAGTTTCAAAATCGACCTACTGATAGTGTGGCCAGTGTTCGTAATACTTCGAGACCATTGTGTGATTATTATGGTAAGCCCCATACTGGTGAACGTAGATATAAAGTGGGTACATGTCTTAGATGTGGAGCAACTAACCACCTTGTACGAAATTGTCCAAAATCACTTGGAGGAAAAAGATGATTGAAGTGTAAAACCCCCTACTACACCACAAAAGGCAAACACTCTAGTCAGAGCGGTAATGTAAAGATGAATCATGTTGGTACTAGAAAAATCGTTGTTAGGTCAGAGGTTAGAATAGTTGCATGGATCTACGCCATACGAGCCAGAGAGGAGGCTACCGCGCTTGATGTCGTTACTGAAATATTTTATCTTTTTTGTGTTATTGTATATGCTTTAATTGATTGTGGATCGGCTCATTCATACATTTGCACTGCATTGACAACTAATAAAAATTTACATGTTAAGTCAACCGAGTTTAATGTTCAAGTTACAGATCCACTAGGTCATAGTGTAATAGTTAATTTAGTATGTTGTAACTGTCCACTGAAAGTTCAAGGCTATGAATTCCATGCTGACCTGAAGTTATTACCTTTCCACGAGTTTGATATAATATCGAGCATGGATTGGTTATCGTTGCATGATGCAGTGGTTAACTATAGATAAAAATGAATTGATTTAAGATGTCCATCGGGCAAGTTGATTACAATTAAGTCTGGTAGATTAACAGTGTTACCAGAGTTGTTTCAGTGATTTCCACACAAAAAATGATTCGTAAGGGTTGTGAAGCATTTTTGGCATATATATTAGACACTTGGGATTCTAAAAAAAAGTTAAATTAGGTACATGTTTTTAATGAATTTACAAATGTGTTTCCTGAAGAATTATCGGGTTTGCCACCGAAAAGCGAAGTTGAATTTGTTATTGATTTGATACCCAGGCCGCATTGATATCGATTCCATTATATGGAGTGGCACTGTTTCGATCGTGTTGAAAGAACTTAAAGCACAGTTTCAAGAGTTACTAAACAGAGGTTCCATCCAACTGAGTGTATCTCCTTGGGGTGCACCAGTACTGTTTGTGAAGAAGAAGGATAGATCATTGAGATTATGTATAGACTACCGATAGTTGAACAAGGTAACAATAAAGAACAAATATCCATTGCCTCGTATTGCCAAGCTTTTCGAACAATTGAAAGGTGCAACTGTATTTTCAAAAATAGATCTCAGATCAGGATATTATCAGATACGAAAAAAGGATTGTTACATGTCGAAGACTACCTTCCAAACCCAATATGGACACTATTAATTTTTGGTAATGTCGTTCGGATTGACTAATGCTCCAGCTACTTTTATAGACTTGATGAACTGGGTTTTCCAACCTCAATTTGATAGATTTATGGTTGTGTTTATTAATGATATATTGATCTATTTCAAGATAGAGTCCGAGCATGCTCAGCATTTAAGAACAATATTGCAGATTTTATGGGAAAAACAATTGTATGCTAAATTTAGTAAATGTGAGTTCTGGCTTCGAGAGGTTTGATTTCTTGGGCATGTGGTTTCGGTAGAAGGGATATGGGTTGATCCAAGTAAGGTCTCTACTATTATTAATTGGAAAGCTCTAAAGAATGTTTCAGAGGTACGAAGCATTCTGGCATTAGTCGGTTACTATCGTCGGTTTGTTAAAAACTTCTTTATAATAGATTCACCAATGACCAAGTTATTATAGAAGAATTTTCAATTTGTTTGGTCAGATGAGTGCCAACAGAGTTTTGATCAGTTAAAGAGAATGTTAATAGAAACTCCAGTCTTGACACATTTTGAATCAAGGAAAGAATTTGTTCTTTATAACGATGTGCCGCTTAGTGGACTGGGATGTGTACTGATGCAAGCTGAGAAAGTGGTAGCATATCCTTCTCATCAGCTTAAGTCCCATGAGAAGAATTATTCAACACATGACTTAGAGTTAGCTGCCATTGTTTTTTCACAGAAGATTTGGGGCCAGTATCTTTACAGTGAGAAATGTCACATGTTTATAGGCCATAAAACTTTGAAGTACCTGATGCCTTAAAAGGAGCTCAATCTGAGACAATGTCGATGGTTAGAGTTATTGAAAGATTATGATCTCGTGATTGATTATCATCTAGGGAAGGCTAATGTGGTTGCAGATGCCTTGAGTCAAAATTTATCGTTTGCATTGAATGCACACTTATCCTTGGAAGGTGATGGTTCTAGTACAATTGAGCTCAGGGCGAGACCACTATTTCTTCAGCAAATTCGAGAGTTACAAGATGTTGACCCAAAGTTATTAACCAAACGAGGGAAAATCCAAAGTGATTCAATTACGGGATTCATTATAGGTGACGATGGTATGATGTATTTTCGTGAGAGGTTATGTGTTCCTAATAATCCAATGTTAAAGCAGGACATTTTGTTGGAAGCTCACAGTAGTACATACTCCATTCATTCGGTTAGTACTAAGATGTTTAATGACCTGAAGAGAATGTATTGGTGACCAGGTATGAAACGTGATATTTTTGAGTTTGTAACTAATGATCTAGTTTGCCAACAAGTAAAAGCTGAGCATTAAGTACCATCAGGGTTATTACAACTTGTCACTATTCCTGAATGGAAGAGGGAGCGAGTAATGATAGATTTTGTTTCAGGATTGCCTATGACACCAAGGAAAAAGGACTCGATATGGGTTATAGTTGATAGATTGATAAAGTCGGCTCATTTAATTCCAACCCGCACTGATTATTCACTCGATAAGCTAGCAGAGTTATATGTATCAGAGATTGTTAGACTACATGGAGTGCCATTGTCTATTATTTCTAATAGAGATTCGAGATTCACCTCGAGATTTTGGGGAAAACTTCATGAAGCACTAGGTACTAAACTTAATTTTAGCACTACGTATCATCCATAGAAAGACATGCAATCAGAACAGATAATAAAAATTATGGAAGATATGTTACAATGCTATTTACTTGAGTTTAAGGGTAGTTGGGAAAGGTATCTACCGTTGGTGGAATTTGCATATAATAACAGCTATCAATTTAGAATTAAAATGGCACCGCTTGAGGCTCTATATGGAAGAAAATGTAGAATTCCATTCTATTGATCTGAGTTGAATGAATCTAAGTTAATTGCTATTGATTTGATACGTGAGAAAGAAGATAAAGTTTGGATAATTCGTGACTGCCTGAAAGTCGCGTCAGATCGACAAAAGTCATATGTAGATCTGAAAAGAAAAAATATAGAGTTTATAGTTAGTGAATGAGTATTTTTGAAAGTCTCACCATGGAAGAAAGTACTTCAATTTGGTAAGAAGGGAAAGTTGAGTCCAAGGTTTATCGGGACGTATGAGATTACAGAAAGAGTTGGTCCTGTAGCTTATATCTTAGCTTTACCCCTAAAACTTGAAAAGATTCATAATGTTTTCCATGTTTCGATGCTGAGACGGTACAGATCAGATCCTTCACATGTGATTACTCCTTGTGAGGTTGAGATACAATCGAATTTATCGTATTTATAAAAATTGATTAGGGTTCTGGCTCGTGAGGTAAAGGAATTCCGGAATAAAAGAGTATCGTTAGTTAAAGTTTTATAGAATTGTCATGGGGTGGCAGAGGCTAAATGGGAGACTGAAGCTTCGATGAGATCACAATATCTGAATATGTTCACTAGTAAGAAATTTCCGGACAAAATTTCCTAAGGGGGAGAGTTGTAATAGTTCATTTTTCATTAGTGTCAGAAATAATGGTTTCGAGACCACAACTCTGACATGTCGGCCCGTAAATATTAACTATTTAATGTTTACAAAGCCATTAGTATTTTATTTGAAATTTGGTTTTGAAATTTTATCGTTTAGATAGTTAATTAATTAATTAAAAAGGGCTAAATCATAAAAGCTGCAAAAGTAGAGTTCCATTAATTATAAATGCTAGATGAAAAATGAAGGGTAAAGTAAGGTATTTAAATGGTAATTATACCATTTATGAGACTAGTGGACGCTTTTGGGTCTATGAATGTTAAAATTAAAGTAAAAATCATTAACGGAAAAATTGTAATTTGTAAATAATATAGATTAAAGTAAAACCCAAAAGGAAATTCGAGCATTTACCATCTTCTTCAACAAGCCTTGATCGAAACCCTAATAAAAAAGTAAAAAACATTCGTCTAGCTTTGGTTCTCAAATTGGGTGAGTAAACTTTGTCCGTTTTTAGTGATCTTTATGTTTTTAAGCTTGTGTTAGCTTAATCTAGATAATTCGGGGTCTAATTTGTGAAATTTAAATTCTTATAAATGTTCCCATTGATGGGTTAAGTTGTTTCTTGAAGTTTATGAGTGATCAATAAGCTTGGTTGTTAGTTAAGACTATTTTGTAAAGAAATTTATGATGATTTTTAGTATTAAAGGATTTATTTTTAAAGGTAATAAATTAGAAGGGTTTAATGAATATTAACAGCAAATAGGAGCTATAGTGTGACCTTAGAGGTTAGTTCAAGGTGGGTTCAAGAAAAATAAAAAAAATGGTTAATTTGCATATTTGGGCTTAGGGACTAAATTGAATAAAAGTGAAAAGTTGAGGATAATTTTTGTAAAATGAAAAAGAACTTATTGCATAAAATAACTTAATTTTTTTGTTGACTTAGTTACTGGATGAAATTATTATTATAGATCAAGAACGTATTGATAAACGAGGAAAAGAGAAGGTAGCAGAGTAGTCCTTATACCTTGACGATTACCGTAATTTAGTCCGGTAAGTTCGTACATTTATTTATACTTCTAATGATTTTCATATTCTATGTTAATAACAATTTTATTAAATGTTATATTGTGCATTCACATATTCTTGAAACAAAAAGAAAAATATTGATTATACTAAATGCTTTCTCAAGCGAGCGAATCTATTGATTATACTAAATGCTTGTTCAAGCGAGTGAATCTACTGATTATACTGAATGATTGCTCAAGCGAGTAAATCTACTGATTACACTGAATGCTTGCTCAAGAGAGCAAATCTACTGATTACACTGAATGCTTGTTCAAGCAAGCGAATCTACTGATTATATTGAATGCTTGCTCAAGCGAGCGAATCTACTAATTTTACCAAATGTTTGCTCAAGTGAGCGAATCCACTAATTTTATTGAATGTTTGCTCAAATGAGAAATAACTATTGATTATATTGAATACTTGTTCAAGCGAGCATTATCCAATGAATATATTGAATAAGATTTTCCGTATTGATGATTGGGCACGAACACTAAAATAAGGCTCTAAATATTTCATTAATGCAAAGTTGATATACCATGTTTAAGTTAATAAAAATTTATTGATTATTAACGAACTTACTAAGCTTTATGTAAGCCTACATGTATTTGATTCATTTTTGTAGATTATGTTTTGTGTTTGGGAGATCGGATCAACCTCGAAGAATCACACTATCTCAAGGACTTTTTGGTAGATTTTGATTTTTGGTTTGGTATATATGGCATGTAATAGGACCTTTTTTTTTGAATAGATACATTAGTACTTAGTTTTTGTGCAAGTTTACATTTTAAATTTTTGTTGATATGTTTGTCTATCTCATGGAAAAATGCATGTCTTTACTTAAGCTGAGCTTGTTGGTTAAGAATGAATTACCTTGATATTATGTTGAATTATGGTATGTAATAGGAAATGGTTGTTATGTTATGATTCAAGGCTATGCTTGTTGGGTTTTTGGTGGTTATTTGATAGTTCATTGAATATGCCAATTTGGTTGAAATGGCTTGGGATGTTCATGTTGGAACTTAAATTATGGATAGGTTGATGTTTGTTATGTCTACTATAATGTGACTTTATATAAGTGATTGTATGTGGACTTGAAGGGTTGAATGTGTCATGTTTTGGATGTTATTAAGTGTGTTTTAAGGTATGGTAAAGTTGTTATATGAATTGGTTTAGGTTCCTAAACAAATAGGTGAAGATTGAGCATGATTTTGGTCATTTTTGGGCACACACGACCTTCACATGGGTAACACACAGGCGTGTGATGCACACGGGCAACCCACATGGACATGTGCCCTAAGTGTGTTAAGTGCATGGTTCACACAGTTTGGCACACGAGTTGAGACATGGGCATGTGGGACACACGGGCGTCTAGAAGAGCCACACGGTTGTTTGACCCCTAAAAGGCAAAATTTTTAGTTTCGACTAAAATGTTATAATTTGTTTCGATTTGGTCCCTGATTGTTCGTAAACATTTGTAAGGGCCTCGAGGGCTTGATTCAAAGCTCGTAAATGTATGTTTAATATTATTTCAAATTGTATTTGAATTAAAATAATTAAATTGATTTTTAAATACTATATGTTATAAAAATGTTCCAATGTGTACAGTAACTCTCCGTAAGCCTCTTCCGAGACAGAATACGAGAGATGAGTGTTACATGAATCATGTATATTGCCTTCAATGTCATGACACAAGCACCAGGGTGTCACGACATTAGCCCTATACGAGAATAATTACAAGCAAAAGGCGTTTTTGTTCGCACAATGAAAATTAACACAAAAATGTTGGCTAACCTAGGGTTAAGGACGATGGCCAACCCTAACTCTTTAAATAGGCTCGTTAGACACTTGTTTAGGGACAATTATGATATTCTAAGTTTTCCTTATAATTTAGATTTTAGTTTTCTTTTCTTTTAGGTTTTAGATTTCCTTTTAGTTATGTTCCTTCAAGTTCTTTGGAGAACTTGGTTTGTAAACACGATCAAAATCTAGTGGATTTCTACACTTCATCAATCAAATACAATCAGAATTCTCTAAACTTTATTCTTGATTTATTCTTTATGCATATCTTTGTTATCAAGTTTACTATGTCAATGGATTCTATGAGGAACTAATCTTCTTATGAGGGATTAACGAGTGGAGGTGTAACTAACAAATTACTATGTAGGGTTTTCTTAGCGTATCAACTCTTTAGGAGAGGAAGAACTTACACCTTAGGCTTGACGACCTTAAGAAATCATTTAGGTGGGAATTAACCCAAAATTGGTATGGTCTATCCGTTAACATCTTAGCCCTAAATCGATTTGGACTGTGAGGTCAAGAGATAAGTAGTTCTTGCTGACTCGTTAGTTTAGTGGAAGATCGAGAGATCTTCCTAAGGTAACGACTAGTTGATTAAATAGAAACTCGAAATAGGAATTAGTTATGATCACCAAAGCGAGCTAATCACTCGTGTCTACATTTGATTAAGTTTAGAAATTAGTTATCCGAAGTCCCTTTTGTTTAAGCAGTTTTTATTTTTTTATTTACAACAACCTAAAAATATTTTCTTTATATTTTATCGTAGTATAATTTATTTAAATTACTAATTAATTCTATTTTTCTTTAGGTTAACTTTGATTTAGTACTTACCTCCCTTGAGTATGATCCTCAAAGTACTTACCTACTTCGTTGTAAAACTATATTACAATCTGACTCGTATACTTGTGGACACCACCTGAATTTCACATCTTTTAGTTGCAGTATTCATACTCTAGACATTAATACATCCGGAGGCTGTCATGTACGCCACCATTGTAGTCTATCCCTTTATGATTGTTTATTGTGTTGTTTACACTGCATGCAATGCTCACATTTTGTTTAACATAATGTACACCCTTTTTATCTGTATACTCCCTTCCTTGTATTAGATTCTTCCTAAGAACCATTTTTCTTATATCTTCATATCACTCATTAGAGCCATTAAACAAGTCATATCCTCCATACCTCTATCATACCTCCTTGTATTTCGAACACAAAAGTGTTCCCTCGTAAGGTTGGGTATTCGACAGTCACAGTTTGCACCAAAGTGTCATACTGGAGGCAAAGCATAATATCTTGTATCTTCTTTTAATCTGCATACGTAACAACCCTTTGATACCTCCTTACACCATTCTAGATACGGAGCTTGTGTACCAAGAAAGGAGTATTTATACCCATGCACCTATGTAACTTCTATTTTCGATATATTGACTTTACCATACATGCATAGACTCTTTAAGCACATCCGCTTTGACACAAGTAACGGTACCAAACGTTAAAGCCACTTACCTAGATATACAATAGGTAGGTTTAAATGAAATAGTATAAATAACAGACTCAAGGTACAATGGAACTCACCAAATTTCTTCACTCAAAGCTTTCCTACTCAACGGGTTCTTTCCCTTTAGCGTTAGGGTCTTCTCTCATTTTTTTTGGCTAAAACAGTTGATACCATTAGAAATGACACTTATTTTCTCCCTAAAATTTGTGTATTAATTGTTCCTTTTGTATCATATTTAGTATGCATGTTAAACATTTCATATTTAGTGTTTGCATTTTCTAACTTAGTGTTGTATGGCTTTAATTCTTTTCGTTTTAGCCTCTTTTATGCTACTAATGTCGCCGTATGTAGCATAAGTTTTGCACCCACCTCGGAAGGTCAATGCTGGAAAGTGTTCAAAGATGCAGCCACAAATCTAACCTAGAATTGCGGCTAAAGATGTCACCGTAAAGATACCTTTACCTCGTACATGTGAATTCACGCTACAAACATACCTAGAAGCACCAGCGCAGGAGAATGCTAAGTTGTCGCCACAAGTAAAGATCATAAATTGCGCCTAGAGATGCGATGACAACCTACAGATGCCTGATGAACACACCAGATTTGCGTGAGTGCACAGCTGGAAATAACCAGCTTGTACAGCTGCCAAAGAGGTTAGATTTGAGAAGGGAGGAGATTTGAAATTCCTAGAGCTTATAAATAGGAGGGAAAGGAAGAAGATGGATATCAAGTGGTGAAGAATTAAACTCTGCAAAATTTCTCAAATCTTTAAACAAGCTGCCGTGAAAGCTTGAGTTTCAGAGGAAGGTGATCTGACGAGCAAAGGAGCAAGACTTCTGACGAGAAATGCCTAGATGCGGTGTAAGAGGAGTTGTCACGAAATAGTTCTAATAGACTAGGAATAGGATGCTTTGATTGTTTTCTTTGATACCTCTTAATTGTTGATGAACACTGTTGATTATCAATTGAGTATGGAAGTATCATTTGACGTTAGATCTAATTTAATTTCTACTCTATTATCCTTATCTGTTTATATTTGGATTTAACTATTTTGACCACGGAAGAGCAATTGCATTCATAGTCACTGGAAGGTGCAATAACAAGTTAGATTAACAAGCAAGACAATGAAGTTGCTTGAAGCTAAAAATGAATTCTGGCCACTTGTTCTTAAGAGCAAAGCATTACCAGCACTGAAAGGTGTTGTAATTATTAGCATTTGGGCCTTTGTCAAACAGAGGAAGTGATAGTAGTAAGATCTCATTGAAGCATAATTACAGTGACAATTCATCTATTTGTTACCTTGTAGTCACATTTAGCATTGTTACTTGTGAAGTCAGTGATCCTCTCCGGTTCTTACACTTGATCATATATTTTAGTTTTCTGAATTTAAGTTTATAAACATCCCAACAACTATTCATTTTGTCTTAATTTGCTCTGACAATTTATTTTATGTTTGTATTGACAAATTAATTCTTTTAGTAGTATAGATCTAACTATTTTGCGCTGACATTTTTTTTAACAATTACTCTTATTTTAACCTAAGTTGCTTCGACAATTTAAACATGAAGAGCTTTATCATCATGGGATCGATATCCAATAGATCAAATCTATCAACTATACTTGCATCGACAAGTGTCTGCTTGCACTTAAATGATGTGACGTGTATAGGCCAATCAAGTTTTGGCGTTGTTGCCAGGGATGGAGCTTCTTTAATGTTTATTTTTGTCGTTGCATTTATTTGAGCTTCCTAACCATTTACTGATTACTAATCTTTTGTTAGTTCTTTTCAATTTTTTTTTTTAGGTGTTTTATGTCCACAAGGAGAAATCCTAAGGACATTGTTAGTTTTGATCCAGAACTTGAACGAACTATTTGAAGGAGAAAGCAAGAGCAAAAGAAAATGGCTGGAAATAACAATGATCTACTGTCATTGCTGCCACAAAATATTGTTACTCAGTGCAGCCACAAGTAGTCAATAACAACATACCACCGCTGCCACAAGTGGAGTAAATCCCAGACAAGACAATCAGAGATTTTGTTGTTCCTATGCTCGATGATTTACAACCAGGGGTTGTTTGACCAGTAATACAAGCTGGTAATTTCGAATTAAAGCCGATTATGTTTCAAATGCTTAACTCGAATGGATAATATGTAGGTTTACCTCATGAATATACGAGAGAGCATCTCAAATCATTTCTATTCATATGTGCTTCTTTTAGTCAACATGATGTTCCTGATGATGCCTTGAAGATGCAGCTATTCCCTTATTCTTCACAAGGGAGAGCACGAACATGGTTCCTTAGTTTACCGGTTGGATCCATTACTTCTTGGAATGCATTAGCAACGCAGTTTGTTTTGTGATTTAATACACCGACAATGAATGCTAGATTACGGAATGATATCATGGCATATCATTAACTAGATGATAAAAATTTACACACTACGTGGGAACGTTACAAGACTTTTCTGAGACATTGTCTCATGCATGGAATCCAACAAGAGACTCGAATCAAGATCTTCTATAATGGGTTGAATGCGCAGACAATGAATCTTATCGATGCGTCTGCTAATGGTCCATTGTTAGATTGCACCTACAATGAATTCGTACAAATATTAGAGAGAATTGCATTGAATGACTATCAATATCCAAATTCTTGTTCTGCTCAGGTAAAAACTAATCCTGGTGTTATGGAATTAGATGCTATATCAGCTTTGAGTGCATAAGTATCCTCATTGGCGAACATGATCAAAAACATGAAGCAGACGAGTGATGTTACCCCTATTCAAGTAGTCCAACATATGGATGTCCCAACATTTTCCTGTGAAATTTGTAGCGACAACTACAGTTATGAGGATTGTCCATAACATGCTGAGAACGCATTCTACGTAAACAACATCAGAGGAAATTCTTATGGTAACTCGTACAGTAATTCTATTCGTACACAAAAACCTTGAGGAGTCGGAATACGCCTACATTCAGATATGGAAATTCTTCAACTCAAGGGAATTTTAGACAAGGGAGTTACAACAACAACCAATAACAGCAGAATTATAATTATAATTCGCAAATGCATGCGCAATCAAACCTGATGCAATCACATGATCAGATGCAATCAAAGAACCAAATGCAGTCATACAACCAGATGCAGCCAAAAGTTTGAATGCCGCCACAACAGAATGCGATGCCAAATATGCAAGGACAACATCAGCAACAACATCAATATTCTAAACTAAGAGCAAATCCATTGGCTACTCTTGAAGCTTTGATGCGTGAGCATATCATAAGAACGGAAGCAATCGTTCAAGGTAATTCTTCTTTTATTCGTGCGTTGGAAGCTTAACTGGGACAATTGGCTTCTAACATGAGCATAAGGTCACCAGGTGCTTTGCTTAGCGACACTAAAAATTTGACTCAGAAGGGGAAGGAGCATTATAAGGCTATCACATTGAGAAGTGGAAAGCAAACCATTGAGCTAAGCAGCAGTTCCAACCAAGTACATGTCGATGCATCTGAACCAAAGCAACAAAAAAAAGTTGCATATGAAGAAGACACAGCAAAAATAAATGAAGAGGAGCCAACTGTAGTCACTCCTATGCCCACAATTTAACCAAAAAAGATGTCGATGCAATTGTCCATGTCGACGCAACTGAATCCTTTACAACAACCCACTGACAATATACCTTTTCCATTTCCACAAAGATTCAAGGAGAGGGATCATTACATAGATTATCAGAAGTTTGTCTCTACCTTGAAGCAATTACATATTAATATCTGGATGCTCTTGTGCAAATCCCTGACAGAGGGGTGCAGCGCTATGCTAACAAACAAGTTGCCACCAAAGATGAAAGACCCTGATAGTTTCACGATTCCATGCTCCATTGGAAACCACTACCTAGGTAAAGCTTTATGTATTTAGGAGCTAGCATTAACCTCATGTCGTTATCCACTTTTAGGAAATTAAGAATTGGATCTATGAAGCCCACTATGGTGACATTACAGCTTGCAGGTACATCCTTGGCACAACTTGAAGGACAGATTAAGGATGTCCTCGTTCAAGTTGATAAGCTTGTGTTCCTAGCTGATTTTATCCTTCTTGAATACGAAGTAGATAAAGAGGTGCCCATTATCTTGGGATGCCCATTTTTAGCAATGGGACGTACACTTATCGATGTTTTCAAGGGCGAGCTGATTAAGCGTCATAATGACGAGCATGTCACCTTCAGTGTGTTCGAAGCATCTCCGTCAAGAAGTAAAGAACAATGTCACCACATTGACGTGATGAACGAGTTAATTACAGTAGAATTCAATGAACAAAGTTCAACAGTCCAAGATGAATATGCAGTGACATCTACTAACAATATCCTACCTAAATGCGACCACATAGTTCAGGCTAATATTTATGAATTGAGACAGGGCTGGTAATTGGAATCTTTGGATCTGTTTAATAGGATGATCCTTATTTTTAAACCATTGATTGAACAAGCTCCGACCTTGGAGTTAAAGTCATTGCCAATACATCTAAAGTATGTCTTTCTAGGTGACAATGGCACATTACCTGTGATTGTTAGCGCAAGCCTCGAGCAAGTCAAGAAGAAAAGCTAATTGTAAAATTGAAGCAGCAAAAAAGAGCCATTGCCTGGAGCATTACAGACATTACAGGTATTAGTCCCTCTTTTTGCATGCATAAAATTAGGCTAGAAGATGAAAGGAAGCAGTCAATTGAGCAACAACGTAGACTGAATGAGAAAATGAAAGAACTAGTGAAAAAAGAGATAATTAAGTGGCTGGACGCAGGCATTATCTACCCCATTTCAGATAGCACATGGGTGAGCCCGATCCAATGTGTTCCCAAGAAAAGTGGCATCACAGTGGTAAGTAAAAATAAGAACGAGCTAATCCCTACTCGTATTGCTACATGTCGACGAGTGTGTATGGATTACTGTCATTTAAATGCAGTGACAAAGAAGGATCATTTCCCATTGCCATTTATTGATCAAATGTTGGATAGGCTAGCTGGTAAGGCCTACTACTGTTTTGCTTGATGGCTACTCTAGATACAACCAGATTACAATTGCACTGGAAGATCAAGCAAAGACAACGTTCACTTGTCTATTTAGAACCTTTGCTTTCTGACAAATGTCATTTGGTTTGTGCAATGCCCCAGCTACATTCTAGAGGTGCATGATGGCTATTTTTTCTAACCTGATTAAAGATTCATTAGAGGTATCTATGGACGATTTCTCTGTATATGGCCATAATTTTGATCAATGCACTGACAATCTGGTGAAAGTATTGAAGAGATGCGAGGACACAAATCTAGTGTTGAACTAGGAAAAATGTCATTTCATGGCAACTGAAGGCATTGTCCTTGGCCATCGCATATCATGTCAGGGCATTGAAGTAGATAAAACAAAGGTGAAAATCATTGAGAAGCTACCTCCACCCACAAATGTAAAAGGAATAAGGAGTTTTCTTGGTCACGCTAGATTTTATAGAAGATTCACCCGAGACTTCTTTAATATAGCAAAACCCCTATGCTCTTTGTTAGAGTAGAATAAAAAGTTTTTGTTCGATGACGCATGTTTGGACGCATTTGTTACAATTAAAAAGTAGCTAGTACAAGCTCCAATTGTTGTCGTACCAGACTGGTCACAACCGTTTGAGGTAATGTATAATACAAGCGACTTTGCTATGGGAGCTGTGCTTGGACAATGCAAGGAGAAGGTATTTCATTCAATTTACTATGCTAGTAAGACCCTAACTGAAGCATAGGTGAATTATACGACTACTGAGAAGGATTTACTAGTAGTAGTTTTTGCATTTGACAAGTTCCGTTCATATCTTGTCGGCACAAAAATTACAGTGTACACAGATCACTCTGCCTTGAGATATTTTTTTGTGAAGAAAGATGTCAAACCAAGACTGATTAGATAGATCCTGCTTTTATAAGAGTTTGATACTGAAATCAAAGACAAGAAAGGATTTAAAAACCAAGTAGCAGACCACTTGTCTCGTCTAGAAGCTAGAAGTGAGGATGAGAATAAATCTCAAATTGTCGATGCATTTCCAAATGAGAAGTTATTCTTTGTGAGGAAACTACTATTGAGTGTCACTGGTTACAAGAAGGTCAGATTCATTAAGGATGCTAAAAAATATCATTAGAATGAGCCATACCTGTTCAAGGTATGTGTTGACAACATCATCCGTCACTTGTGATCTTGAGGAAGAGATGTCTTCCATCTTGAGGCATTGCCATGATGCCCCTTATGGAGGCCATTTTCGTGGTGTGAGGACTACTGCAAAGGTCGTATAATCAGGATTCTACTGGCCAACATTGTTTTGAGACACCCATAATTTTGCGCAGTAATGTGACAAATGTTAACGCACAGGTTCTATATCTCGACGCAATGAGATGCTTCAACAACCTATCATGGAGGTGCAGTTGTTTGTTGTTTGGTGTATAAACTTCATGGGACCATTTCCAAACTCTTTTAGGAATGTGTATATTTTAGTTGCTGTTAACTACGTCTCCAAGTGGAATGAGGCAATTGCGGTTCCGAAAGATGATGCTCGGATGGTGCTAAAGTTCTTCCAAACATACATCCTTACAAGATTCGAAATACCTTAAGCACTAATTAGCGACCAAGGTACTCATTTCCATAATAACCAAGTGGAACAGCTTTGAAACACTATGGTGTGAAGCATCATATGGCAATCACGTAACATCCGCAAACGAATGGCCAAGCAGAGGTCTCCAATAAAAAAATTAAAGGAATTCTTGAGAAGGTGGCAAACCCATCTCGACAAGATTGGTCTTCGTGGCTACATAATGCATTGTGGGCATTTCGTACTGCATATAAAACTTTGTTGGGGATGTCGCTGTATCAGTTGGTGTTTGGTAAATCCTGTCACTTGCCAGTTGAGCTTGAACATAAAGCCATGTGGGCGATTAAACAAGTGAACATGAATTACAAAGTTGCTAGACAGAAACGATTATTGGACATTTTCGAGCTGAAAGAATTTCGACGCAATGCATATGAAAATGCAGCCATATACAAGGAGAAAATTAAGAGATGACACAAAAATATCATTTTGCGACGATAATTTTTCCCTAGTCAATCGGTACTTTTATTTAACTTACGTTTGAAATTGCATCCAGGAAAATTGTACTCGAGATGGTCAGACCCTTTCAAAGTTGTCGAAGCATTCCAGCATGGTGCTGTGATAATTGAAGATATGAATGATGATCACCAGTTTGAAGTAAATGGCCAATGGTTGAAGCATTACTTGAGCTCAGACGTCAAAGAACAAAGCAAGACCATTAATCTAGTCACATTTACTTAATGTCATTGCAATTTTTACATTTACTTTTTGCTTTTTATTTTTATTCATTTCTTTTCAGTTTCATGTAAGAATAAAAAAATCTCCTTTTTGTCGACGCATCTGATAGCACGACTTGTTGACACATTTTTTGATGACTCAACAAAGCGTTTCAAGCAAGAATCGCACCGGTTAATCTCTAATCATCCCCAACCGTTGGATCAACCCAAAAAGTACGATCTGTGCCCTAGCATTTATTGGCGCAGGCATAACATACTCCCACGTTGATAGAGATAATCATGTCTCTTCACCTCAAAAGTTTATAAAACCCTTCTTCTGTCGACTCTACTATCACACTCACAACCTCTATTGCTTCTGCAGTCATTTTTTTCTTTCACTCTTAGTTTTTCTGCACAACTATTCTCACTCTTTTTTCTCAAATATTATGGCTAGAACGCAAGGAGATAAAACCCCATCAAAGTCACCTGCTGGATCATCGACTGTCGTGGTTCGGAGCCCCAAACAACCATCGTAGAAAGAGCCTGTTATGTTTCTCTCAAAAGCGACGAAGGATCGATATCACAACTTGATGATCAAGAGGAACTATCACCCTGAATAGGGTTTTCCAGTTGTCCTCGCATCAGACGTTAGGGAAACAAGTCGCCAGATCAATTTCTCATATGGGCTGGGAACAGTTCTTGACCATCCGGTCGACTACTCCCCAACCATGGTAAGAGAATTTTATGCTAACTTGAAGGATTATGAGCAGGAATTTGTGTTTTTTCGCGAGGGTTTGGTAACTTGGAGTGCAAATCACATCAATGCGCTTTTTTATATCGCTGGAGGAGAAGATGCACATACTGTGTTCCTAGAGAACTTAACTGATGAAGGTGCCGACCTTGTGATGCAAGATTTATGCATTGAAGGTGCAGTGTGGACTAGCAACGATCCGCATAACTACACTATGCACCGATGCTATCTAACCATACAAAGCAAGGTGTGGTTCCATTTCGTTAACTACCACCTCCTACCCTCTACCCACAATACCACTACGACGCTAGATCACATGTGCCTCCTGCATTTTATACTGAAAGGACGACGCATTGATGTCGGCGTAATCCTACATGATGAGATTACTAAAGCAGCAAGCAAGTAGACAGGTATCTTACCTTTCCCTTCTCTAATAATGATGTTGTGCAAGCAGAGGGGTATTGTGCCCTGTGATGGTGAAGAGGTGTTGGAAAACAAGATGTCTATTAATGACATTTCTGTGGAGCGAATGACAAGGGGGCAACAAACCTCTCTGGTAAAGGAGGTGCCCAAAAAGAAAGAGAAAAGCAATAGGAAGAAAAAAGAGAAACAAGCAACTGCGCCCATAGATCCTTAGATGGGGAAGAAGCTGACTACGATAGAACAACTCATTAACCGCATGGATATACGACAAATACGACTTGTCAGCATACTAGAAGAGATGAATTACCGGTAAAATCTCTTCTATGCTTATACAAGGGCATGAAATAATGCTATTGTCAACATATTAAGAAGTTCGAGCCCAAACCCCATACCAGAGTTCCCTATTTTTCCCTTATTGTTAGGAAAGCCCTATCATCATCCGAGTAACCTGTTTCTGAAGGTAGGCCTCAGCCCGTTCCATCCTCAACTAGAATCCACATCTTTAATGATGAGGATCACGAGGGACACTCCAAGGTTATGGAGGACTGTTTCAGAACCATCGTCAACCTTTTCGAGGATGAATTTTCCAACAGTCTTAGGGCCAACATGACAGAACGAGAGGCTGCTGCTGAGGAAATGTGCACACCAGTTGCCTTTGTGGGTTTGGAAGAAAAAAAAGAAGAAGGAGAAGGAAAAGATAAGGAAGGCACAGAAGAGAAAGAGAAAGCTGAAGAAGAAGAAGAAGGAAATAGAGAGGAGAAGGTGAATGAAGAAGAAGAAGAAGGACCAGAAGAGGAAGAAAACAAAGAGGAAGAAGATGTTACCCTAACAAATTTAGAGGAGGAATTTGTTGACACCCGTGACAGTGGGTACAACAGATGAACACTCGGCAACACCAAGAGCAAACACCTAGAGCGAGCCAAGCCGAGGCAGACACCATTAGCAATGAGGATCCCAATCCTCTGGCCATTGTGCCCTATGTGGCACCACTTACTAAAATCCACCCATCCAACGTGACTGTTGATGAAGCCTCCACTCAATCGGTTATAGAGGAGCAATCTGCTACACCTTGACTCCAAGGAAAAGAAAAGAAAGCGAAAGGACAAGAAAAAGAAGCACAAAGAGGAGCGCCCAATGAAGAAAAAGAAAGCCAAGGCAGCCATATTATCAGCTGCTGAACACTGAGTTAGTTTACTTTTCAGTAGTTAGTTGCATGCATCTCATTTAATTGTCATTGCATTTTAGTTGTTGTTGCATTTTAGTTGTTAGTGCATTTATATTGTAGTTGCATTTCCATTCTTATTTGTATAATATTGTTAGTGCATTGGGGACAATGCAAGCATTAAATTTGGGGGGAATTTGTGTGAAATGGAAATGCAATTGCACTTACATATTTGAAGAATTTACTTCTCTCTTTAGTTCAATGAAAGTATGCAAAGTTACAAGAAAAATATGACCACAATTTTTGTTTTATGCTTAAATCTTGAATTGTTTGGGATGCTGATATGTGAATTGGATAAATGTGAATGAATATGGAGTCCTTCTATTTTTGAATGAATGGTTGGAATTGCATTAGTAATGAATGGGTAGTACCAATCTTTGAATCTTGAATTAACTTACCAGTTACAGCAATATTTACTTATAAAAAGACACTCCAATGTAAGTGCATTGTGACTTATTAAGGGAGAACACTCCACTGCATGTGTTAGAAAAATTATCTAGCCAAAGGCTATCACTGCAAGAGTATGTGTCGGTGCAATTACATGCTTCCTAAGGGTTTGTTGCACCCCATTGTTACTGCCCAAGAATAAGGGTATAGTAATGCAATGACATCTCTCAGTCACGTATAAAAAAAAGAAGAAAAGAAAGCAAAGGAAAAGTGAAAAGCAGAAAAAATATATTGCTATAAATACTGTATTGGTTAAGAAAGGTTAAGATTCAAAGCATGATGCTAACATTAGTGAAGTTGCAGTCTTGATTATTCATGCCTATAAATTGTCAGCGCATTATTCTGTCGTATGAATGCAATTTATACATTAGGATTCCAGAGAACTTAAGTTGCTAGAATGATGATTGCAGTGACAAGTTTAATTATGACTTTGCCAACTTTTATTTACTTGAGGACAAGAAAAAACTCAAGTTTGGGGGTGTGATAGCATTAGAAATGATACTTATTTTCTCCCTAAAATTTGTGTATTAATTGTTCCTTTCGTATCATATTTAGAATGCATGTTAAACATTTCATATTTAGTGTTTGCATTTTCTAACTTAGTGTTGTATGGCTTTAATTATTTTCATTTTAGCCTCTTTTGTGCTACTAATATCGTTGTATACAACATAAGTTTTACGTCTGAAATTGTTAACGCAGAGATCCACCTCGAAATATCAGTACTAGAAAGTGTTCAAAGATGCAGCCACAAATCTAACCTAGAATTGCGGCTAAAGATGTCACTGCAAAGATACCTTCACCTTGTACAAGTGAATTCAGCTACAAACATACCTGGAAGCACCAACGCAGGAGAATGCTAAGTTATCTCCACAAGTAAAGATCATAGATTTCGCCCAGAGATGCGGCGACAACCTGCAGATGCCTAATGAACACACCAGATCTGCGTGAGTGCACAATTGGAAATAACCAACTTGTACAGCTGCCAAAGAGGTTAGATCTGAGAAGGAAGGACATCTGAAATTCCTAGAGCTTATAAATAGGAGGGAAAGGAAAAAGATGGATATCAAGTGGTGAAGAATTAAAGATATCAAGTGGTGAAGAATTAAACTCTGCAAAATTTCTCAAATCTTTAAACAAGCTACCATGGAAGCTTGAGTTTCGGAGGAAGGTGATCTGACGAGCAAAGGAGCAAGACTTCTGACGAGAAGTGCCTAGATGCGATGCAAGAGGAGTTGTCATGAAATAGTTCTAGTAGACTAGGAATAGGATGCTTCGACTATTTTCTTTGATACCTCTTAATTGTTGATGAATATTGTTGATTATCAATTGAGTATGGAAGTACCATTTAAAGTTAGATCTAATTTAATTTCTACTTTATTCTCCTTATCTGTTTATATTTGGATTTAACTGTTTTAACCACGGAAGTGCTATTGCAGTCACAATCACTAGAAGGTGCAATGACAAGTTAGATTAACAAGCAAGACAACGAAAGTTGCTTGAGGCTAAGAAGGAATTCTGGCCACTTGTTCTTAAGTGTAAAACATTACCAGCACTAGAAGGTGTGGTAATTATTAGCATTTGGGTCTTTATTAAATAGAGGAAGTGATAGTAGTAAGATCTAATTGAAGCATAGTTACGGCGACAATTCATATTTGTTACTTTGCAGTCACATTTGGCATTGCGACTTGTGAAGTCAGTGATCATCTCCAATTCTTACACTTGATCATATCTTTTAGTTTTCTAAATTTACGTTTACAAACATCCCAACAACTATTCATTTTATCTTAATTTGCTTTGACAATTTATTTTATGTTTGCATTGACAAATTAATTCTTTTAGTAGTACAAATCTAACTATTTTGCGCTGACATTTTTATTAACAATTACTCTTATTTTAACATTAGTTGCTTCGACAATTTAAACATCAAGAACTCTATCCTCATGGGATGGATATCCAATAGATCAAATCTATCAACTATACTTGCATCGACAAGTGTCCGCTTGCACTTAAATGTTGTGACGTGTACAGGCTGATCAACAATCAAATGAGTTCTTTAAATATAAGAATAATAAAAACTTAATGAAATAACATGAATCGATGAACATGCAAACAGTTTCCGATTGGAAGTTTCCTTCCTATCTAGTATTCAAATGAAAGCCCTACAAAAATAGTTCTTACAACCACTCACTCTATCTAATAAACTTAAAGAAGGATTCAAGTATTTACCAATAGACAGCTTAAGATAGAAGCTTCTATAAGCTTAACAAACAACATTTTTGTTAACGATGAAGAACACCTCTGGTTTTTCTTTGATGATAATGAAGGCAAGTAGAGAAAATGAAATAGAAATCTTTTCTCTACTACCAGATTTTCCTATTTATAGCTATCTCTCACCCAAATCCCATTCAAGGTTAAACTCTAATCAGTAATCATTCTCACATGTTTCCACTAATTAATCACATATTACGAAGCTTCCCAATTATCTAGGTTATTGACAAATTCCCTCTACTAGGATGCTATATGACTTAAATGTGTCCCACTAACCACTACACTTACATCTATGGCAACACGAAACATGGGTGGCAGACTTATTTGCGAGAGAGTCCTCCAAATAAGATTCTCGCCAAAATAAGAAACTCGCTAATCTACGAAGTGAGATTCCACAATCTCGATGAAGTTCAGCCAAATAGTCCACTTGGAAGCTTACCAACACTGACATGTCTAAGTTCAATGACTTAGGCGATCTCACTAGCACAATTTCCCAAACATTACTAGCTTGCCAAATGCGAGTGTGACATTATTACCTTATCGAAAGAATTTCTTCAGCTATTCTAAGAGGTGGTGTTCTTAAAAGAAAAATATTTATTTGACTTTTAATTTTTTAAAAAATAATTTTAATTTTTATTTAATATTTTGTTTTATTAATTTTTGAAGTGTATTGTTTATCGAATCACTTTAAAATAAATAAAAAATAAATAAATGACAATTTTATTGATGTGATTTTATAAATAAAATGAGTTTAAAATTAAAAAAATAAAATAAAGTTTTAAATTATATGTTACGCTTTTGTCGGTGAGTGTCTCAAGCGTCAACTCTAACCCAAAAAAAACAAACAAATTACTTCGCCTGCCCACATATCTTAGCCGTCCACCTAATCTTATAATCCAGGTGTAAGCATCATGTTAAGTGCGCAATGCGCTCCAATTGCAGACTATCCCTCTCCGTTGTAGTTCAATGCATCATCACCTATCAACTCTTTTTGACTTGGGCAAATTTAAAGAACAAAATAAAATAGTTGCGAAACTGAGGGCAAATCTTACTAAGCCCCAGCTCACACTCCTCTGTCCCATTAACTGTATGAGAGAGAGGAAATCTGGTTTTCAGTTTCATCACTGCATCTTCTCTTTGCTTTTGGTCTCATCTTCAGAAAGGTAAGTCAAGTTCTTTAAATTGCTTGCCGCTTTTTGAGTTTCAAGATCTATGAACCCCAGATCTGTAGAGCCTTGATCTTGTTCCTGAATTCTTGCATTTTAGTAGTTTGGGTTCTTTTGCTTTTTCCTTAATAACTAGATTTAGTTTACTGTAAGGGCATTTTAGCTCATTCAGGATGTTGGGTCGTCCTGGGTTATCTAGAACTGGAAGCTTTAGGCCTGAGAATCTAGGACAAAATGCTTTGCATATGATTGGCAATCTTTGTTTCACTATATTTGTAATTGGTGTCCTAGTTTTCACCATTATAGCTGCTACTTATGAGCCTGAGGACCCTCTTTTCCACCCTTCCACCAAGCTCACTACTTTCCTCACTTCCACATCAAATGCCACCTTTCAATCGGATAACACGGTTGTTAAAACCGGAGAGGACTTTATGGCCGCCAACCAGACTGCATTTGCCACTTTTATCAATGTGACAGATGTAGTAGAAATCAAGGAGGAGCGTACTGACGAAACTAGTTCATCCGAATGCGAGGGTGATTCGAGAAAACCACTTAATTGTAGGGACCCAGAAGTGTTCCATTTGATGATGAAGGAGGCGATTGAGCGTTTTAAGGATATACATTTTTATCGGTTTGGAAAGCCAGCTCCAGGGCCTGAGGAGAATACTTGTGATATGGCCTGGCGGTTTAGGCCTAAGGAAGGGAAGACAGCTGCTTTTTATAAGGATTATAGGCGGTTTGTGATTAATAGATCTGAGAATTGTACACTTAACGTGGTGAGCATTGGGGATTATCATTCAGGTGCGAATGCAAGGAAGAAGAAGAATAAGAATCAAAAGCCCGGATTTGAGAAGACATCTGTTAAGCAGGAGCAAGTTGTTGCGGCTTTGCCTGTTGTTGGGGAAACAGTGAATGATTCACTTCCAGTGGTTGAGTCTGAAAATGCATTTAGTCGTGGGAAGTATTTGATTTATGTGGGTGGTGGAGATAGGTGCAAGAGCATGAACCATTACTTGTGGAGCTTCTTGTGTGCATTGGGTGAAGCACAATATTTGAATCGGACTTTGGTTATGGATTTGAAACTTTGTTTATCTTCAATTTATACTTCCACAAATCAGGATGAGGAAGGGAAGGATTTCAGGTTTTACTTTGATTTTGAGCATCTAAAGGAGGCCGCATCAGTGTTGGATCACGAGCAGTTTTGGCAAGACTGGAATAAATGGCAAAAGAAAGATGGCTTGAGTCTTCATCTTGTTGAAGATTTTAGGGTGACACCAATGAAGCTTTCTGAGGTAAAGGATTCTTTGATTATGAGAAAGTTTGGATTGGTGGAGCCCGATAATTACTGGTACAGGGTTTGTGAAGGAGAGACTGAATCTGTTGTTCAAAGGCCATGGCATCTGGTATGGAAATCGAGGAGGTTGATGGATATAGTGTCAGCAATTGCGTCAAAGTTGAACTGGGATTATGACTCTGTTCACATTGTGAGAGGGGAAAAGGCAAGGAACCGGGACCTGTGGCCTAATCTTGCCCAAGATACCTCACCTGATGCCCTTATCTCAACCTTGCAGAATAAGATTGAAAATGGGAGGAATGTTTATATTGCAACAAATGAACCTGATACATCCTTCTTTGATCCTCTGAAAGACAAATATTCGACTCACTTTCTTGATGAATATAAGGATCTTTGGGATGAGAACAGTGAGTGGTATTCAGAAACAAAAAACCTTAACAACGGAGTTCCAGTTGAATTTGACAGTTACATGAGGGTCTCTGTTGATACAGAAGTTTTCTTGAGAGGGAAGAAACAGATTGAGACTTTCAACGAACTGACCAACGATTGCAAAGATGGCATCAACACTTGCAATATCGCATCCAGTTAAACCCCTACGAATCCAGTCCCAGACTTCATCACAACATCAGGGCATATCCACGTGTATTTTTAACTATCGTCTTTGTCACCTTCAATAAAATGTATGCCTTACGTGGTCGTATAATCATCTGGTGGCATTTTTTAATTTTGTACTTGTACAATATTTATTATCAGTGTTTGAGGACTTGACATTATTTTGAGGTTTTTAGACTAGGTTGAACTTTTCTTTGTCAACTCTTTTGATTGACCTTGTGGTATTATTGTAGTGTGTTGGAATTTGCCATTTAGATTACCCTTTTGAATTGGCTTTTTACTTTCAATAGAATCCCAAACCTAGGTTCCTGGATATTATGCTTTTGTTCATTTAGGGTTTAGGGCAATTTGTTTGTTGCATCAGAATCAAGGTACAAGGTATGATAGAGGAGAAGAGCTTGTAATCAATGTTGCTTCAGGTCGGTGGATCGAACTGGTTAGATCAGAAACTAGTAGGGATATCGGTCTAGAGAAATAAAATGGTTGGTTGATCTGCGAAACGATACAAATTAGTCGAACCTATAAAATTAGATTTAATAATTTTAATATATATTTTTTACTTTTTATGCTTTTCTTAATATTTTTTTCGATTTTAAACAAGATGAACCGGTAAAAAAATAATAGGACTGAAAATCAGTGTCAGATTAACAACAAATAATCTAATTGGTTCGACCATTCGTTTGGATTCTTGAACCCTAAGTTGATCATATATGGTGATTGTTGCACTTAAATTGAAGTGGTTATTATTATATTGGTTGGAGTATAACTTTTGTTCTAGTATGTAGTGGTAATTATGTGTTGCAATTAGAGGTGCTTATGGATCGGATGTAAGTATATGATATTAACATATTTTATGTTTGTCCAAGTTCGGTTTGATCCGAAATTTAGGTTTAGAATTTTGTTTAAACCTGTTCATATTTACAAAAGACTAATCCAAATTCATTTTAAATTCGCTCATATTATTTTTTAAATTTTTCTTAAAAACATTTATATTATATTATTTTAATATTTAATAATTTTATACATTTTTTATTTATTAAAATTTTTATATAATAATCTTAATATTATTTTAATGTTTACATTAAAGTAGTATTATATATTTAGTATAAGTTTATTTTTTTGTGTTTTAAATTACATAATATATAAAAGTAACATAATATAAAATATTATAAACTTAAAACGAGTCGGGTCGGGTTGAGCTCGGACCTTGAATATTTAAACTCGAGCTTGACTCATATTTTAAATGGACCTAATTCTTTTGTCCAAACCTATTTTAAAGCTTTTTTTTTTTCTCAATCCTCTTAAATTTCAGGCAGACCTTCGAGATAGCTTGACTTATGAACAAGTTTAATTCTAATGTATTATTTTGCATTCACCAGTATTTCTTAAATGTTATTTTATTAATTTAATTTTTTATTTTATAATATAATATATACATATAAATGTCTCTAAATTCCAATATGAAGATAGATATATTTATATGAAAATATAAAATTTAAATTTATTAATTAAATTCAATTAATTTTTAAAATTTAATTGTAAAAATAGAAGTGAATAAAATATAAAAAGTATTTTAAATAAATAAAAATTAATTTAAAATTATAGAAATATATAGAAATTTTAACAGGAAAAAAGAGAGCATGTATTACGTACCGGTCGAGACAACAGAATGTTCGGTAGAAAGTGCTAAATCATGCCGAGTTCTTTCTTTTTTGGCTTAATATAACATTAGGTGTCTGAATTTGGCACTTTTTCTTAATTTGATACTTGAACTTGATATTTTTTTAATTTGATATCTAAACTGTTTTTGACCTAATTTGGTACTTGAACTTAACTTTTTTGGACCTAATTTGGTACTTGAACTTGACATTTTTTCCCTAATTTGGTACCTATTTTTTTTTTCGATTCAATTTGGTATCTAAAATTATTAAATATTATAAAAATTACCCAAAACAATAACGATGTTAATTTTTTTTGTTATGCTACAAAAATATTATCAGTTTTAGAGAAAATTCATATTAAAAATAGGTATTGAGTTATGCTTAACAAATCAATATTAAAAAAATATTAGGTAGCAAATTAGAAAAAAATATCAAATTCAGATACCAAATTAGACCCCAAAAAAATTAAGTACCAACTTAAAAAAAAATGTCAAGTTTAGGTACCAAATTAAGAAAAAGTGTCAAATTTAAGTACCAAATTGAACCAAATAAAAAGTCTAGGTACCAGATTAGAAAAAAGTGTTAAGTTTAGGTACCAAATGTTATATTAAACTTTTTTTTTTCTGCTTCGGTTTCTTGTTCCGATTTTGAACACAGTTTCTTTCAGAATAAAATCAAACCCTCTCTTTTATCCCATGAAAATCCAGTTATGTGTCTTTAAATGTTTGAGAAAAAAAGAAGGAAGGCTCTTTCCCCTGAAATCTGCCTGAGACAGTGAAAGCTTTGGAGATGGAAGGCAAGGGCTAAGAGTTGAAAAAAGAAAAGCCTGAAAGGCCAAACATCTCTTCAGGCTCTTTCCACTGCCCAAAATTAGGCATGAATGTAGGTTGTACCCGGACGTGTGACATAACTGTTTTTTCTCAAGTTTTAATATGAGTGATAGAAACATGACTGGTCGTGGTAAACATAAATTGCAAGAGATTCCATTAAAAAAAAAAAATCAGAAACCTGACATTATCATATTACACAACAACAGCTACAGCCATTACAAGGCAGTAATCCTGTCTGTATGAACCGAACACAAGTGAGGTGAGCATACAACTTCAGAAACCCTGAAAAAGTATATGTACATTCAGTCACAAAAACATCACCACATCTCGCGGGTACGCTTAACGCTAATCCGAGGGTGGCCGCGTTTCATTTAAAATACCTGTGCAGTAAACACGCTGTACATGGAAAATCTCCGCTTGCTCACCAAAAGTTGGCTGGATCGTCTTCCGGCAGCAGAGCGTGCCTGCAAAGAGGGCATGTGACATTCCAATAGTTCAACCACTTTTCCAAGCATACCTTGTGAAACAGATGACCGCAGGTCAAGCGGTTAATCTCTGATTCTGGCTCGAACCTAGTCAGGCAAACTGAACAGTCATGCTCCGGTTGACTGCTGCTACATACCGCATCGTACCGAGTCGATGGCATCCTGCTCCGGAACTCCTGAATGTAACTATCAGCATTACCCATGCTGATGTCGGATGATACCGCAGGGATTTCAATAAGATCCGAGGATGGCGAAGAGAGACGATGACGAAGAGGATGAGGACGAGGGCGAGAGATGGATACCGACAATGTGAAGGATTGATCGAATTATGCCTTTAACCATAGATATGGATAAAGCTGTGTTTACCAGGAGTACACACAGCACTCCTTCAGATGGGGCTGGGAGACTTGAGAGACCCATTGTTTTGTATCAAGATTAAGCTATGTTTATTTGAACAAATGATTATATGCACTAGTTAAGGATATAAATGATGTCACTCTGTTGCAGATATATATGACCTGGAAACATAAAACCTGCATTAGAATAACATTCATAGAATATAAAAGCAGGTAATCAAGCTTTTAATTCACAAGACTCACATGAATACAACCTCAAAGATAAACAAATTGATGATCAAAGGTTTAAATAAAGAGTTTGATTCCAACCATATTGCCATGAATACTAAAACATCAAAGAAATTGAAAAGATCAAATCACAGTATGTGATTTTCAAATGAAAAGAACCTAACATGAGAATTGGGAAGCTAACTCTCAATGCTAAATGGAACACCTTTCAAAAGCTTTCTCATAATCAAGATCTAGCCATGTTCAAACCTTGGTGATGGTGATAATCATGGTCAAAATAGAGAAAACAAAAAAGGGAAAGCAAAAGATACCATATTTCCAAATTGGGAAGATAAATTAAAAAGAAAAATCAAATCCCAAAAAGAAAACCCAAAAAAAAGAAAAAGAAAACATAAACAAAGTTAAATGAGATCTAACATTTCCTTTCATAATAACAAAAACCCCATAAAGTTACCCATAGTATCTTTCCTTTGCTTCATAGTAAGAAAACCAACATTTCTTTAAACATAAAACAAGCAGCTTTAAAAGAGTAAAAAGCTTTGAGTTTGTTCAAAAGCAAAGGAACTTACAGAAAAAGAGGATAAATTTTCATGGGATCAGTGAAGCATAAGGAAAAGAAAACTTTTTAACAGAAAGTAAACATGTAAGCTTTTCTGAAGTGAGATGATGACTGCTCTGCCATCCTTCTCTGCTTATATAGCAATCCCTCCACCCTAACTCTAAACCCAAACTGTGGTTAGCCGTCCGGGTTTTCCGGACTCTATAAACCCTTTAACCATGGTTACTTTATATCATCAATATCATTTTTACTACTTCAGTATATAATCTTTTGTGCCTTCAAGCTTAAGCTTGTAACTAAACTTTCTTTTCCTTTCTTTTTAATCCTCAAAAGAAGAAAAATCTTTAATCAGAAGTTATAGAATTGTAGCAGCTAAAAGAGGAAGGGTAAAAGAAACCATCTTTCACATTTTCAGATACAAAGTTCCCAATTTTTCCAATAAATTACTATTATGAGAATGGGATAATTACTATTTTTAATCAATTCTCTTAACAATTATTTAAGAATAGTGTTGAATAGATAGAAAGAATCATAAGTAAATGATGTTCCGCATCATTTGATTTAATGGATTAGTGTAACAATTTTACTTAAATTCAAAACCTAATTTCAATAATTCAAAAAAGTTACCAACCAATTCGATTTTTTGAGAAATCATCTCGTTAAGCAGTAGTCGGTGACTTTGACCTATTAAAAATAATAATATTATTTTATAACCGTTCAAAATATAAAAAATAATAAATTAATATGACTTTTTAAAAGAATTATATTTTATCTTATATTCCGTAATAGACTTCGCCATAAAATTCGGGTTTCAAAATTTAAAATGAAATTAAAAAAATCATAAGACACAAGAGTTTCATTATGCATCAGATGGTAAATTTTCATTTTAACCTCTTAAAAGTTAATACTTTATCTTTCATTTTGTAACAGATTTTGCCACAAAATTCGAGTTTTAATATTTAAAAATAAAATTTAAAAAAATCATAAAAATACGTGAACTTCATTATGTATAACATGAATCTGTTTAAAAATAAGCAACCTTAAATATTCAAGTGAATGGTGAAAATATTGTAAATCCAACATTTGTCAAACCCCCTAATTGCATTCATCAAAGTTAATTAGTGTAGTACTAATTTTGTTTTCATGATAATAACCAAATTAGGCAAACTTTAGTTCTACAAGTGTCAGTCTTCAACAAAACCTCAACATATTGGCGTTTTAGGTTGTCCACAACACTCGCATAATAGCTATTTATTTTTTATTTCGAAACAGATTTCACCTCAAAGTTTGAGTTTTATTATTTAAAAATGAAATTGAAAAATAAAAACATAAGACACAAGAACGTAGTTATGAATCACATTATTTAAGCGGCAGGCGATGGCTTCGACCTATTAAAAATAATAATATTACTTTATAACCGTTCACAATTTAAAAAATAATAAAAATAAAAAGAAATTATAAAAACACGTGAACTTTATTATGTATCACATGAATTTGTTAAAAACGCAGATAACTCTAAATATCCAAGTGGTTGGTAAAAAGATTATAAATCCAACATCTATCAAACCCCCTAATTGCATTCATCAAACTTCATTACTGTAGTACCAATTTTGTTTTCATGATAATTACCAAATTGGGCAAACTTTAGTTCTACAAGGGTTGGTCTTTTACAAAACCTCAACATATTGGCAATTTGGGTTGTCCTCAAAACTAACATATAGTTTTTTATCATTGATTCCGTAATAGACTTCGCCTCAAAATTCGAGTTTCAATATTTAAAAATGAAATTGAAAAACAAAACATAAGACACAAGAACTTCCCCATGAATCACATGATAAATTTCCCTTTTAACCAGTTAAAAATTTATACTTCATCATTGATTCTTTCATACGCTTTGCCTCAAAATTAAAGTTTCAATATTTAAAAATGAAATTGAAAATAAAAATCATAAGACATAATAACTTTACTATGCATCACATGGTAAATTTCCATTTTTACTTCTTAAAAATTTATAATTTATCTTTGATTCAATAACGGACTTCGCCTCAAAATTCGACTTACTATATTTAAAAATGAATTTGAAAAAATCATAAGACACAAGAACTTAGCTATGCATCACATGATAAATTTTCATTTTAACCTAATAAAAATTTATACTTTATCTATGATTTCTTAATGGACTTCACCTCAAAATTCGAGTTTCAATTTTATCTTGTATTCCGTAATGGATTTTACCTTAAAATTCGAGTTTTAATATTTAAAAATGAAACTGAAAAAATCATAACACAAAAGAACTTCACTATGGATCACATGGTAAATTTCCATTTTAACCTCGTAAAAATTTATACTTTTTCATTCATTCATTCCGTAAAAGACTTCAGCTCAAGATCGAGTTTTAATATTTAAAAATAAAAATAAAAAGAAATCATAAAAACACGTGGACTTCGTTATATATCACATGAATCTGTTAAAAACGCAAGCAACTCTAAATATCCTTGTGGTTGGTGAAAAGATTGTAAATCCAACATTTGTCAAACCCCTAATTGCAATCATCAAACTTCATTACTGTAGTACTAATTTTTGTTTTCATGATAATTACCAAATTGGGCAAACTTTAATTCTACATGTGTTGGTCTTCAAGAAAACCTCAACATATTGGAAATTTGAATTGTCCACAGCACTTACATAATACCTATTTATCTTTGATTCCATAATGAATTTCGCCTCAAAATCCGAGATTCAATATTTAAAAATGGTATTGTAAAAAATCATAAGACACAAGAATTTATCTATAAATCACATGGTAAATTTCTATTTTAACCTATTAAAAATTCATAATTTATCTTTCATTCCGTAATAGATTTGGCCTCAAAAATTGAGTTTTAATAAGAAAAAATAAAATAAAAAAACTGATTAAAACACATGAACTTCGTTATAAATCACATGAATCTATTAAAAAATGTAGACAACTCTAAATATCCAAGTGGGTAGTGAAAAGATGGAAATCCACCATTTGTCAACCCCATAATTGCATTCTTCAAACACATTACTGTAGTATTAATTTTGATTTCATGATAATTACCAAATTGGGCAAACATTAGTTTTATAAGGGTAGGTCTTTTACAAAACCTCAACATATTGACAAATTGGGTTGTCCTCAACACTTACGTAATAGCTATTTATCTTTGGTTTTGTAACTGACTTTGCCTCAATTTTGAGTTTCAATATTTAAAAATGAATTTGAAAAAAAACATAAGACACAAGAACGCCACTATGAATCACATGATAAATTTTCATTTTAACTTTTTAAAAATTTATACATTATCTTTCATTCTGTAACAAACATGCCTAAAAAATTGAGTTTAATAACTAGAAGTAAAATTAAAAAGAACTAATTAAAACACGTGAATTTCGTTATGTATCACATGATTATGTTAAAAAATAGACAACGCTAAATACCCAAGTGGGAGTTGAATGGATAGAAATAATCATAAGTAAATGATGTTCCCCAACATTTGATTTAATGGATTAATGCAACATTTTCAATGAAATTCAAAACTTAATTTCAATAATTCAAAAATGTTATCAACCAATTCGATCTTTTGAGAAATCATCTCGTTAAGCGGTAATCGATGGTTTTGACATATTAAAAATAATAAAATTACTTTACTACCGCTCAAAAATATAAAAAATAATAAACTAATATGACTTTTTAAAAGAATTATATTTTATCTTGTATTCCGTAATAGACTTTTCCATAAATTTGTATTTCAAAATTTAAAATGATACTGAAAAAATCATAAGACATAAGAATTTCATTATGCATCAGATGGTAAATTTCCATTTTAACCTCTTAAAAATTCATACTTTATCTTTCATTCTCTAATATATTTTGCCTCAAAATTTGAATTTTAATATTTAAAATAAATTAAAAAGAAATCATAAAAATACGTGAACATCGTTATGTATCACATGAATATGTTAAAAAAAGTAGACAACTTTAAATATCCAAGTGGATGGTGAAAAGATTGTAAATCCAACATTTGTCAAACCCCTAATTGCATTCATCAAAGTTAATTAGTGTAGTACTAATTTTGTTTTCATGATAATTACCAAATTAGGCAAAGTTTAGTTCTACAAGTGTTGGTCTTCAACAAAACCTCAACATATTAAAATTTTAGGTTGTCCACAACGCTTGCATAATAGCTATTTATTTTTTATTTCGAACAGATTTCACCTCAAAATTCGAGTTTCATTATTTAAAAATGAAATTGAAAAAAAAAAGACACAAGAACATCGCTATAAATCACATTATTTAAGCGGCAGACGGTGGCTTTGGCCTACTAAAAATAATAATATTACTTTATAACCGTTCAAAATTTAAAAATAATAAAATAATGTGACTTTTAAAAAAATTATATTTTATCTTGTATTTTGCAATAGATTTTACCTCAAAATTCGAGTTTCAATATTTAAAAATGAAATTGAAAAAAATCATACGACATAAGAACTTCACTATGGATCACATGGTAAATTTCCATTTTAACCTCTTAAAAATTTATACTTTTTCATCCATTCATTCCATAACAAACTTCACCTCAAAAATCAAGTTTTAATATTTAAAAATAAAAATAAAAAGAAATCATAAAAACACGTGAACTTCGTTATGTATCACATGAATCTACTAAAAACGCAGGCAACCTTAAATATCCAAGTGGTTGGTAAAAAGATTGTAAATCCAACATATGTCAAACCCCCTAATTGCATTCATCGAAATTCATTACTGTAGCACTAATTTTGTTTTCATGATAATTACCAAATTGGGCAAACTTTAGTTCTACAAGGGTTGGTCTTTTACAAAACCTCAACATATTGGCAATTTGGGTTGTCCTCAAAACTTACATAATAGTTATTTATCTTTGATTCCATAATAGACTTCGCCTCAAAATTAAAGTTTCAATATTTAAAAATAAAATTAAAAAAAATCATAAAACACAAGAACTTACCCATGAATCACATAATAAATTTCTTTTTTAACCACTTAAAAATTTATACTTTATCATTGATTCTTTCGTACGCTTTGCCTCAAAATTAAAGTTTCAATATTTAAAAATGAAATTGAAAATAAAAACCATAAGACATAATAACTTCACTATGCATCACATGGTAAATTTCCATTTTTACTTCTTAAAAATTTATACTTTATCTTTGATTCTATAACGAACTTTGCCTCAAATTTCGACTTACTATATTTCTTGAATTATAACTCCTATTTCAAGTCAAATTTGAAAATTAATATTTCAGTTAAACTCTGTTTAATTGTTTCAATTAAACTTTGTTTATTTGTTTAAGTTAAACTCTTATTAGTATATATTATTTTATTATTATCTGACCTAGAAATTTAGCTTATAAATAGACTCTTTTACAACATTAGAAAAAATACCCATTAGATACACTCATTAAAGTTTAGAACTCCTAACACTTTTGGAGAATTTAGTGTTTATGTTTTGAGGGTTCTTTGTTTTCGAGTTTTTTGGGTTTATCTCCATCTTTTGTACTCTTCGTTCTTGTGTCATTATAGTAAAATTATCTTTTCCCGTGGTTTTTTATCCTCTTCGGAGGGGTTTTTCCACGTTAAATTTGTGTGTTCAATTTCTCAATTTCTTCCGTTATTTTTACTTGTTCGTTGCTTAATTGAGTTGATCCCCAATAAGTGGTATCAGAGCTAGTTCGATTTATACAGATCAACCCGTTCAGAGATGGAAACAACAAGGTTCGATATTGAGAAGTTTGATGGTGTCACAAATTTCAATCTGTGGCAAGTTCGGATGATAGTAATTCTAGTTCAGACCTATTTGAAAAAGGTCGTTACTAGGAAAAAACTTGATAATCTAGATAAGTCAAAATGGGAAGAGTTTGATGAAAAAGCCATGTCTGCAATCTAGTTGTGCCTTGCGAATAGGGTATTGCAGGAGATATTGATGGAGAAGACCTTATCTACCTTGTGGAAAAGGATAGAAACTCTTTATGCGACTAAGTCTCTAGCTAACCGTTCAGTGCTGAAACAACGTCTATTTACGTTTCGCATGAACGAAGGTGAGCTTCTTAGAGATCACATAGTCAATTCATTACTCTTTTGAGTGATTTAAATAATGTTGAGGTTCAGATTGACTATTAGGATCAGACTATGCTATTGTTGTGCTCTTTACCCCATTCATACAAGTCTTTTAGGGAGACCTTGATTTATGGTAAAGACAAACTCTCGTTCGAGGATGTGAAGGGTCATTTGTTGAGCAAAGATAAACTCGACAATGAGTTTGGTTCAGATAGCAAGGCAGATAAGTAAGCTTCTTTTTTGGTAGCATCAAAGAAGCAAGACAAAAGGTGTCGCTATTATAAGAAGTTAGGTCATGTCAAAGCAGATTGTTATAAATAGCGAAATAAAAGGACTGCTGAGAGTAACGAGGAAGATTTAGCTAGTGCTAATTTGGCCAATGAAGGTGGTGATGATTTCTTGTTAGTGTCAATAAGCGAAAGCTCCGAGCTTAGATCCGAGTGGATCCTAGATTTAGGATGTTATTTCCACATGTGTCCCAACAAAGAATGGTTCTCCACATACATTCTGTTGAATGTGGAGTTGTGCACATGGGAAACGATTCATCCAGTAAGGTAATCGATACTGGTATTGTTAAAATTAAGATGCACGACGGTACGATTAGGACACTATCAGATGTCAGGTATGTACCTGATTTATGAAAGAATCTCATCTCCTTAAGTATTTTAGACTCAAAAGGTTACAGAATCAACATCGAGTCTAGCGGCATTAAGGTGTCTCGTGGGGCTCTCGTTTTGTTAAAAGGTAAAAAGACCGACAATCTTTATATTCTGTAGTGTTTTACTGTGACCGGTGAAATCGGACATCCCTTGTCCGTTACGGAGTTGAAGTCAACTCGTTTGGAGCAGAGGTAACTTGGTCACAGGAGGGAAAATGTATGACTGTTTCGTTGAAGAGAGGTTCTCTTTTGGATGTAGGTAAAGTTAGGGCATCGTATTCGAGAAAATTAGACTTGGGTTAGTTTTGATTTGACAGCGCACAAGTCGAATGCTAGAAGACTTCCAGCTTCTAAGCACAGATTCGACTTAGTTAATTCCCTGCATAGTTCAAGATAGGCCTGTGACAGGCTTTGGCAAAGATGACATTGTGGAAATATAAGTCAAGGTGGAGATTTATTGAATTATGACTCCTATTTCAAGTCAAATTTGAGAAATAATCTTTAAGTTAAACTCTGTTTAATTGTTTCAATTACACTATATTTATTTGTTTCAATTAAACTCTGTTTATTTATTTAAGTCAAACTCTTATTAGTCTAGATTATTTTATTATTATTTGACCTAGAAATTTAACCTATAATTAAACTCTTTTACAACATTAGAAAAAATACCCATTAGATACACCTATTAAAGTTTATAACTCCTAACACTTTTGGAGAATTTAGTGTTTACGTTTTGAGGGTTCTTTGTTTTCGGGTTTTTGGGCTTTAGTTTTATCTCCATCTTTTGTACTCTTAGTTCTTTTGCCATTATAGTAAAATTATCTTTTCCCGTGGTTTTTTATCCTCTTCGAAGGAGTTTTTCCATGTTAAATTTGTGTGTTCAATTTCTCAATTTCTTCCACTATTTTTACTTGTTCATTGCTTAATCAGGTTGATCCCCAACAATATTTAAAAATAAATCTGAAAAAAATCATAAGATACAAGAAATTAGCTATGCATCACATGATAAATTTTCATTTTAACCTCATAAAAGTTTATACTTTATCTTTGATTTTGTAATGGACTTCACCTCAGAATTTGAGTTTCAATTTTATATTGTATTCTGTAACGGATTTTACCTTAAAATTCGAGTTTCAATATTTAAAAATGAAACTGAAAAAATATAACACAAAAGAACTTCACTATGGATCCCATGAAAAATTTCCATTTTAACCTCTTAAAAAATTTATACTTTTTCATTCATTCATTCTGTAACAGACTTTGGCTCAAAAATCAAGTTTTAATATTTAAAAATAAAAAGAAATCATAAAAACATGTGGACTTCGTTATATATCACATGAATCTGTTAAAAACACAGGTAACCTTAAATATCCAAGTAGTTGATGAAAAGATTGTAAATCCAACATTTGTCAAACCCCTAATTGCATTCATCAAACTTCATTACTGTAGTACTAATTTTTGTTTCCATGATAATTACCAAATTAGGCAAACTTTAGTTCTATAGGTGTTGGTCTTCAAGAAAACCTCAACATATTGGAAGATTGGGTTGTCCACAGCACTTACATAATACCTATTTACTTTGATTCCATAACGAAATTCGCCTCAAAATCTGAAATTCAGTATTTAAAAATGATGTTGTAAAAAATCATAAGACACAAGAACATAGCTATGAATCACATGGTAAATTTTCATTTTAACCTCTTAAAAATTCATAATTTATCTTTCATTCCGTAACATATTTGGCGTCAAAAATTGAGTTTTAATAAGAAAAAAATAAAATTAAAAACAACTTATTAAAACACGTGAACTTCGCTATAAATTACATGAATCTGTTAAAAAAGTAGACAACCCCAAATATCCAAGTGGATAGTGAAAAGATTGAAAATCAACCGTTTGCCAACCCCCGAATTGCATTCATCAAACACATTACTGCAGTATTAATTTTGATTTCATGAAAATTATCAAATTGGGCAAACATTAGTTTTATAAGGGTAGGTCTTTTAGAAAACCTCAACGTATTGACAAATTGGGTTGTCCTCAATATTTACATAATAGCTATTTATCTTTGATTCCGTAACGGATTTCACCTCGCAATTCGAGTTTCAATATTTAAAAATGAATTTGAAAAAAAAAATAAGACACAAGAACGCCGTAATGAATCACATGGTAAATTTCTTTTTTAACCTCTTAAAAATTTACACTTTATCTTTCAATCCGTAATAAACTTATCTAAAAAATTGAGTTTTAATAACTAAAAATAAAATTAAAAAGAACTGATTAAAACACGTGAACTTCACTATGTATCACATGATTATGTTAAAAAATAGACAACCCTAAATATCCAAGTGGGTGTTGAATGGATAGAAAGAATCATAAGTAAATGAAGTTCCCCAACATTTGATTTAATGGATTAGTGCAATATTTTTAATGAAATTCAAAACTTAATTTCAATAATTCAGAAATGTTATGAACCAATTCGATATTTTTTGAAACCATCTCGTTAAGCGGTAGTTGGTGACTTTGACTTATTAAAAATAATAATATTACTTTATAATCATTCAAAATATAAAAAAATAATAAATTAATATGACTTTTTAAAAGAATTATATTTTATCTTGAATTTCGTAATAGATTTTGCCATAAAATTCGGGTTTCAAATTTTAAAATGAAACTGAAAAAAACCATAAAACACAAGAATTTCTTTATGCATCAGATGATAAATTTCCATTTTAATCTCTTAAATATTAATACTTTATCTTTCATTCAGTAACAGACTTTGCCTCAAAATTCGAGTTTTAATATTTAAAAATAAAATTAAAAAGAAATCATAAAAATACGTGAACTTCGTTATGTATTACAAGAATCTGTTAAAAAAACTAGGTAACCCTAAATATTCAAGTGGATGGTGAAAAAATTGTAAATCCAACATTTTTCAAACCCCCCTAATTGCATTCATCAAAGTTAAATAGTGTTGTACTAATTTTATTTTCATGATAACCAAATTAGGCAAAGTTTAGTTCTACAAGTGTTGGTCTGCAACAAAACCTCAACATATTGGCATTTTAGGTTTTCTACAACACTTGCATAATAGCTATTTAATTTTTTATTTCGGAACAGATTTCGCCTCAAAATTCGAGTTTTTTTCATTATTTAAAAATGAAATTGAAAAAAATATAAGACACAAGAACGTCGCTATGAATCACATTATTTAAGCGACAGGTGGTGGCTTTGATTTACTGAAAATAATAATATTACTTTATAACCGATCAAAATTTTAAAAATAATAAAATAATGTGACTTCTAAAAGAATTATATCTTATCTTGTATTCTATAATAGCTTTTACCTCAAAATTCGAGTTTGAATATTTAAAAATGAAACTGGAAAAAATCATAAGACACAAGAACTTCACTATGGATCACATGGTAAATTTCCATTTTAACCTCTTAAAAATTTATGCATTTTCATTCATTAATTTCGTAACAGACTTCGTCGCTATAGAATACGAATCTGTTTTACAACTGATTAACAGATTAGGATTCTAATAGTCTCAAAAATCGAGTTTTAATATGTAAAAATAAAAATAAAAAGAAATCATAAAAACACGTGAACTTCGTTATGTATCACATGAATCTGTTAAAAGCGCAGGTAACCCTAAATATCCAAGTGGTTAGTAAAAAAATTGTAAATCCAACATCTGTCAAACCCCCTAATTGCATTCATCAAACTTCATTACTGTAGTACTAATTTTTTTTTCTTGATAATTACCAAATTGGGTAAACTTTTGTTGTACAAGGGTTGGTCTTTTACAAAACCTCAACATATTGGCAAGTTGGGTTATTCTCAAAACTTACATAATAGTTATTTATCTTTGATTCCGTAATAGATTTCGCCTCAAAATTCGAGTTTCATTATTTAAAAATGAAATTGAAAAAAATCATAAGACATAAGAACTTCCCCATGAATTACATGATAAATTTCCTTTTTAACCACTTAAAAGTTTATACTTTATCATTGATTCTTTCATACACTTTCCTTAAAATTCAAGTTTCAATATTTAAAAATAAAATTGAAAATAAAAACCGTAAGACATAATAATTTCACTATGCATCACATGGTGAATTTCCATTTTTACTTCTTAAAAATTTATACTTTATCTTTGATTCTATAACGGATTTCGCCTCAAAATTCGAGTTACTATATTTAAAAATGAATCTGAAAAAAATCACATGACACAAGAACTTAGCTATGCATAACATGATAAATTTTCATTTTAACCTCTTAAAAATTTAAACTTTATCTTCAATTTCCTAATGGACTTCACCTCAAAATTTGAGTTTCAATTTTATATTGTATTCTGTAACGGATTTTACCTTAAAATTCGAGTTTCAATATTTAAAAAAGAAACTGGAAAAAATCATAACACAAAAGAACTTCACTATGGATCACATCGTAAATATCCATTTTAACCTCCTAAAAATTTATATTTTATCTTTCATTCCGTAACAAATTTCGCCTCAAAAATCGAGTTTTAATATTAAAAAAAAAAGGAAATCGTAAAAACACGTGAACTTCGTTATGTATCACATGAATCTGTTAAAAACGTAGACAACCCAAAATATCCAAGTGGATGGTGAAAAGATTATAAATTCAACATTTGTCAAACCCCTAATTGCATTCATCAAACTTCATTACTGTAGTACTAATTTTGTTTTCGTGATAATTACCAAATTGTGCAAACTTTAGTTCTACAGGTGTTGGTCTTCAAGAAAACCTCAACATATTGGAAATTTGGGTTGTCCACAACACTTACATAATACCTATTTATCTTTGATTCCATAACGGATTTCGCCTCAAAATCTGAGATTCAATATTTAAAAATGGTGTTCTAAAAAATCATAAGACACAAGAACTTAGCTATGAATCAAATGGTAAATTTCCATTTTAACCTCTTAAAAATTCATAATTTATCTTTCATTTCGTAATAGATTTGGCCTTCAAATTTGAGTTTTAAGAAGAAAAAATAAAATTTAAAACAACTTATTAAAACACGTGAACTTCACTATAAATCACATGAATCTGTTAAAAAAAAACAACCCCAAATATCCAAGTTGATAGTGAAAAGATTGGAAATCCACCATTTGTCAACCCCTAATTGCATTCATCAAACACATACTGTAGTATTAATTTTGATTTCATAATAATTACCAAATTCGGCAAACATTAGTTTTATAAGGGTAGATCTTTTACAAAATGTCATCGTATTGACAAATTAGGTTGTCCTCAACATTTACATAATAGCTATTTATCTTTGATTCTGTAACGGACTTTGCCTTGCAATTCGAGTTTTAATATTTAAAAATGAATTTGAAAAAAAACATAAGACACAAGAACACCGCTATGAATCACATGGTGAATTTTGATTTTAACCTCTTCAAAATTTACACTTTATCTTTCATTTCGTAACAAACTTACCTAAAAAATTGAATTTTAATAACTAAAAATAAAATTAAAAAGAATTGATTAAAACACGTGAACTTTACTATGTATCACATGATTATGTTAAAAAATAGACAACCCTAAGTATCCAAGTGGGTGTTGAATGGATAGAAAGAATCATAAGTAGATGAAGTTCCCCAACATTTGATTTAATGGATTAGTGCAACATTTTTAATGAAATTCAAAACTTAATTTCAATAATTCTTAAATGTTATCAACCAATTTGATCTTTTGAGAAACTATCTCATTAAGCGGCAGCCGGTGGCTTTGACCTATTAAAAATAATAATATTACTTTATAACCGTTCAAAATATAAAAAATAAAAAATTAATATGACTTTTTAAAAGAATTATATTTTATCTTGTATTCCGTAATAGACTTTGCCATAAAATTCGGTTTTAAAATTTAAAATGAAACTGAAAAAATCATAAGACACAAGAATTTCATTATGCATCAGATGGTAAATTTCCAATTTAACCTCTTAAAAAATTAATACTTTATCTTTCATTTAGTAATAGACTTCGCCTAAAATTCGAGTTTTAATATTTAAAAATAAAATTAAAAAGAAATCATAAAAATACGTGAACTTCTTTATGTATCACAAGAATTTGTTAAAAAAATAGGCAACTCTAAATATCCAAGTGGATGGTGAAAAGATTGTAAATCCAACATTTGTCAAACCCCCTAATTGCATTCATCAAAGTTAATAAGTGTAGTACTAATTTTGTTTTCATGATAATTACCAAATTAGGCAAACTTTAGTTCTACAAGTGTTGGTCTTCAACAAAACCTCAACATATTGGCATTTTAGGTTGTCCACAATACGTGCATAATAGCTATTTATTTTTATTTCGTAACAAATTTCGTCTCAAAATTCGAGTTTCATTATTTAAAAATGAAATTGAAAAAAAAGACATAAGACACAAGAACGTTGCTATGAATCACATTATTTAAGCGACAGGCGGTGACTTTGACCTACTGAAAATAATAATATTACTTTATAACAGTTCAAAATTAAAAAAATAATAAAATAATGTGACTTCTAAAAGAATTATATTTTATCTTCTATTCTGTAAGAGATTTTACCTTAAAATTCGAGTTTCAATATTTAAAAATGAAACTAGAAAAAATCATAAGACACAAGAACTTCACTATGGATCACATGGTAAATTTATATTTTAACCTCTTAAAACTTTATACTTTTCATTCATTCATTCCGTAATAGACTTTGCCTCAAAAATCGAGTTTTAATATTTAAAAATAAAAATAAAAAGAAATCATAAAAACACGTGAACTTCGTTATGTATCAAATGAATCTGTTAAAAACGCAGGCAACCTTAAATATCCAAGTGGTTGATAAAAAGATTGTAAATCCAACATCGGTCAAACCCGCTAATTGCATTCATCAAACATCATTATTGTACTACTAATTTTGTTTTCATGATAATTACCAAATTGGGCAAACTTTAGTTCTACAAAGGTTGGTCTTTTACAAAATGTCAACGTATGGGCAATTTGGGTTGTCCTCAAAACTTGCACAGTAATTATTTATCTTTGATTCCGTACTAGATTTTTCATCAAAATTCGAGTTTCAATATTTAAAATGAAATTGAATGAAATTGAAAAAAAATCATAAGACACAAGAATTTCCCCATGAATCACATGATAAATTTTTTTATCCACTTAAAAATTTATACTTTATCATTGATTCTTTCATACGCTTTGCCTCAAAATTCAAGTTTCAATATTTAAAAATGAAATTGAAAATAAAACCATAAGACATAATAACTTCACTATGCATCACATGGTAAATTTCCATTTTTACTTCTTAAAAATTTATACTTTATCTTTGATTCTATAACGGACTTCGTCTCAAAATTAGAGTTACTATATTTAAAAATGAATCTGAAAAAAATATAAGACACAAGAACTTAGCTGTGCATCACATGATAAATTTTCATTTTAACCTCTTAAAAAATTTATACTTTATCTTTGATTTCCTTATGGACTTCACCTTAAAATTCGAGTTTCAATTTTATCTTGTATTCCGTAACGGATTTTACCTTAAAATTCGAGTTTTAATATTTAAAAATGAAACTGGAAAAAATCATAATACAAAAGAACTTCACTATCGGTCACATGGTAAATATCCATTTTAACCTCTTAAAAATTTATATTTTATCTTTCATTCCGTAACAAATTTAGCCTCCAAAATCGAGTTTTAATATTAAAAATAAAAATAAAAATAAATCTTAAAAACACGTGAGTTTCGTTATGTATCACATGAATATGTTAAAAGTGCAAGCAACCCTAAATATCCAAGTGGTTGGTGAAAAGATTGTAAATTCAACATTTGTCAAACCCCTAATTGCATCCATCAAACTTCATTAGTGTAGTACTAATTCTGTTTTCATGATAATTACCAAATTAGGCTAACTCTAGCTCCACAAGTGTTGGTCTTCAACAAAACCACAACATATTGGCATTTTAGATTGTCCACAACACTTGCATAATAGTTATTTATTTTTTATTTCGGAACAGATTTCGCCTCAAAATTCAAGTTTCATTTGTCGAAACCATCTTTTTAGAAAACGATAGGTTTCAAAAATTATTTTAAAATCGAAAAATAATGGGAGTCACCACCAATCATTTATTCGGTGTGATTGGATCACCACAAAACATTTTAAAAAAATAGTTTTGAAAACATGTAGGCCTTCGAAATCCAGAAAAATAGGTTTGGGAATCGGTTACGATGAGGAAGGATTAGCACCCTCATACGCCCAAAATTGGTACTGTATTGATTATTTTCGGGTCTTAATTTGTAAAATTTAAAAGCTCGAATAAAGTTTAAAATACGATCCTTGAATGCATGAGTTATGTTTAAAAGAAATCGATTTTGTTCGAAAGTCTCACTATTTCAAAGTGATCGACGAAGAAAGTCACGTCCAGTGAGTTAGGACACAACATTTCGAGATCCAGAAATAACGAGCTTTCCTTTGTTGTAAAAAAAATTGAATACTTTTGAAAAGGATGTTCGATTATCTCATTTTAAAGAAAAAGTCGCACCTAGTAAGTTTAGGTACAAATTTCCAGAATCAGAGATAAAGAAACATTGCCTCGATTTAAGGGTATTCGATTATTTCGAAAGAAAGTCGTGCCTAGTAAGTTAAGACGAAAATTTTTCAAAACTCGAAACAATGTTGCTTTGATTTTAAAGTTTTTTATGAAAATAATTTTGAAAACAAATAGGTGGGTTTAATACGAATGAGCAATTAATAATGGATATTCGATAACACGAAGCAAAAATAATTAAGTAGATAAATGATATAAAAATCATAAACACGCAATGTGAATGCATAATAATTGAAATTTAAATGCAAATGTTTATGAGGAAGAAAAATAAAACTATCGGAGTTGAAAATGAGACTTTTGGATACGGGGGTAAAATAGTAATTTTGGATGCTTGGGGGCGAAATGGTAATTTTTGGAAGGCTCGAGGTCAAAAATGGAATTTTTGGACATCTAGGGGTAAAATGGTAATTTTTGGAAGGTTTCGGATAAAAAATGGAGTTTTTAGACATCCGGGGGTAAAATGGTAAATTTTGGAAGGTTAGAGATAAAAAATAGAGTTTTTAAACATCCGGGGGTAAAATGATAATTTTTGAAAGTTTCAGGGTCAAAAATGGAATTTTTGGAAGTTCAGGGCTAAAATGGTAATTTTGGAAGGTTCAGGATAAAAAATGGAGTTTTTAGACATTCGAGAGTAAAATGGTAAATTTTGGAAGGTTCAGGATCAAAAACGGAGTTTTTAGACATCCAGAGGTAAAATGGTAATTTTTAAAAGTTTCGAGGTCAAAAATGGAATTTTGGAAAGTTCAGGGGTAAAAATGTAATTTATGAAAAGATTAGGGTCAAAAATGGAATTTTAGAAAGTTTGAGGTAAAAATGTAATTTTTGGAAAAATCAAGGTCAAAATGGAATTTTTGAGAAGTTTAAGGGTTAGAATATAATTTTTGGATAGTTTAGGGACCTCCAGGGAAATAAAACAAAAATTAAATGACACATGGCAGCCTCTCAGGTGTTCAAAAGTCAAAGGACTAATTTAAAATCATGAAAAATTTTTGGGCCAATTTTGTAATTAAATAGAACTTAATTTAAGGATTAAATTGAAACAAATTAGAAGTAAGAGGGACCATTTGCAGAAATAATCGAAAATCATGACCCGTGGCAGCTTCTGGTGCTTTCAAAAGGTCAAAGGACTAAATTGAAAAGCATTGAAAATTATTAGGCCAATTTAAAAATAATTAGAAGTACAAAAGGACTAAATTGAAACAATCAGAAAATACGGATGGACCAAATGCATAAATATCCCTTTTCTCAAAAACACGCGATCCTCCAGGTGGGTCGGGTCGGACCATGGGTTATAGCTCAAAACGGCGCCATTTTGGGGCTAAAACTCAGCCTCAAAACGACATCGTTTTGAGGGCCTATAAATAACCCCTTTTAGTAAAAAAAAAATCATTTTTCCTTAGTTTTAAAAAAAACCAACTTCCTTCCCTTTTGTTCTCTCACACCAACCGTACCTCAGCCCTCTATCCGCCACTCCTATCACCGTCGCTTGGTCCTCACACGCCCGTCCGATAGCGCCTCTGTCGTCGCTGGTCCTCCCACGCGCCGACCGACCACCGGCAAGGTAAAAAATCCTGCTTTCCATCCTTTTCTTCTTTGAAAGTCATTTCGATTTTGTTTTTGAAAATCTTTTTCTCTTTTCACTCTTAAAAACGTTTTGATTTTCTTTTTAGTTTCGTTAAAATCAGATCTGGTTCTGAACCAGATCTAAAACTTTAAAAACCCTTTTCCTTTTCTGTTCTCAAATTCGTTCTTAAGCTCCATCGTTTTTTATTAAAATCTTTAATTTTGTCATTGTTTGTTTAAGATCGTTTTGGTTATTATTGCAGATGCTCGACGTGGTGGAATCGGCGACGGTCGGAGGGTTTGATCAGTGACTCCGACAGCGGCATAACCAGGGGAGTACTACTCTGTCTTTTAGTTTCCCTTTTTTTATTTTTTATTAAAATTAATAATAATAATTATTAACACCCTTTATTATCTCTATTTACTATTAACATTATTACTAATATTATTATTAAAATATATTAAATAATATTATTAATTACTATTAATGCCTTTATTTACGTTTTGAAAATAAGAAAAGAATGAATAATAAATGATGGCAGAGAGATGGTTGATATATATTAATGCATATTAATGTATGTTAAAATTCAAAGCATTTAAGAAAATAACTCAGTTATGGAAACATTTATTAGGAATACTTAAGGATTTAATACCTTGAACTTTGAATCTGTTTCGGTTGCTTAGTGCTTGTTCGAACTATTGGATATTGATAAAAGAACAAAATGTGTGTATGGATTGCTAAAAGGCTTGAGTTGAATTCGATTGTTTTCCAAAAAGGGTTAGTACCCATTTACAAACGTTTGATTCTACTCTTATAGCCATCAATATAATGATTTTAATTTTGTCTGTTTGCCATTTAAATGCTTGTCTTGTTCTTCTCTTTTGCAAGTTCGGCGATGGCAGTGGCGGTGGCAGAGCAAGTTGCAGCTGGTGGTGGTACTGTTGGTGCTGACGTGGCGCGTCTCGATTGGTTGAGGGTGGCAGTAGCAATACAAGTGGGAGCAGATTTTGGGTCTCTGATTTCTTATGGTGTGGGCCACTTGTAATTTAGGGTCTGTAATTGGCCCAATTTGGATTGATATTGGGCTTGTAACTGGATATTAAAGTTTGGACTTTCATTTGTAATTGATTTTAAATTTAAGTTTAAAATTATTTCAAATTTAAACTAAATTTAAATTTAAAAATGAATTTAAGTTTAAATTTAAAGTAAATTTAATTTTAGAAATAAATCTAAAACCCATCTAAACTTGAAATTAAAAGTTTGACCCAAAATTTAAGCCCGATCAAAATTAGGCTTCAACAGCCGCCCCTCTTTGCTCGTTGTTGTGTAATAGGAATAGAGCAAAGACCAAAAGAAAGCCCAATTTTGTCAAGTTCCATTTCTTCGCTGCTCTTCCTTCAATTGGTCCACTTTTCGCTTTGTTGACCGTTTGATTTTGCCGCATCTACGTCTGCATCTTTGATGTTGTGATTTCATCTTGCCCTTAGGCAAATTTCAAAAAGACAAAATTTGCTATTGTAATTTCTTTCAATTCTCTTGAAATTTCAAGGAGATTGGAATTCGTCACCGTAATCTTTGAGTCTGGTTTCATTAACTTGGCCTTTTTCTCAGTATCTCATCAGGAAGACGACTGCATCACTTTTTTTTGATCCACTTCTCTGTGTTTCATCAGAAAGAAGGATTTGGTTCACTTCTTTGAATCTCATTAGGAAGCTAACCTTTTTTTTTCTTCGCCCTACTTCTCAGTATCTCATCAGGAAGCTAGGGGTCGAAGATTTGTTTGCATTGAGTTGGTATACTTCTCTGTATCTCATCAGGAAGATGACCACCTCACTTGTTTCAATCCGCTTCTCTGTATCTCATCAGGAAGACAAATTTGGTCCACTTCTCAGTATCTCATCAAGAAGCTAACCTTTTTATTGTTTCGCCCTACTTCTCAGTATCTCATCAGGAAGCTGAGGTTCGAAGATTTGCTCGCATTGAGCGTGGGTTTGATTTGGTCTTCTTCTCAGTATCTCATCAGGAAGTTGATCCGCATCTCTTGTTTCATCCGCTTCTCTGTATCTCATCGGGAAGATGAATTTGGTTCACTTCTCAGTATCTAATCAGGAAGCTAACCATTTTATTGCTTCGACCTGCTTCTCAGTATCTCATTCAGGAAATTGGGGTTCGAAGATTTGCTCATATCGAGCGTGGGTTTGATTTGGTCTTCTTCTCAGTATCTCATCAAGAAGATGACCACATCGTTTGTTTCAATTCGCTTCTCTGTGTCTCATCAGGAAGAAGAATTTGGTCCACTTCTTAGTATCTCATCAGGAAGCTAACCATTTTATTACTTCGACCTGCTTCTCAGTATCTTATCAGGAAGTTGGGGTTCGAAGATTTGCTCATATCGAGCGTGGGTTTGATTTGGTCTTCTTCTTAGTATCTCATCAGGAAGATGACCGCATCGTTTGTTTCAATCCGCTTCTCTTTATCTCATTAGGAAGACGAATTTGGTCCACTTCTCAGTATCTCATCAGGAAGCCAGGGTTCAAAGATTTGCTCGCTTTGAGCCTTGTTTCAATGACTTGGTCTACTTCTCAGTATCTTATCAGGAAGATGACTGCATCACTGTTTGTGGATAATCGCAATCTGCCCCGTGATCGGGGTAGTAGATTGGTTGACGATGATCTGCCCTAGGCTCGGGACGAAAGATCAAATGATTGTAATCTTCCTCTGGCTCGGGGTAAGAGATTGGTTGATGATGATCTGCCCCAGGCTCGGGGTAAAAGATCGGTTAACGATGTAGCTTCACTCCAATCTACTGCAACTTCAGGGAGATTGGGATACGATGCTGTAGTTTTATTCCAACTTCGCTGTAACTTCAAGAAGATAGGATTTGATGTTGAAGCTTCATCTTGCTCTTACTACAACTTCATAAAGATAAAGACTTGCTATTGTTTTTAATCTGACTTTACTGCAACTTCAAGAGGATAAGAATTGATGTTAAAGCTTCATCTTGCTCTTGCTGCAACTTTAGAGAGATAAAGACTTGCCATTGTAGTTTTGATCAGATCCACTATGACTTCAAGGTAGAAGTTTCACCGTCATGGATTCGACCTTTCTTGTCATGTTTCTAAGGTATCGGGTTCGCCATTGCGACTTAAACCTTTCCCCTTCAAATCTTCGTGGTACTGGATTCGCCGTTGCAGCTTAAATCTTTCCCTTCTTGTCTTCTGAGGTTCACGGTCCGCCGTTGCGACTTAAACCTTTCCCTTTTGTATCTTTATGGTACTGGATCCACAGTTGCGGTCTAGATCTTTCCCTTTATGTCTCTGAGGTACTAGGTCTACCATTGCGACTTAAACCTTTCCCTTATGTCTTCGTGGTACTGGATCCGCCGTTGCGACTTAGATCTTTCCCTTCATGTCTTCGCGGCATTGGATCCGTCGTTGTGGCTTAGATCTTTCCCATCATGTCTCTGAAGTATAAGGTTCACCGTTGCGACTTAAACCCTTCCCTTTTGTATCTTTACGGTACTGGATCCGTCGTTGCGGTCTTAGATCTTTCCTGTCATGTTTCATGGTGCTAAGACCTGTAGAATATGCTCAAATGGGCCTCTAAGTAGGCCAGATTGTTTAAGATGCAATGATCAGGATGAGTCAAATGCTCCTAAATAGATGGGTATGAATGATAAATGCAAAATGTCATCTTTGAGAAATGATTTTATTTTAGTCCTTAGGTCGACATTGTTCCTCGTTTGTCTAAGTCCTATCACTGATGTGTTATCATATTTTATGCATGTGTATCATTGTCGTGGAACCTAGGTAGTCGTAATTTGGACTATTTGTTTTGAGACCTTTCTAACCCTCGGGTTATCTCCAACTAGTGGTCCTATTTCAGGTCTCTGTAATATTTAGAAATTTTTCGTAACAATATGCAGAAATCCTTTTATTCCTTATATCGTTTAGACCACTAACCATTATTTCAATGCAAAAATGCTTGCATAGGGTTATAAGGTGGATGAATTTGAATTTGATTGAAAACAAAGGTCGTATAAATGAAAAGATCGTTTAGTTCATTAATCGTTATTTCGATGCGAAATTTGCTTGAGCATGGTCACAAGGCGAATGAAATTTTATTGGAGGTAAAGCTCACATGAATGAAAAGATTAAAAGTGACCCATTAGATTAAAAGTGACCCATTGGTCAAAGGATGCCAAATACAAAGTGAGCAAAGAATAGGGTTAGGTGGATGAATTTTATTGGAGGCAAAGCTCGCATGAATGAAAAGATTAAAATCATTAGTCCACTGGTTGTTATGCAAGCATGCTTGAACATGGTTACGAAATGGATGAAATTGAATTCGATTGAAGGTTAAAGCTTGCATGAATGAAAAGGTCATTGGTTCATTGATCATTGTTTTGATGCAAAAATGCTTGGACAAGATCGCAAGGCAAATGAATTTCATGGAGGCAAAGCTCACAAAAGAATTAAAAATGACATGTATTGGTCATAAGGTGAACAAAGAATGGAGTTAGGTGCCCCAGATATCAAAGTATAAGCTTCAGTGAGCAAACTCAGCGAAGACCATTTTGAGCTTGACATGTGCTCATGAAACTTAGAGTACTTTGTCAATGCCTCAAGGTGTAAAGCTTTTCCACCTTGCTACTTTTGAGAGGGAGGACCACTTCCTGCCCCTTTTTTCTTTTTCAAATTTGAGCCGCCCTTTCAGGTTTTCAACTAAGGTCTCCTTAGGTTTCGAGATGCCCTTTACGAGTTTTCACTTCGACCTTTCCTTTTCTTTTTCTTTTTCTCTTTTTTTATTATTTTATTATTTGTTTTTTGTTTTTTTTTTGTTTTTGTTTTTTCTTTTTCTTCTTTTTTTTTCTTTTCTTTTATTCATTGAATCTGAGTTCACAAAGTTAGGCATGTCTTTGCCATTCATTTTGATCAAAATCAAAACTACTCCAAGAAACATTCTTCATCTCATGGGACCTCTCCAAATTTTGACATCCCTTTTCCTTGGAAGTCTTTTGTAAGCAAGATCCTTTTCAAAACTAGAGCTCTCTCGTGGAGTTCTATAGAATTGATCTTTCTTTGTTGTAAACCTTTGTCATCTAGTCATGACTTTAGGATTTTTTAGTTGACTGCATCTGAATTAGATCCATTTTGCTTCATTAGCTCTAACAAAATCTGGAGGGAAAGAAACTTGCCTTTAATTGGTAGGACGACTTTCATTCTAGTGAGAAAAATGTTGCCCCAATGGATGTTTTGATAGAAGCCTGATGGTGAGTTTTCATGTCGAGCCTTTGTAGGTCTCTTGCTATGAATCCAATCAATTCTTCGTTGTCTTTATCGGTTCCCCGCCAATGCCCCATTTTTGGCGATGTGGTGTTGAGTCGTTTAAATTGATTGCAGACTTTGCAATCGTGCTGTTGCTCAAATTCAAGTCATCATTAGATATGATTCTTTCTTGGCATTCCATATCGGCATATAATCTCTCATTCTTAACCGCCAATTGGCCTAGGAAGTAATAATCAATGATCATGAAGACGAATTTATGCACATTAGAAACTCTTTTGCAAAGTTGGTTCGATGGTGTCTATGCTTCACATAGAAAGAGGCCTCAATATGGAAAGATGATGGAGAATAAATTTTCAAGATGCCCTTTGCAGATTTTCATCTTGACCTTTTCTTCCCTTTTTTTATTGGGTTTTAAAATGTCTTTTGCAGATTTTCGACCCATTTTCTTTCTTTTTTTTTCTTGCTAACACGCCGAGCCTCAATTTCTCAAGTTTCTATTGAATTGGATTACATTTTTCCTTTTATGGGTGCCTGGGTGTCACAACATCGGTTCCTTAAACCTGACATGCTTTAATAGGATCATGCAAAAGACCTTTGGATTCTCGAGGCAGCTTGCCTTGTTTTTACAAAGACTCGTGTCTCGATTTTTACTTAAAATCACGACTCTTAAAGATGATGTTTGTTTCGTGTCTTGCTCAAACATCCGTAGAAGATCGAGAGACGAGTTACATTCTTGGTCATTTTCGAAGCCTCAAAGTTTTTTTGGACACATGTCTTACTCAAAAGGGTTTAAATCAACAGTAGTGTTGCTCATATATTTGATATCAAGTGACCCAACATAAAGAAAAAGGGGATCCAGGGAATAATCGAATGAAAGAATGATTAATTGTGGAATGAATGAATGAGAAGAATGGCAAAATATTTGTCAAATGGGACAAAAACAATACATCATTTTTATTGAAATAAAAGATAGTGATCATTTGTCATTTATAAAAGGATCCCTATTACTCTCGATCTTAGAGTGATAAGTGTATTCTGAATATTTTCTTGGAAAAGTCCTAAAAACTACAGGAAACTCCTCCACAGTCCAATTGTCCAAAACACTTCCAAGGGTGTAGGGATGAACTCTTAATAGGTTTCATTCTTCACTTGACTTTTTGTCAATTTTTTTATCATTCCCTATCTTGATTTGTCATGTTTCCACTCAGCTTTCATTTAGGGTAAATGACTCTCTCTCACACGAGTGTTTCAATCATGTGGAGGCTTATTTAATGCACGAAATGCAAATGCACATGAAATGATAAAATGCAGGCAACAAGGCGTTGATTCTTGGTTCCATTCCATTAGACAACTTTACTAGATAGCAAATTCTTTTACATGGGGCAGATGCATGTATGGTCGTGCCTTAATTCTTAAAGTCTTAATCTTCCAACCTAATTTTTCATCTTGACCCCGGTTTCAAGTTTAAATTATCGGTCTTGTACTTGGTGGAGTCATTGCTTGCGACATGGCTCCTATCTCAGACTTGCCCCTAAGCGCGTTGAAGCCATTTGTTTATGTCCAATTATTTTTGGCAATGTCGTCTTTGTCTTTGAACAGTCACAAATCCCATCAACAGAGAGTAGTCTTCAGAGAATTCTCGATAAGAATTTTTTGACTTTTCAAACGGCCATGAGACCATACTAACAAAAGTCGTGAACCAGTACACCTTCTTTTGCCCCTTCTTCGACAGGTGCTTAGTGGCTAAGATTGCTAAAACATGAGTGATTCTTTTGTCAGGTTTGATAAACAAATCTGCAACCACATCCTCTTACGTGCCCCAATACTCTAGGGAAAACTATCAATGTACGTTTGAGGTGAACATTTTCCATCTGAGTGCTAAGTCTTGTAAGTTTTCCAAAGTAAAGTACTTGTTCTCTTCTTTTTCCTTGATCAGGGTCGCGACCTAATGCTCGTTTGTCTAAGGTAGACCTTATCAACTTGAGTTCTTAGGTAATGGAGCAATGTAGTGTCCATGTCTCTAGAGGTGAAGCGACTAAGTTGAATCCCATTATTGTGTTAGGACTCGAAAAAAGCGCATCCCTACTTTAACCTTAAGTAGGCAAAGATGATCGTCATATCCAAAGTAGACTTTATTGTTTTGAATCCTTGGGCAAAAAGGTAAAGCGATTTACTCTTCTATTGTAGGCCCCACATCCTCCTCTCCAAATACGAAACCATTAGAAGTTGGACTCTAATACTAAGTGAGAGCTCGAGACCTATCAAGTAAGTTGACATATTCAGGATTGGATATCCGCCTCATTTTGTCTTCCATGCTTCTTTCAGCTCTAGCAAACTGCTATGGCTTTTATGTACTTGGGTATAATCTTGAATCCCTAACATGCATTCCTTCGACAAGTCATCACATTTATCTCTGACCATATATGCACAACCACGTTGACTTCTACCTCATCAAGGAATCCATTTTCTTATGCCTAGTTCTCTATTTGATAATAAAACATGAATCAACACCCCTCTTTTATGAGAATGCAATGGAAAGAGATTCAAAATATATTGCAATTAAAAGAAAAAATATAACCATGTCTCTTACCTTGCTCGAGTAACCGCTGAAGGTTTGACATAATCTTACTCAAGGTAGGCTTGTATAGAATTACACAAGTTAATAAAATGTACTGCTTATGAATGCATGAATGCATAAGAAAGGTATTGACTGATAGCTCAATTCTATTAGAAAAACCTTACTAGAAATCAAATTCCTTTACATAAAACAGATGCGAGGCTCAAAAGACTTAATCTTCGCAAGAAGTCATTCAAATAGTCTTGGCTCATCTCTGACTTTCGATCTATAATATCTTTTTGAAAAGGTTGAGTGGTCAGTCACTTCTCGTACTTAGGCCAAAACTCATATGATTACATGATCTTTGTTTTCGTCTTGCTCATATGGCAGATCATCGATGTAAACCCAACCATATCATCTTCTATTTCATCAAGGTATCTGTTTTCTTATGACCAACTTTTCTATTTAGTAATTGAGCTTAGAACTATACCTTTCTTTTTATGAGTATGTAATGCAAATAGATTCGAAATGAACAAGTTAGTGTAATTAATACAGAAATAAAACTTGGAATAAATTACAATTAAAAGCAAAGAAGCAAGAATGTAACTGTGGCCCTTACCCTCTTAGTGCAACCACGAAATTCTTGACACTGTTCTACTTGAGGTAGGCTCTCAAGGAATTATGTGCGAGTTAATAAAATGTGCAGCTTATGTATGCATACATGCATGAGAAAACATTAACTCATAGCTCAATATTAGAAAATTTTACTAGAAAACAAATTTCTTTACATAAGACAGATACGTATATGATTGCGCCTTAGTGTTCAAAAGCCTTTAATCTTCGTAGGACATCTTCCAATTTCACCCTCGTTCGTCCTTTGATTTTCGATCCCAAAATGTCAACTTAAGTGATCGGTCACTTTTCGTCTTACTCAGCTGGCTAATCATTGGTTTTTCGTCTTTCTTTTTGACCATATTCGCACGACCATATTGTTTTCCACCTTATCAAGGAACTCATTTTCTCATGACCAATTTTCTATTCAGCAATTGAGCTTAGATCCACACTTTCCTTATGAAGATGTAATGCAAGCAACAATTAAAAACAAAAGAACACAAGTATAATAACAAAGTACGGATATAAAATAGAGAACCTAGACTTGGAAGACTACTAACAGCTCGATGTAGTTCTATCCTAAGGTAAGCAACTAGGATTCACTACATGTGGTTTTAGGCTCTAGAGTAAAGGGAACCTAAACCAGCAGATTCCTCAATCCTTACCCACTACAGGCTTATACGGACGAGTTTGGTTTAGGGGGACACATTTCCCACATGTTTGCACGAAAGTGAAAACTTCATGAAAACATGGGTACGGATGTAATCCTAAAAGCGATTCACTATCCTGCACGGAGGTGAAGACCTCACGAAGGAGTAGTTTCCCGCTTCCACTTAAAAAGGTAGTAATCAAAATGCATATGGATGCAAATTTAAACAAGCAATATCACATGATGTAATGTCAAACAAAAGATGTCGAGGATCGCATATTAAACAAGACCGAAAGTTTTAAAGTTTTCAAAAAAGACCCGAAAATAATTAATTTTGGCTCGACTCTCATTTATTTTTAAAAAGTCCCAGTGGAGTCGTCAAGCTGTCGAAACCATCTTTTTGGAAAACGACGGGTTTCAAAAATTATTTTAAAATCGAAAAATAATGGGAGTCGCCACCAACCCTTTATTCGGTGTGATTGGATCACCACAAAACGTTTTTTTTTTAAAAAAAAACCGTTTTGAAAACATGTAAGTCTTTGAAATCTAGAAAAACAGGTTCGGGAGTCGGTTATGCATGAGGAAGGATTAGCACCCTCATATGCCCAAAATTGGTATCGTATTGATTATTTTCGGGTCTTAGTTTGTAAAATTTAAAAGCTCAAATAAAGTTTAAAAACGATCCTTGAATGCATGAGTTATGTTTAAAATAAATCGATTTTGTTTGAGAGTCCCACTATTTCAAAGTGATCGAGGAAGAAAGTCACGTCTAGTGAGTTAGGACAACATTTCGAGATCCAAAAATAACGAGCTTTCCTTTGTTGTAAAATTTTTTTAACACTTCTGGAAAGGATGTTCGATTATCTCGTTTTAAAGAAAAAGTTGCACTTAGGAAGTTTAGGTACAAATTTCCAGAATCAGAGATAAAGAAACATTGCCTCGATTTAAGGGTATTCGATTATTTCAAAAGAAAGTCGCGCCTAGTAAGTTAAGATGCAAAATTTTCAAAACTCGAAACAAAAAATGTTGCTTTGATTTTAAAGTTCTTTATGAAAATGATTTTGAAAACAAATAGGTGGGTTTAATACGAATGAACAATTAAGAATGGATATTCGATAACACGAAGCAAAAATAATTAAGCAGATAAATGATATAAAAATCATAAACATGCAATATGAATGCATAATAATTAAAATTTAAATGCAAATGTTAATGAGGAAGAAAAATAAAACTATCAGAGTTGAAAATGAGACTTTTGGATACGGCGGTAAAACGATAATTTTGGACGCTCGAGGGTGAAATGGTAATTTTTGGAAGGCTCGAGGTCAAAAATGAATTTTTTGGACATTCGGGGGTAAAATGGTAATTTTTGGAAGGCTCGGGATCAAAAATGGAGTTTTTAGACATCCGGGGGTAAGGGTAATTTTTGGAAGGTTTCGAATCAAAAATGGAGTTTTTAGACATTCGAGGGTAAAATGGTAAATTTTGGAAGGTTCGAGATAAAAAAATTGAGTTTTTAGACATCCGGGGGTAAAATGATAATTTTTCAAAGTTTTGGGGTCACAAATGGAATTTTTGGAAATTTGAGGGTAAAATGGTAATTTTGGAAGGTTCAAGATAAAAATGGAGATTTTAGACATTCGAGGGTAAAATGGTAAGTTCGAGATTAAAAAAATGAAGATTTTAGACATTCGGGGGTAAAATGGTAATTTTTAAAAGTTTTGGGGTCAAAAATGGAATTTTGGAAAGTTCAGGGGTAAAATGTAATTTATGAAAAGATTGGGTAAAAAATGGAATTTTAGAAAGTTTAAGGGTAAAAATGTAATTTTTGGAAAAATCAGGGTTAAAAATGGAAATTTGGAGAAGTTTGGGGGTCAAAATATAATTTTTAGACAGTTTAGGGACCTTCAAGGAAATAAAACCAAAACAAATGACACGTGGCAGCCTCTCAGGTGTTCAGAAGTCAAAGGACTAATTTAAAAATCATGAAAATTTTTTGGGCCAATTTTGTAATTAAACAGAACTTAGTTTAAGGATTAAATTGAAACAAATTAGAAGTAAGAGGGACCATTTATAAAAATAATCCAAAATCATGACACGTGGCAGCTTCTGGTGCTTTTAAAAGGTCAAGGGACTAAATTGAAAAGCATTGAAAATTATTGGGCCAATTTAAAAATAATTAAAGTACAAAAATGACTAAATTGAAACAATCAGAAAATGCAGAAGGACCAAATGCATAAATATCCCTTTTCTTAAAAACACGCGGATCCTCCAGGCGAGTTGGGTCGAATCATGCGTTATAGCTCAAAACGGCGCCGTTTTGGGGCTTAAACTCAGCCCTCAAAATGACGTTGTTTTGAGGGCCTATAAATAACCCCTTTTAGTAATTTTTTTTTTTCCTTAGTTTAAAAAAAAAACAACTTCCTTCCCTTTTGTTCTCTCACATCGACCGTACCTTAGCCCTTCATTTGCCGCTCCTATCACTGTTGCTTGGTCCTCACGCGCCCGTCCGACCGCGCGTCCACCGTCGCTGGTCCTCCCATGCGTCGACCGACCACCGGTAAGGTAAAAAATCCTGCTTTCCATCCTTTTCTTCTTCTTTGAAAGTCATTTCGATTTTTTTTTTTAAATATTTTTCTCTTTTCACTCTTAAAAAGGTTTTGATTTTCTTTTTAGTGTCGTTAAAATCAGATCTGGTTCTGAACCAGATCTAAAACTTTAAAAACCCTTTCCCTTTTTTGTTCTCAAGTCCGTTCTTAAGTTCCATCGTTTTTTATTAAAATCTTTATTTCTGTCTTTGTTTGTTTAAGACCGTTTTGGTTATTATTGCAGATGCTCGACGTGGTGGAATCGACGACAGTCGGAGGGTTCGATCAACGACTCCGATAGCGGCATAACCAGGGGAGTACTACTCTGTCTTTTAGTTTTCCTCTTTTTATTTTTTATTAAAATTATTATTAATAATTATTAGCACCCTTTATTACCTCTATTTACTATTAACATTATTACTAATATTATTATTAATAATATTTATTATATTATAAATAATATTATTAATTACTATTAATGCCTTTATTTACGTTTGAAAATAAGTAAAGAATGAATAATAAATGATGACAGAGAAATGGTTGATATATATTAATGCATATTAATGTATGTTAAAATTCAAAGCATTTAAGAAAATAACTCAGTTATGGAAACATATATTGGGAATACATGAGGATTTAATACCTTGAACTTTGAATCTGTTTCGGTTGCTTGGTGCCTATTCGAACTATTGAATATTGATAAAAGAACAAAATGTGTGTATGGATTGCTAAAAGGCTTGAGTTGAATTCGATTGTTTTCCAAAAAGGGTCAGTACCCATTTACAAATGTTTGATTCGGCTGTTATAGCCATCAATACAATGATTTTAATTTTGTCTGTTTGCCATTTAAATGCTTGTCTTGTTCTTCTCTTTTGCAGGTTCGGCGATGGCAGTGGCGATGGCAGAGCAAGTTGCAGCTGGTGGTGGCACTGTTGGTGCTGACGTGGCGCGTCCCGATTGGTTGAGTGTGGTAGCAGCAATACAAGTGGGAGCAGATTTTGGGTCTCTGATTTCTTATGGTTTGGGCCACTTGTAATTTAGGTTTTGTAATTGGCCCAATTTGGATTGATATTAGGCTTGTAACTGAACATTAAAGTTTGGACTTTCATTTGTAATTGATTTTAAATTTAAGTTTAAAATTATTCCAAATTTAAACTAAATTTAAATTTAAAATGAATTTAAATTTAAATTTAAAGTAAATTTAATTTTAGAAATAAATCTAAAACCCATCTAAACTTGAAATTAAAAGTTTGACCCAAAGTTTATGCCTGATCAAAATTGGGCTTCATCATCGTTATTTAAAAATGATATTGAAAAAAACATAAGACACAAGAACGTCGCTATGAATCACATTACTTAAGCGGCAAGCGGTGGCTTTGACCTTTTCAAAGTAATAATATTACTTTATAACCGTTCAAAATTTAAAAAAATAATAAAATAATGTGACATCTAAAAGAATTATTTTTTATCTTGTATTCTGTAAGAGATTTTACCTCAAAATTCGAGTTTCAATATTTAAAAAAGAAACTGGAAAAAATCATAACATACAAGAACTTCATTATGGATCACATGGTAAATTTTCATTTTAACCTCTTAAAATTTTTTACTTTTTCATTCATTCATTCCATAACAAACTTCGCCTCAAAAATCGAGTTTTAATATTTAAAAATAATAATAAAAAGAAATCACAAAAACACGTTAACTTCGTTACGTATCACATGAATATGTTAAAAAACGCAAACAACCTTAAATATCCAAGTGGTTGGTAAAAAGATTGTAATTCCAACATCTATCAAACCTCTAATTGCATTCAACAAACTTCATTACTGTAGTACTAATTTTGTTTTCATGATAATTACCAAAGTGGGCAAACTTTAGTTCTACAAGGGTTGGTCTTTTACAAAACCTAAACATATTGGCAATTTGAAATGTCCTCAAAGCTTACATAATAGTTATTTATCTTTGATTCCGTAATAGACTTCCCCTCAAAATTCGGGTTTCAATATTTAAAAATTAAATTGAAAAAAATCATAAGACACAAGAACTTCCCCATGAATCACATGATAAATTTTCTTTTTAACCACTTAAAAATTTATACTTTACCATTGATTCTTTCTTACACTTTGCCTCAAAATTCAAGTTTCAATATTTAAAAATGAAATTGAAAATAAAAACCATAAGACATAATAACTTCACTATGCATCACATGGTAAATTTCCATTTTTACTTCTTAAAATTTATACTTAATCTTTGATTCTATAACGGATTTCGCCTCAAAATTCGACTTTTAATATTTAAAAATAAAATTAAAATAAAAAAAATTATGAAAACACATGAACTTCGTTATGTATCACATGAATCTGTTAAAAACACAAGCAACCCTAAATATCCAGGTGGTTGATGAAAAGATTGTAAATCCAACATTTGTCAAACCCCTAATTGCATTCATCAAACTTCATTACTGTAGTACTAATTTTGTTTCATGATAAGTACCAAATTGGACAAACTTTAGTTCTACAGGTGTTGGTCTTCAAGAAAACCTCAACATATTAGAAATTTGGGTTGTCCACAACACTTACAAAATACTTATTTTTCTTTGATTCCGTAACAGATTTTGCCTCAAAATCCGAGATTCAATATTTAAGAATGATGTTGTAGAAAATCATATGATACAAGAACTTAGCTATGAATCACATGGTAAATTTCCATTTTAACCTCTTAAAAATTCATAATTTGTCTTTCATTCGGTAACATATTTGGGCTCAAAAATTGAGTTTTAATAACAAAAAATAAAATTAAAAACAACTGATTAAAACATATGAACTTCACTATAAGTCACATGAATTTGTTAAAAAAGTAGGAACCCCAAATATTCAAGTGGGTAGTGAAAAGATTGGAAATCCAGCACTTGTCAACCCCCTAATTGCATTCATCAAACACATTACTATAGTATTAATTTTGATTTCATGATAATTACAAAATTGGGCAAACATTAGTTTTATAAGGGTAGGTCTTTTACAAAACCTCAACGTATTGACAAATTGGGCTGTCCTCAACACTTACATAATAGCTATTTATCTTTGATTTCGTAGCAAATTCTTCCTCACAATTCGAGTTGTAATATTTAAACATGAATTTGAAAAAAAAATCATAAGACACAAGAACGCCGCTATGAATCACACGATAAATTTTCTTTTTAATCTCTAAAAAATTTATACTTTATCTTTCACTTCGTAACAAACTTACCTAAAAAATTGAGTTTTAATAACTAAAAATAAAATTAAAAAAACTTATTAAAACAAGTGAACTTTTCTATGTATCACATCATTATGTTAAAGAATAGACAACCCTAAATATCTAAGTGGGTGTTGAATGGATAGAAAGAATCATAAGTAAATGATGTTCCCCAATAGTTGATTTAATGGATTAGTGCAACATTTTTAATGAAATTCAAAACCTAATTTCAATAATTCAGAAATGTTATCAACCAATTCTTTCTTTTGAGAATCCATCTCGTTAAGCGGTAGTCGGTGGCTTTGACCTATTAAAAATAATAATATTACTTTATAAATGTTTAAAATATAAAAAAATAATAAACTAATATGACTATATAAAACAATTATATTTTATCTTGTATTCCGTAATAGACTTTGCCATAAAATTGGGGTTTCAAAAGTTAAAATGAACTGAAAAAAATCATAAGACACAATAACTTCATTATGCATCAGACGATAAATTTTCAATTTAACCCCTTAAAAATTAGTACTTTATCTTTCATTTCGTAATAGTCTTTGCTTCAAAATTTGAGTTTTAATATTTAAAAATAAAAATAAAAAGAAATCATAAAAATACGTGAACTTTGTTATGTATCACATGAATCTGTTAAAAATGCAAACAACCCTAAATATCCAAGTGGTTGGTGAAAAGATTGTAAATCCAACATTTGTCAAAACCCTATTGTAATCATCAAATTTCATTACTGTAGTACTAATTTTGTTTTGATGATAATTACCAAATTCGATAAACTTTAGTTCTACAAGTGTTAGTCTACAAGAAAACCTCAACATATTGGAAATTTGGGTTGTCCACAACACTTACATAATACTTATTTATCTTTGATTCCATAACGGATTTAACCTCAAAATCCAAGATTCAATATTTAAAAATGGTGTTGTAAAAAATCATAAGACACAAGAACTTCGCTATGAATCACATTATTTAAGTGGCAGGCGTTGGCTTTTACCTACTAAATATAATAATATTACTTTACAACTGTTCAAAATTTAAAAGATAATAAATTAATGTGACTTTTAAAAGAATTATATTTTATCTTGTATTCCGTAATAGATTTTACCTCAAAATTCGAGTTTCAATATTTAAAAATGAAACTAGAAAAAATCATAAGACACAAGAACTTCACTATGGATCACATGGTAAATTTCCATTATAACGTCTTAAAAATTTTACTTTTTTCATTCATTCATTCCGTAATAGACTTTGCCTCAAAAATCGAGTTTTAATATTTGAAAATGAAATAAATAGAAATCATAAAAACACATGAACTTCGTTATGTATCACATGAATCTATTAAAAACGCAGGCAACCCTAAATATCCAAGTGGTTCGTAAAAAGATTGTAAATCCAACATCTATCAAACCCTTAATTTCATTCATCAAACTTCATACTGTAGTACTAATTTTGTTTTCATGATAATTGCCAAATTGGGCAAACATTAGTTCTACAAGGGTTGGTCTTTTATAGAACCTCATCATATTGGCAATTTGGGTTGTCCTCAAAACTTACATAATAGTTATTTATCTTTGATTCCGTAATAGACTTCGCCTCAAAATTCGAGTTTCAATATTTAAAAATGAAATTAAAAAAAAAATCATAAGACACAAGAACTTCCCCATGAATCACATAATAAATTTCCTTTTTAACCACTTAAAAATTTATACTTTATCATTCTTTCACACGCTTTGCCTCAAAATTCAAGTTGCAATATTTAAAAATGAAATTGAAAATAAAAATCATAAGACATAATAACTTCACTATGCATCACATGGTAAATTTCCATTTTTACTTCTTAAAAATTTATACTTTATCATTGATTCTTTCACACGCTTTGCCTCAAAATTCCAGTTTCAATATTTAAAAATGAAATTGAAAATAAAAACCATAAGACATAATAACTTCACTATCCATCACATGGTAAATTTCCATTTTTACTTCTTAAAAATTTATACTTTATCATTCTTTCACACGCTTTGCCTCAAAATTCAAGTTGCAATATTTAAAAATGAAATTGAAAATAAAAATCATAAGACATAATAACTTCACTATGCACCACATGGTAAATTTCCATTTTTACTTCTTAAAAATTTATACTTTATCATTGATTCTTTCACACACTTTGCCTCAAAATTCAAGTTTCAATATTTAAAAATGAAATTGAAAATAAAAACCATAAGACATAATAACTTCACTATGCATCACATGGTAAATTTTCATTTTTACTTCTTAAAAATTTATACTCTATCTTTGATTCTATAACGGACTTCACCTCAAAATTCGAGTTACTATATTTAAAAATAAATCTGAAAAAAATCATAAGACACAAGAACTTAGCTATGCATCACATGATAAATTTTCATTTTAACCTCTTAAAAATTTATACTTTATCTTTGATTTCCTAATGGACTTCACCTCAAAATTCGAGTTTCAATTTTATATTGTATTCCGTAATGGATTTTACTTTAAAACTTGAGTTTCAATATTTAAAAATAAAATAGAAAAAATCATAACACAAAAGAACTTCACTATGGATCACATGATAAATTTCCATTTTAACCTCTTAAAAATTTATACATTTTCATTCATTCATTTCGTAACAGACTTCACCTCAAAAATTGAGTTTTAATATTAAAAAATAAAAATAAAAATAAATCATAAAAACACGTGAGCTTCATTATGTATCACATGAATCTGTTAAAAACGTGGACAACCCTAAATATCCATGTGGTTGGTGAAAAGATTGTAAATCCAACATTTGTCAAACTCCGAATTGCATTCATAAACTTCATTATTGTAGTACTAATTTTGTTTTCATGATAATTACCAAATTGGGCAAACTTTAGTTCTACAAGGGTTGGTCTTTTAGAAAACCTCAACAAATTGGCAATTTGGGTTGTCCTAAAAACTTACATAGTAGTTATTTATCTTTGATTCCATAATAGACTTCGTCAACCACTTAGATATTTAGGATTGCCTACGTTATTTATGCGGTAAGTGGTGGCTTTGACCTACTGAAAATAATAATAATACTTTATAATCGTTCAAAATTTAAAAAATAATAAAATAATGTGACTTCTAAAAGAATTATATTTTATCTTGTATTCTGTAATAAATTTTACCTCAAAATTCAAGTTTCAATATTTAAAAATGAAACTAGAAAAAATCATCAGACCCAAGAACTTCATTATGGATCACATGGTAAATTTTCATTTTAACCTCTTAAAATTTTATACTTTTTCATTCATTCATTCCGTAACAGACTTCACGTCAAAATCGAGTTTTAATATTTAAAAATAAAAATAAAAATAAAAAGAAATTATAAAAACACAAGAACTTCGTTATGTATCACATGAATTTGTTAGAAACGCAAGCAATCCTAAATATTCAAGTGGTTGGTAAAAAGATTATAAACCCAACATCTGTCAAACCCCCTAATTGCATTCATCAAAGTTCATTACTATGGTACTAATTTTGTTTTCATGATAATTACCAAATTGGCAAACTTTAGTTCTACAAGGGTTGGTCTTTTACAAAACCTCAACATATTGGCAATTTGGGTTGTCCTCAAAACTTACATAATAGTTATTAATAAACTTCGCCTTAAAATTTGAGTTTCAATATTTAAAAATGAAATTGAAAAAAAAATTATAAGACACAAGAAATTTCCCATGAATCACATGATAAATTTCCTTTTTAACCACTTAAAAATTTATACTTTATCATTGATTCTTTCATACGCTTTGCCTCAAAATTCAAGTTTTAATATTTAAAAATGAAATTAAAAATAAAAACCATAAGACATAATAACTTCACTATGCATCACATGGTAAATTTTCATTTTTACTTCTTAAAAATTTATACTTTATCTTTGATTCTATAACGGACTTCGCCTCAAAATTCGAGTTACTATATTTAAAAATGAATCTGAAAAAAATCATAAGATCTAATAACTTAGCTATGCATCACATGATAAATTTTCATTTTAACCACTTAAAATTTTATACTTTATCTTTGATTTCCTAATGGACTTCAACTCAAAATTCAAGTTTTAATTTATCTTGTATTCCGTAACGGATTTTACCTTAAAATTTGATTTTCAATATTTAAAAATGACACCAGAAAAAATCATAACACGAAAGAACTTCACTATGGATCATGTTAGAATTAGGTGACTAGAATTCTTATTAAAATAAAATACAGTGGTAACATAAAATAAAAGTAAAGTCCAAATAAAACTAGACTTCGTTTATCTTATTTTAATTAGAATAAATCATCTATTTTATTTTAATTAGAACATGATGTTTCAATCTTACTACGTTACATCTATTAGTTGTTTATTGGAATAATGTTTTTCAACCTATAAATAGACGTAGTCATCTCCTTTTGTAATCATTTGATTTTCGATATTAGTGAATTTTCTTCTCCTCTACCCATGATTTTTTTCCCAAAAGGGTTTCCACGTAAGATTTGTGTGTTCTTTCTTTTCATTTTCTTTGTGATAATTTTTTATTGTCGATATTCAATTTTAACAAATTGGTATCTGAGCTTTTTCGGGTTACTAGTCTTGATCACAATAATGGCAACATTGAAGTATGATATTTCGCTGTTGGATCGTAACACCAGATTCACGTTGTGGCAGGTCAAGATTCAGGCAGTTCTTGCGTAGAAGGATTTGAAGGACGCCCTGTTAGGGTTTGATAAGATGCCTTCGACTTTGACGGATGAAGAGAAGAAACGTAAAGATCGAAAGGCTTTGACGTAATTACAACTGCATCTATCGAATTAAATTCCACAAGATGTGTTAAAGGAGAAGACTGCTACTGCATTATAGGCAAAATTACAGCAATTATGTATGTAGAAAACCCTAACCAGTAAATTGCATATGAAGCAACGTCTATATTCTCATCATTTGGAAGAAGGTGCGTCTTTGCATGAACACTTGAATGTATTTAAAGAAATTGTCTCAGACTTTGAGGCCATGGAGGTTTAGTATGATAAAGAGGATTTAGGGTTAATTCTCCTTTGTTCGTTGCCACCGTCATATTCAACCTTCAGAGATACAATTTTGTATAGCTGTGAATCTCTTACAGTTGATGAATTTTGTGCTTCCTTAGCCTCGTCTGACAAGATGAAGCATCTTGTGGCTAGATTTGACTCTCAAGGAGAGGGTCTCATTGTTCGTGGAAGACAAGATCAAAATAGTGATGATAATCGAAGGAGGACACAGGAACGAAATCCCCGCAGTAAATCTAAAGATAGATCGAGATCTTCAAATAGAGGTAAAACTTGTAACTTCTACAAGAAGAAAGGGCACATTAAGAAAGAGTGCTACAAGTTACAAAATAAGATCAAAAGGGAAACAGAGAATCAAAAGGGAAAGCAATCAGAACAATCTGGTGAAGCTAATGTAGTAGAAGACTACAGTGATGGTGAACTCCTTGTTGCTTTTGTCGACAATTCTAAAGTGAGCGAGGAGTAGATCCTTGATTCTGGTTGCACCTTTCATATGAGTCCCAATTAGGATTGGTTTACAACATATGAAGTTGTGTCTGAAGGTGTTGTTTTGATGGGAAATAATTCTTCATGTAAAATCGTAGGTGTTGGTGCAATCAAAATAAAGATACTTGATGGGGTCGTTAGAACTCTTAGTGGAGTGTGACATGTACCAGAATTAAAAAGCAATTTGATTTCATTGAGTACTCTTGATTCAAAAGGACACAGGTACACAACTGAGAGTGGGGTTCTAAAGATTAGAAAGGGTTTCCTCATTGTGATGAAAGGGCAGAGAAAGACTGTCAAATTATATGTTTTGCAAGGTTCAACTATTGCTTGCTGCAGTCACTGCCTCTTCCTTGTCAGATGATGATGTTACTAGACTTTAGCATATGCATCTAGGGCATTTAAGTGAAAACGACATGGCAAAATTAAGTAAAAGAGGACTTCTTAATGGGCAAGGCATTAGCAAACTGAAGTTTTGTGAGCATTACGTTTTTGGGAAGCAAAAGAGAGTTTGATTCACCAGAGGAATCCATAACATGAAGGGAACATTGGATTATATTCATTCTGATGTTTAGGGACCATCTAGAATGCCTTCGAGAGGTGGAGCTAATTATATGCTAACTCTTGTTGATGATTTTTCAGAAAAGTTTAGGCATTCTTTCTAAAGCAGAAAAGCGATGTGTTTTCCACATTCAAGTCTTGGAAAACTATGGTTGAAAAAGAGATAGGAAAATAGATAAAACACCTCCGCACAGATAATGGCTTGGAGTTATGTTCTGATGAGTTTAATGAATTGTGCAAATTAGAGGGGATCATGAGACATTTGACAGTTCGTCATACTCCATAGCAAAACGGTGTCGTAGAACGAATGAACAAAATGATCATGGAGAAGGTTCGATGTATGTTGTCGAATGCTAATTTACCGAAGTCGTTTTGGGTTGAAGCAACCTCTACTACATATTTTTTGATCAACCGATCTCTATTCGTTGCCATAGAGAAAAAGACTCCACAAGAGATATGGTCTGTAAGCCTGCTGATTATTCTGATATAAAGATTTTTGGGTGTCCTGCATATACTCATGTTGATAATGGAAAATTGGAACCAAGATCCATTAAATGTGTTTTTCTTGGTTTTAAGGCTGGTGTGAAAGGGTATAAGTTATGGTGTCTTGAAAATAGAAAAGTTGTGATTAGCAGAGATGTTGTTTTTGATGAATCTGTTATGTTACCTAACTTATCTCTTAAAGACTCTTCTAGTAAAGAACAAAAAAAGCAGGTGGAGTTTCAGATTGATCCAGTACCTACAACAGAGTTAACTTTTCAAGTTAGTATAGAGGTTCAGAATAGAGTCACTTCTTCACCATATTATTCTATTGTCAAAAATAGACCTAGAAGAGAAATTAAACCTCTAAAGAGGTACGTCGAGGCTGATCTAGTGGCTTATGCTTTAAACGTGACTGAAAATATTGATGCAAATCAAGAGCCATCTACTTATTCCGAGGTAGTTAGCTGTGAAGACTTAGAAAAGTAGATGATTGCCATGCAAGAAGAGATGAAATCACTCCATAAGAATAAAATGTGGGACTTAGTGAAGCTTCTAAAGAGTAAAAGGGTTGTTCGTTGTGAATGGGTGTTCAAGAGGAAAGAAGTGATTTTAGGAATTGAAGAATTTAGATATAAAGCAAGACTTATTGCAAAAGGTTACAGTCATATTCCCGGTGTAGACTTCACAGACGTGTTTTCTCCAATTGTGATACACAGTTCGATTCGAGCCTTACTTGGTATTGGGCCATGTATGATTTGGAGCTTCATCAGTTAGATGTAAAAACAACGTTCTTGCATGTAGAACTTGAGGAAGATATTTACATGCAACAACCAAGAGGGTTTTATAGTCTCAGAAAAAGAGGACTATGTTTGCTTGTTGAAAAAGTCCCATTATGGTTTGAAACAGTCACCAAGGTAGTGGTACAAGAGGTTTGATTCTTTTATGACTACCCATGATTTCAAAAGAAGTAGCTTTGATAGTTGTGTTAATTTTAAGAAAAATGGTGATGGTTCTTTTGTGTATCTACTCCTTTACATTGATGACATGTTAATAGCAACTAAAGAAAAAGAAGAGATAAGAAAGGTTAAAGCCCAACTTAGTGAAGAATTTGATATGAAAGATTTGGGAGCAGCAAAGAAGATGCTTGGGATGAAGATTCTTAGAGATAGAAAGGCATGTAAGTTGTACTTAAGTTAGAAAGGGTACATTGAAAAAGTTCTTTGCAAATTCAATATGCAGAGTGCCAAGCTATTAGTACTTCATTAGTATCCCACTTCAGACTTTCATTAGTTTTGTCACCGAAACTAGATGATGAGATTGATTACATGTCACATGTTCCATATTCTAGTGTAGTGGTATTTCTAATGTATGCTATGGTTTGCTTATGTCCAGATTTATCATATGCAGTCAGTGCAATTAGTAGGTACATGGCGAATCCTGGTAAAGAACACTGGAAAGCAATTCAGTGGATTTTGAGATACTTACGAGGTACTACTGATGTTTGCTTACAGTTTGGAAGAACTAGAGATGGAGTCATGGGGTATGTTGATGTTGATTTTGCTGGAGACCTAGATAGAAGAAGATCTTTCACAGGATATGTCTTTACAATTGAGGGTTGTGCAATCAGTTGGACAGCTACTTTGCAAACTACAGTTGCTTTGTCTACCATTGAAGCTGAGTACATGGCGATTACCGAGGCTTTTAAAAAAGCTATTTGGTTAAAAGGACTCTTTGGTGAACTCAATAAAGATCTTCAGATCGGTACAATATTTTGTGACAATCAGAGTGTCATCTTCCTTACGAAAGATCAAATGTTTCATGAGAGAACAAAGCACATTGATGTTCGATATCATTTTGTGCATGATATTATTGCTCGTAGAGATATTGTTGTGAGCAAAGTTAGTACTCATGAAAATCCTACAGATATGATGACTAAGTCACTTCCTATAACCAAGTTTGAGCATTGCTTGGACTTGGTTGGTGTTCATTGTTGAAGAATACCCCTTAAGGGGTTATGTGGAAGAGGTGGAGAACTTGTTCGTGGTGAAGAACTAATTCATAGAGAATTCCTGTGAAGGTGGAGATTGTTTAGAATTAGGTGACTAAAATTCTTGTTAAAATAAAATACAGTGGTAAAATAAAATAAAAGTAAAGTCAAAATAAAAATATTCTTCCTTTATTTTATTTTAATCAGAATAAGTCATCTATTTTATTTTAAATAGAACAAGGCGTTTCAACCTTACTACGTCACTTCTATTAGTGTTGATTAGAATAAAGTTTTTCAACCTATAAATAGGCATAGTCATATCTTCTTGTAATCATTTGATTTTCGACATTAGTGAAATCTTCTTCTCATCTAATCGAAGTTTTTTTTCCGAAAGGGTTTCCACATAAAATCTATGTTCTTTCTTTTCGTTTTCTTTGTGATAATTTTTTATTGTCGACATTCAATTTTAACAGATCACTTGGTAAATATCCATTTTAACCTCTTAAAAATTTATAATTTATCTTTCATTCCGTAATAGACTTCGCCTCAAAAATCGAGTTTTAATATTAAAAAATAAAAATAAAAAGAAATCATAAAAGCATGTAACTTCATTATATATCACATGAATCTGTTAAAAACACAAGCAACCCTAAATATCCAAGTGGTTGGTGAAAAGATTGTAAATCCAACATTTGTCAAACCCCTAATTGCATTCATCAAACTTCATTACTGTAGCACTAATTTTTTTTTCATGATAATTACCAAATTGGGCAAACTTTAGTTCTACAGGTGTTGGTCTTCAAGAAAACCTCAACATATTGGAAATTTGGGTTGTCCACAACACTTACATAATACCTATTTATCTTTGATTCCACAATAGATTTCGCCTTAAAATCCGAGATTCAATATTTAAAAATGGTGTTGTAAAAAATCAAAAGACACAAGAACTTAGCTATGAATCACATGGTAAATTTCCATTTTAACCTCTTAAAAATTCATAATTTATCTTTCATTCCGTAATAGATTTGACCTCAAAAATTGAGTTTTAATAACAAAAAAATAAAATTAAAAACAAATGATTAAAACACGTGAACTTCGCTATAAATCACATGAATCTGTTAAAAAAGTAGGCAACCCGAAATATCCAAGTGGATAGTGAAAAGATTGGAAATACACCATTTGTCAAGCCCCCTAATTACATTCATCAAACACATTACTGTAGTATTAATTTTAATTTCATGATAATTACCAAATTGGGCAAACATTAGTTTTATAAGGGTAGGTCTTTTACAAAACCTCACGTATTGACAAATTGGGTTGTCCTCAACACTTACATAATAGTTATTTATCTTTGATTCCATAACGTACTTTGCCTCATAATTCGAGTTTCAATATTTAAAAATGAATTAGAAAAAAAAACATAAGACACAAGAACGCCGCTATGAATCATATGATAAATTTCCATGTTAACCTCTTAAAAATTTACACTTTATCTTCCATTCCGTAACAAAATTGCCTAAAAAATTGAGATTTAATAACTAAAAATAAAATTAAAAGAACTGATTAAAACACGTGAACTTCGCTATGTATCACGTGATTATGTTAAAAAATATACAACCCTAAATATGCAAGTGGGAGTTGAATGGATAGAAAGAATCATAAGTAAATGATGTTCCCCAACATTTGATTTAATGGATTAGTGCAACATTTAATGAAATTCAAAACTTAATTTCAATAATTTAGAAATGTTATCAATCAATTTGAACTTTTAAGAAACTGTTTCGTTAAGCGGCAGTCGGTGGCTTTGACTTATTAAAAATAATAATATTACTTTATAACCATTCAAAATATAAAAAATAATAAACTAATATGACTTTTTAAAAGAATTATATTTTATCTTGTATTCTATAATAGACTTTGCCATAAAATTCGGGTTTCAAATTTTAAAATGAAACTTAAAAAAATCATAAGACATAAGAACTTCATTATGCATCAGATGGTAAATTTCCATTTTAAGCACTTAAAAATTAATACTTTATCATTCATTCAGCAATAGACTTCGCCTCAAAATTCGAATTTTAATATTTAAAAATAAAATAAAAAAGAAATCATAAAAATATGTGAACTTTGTTGTGTATCACAAGAATATGTTAAAAAAAATAGACAACCCTAAATATCCAAGTGGATGGTGAAAAGATTATAAATCCAACATTTGTCAAACCCACTAATTGCATTCATCAAACTTCATTACTGTAGTACTAATTTTGTTTTCAAGATAATTACCAAATTAGACAAACTTTACTTCTACAAGTGTTGGTTTTCAACAAAACCTCAACATATTGGCCTTTTAGGTTGTCCACAACACTTGCATAATAGCTATTTATTTATTTTTTATTTTGGAACAAATTTCGTCTCAAAATTTGAGTTTCATTATTTAAAAGTGAAATTGAAAAAAAAAAACATAAGACACAAGAACATCACTATGAATCACATTATTTAAGGGGTAGGTGATGGCTTTGACCTATTGAAAATAATAATATTACTTTATAACCGTTCAAAATTCAAAAAATAATAAAATAATGTGACTTCTAAAAGAATTATATTTTATCTTGTATTCTGTAATAGATTTTACCTCAAAATTCGAGTTTCAATAATTAAAAATGAAACTGCAAAAAATATAAGACACAAGAACTTCACTATAGATCACATGGTAAATTTTCATTTTAACCTCTTAAAAATTATACTTTTCATTCATTCATTCCGTAATAGACTTCGCCTCAAAAATATAGTTTTAATATTCAAAAATAAAAATAAAAAGAAATCATAAAATCACGTGAACTTCGTTATGTATCACATGAATTTGTTAAAAACGCAAGCAACTCTAAATATTCAAGTGGTTGGTAAAAAGATTGTAAATCCAACATCGATCAAACCCCCTAATTGCATTCGTCAAACTTCATTACTGTAGTACTAATTTTGTTTTCATGATAATTACCAAATTGGGCAAACTTTAGTTCTACAAGGGTTGGTCTTTTACAAAACCTCAACATATTGGCAATTTGGGTTGTCCTCAAAACTTACATAATAGTTTTTATCTTTGATTCCGTAATCGATTTCGCTTCAAAATTTGAGTTTCAATATTTAAAAATGAAATTGAAAAAAAATCATAAGACGCAAAAAATTTCCCATGAATCACATGATAAATTTTCTTTTTAATCCCTTAAAAATTTATACTTTATCATTGGTTCTTTCATACGCTTTGCCTCAAAATTAAAGTTTCAGTATTAAAAAAATAGACAACCTTAAATATCCAAGTGGGTGTTGAATGGATAGAAAGAATCACAAGTAAATGATGTTCCCCAACATTTGATTCAATGGATTAGTGCAACATTTTTAATGAAATTCAAAACTTAATTTCAATAATTCAAAAATGTTATCAACCAATTCGATCTTTTGAGAAACCATCTCATTAAGCAGCAGTCATGGCTTTGACCTATTAAAAAAGTGAAGTTCAAAAAAAAAAACTAGACTTATTTTATTTTATTTTAATTAGAATAAGTCATCTATTTTATTTTAAATAGAACAAGGCGTTTCAATCTTACTACGTTACTTGTATTAGTTGTTGATTGGAATAAGGTTTTTCAACCTATTAATAGGCGTAGTCATCTCCTCTTGTAATCATTTGATTTTCGACATTAGTGAATCTTCTTCTCCTCTGGCCGTGGTTTTTTTCCCGAGAAGGTTTCCATGTACAATCTGTGTGTTCTTTCTTTTTGTTTTCTTTGTGATAATTTTTTATTGTCGACATTCAATTTTAACAGATCACATGGTAAATATCTATTTTAACCTCTTAAAAATTTATACTTTATCTTTCATTCCGTAACAGACTTCATCTCAACAATCGAGTTTTAATATTAAAAAATAAAAATAAAAAGTAATCATAAAAACACGTGAACTTCGTTATGTATCACATGAATCTGTTAAAAACGCAGGCAACCCTAAATATCCAAGTGGTTGATGAAAAGATTATAAATCCAACATTTGTCAAACCCCTAGTTGCATTCATCAAACATCATTAATGTAGTACTAATTTTGTTTTTATGATAATTATCAAATTGGGCAAACGTTAGTTCTACATGTGTTGGTCTTCAAGAAAACCTCAACCTATTGAAAATTTAAGTTGTCCACAAAACTTGCATAATAGCTATTTTTTATTATTATTTTGGAACAAATTTCACCTCAAAATTCGAGTTTCATTATTTAAAAATGAAATTGAAAAAAAAACATAAGACATAAGAATGTCGCTATGAATCACATTATTTAAGCGGCAGGGGATGGCTTTGACCTACTAAAAATAATAATATTACTTTATAACCGTTCAAAATTTAAAAAAATAATAAAATAATATGACTTCTAAAAGAATTATATTTTATCTTGTATTCTGTAATAGATTTTTCCTCAAAATTTGAGTTTCAATAATTAAAAATGAAATTGGAAAAAATCATAAGACACAAGAACTTCACTATGGAACACATGGTAATTTTTCATTTTAACCTCTTAAAAAATTATACTTTTTCATTCATTCATTCGTAACAAACTTCGCCTCAAAAATCAAGTTGTAATATTTAAAAATATAAATAAAAAGAAATCATAAAAATATGTGAACTTCGTTATGTATCACATGAATTTGTTAAAAACGCAGACAACTCTAAATATCCAAGTGATTGGTAAAAAGATTGTAAGTCCAACATCTGTCAAACCCGCTAATTAAAATCATCAAACTTTATTACTGTAGTACTAATTTTGTTTCCATGATAATTACCAAATTGGGCAAACTATAGTTCTACAAGAGTTGGTCTTTTACAAAACCTCAGCATATTGGCAATTTGGATTGTCCTCAAAACTTACATACTAGCTATTTATCTTTGATTCCGTAACGGACTTTACCTCAAAATTCAAGTTTCAATATTTAAAATGAAATTGAAAAAAAAAACATAAGAGACAACAACTTTGCTATGAATCACATTGTAAATTTCCATTTTAACAACTTAAAATTTATATTTTCTCTTTCATTCTATACCTTAAAATTTGAGTTTCAATATTTAAAAATGAAATTGAAATAATCTTAAGACACAAGAACTTCTCTATACATCACATGGTAATTTTCATTTTAACCTTTTAAAAATTTATACTTTATCTTAAATTTTGTAATGGACTTCGTCTCAAAATTTGAGTTTCAATATTTAAAAATGAAATTGTAAACAATCATAAGACAGAAGAACTTCGCTATGCATCACAAGGTTATTTTCAATTTGAAGCACTTAAAAATTTATATTTTATCTTTGATTAGGTAATGAATTTCGCCTCAAAATTCGAGTTTAAATATTGAAATATAAATTGAAACAAATCATTAGACACAGAAACTCGACTATGCATCATATAGTAAATTTCCATTTTAACCTCTTACAAATTTATATTTTATCTTTGATTCTGTAACAAGCTTCGCCTAAAAATTCAAATTTTAAATCAAAAATAAAATTAAAAAGAAATAATAAAAACACATGAACTTCACTATGTATCACATGAATCTATTAAAGAAGTTAGCAACCCTAAGAATCCAAGTGGGTGGTGAAAATATTGGAAATCTAACATTTTCAAACTTAATTAGTGTAGTACTAATTTTGTTTTCGTCATAATTACCATATTGGGAAAACTTTAGTTCTACAAGGGTAGGTCATTTAGAAAACCTCAAAATATTGGTAATTCGGGTTGTCCTCAACATTTACATAATAGCTATTTATCTTTGATTCCATAACGGATTTCGCCTCAAGATTCGAGTTTCAATGTTTAAAAATGAATTTGAAAAAATCATAAGACAAAAGAACTTCGCTATGAATCGCATGGTAAATTTCCATTTTAACCACTTAAAAATTTATACTTTCTCTTTGATTTTGTTACAGACTTTGCCTCAAAATTCGAGTTTGAATATTTAAAAATGAAATTGAAAAAAATCATAAAAACACGTGAACTTCGTTATGTATCGCATGATTCTATTAAATAAGTTGACAACCCTAATATCCAAGTGGGTGGTGAAAAGATTTGAAATCCAACATTTGACAAACCCCTTAATTGGAATCATCAAACTTAATTTGTGTAGTACTAATTTTGTTTTCATGATAATTACCAAATTGGGCAAACTTTAGTTCTGCAAGGGTAGGTCTTTTACAAAACATCAATATATTGGCAAATTTGTCTGTCCTGAACACTTACATAATAGCAATTTATCTTTGATTTCGTAATAGACTTTGCCTAAAAATTCGAGTTTCAATATTTAAAAATAAAATTGAAAAAAATCATAAGACACAATAACTTCGCTATGAATCACATTAGAAATTTCCATTTTAACAACTTAAAAATATATACTTTATCTTTGATTATGTAATAGACTTTGCCTCAAAATTCGAGTTTCAATATTTAAAAATGAAATTGAAAAAAATCATATGACACAAGAACTTCGCTATGCATCACATCGTAAACTTCCATTTTAACCTCTGAAAAATTTATACTTTATCTTTGACTCGGTAATGGATTTCGCCTCAAAATTCAAGTTTGAATATTGAAAAATTAAATTGAAACAAATCATAAGACAAAAGAACTCCGCTATGCATCAAATGATAAATTTCCATTTTAGCCTTTTAAATTGATTCCATAGTAGACTTCACCTCAAAATTCGAGTTTTAATATTTAAAAATCATATTAAAAATAAATCATAAAAACACTTGAACTTTGCTTTGCATCAGATGAATCTGTTAAAAAAGTTGGCAACCCTAAGTATCCTAGTGGATGGTGAAAATATTCGAACTGAGTTTTAATATTTAAAAATAAAATTAAAAAAAATCATAAGACATAAGAACTTAACTATGCATCACATGGTAAATTTTCATTTTAACATCTTAAAAATATATACTTTATCTTTGATTCTGTAACGGATTTCGCCTCAAAATTCGAGTTTGAATATTTAAAAATGAAATTGAAACAAATCATAAGATACAAGAACTCCACTAGGCATCGCATGCTAAATTTTTATTTTAACCTCTTAAAAATTTATACTTTATCTTTGATTTTGTAACAGATATCGCCTAAAAATTTGAGTACTAACATTTAAAAATAAAATTAAAGAGAAATCGTAGAAACACTTGAAATTCATTTTGTATAACATGAATCTGTTAAAAATATAGGCAACTCTAAGTATCCAGGTGGATGGTGAAAAGATTGAAAATCCAACATTTGTCGAACCCCTTATTTGGAATCATTAAACCTACCAAACCGGGAAAACTTTAGTTCTGCAAGGGTAGGTCTTTTACAAGACATCAACATATTGGCAAATTGGGTTGTCCTCAACACTTACATAATAGCTATTTATCTTTGATTTCGTAATAAATTTCACCTCAAAATTCGAGTTTCAATATTTAAAATTGAATTTCAAGAAAATCATAAGACATAAAAACTTCGCTATGCCACATGGTAAATTTCCATTTTGAACTCTTAAAAATTAATAATTTATCCTTGATTCCGTAATGGATTTCACCTCAAAATTCGAGTTTGAATATTTAAAAATGAAATTGAAACAAATCATAAGACATAAGAACTCTGCTCACATATTAAATTTTCATTTTAACCTCTGAAAATTTATACTTTATCTTTTATTCCGTAACAGACTTCATCTCAAAATTCGAGTTTTAATATTTAAAAATAAAATTAAAAAGAAATCATAGAAACACGTGAGCTTCGTTATGTATCACACGAATCTATTAAAAAAGTAAGCAACCCTAAGTATCCAAGAGGGTGGTGAAAATATTGAAAATCCAACATTTGTCAAACCCCTTAATTGGAATCATCAAACTTCTTAATTAGTGTAGTACAAATTTTATTTTCATGATAATTTCCAAATTGGGCAAACTTTAGTTTTGCAAGGGTAGGTCTTTTACAAAACATCAACATATTGGTGAATTGGGTTGTCCTTAACACTTGCATAATAGCTATTTATCTTTGATTCTGTAGCGGGCTTGCCTAAAAATTTGAGTTTCAATATTTTAATAATGAAATTGAAAAAAATCATAAGACACTAGAATTTCGCTATGAATCACATGGTAAATTTCCATTTTAACCACTTAAAAATTTTTACTTTCTCTTTGATTCTTTGACAGACTGCCTTAAAATTCGAGTTTCAATATTTAAAATTGTAATTGAAAAAAATCATTAGACACAAGAACTTCACTATGCTTCACATGATAAATTCCCATTTTAAACTCTTGAAAATTTATATTTTATTCTTGATTCCGTAACGTATTTTGCCTAAAAATTCAAGTTTGAATCTTTAAAAATGAAACTGTAAAAAATCATAAGACACAAGAACTTCGCTCTTCATCCCTTGGTAAATTTCCATTTTAACCTCTTAAAAATTTATATTTTCTCTTTGATTCCGTAATAGACTTTGCCTCAAAATTTGAGTTTTAGTATTTAAAAATAAAATTAAAAAGAAATCATAAAAACACGTGATCTTTATCGTGTATCACATGAATTTGTTAATAAAGTAGGCAACATTAAGTATCCAAGTGGGTGGTTAAAAGATTGAAAATCCAACACTTGTCAAACACTCTAATTGCATTCATCAAACTTCATTATTGTAGTACTAATTTTATTTTCATGATAATTACCAAATTGGGCAAACTTTAGTTCTACAAGGATAGGTCTTTTACAAAACCTCAACATATTGGTAAATTGGATTGTCCTCAACATTTACATAATAGCTATTTATCTTTGATTCAGTAACGGACTTCCCCTCAAAATTCGGGTTTCAATATTTAAAAATGAATTTGAAAAAAATCACAAGACATAAGAAGTTCGCTTTCAATCAAATGGTAAATTTCCATTTTAACAACTTAAAAATTTATAGTTTCTTTTTGATTCTGTACCGAACTTTGCCTCAAAATTTGAGTTTAAATATTTCAAAATGAAATTTAAAAAAATCATTAGACATAAGAACTTCACATGGTAAATTTCAATTTTAACAACTTAAAAATATATACTTTATCTTTGATTTTGTAACGGGCTTTTCCTAAAAATATGAGTTTCAATATTTAAAAATGAAATTGTAAAAAATCTCAAGACACAAGAACTTCGCTATGCTTCACATGGTAAATTTCCATTTAAAACTCTTAAAATTTATATTTTATCTTAGATTCCATAATAGACTTCACCTCAAAATTCGAGTTTCAATATTGAAAAATTAAATTGAAACAAATCATAAAAACATGTGAGCTTCATTATGTATCACATGAATCTGTTAAAAAGATTGGCAACCTTAAGTATCCAAGTGGTGGTGAAAAGATTTTAAATACAACATGTAACATCCCAAAAACCGGGTTAGAAGAAATCGAGTTAGTGAAATCATGATTGGCTATCTCTCAATTTTGAACTGGATTTTAGAATTTTTGACAAGTAAATTGATATGATTCAAGGGTTAAGTATTTTGTTTATGTGTGATATCTTGGATTCAAATCCTTTTTCTTGAAATTTTGTTTTTCTATTTTTATCCATTTATTAAACCTCTACCTTTGAACATGTGGGTTAGAATATATTTCGATCAATTGATATCAACGATGTCTATAGTGGTTCAATGATTAAGCATCTGTCTATTCTTTGGTCCTGCGTTTGAGTCCTTGCGTATGTGATAAAGAATATTTTTTTTATTTATGCTTCCTGTGAATTAGTTTTTATTTTAAAAACGTTAATTAAACTTCCTGAAACTCCTTCGGCTTGATGGGGGAAGTTTCATTTTGCTTCCTGTTGGTTCACGGCTATTAATATCTCTTTCATTTGGTTCTTGTTTCTTCACGCTACCTTCTCTTTTTGTCATTTTGCGTTAAATTGATTCTGCACGGGGTTGAATTCTCCTTTCTGATTCAACTCTGTAGGAGCCCAATTTCATCCGAAACAACCAAATAAAAAAAATAAATTAAATGTAAATTAAAATTAAGGTCCAAATTACAATAAAAAAATACAATGCCCAAAACCCAACTAAACCTAGCCCAAATAACAAGCCCAATACTCGAAAGCCCACAAACCCAAAACCTAAACTCAAAACCAAGAAACCCTAATCCTATCCTTGCCTCTAGCATCGCTGCTCCTGTCACGTCAGCTGCCACTCTCGCCACGTCTGTCGCTAGAACTGTGTTTTCGTGCGTAAATTTTGTGTAAAGTGACCGTAAGTTAATCGTAGAACTTGTGTGATCAAAATTGATTAGTGAAAGCTGTTATGCATGTTTACAACTTGATTCTGAGCATGAGATTGATTATCTATGTGTTGATAATAATTGTTATATATATTTATTATTGAGACATTAAGCACAATTGAAATATGTAAATTGATGTCTGTTTTGCATCCGCATGGGGTTGGGCCTATGAGCTAAAGGAAGTGACTGAACTGATACGGTGGTTTAACCACTTATGAATATTTACTGAACTAGCAGTGACACTGTAAACACTGCAATATTACAACTGAACTGGCAGTGACACTAAAAACACCACAAGATTACAACTGAATTGGCAGTGACACTGTAAACACTACAAGATTATCACTGAACTGTAATACAACTGTCTAACTGGTTGAGATCTGTGAATCTAATTATAGAATTGGATAAGTGTCTTCTATAATTACATTAATGAGTTTTACAAAATATCATTATGTTTTGCAATGACTTATTTAATGATGTTTCAAGGTCTTCCCAAACTTAATGGCCGACGGAGGAGGAGCTCGTTAATATTAGGACTTATAGGGCTTATAACTAAGTTAGTGGTATGCTACAAATGGAACTTAAGGTTGGAACTTCTAAGATTTGTGTTTACACTTTAACTTGATGCTGAATTTACGTATGTGTTTATCGTACTTCTGCTATGACTTAAACTGCAAAGTTCTTTATATAAGCTATGGTATTTTCCTTGTGGTGGCAATGTGACATTCTGGATTTTGTTGTTTTGTCTAGGCTAGGTTTAGGGTGTTACAATTATCTCTAAGGAAAGACGACTCCTTTCTGGCATAAAAGCCTTCAAATACCTATCTGGTTTTGTGTAGGTCTCGTCGGAGAAAGCCGAAAGGTTTTCTTTTAATCGGAAGTTTCTATTCCTTTTTTTTTAACATGGGTTTGATTTGTGAAAGATCTGACCCTAGATATGGAATCTAGGGTTCAAAAGGATCAAGAAAGTTTTTTTTTGGGATTCCGACCACCGTAGGCAGTGGTCTCCATCGTCGATGACTGTCGGCTACGGCGAAAGCCCACCGTATCCATGGTCGGCAAAGGGGAGAGCTTTGAGAGAAACTAAAAAAAAAGAAAGAATTTATTTTAAAAACAAAAGGGGGAATGAACTTTTTTTTTTTAAATTGACTTTTATAGGCCTTTTAAAACGGTGTCGTTTTGGGCCTTGATTCAAATGCCCAAAACGATGTCGTTTTGTCGTTGACCCAAGGACCCGACCTGAAACCTCTAAGATCTGCATGTTTTCAAGGAAAGGTCAATTTGCCAACATCTTCCTTCCGCCTTTTTACCCTTTTTTAATTTAATCCTTTTGTTTTATTTTATTTTATTTCGATTTTTTTCCATTAGTTTTTTTTCCTTGCAATTAGTCCTCTTGGTAAGGACACGTGTACAGAGACTGGGATATTTTCTCTTTTGGCCCTTGCCTTTTTTTGTTTTAATTTAGCCCCTTTATTTTTTTACAACTTTTACTTCAATTTTAATTTTAATTTTTTAATTCGTTCTTTTGTATTCTTTTTTTACATTTACTATTGTTTATTTATTTCTTATTTTCTTTTTATTTTACTTATCTTTTTATTTTATTTAAGTTTAGCACTTTTATTTTTGATATTTACGTTATCACCCCATTAAATTTCTTTTAAATTTTGATTTAGCCTTTGCGTTTTTATTTATTTTTTTGTGTTATTTTTTTTATTTTCAAGCATTTTATTTCATGCCATTTACATTCTTACCCTTTAAATTATTCTAGTTTTATTTTCATCCTTTAATTATTATTTTCAATTATGTCATGATTGCAATTTTCATTATTTGTTATTATTGACATGAATTAATATTATTAATATTATTAATATAGTTAAATTAGTACTATGTTATTACCATCACCATTACTATTATACCTATTAATATTTTTATTAATTTTATTATTATTTGATTGTAGCATTATTATTTTATTTTATTATTCATGTACGTATTTAAATTTCGCCATCACCATATTGTATATTATATTTACAAACATTCTTTCATTCATACACAATACTCGAATAAATCAATCGCATGTAATTAAAATGTTGTATTCGATTTTCGCATAATGTATAAGCAAATTTCAAAATCGAGGCAATTTCTTTACTTAGGGAACTCGAGAAATTGTGCCCTAACTTATTGGGTATGGTTTTCTTCTCAAATTGATGTAATTGAATATCCTATTTAAAATTGAAAATATATAAGGTTTGAGCAATAATTAGAAACGTTCTTTATTTTCGAAGATTCGAGATGTTGTGCCCTAACTTACTGGACATAACTTTTCCTCTTGATTGACTTGAAATAAATGAGCTTTCTTCACAAAATTTAATTTATATATGTCATCGAATCATATCATTTATGCATTTAAGGATCACATTTTAAATTATCCTCGAATTCTCGGTTTCCAACACTAAGACACCAAGTAATTAATTAGGTACCAATTTTGGGCGTTATGAGGGTGCTAATCCTTCCTCATACGTAACCGACTCTTGAACCCACTCTTTTGATTTTGTAGACCAAAAAAATTGTAATTTTAATAAATTTAACATTTTATTAAAATGATTAAATTTTAAGGTGATCAAATCATACCTAATTAAAGATTGGTGACGACTCTATTTCCGTTTTTAAAAGTCGAGACTTCGAAAAAAGAAAAGGTTTCGACAACTTGGCGACTCCACTGGGGACTTAAGAAGAGAGTTAAGCCGTGAATTGATTATTTTTTGGTCTTTTTGTTAAAAATTGAAAACTCGGTTTAAATTAATTTGTGATCCCTTGCATTTCATTCTTCATGTGCTCATTTTTTACTAATGTTTACGTTAATATTGTTAAAACATAGGTTTATTTTTCACATGCATTGCATAATTGTTCTACTACACGTTTTTAAGTGGAAGTGAGAAACTACTCCTTCGTGAGGTCTGCACCTCTATGCAAGATAGTGGATCGCTTTCGAGATATACCTATACCTATGTTTTCGTGAAGTTTTCACTTCCATGCTAACATATGGGAAATGTATTCCCCTGAACTGAACTCGATCTGTATGAGCCTATAATGGGTGAGGATTGAGAAATCTGCCAGTTCGAGTACCTTAAATTAAAAGCCAAACTGCATGTAATGGACCTTAAGAGCCTACCCTAGGTAGAACCATGCCAAACCTTTAGTGGTTACCTAAATAGAATGTAAAAGAGAGACATTTATATTCTTTGTTCTTTGCTTTTAATTGCAATTTGTTTTCAAATTCTATTCTTTTATTGATCATACTGACTTACCTCATTTTGTTTTTGTTGCATTGTATTCTCATATTAGGAAAGGTGTTGATTCGTGCTCAATTATTACTAAATAAAAAACTGGTGATGGAAAAATGGTTTCTTGATAAGGTAGAGGACAATGTGGCCGTGCGTATATGGTCAAAAGAAAAAAAATGAGAAAAGGGTGATAGCCTGTCAAAAGGGCACGTATCAGAGTTTTGGGATAACACCCGGATAAACGTGACTCAAAATAGTTTGCAAGAGTCAAAAGAAATATGAGATCAGTGGGACGACGAAATGAAGTAGATGTTTTACCGTGAATATGGTGATTTACCTTATCTACTCAAGGTTAAGGTGGATAAGCATCTTTTCTAAGCCCTTTCATAGCAATGAAATCTAGCTTATAGTTGCTTCACTTTTTGAAAAATGGAAATGGTGCCCACGGTAGAAGAGTACATTGCATTGCTCTGTTGCCCGAGGATTCAGGTTAATAAGGCCTACTCTAGAGCCGCCAATGTCCCAACTTTTCTCAAGAGATTGATGAACATAATTGGGATGAGCAAGCAATAGGTTATAGACCGGATTAAGGTAAAAGGAGATAATAAATGTGTTACTTGGAAGAGTTTGCAAGACTTAATCTTGGCATACCCAGATGCAAGAAAAAAGGCTGACATCTTCACCTTAAGTATGCATGGGTTAGTCGTCTTCCCTAAAGCATTAGGGCACGTAGAGGACGTAGTCACTGATTTGTTCAATCGACTTGATAAGAGGGTCACTCTCATTCTAACAATTTTGGCCAAAACCTTTGGGTCGTTAAATACATGTCAAAAGTGGGCAAAGGGAGATTCATCAGTTGTGCACAACTCTTGATTGTTTGGTTCCATAGCCATTTTTGGAAGGTAAAGAAGGTTTTTTATCGGGTATTTTCTAAGAATTACTATCCGTTGCAGGAATTTGTGACTACTCAAAGACAAGAAAACAACTCTAAGGAGAAATTGATAGCAATCCTCTAAAGTCTCCAAGATGAAGATGTCGAATAGCTGGCACCTTGGATGATCCCTGATGAGATCCTTTACCGATGTAGAGACTTTGATTGGGTCCCTTTTCTTAGGATTTGGGGAGCTATAAGATATGCCCCTTTACTTGTGCTAAGACAATATAGATCGAGGTAGTTTATTTCAGTGACACATGGTTTGACCGAATGCAAGTTTGTAAACAGAGGTGAGAACAATAAGAAGAAGGTTCGAGAAATATCAAATGCATGGAACCAAGTTCATAGGATGAAGAAATTTGCTGCAAATCCCATGACGACCCCAGAATATGATTGGTGAAGAAATAATAGAATCAATGACAACATCCCAGTGCCAAATGTAGAAAATATCTGACTAATAAAAGAACACTTACAATAGATCTGTTGGAATTGGACATCATAAAGCAATACTTTGAATAGAAGAATTCAGAATTGGGAAAAAAAGATAGAAGCATTAGAAGAAGAGAAAATGTAGTTGGGATTAGACGTCAACATCCAAAAGTTAGAAGTTGAAAAGATGAGAAAAGGAAAAATAAGGCTGAAGAAGACCTGTGTAGTTTGAAAAAGGACCACAAAAAGCTTCGCTTGTCGATATGGACTGTCAGATTGGGCAAAACATCAGAACAATGGAAACGATAAATTCAAGAGGAAAAGGATAGAGCAGATCAGTGGAAAAGAAAATTTCAAGATGCTTAAGTTCAAGAGGATGCCATAAAAGGAAAGTTGCTAGAAAGTCAGGTTGAGAAAGCTGAGCTGAAGACCCGAATAGTTGGGTTAGAAGAATCTTTGCATAGACATCGCAGTTGTAACTTTGTGAAAGCAAGTCAGGCTAAAAATGAGGAGTTGAAGAAGAGAGTAGAACTTGAAGCTTCACTGCAAAATTGCGAGAGACGAATTGAGTGTCTCGAAAAAATCATAGAAACAAATAAGGGACAACTCCAACATTCTTAGAGGCATGTGATCGGCCTGTAACGTCACAGTAATTGTGCAAGCGAACACATCTCGATGCAAGTATAGTCGCTAGATTGGTTCTATCGGATATTGATCCCACGAGGAAGGAGTTCTTGATGTTCAAACTGTTGAAGCAACTAAAGCTAAGATTAGGGAAAATGCTAGTAAGGATGTCAGCGCAATTAAATCAGAACTGCACAATTAAAATAGTTAAAGTTGTCAATGTAATTATAAAAGTTAATTATCAGAGCAACTGAAAGTAAATCAAATAATTGTTAAAGTTTAGAGAATTTAAATGCCTAAAAGTAAAAGTGTAATCAAGTGTAAAAGGTTGGAGTGGATCACTGATTTCACTAAGTAGCAACGCTAGATGTGTCGACAAGGTATAGTTTAGATGAATTGTCGCTGCAATAAGGTTCCAATGAAATCATACCAATAACAACTCTTCGTTTAATCAAGACTCAAGCGTTCACAAGTACCACACCTCTCAGTGCTGGCATTGCTTCACACCTAAGAACAAGTGATAGAATCCCTTCTAGTCTCAAGCAACTCTTGTTGACTTGCTTATTAATTCAACTTGTCACCGTACCTCTCAGTGTTGGTAAAATGCAATTACACTCTCGTGGTCAAGCAGTTAAATCCAAGAATAAATAGATGAGAGGAATTAAGTTTGAATCGAAGTAATATAACATTGAAAGATATTCTCATAAACAGTTGTCAAGAGAATCCATCAGCATTAAAAGAGGAATTAAAAAATAAATCACGTCATACTATCCTTAGGCTACTAGGATTATCTCTTAATTTCTCCTCTTGTATCGCACCAAGCACTTGTCATCAGAAGTTGTTGCTTGCCTGATCGATCAGCTCACCGATCTCCAGCATAAAGCTTCAAGCACTTCTTGTGCAGCTGTCAAAGTTTGTTGAAATCCAGCTGTGCACTCACGCAGATCTGGTGTGATCTTTATGAATCAGCAGGTTGTCGCTGCATCTCTGGATGCAATCTACAATCTTTAATTGCAGCGAAAACGTGTGAAATTCCTGCACTAGTGCTTCCAAATGTGATTGCAGCGTGAATTTACTTATACAAAGTAAATGTTTCCATGCAGTGACATTTTTGGCTGTAATTCCAAGCTAATTTGTGGCTGCATCTTTACATTCTTTCCAGCATCGATCTTCTAAGATGGATCCCTGCGCTAACAATTGTGAACATATTTTGCATACACCGACATTAGTGCATATGAGAGATAAAATAACGAGAATTTAAGCCAAACAACAATGAGTTAGAGAATATAAATACTAAGTATGAAATGCCTATCATGCATGCTAAATATGCTACAAAAGAGACAATTAATACACAAATTTAGGGAGAAAATAGGTGTCATTTCTAATGCTATCACACCCCTAAATTTGAGTTTTTATTTGTCCTCAAGTAAACAAAAATTAGAAACTTCACAAGCAAATATGTCACTGCAATCATTATTCTAACAACTTAAATTGTCTGAAATTCTAATATATAAATTGCATTCACATGATAGAATTATGCGCCGACAATTTATAAACATGAATAATTAAAAACTGCAACTTCACCAATGTTAGTAACATGCTTTGAATCTTAACCCTTCCTTAACCAATACAACATTTATGGCAATATAATTCTTTTCTTTTCTCTTTTCTTCTTCTTTCTTTTTCTTTATTTTTCTGATTTTTTTATAAGTGACTGAGAGATGTCATTGCATTACTCTACCTTTGTTCCTGGGTAGTAACGATGGGGTGCAACAAACCCTTAGGAGGTATGTAATTGCGCTGACACACACTCTTGCAATGACAAACTTTCACTAGATGATCTTTCTAACACATGCAGCGGAGTGTTCTCCCTTGACAAGTCACAATACACTCACATTGGACTGTCTTTTATTAGTACAATGTCACTGCAATTGGTAATTTAGTTCAAGATTCAAGGGTTGATACTATCCATTCATTACTAAAGCAACTGTAATCATTCATCCAAAAATAGAAGGTTCAATATTCATTCATATTCTCCGAATTCACATATCAGCATTCCAAAAAAATCAAGATTTATGCATAAAAATAAAAACTGTGGTCACATTTTTGTTGAAACTTTGCATACTTTCATTAAACTAAAGAAACAAGTAATTTTTCAAATATGTGGGTGCAATTGCATTTCCATTTCACACAAGATCCCCCAAACTTAATGTCTGCATTGTCCCCAATGCACTGACAATACTATACATATAAGAATGGAAATGCAATTACAATGCAAATGCACTAACAAATGAAATGCAGTGACAAATAAAAATGCAATGATAACTAAATAAAATACATGCAACTAACTACTGAAAAGTTAAACTAACTTATTATTCAGCAGCCGGTGAAGTGGCTGCTTTGGCTTTCTTCTTCTTCTTCTCCTTTGGGCGCTCACCTTCCTTTTTGCGCTTCTTTTTCTTATCCTTGTGCTTTCTCTTCTTGTCCTTTAAATAAACTAGAGCAGCGGATTGCTCCTCCACAACCGGTTGGGTGGTGACCTCATTAATAATTACATCTAATGGATGGACTTCAGCAAGTGATGCCACATAGGCCACAATGGTTAGAGGATTAAGATCCTCTACGTTGTTGGTAACTACCTCAGCTTGACTCGCTTCAAGTGGAGTCATGTCTTCACTAGATGCCCTTACACTTGTAGGTGTATCAACAATTTCTACTTCAAAATTTGTCAGAGCATCATCCTTCTTCTCTTCCTTCTCTTCTTTAGGGTCCTTCTCATCAGGTTCCCCTTCCTTTCCTTCATTCTTCTTCTCATTTCCTTCTTCTTTCTCTGCTTCTTCTTCCTTAGGCTTGTCCTACTCAGTTGTGTCTTTGTTAGTGCCTTCCTCTATTTCTCTCCCCACAGATACGATCAGGGTGTGTAGCTCCTTAATAACAACTGCCCTGTCTGCCATGGTAGCCTCAAGGCTATTAAAAAATTCCTCCTTGAATAGGTTGGCAATTATTCTGTAACAATCCTCTATGGCGTTGGAATGTCCCTCATGCTCCTTGTCATCGGAGATATGAATTCTTGTTGGGGATGGGACATTCTTAGGCCTACCATTAGAAGTAGGCTGGTCGGAGGATGAGGGAGCTTCCCTAATAATAGGTGGGAAGACAGGGAACTATGGTAGGGGATTTGGGCTTAGACTTCTCAATGCGTCGATAATAGTTTTGTTCCACAGTCTTATGTATACATAAAAGAGGTTTTGTCTGTAGTTCATTTCCTCTAACGCGCTGACAAGTCCGATTTGACGCATATCTATGCGATCAACGAATATTTCGATCTCAACTAATTTCTTCTTTATTTGATTGTTTTGTGGGCACATTTTCTTGCTTTTCCTTCTTCTTTCCTTTCCCTTTGTCCTTCTTCTTAGGTGCCTCTTTTACCAGTGAGGTTTCTTGCCCTCTCGTCATTCTCTTCATTGAGATGTCGTTAATGGGGCCCTTTTTGTCTAGCACTTCCTCACCATCATGAGGTATAATCCCTTTTTGTTTACATAGCAGCATTATCAAAGAAGGGAATTGTAATATAACTATCTGCTTGGTAGCGGCTTTAAGAATCTGGTCATGGAGAATTTCGTCAACATCGATGTGGCAACCCTTAAGGATAGAGTGCAGGAGACACATACGATCTAGTGTCACAGTTGTGCTATTAGTTGAAGGTAATAAGCGACTGTTAACAAAGTGGAACCACACTTTGCTTTGGGTTGTAAGATAACTTAATGCATTGTATAGTTCCTTCAAAACAAAGGTCTCTCATGACCTGGTCAGCACCTTCATCGGTCAACTCTTCCAAAAACGCAGTGTGAGTGTCTTCCTTCTCAGCAATCTGAAACAGAGTGTTGATGTGGGCAACACTCCAAGGTACCAAGCCCTCCCTTACTAAAATAAACTCCTGTTCAGAGTCTACAAGATTGACATAAAATTCCCTTACCATGGTGGGGGAATATCCGGTTGGGTGGTCGCAAAAAAATTCCTAGCCCAAACAATTGATCATTTTCATGATTTGCTTCCCCAATGTCTGGTGTGGGACAACTGTAGACCTTGCTCTGGGTGGCAGTTTCATTTAAGCATAACATCATGGTAGGGGTCCTTCGGCGCCTTGGATAGAAATAGGACTGGTTCATTTTGTGAGGGTTGGTCTGTGGTCCGAACCATAGTGGGGGAAGATTCAACCGGGGTTTTGGATAAAGTTTTTGCTCCTCTTGTTCTTTCCATAATCACTGGGTTTAGAAGACAAAAGAACTTGTAGAAAAACTTGAAGACAATGGAGAAGATGGTTGCAGCAACAATAGAGAGTGTGAGTGGAAGAAAGAAGTCGACAGAAAAAAGGGTTTTATAAACTTTGGATTGGAGGAGACGTGATGATTGCAAAAGGTGTGGGAAAATGTTACGTTTACAGCCGATAAATGCTGGGCTACAGATCGTACCCCTTGGCAATGCCTAGGGGTAGATGAAAATCAATCGGCACGATTCTTGCTGTAAAAGTTTCGTGAGTTATCACAGAATGTGCTGACAAGTTGTGTTTTATGATGCGTTGACAAAAAGATATTTTTATTCCTGCATAAGGCTTAAAAGAAACAAGTACAAGTAAAAAAATAGAAATAAATGTAAAAATGTGTTGACATTAAAGAAATGTGACCAGATTAATTGTCTCGTTTGGTTCTTTGACATCTAGGCTCACGTAATGCTTTAGTCGTTGGCCATTCACCTTAAACTAGTGACCATCCTTCATATTTTCAATTGTCACCACACCATTCTAGAATGCTTTGACAACCTTAAAAAGGGTTTGACCATCTTGAATGCAATTTACATGGATTCTGTTTTAGATGTGAATTAAACAAAAGTACTAACTGACCAGGATTAAATTGTCGACGCAAGATGATATTCTCATGCCATGTCTCCGTCTTTTCTTTGTATATTGCAGCATTCTCATAAGCATTGTGTTTAATTTCTTCCAACTCAATAGTGTCCAACAACCTTTTTCGTCCAGCAGCATCGTAGTCCATGTTCACCTGCTTGATTGCCCACATGACTTTGTGTTCAAGTTTATCTGGCAAATGAAAAAACTTGCCAAACACTAATTGATACGGCGACATCCCCAATGGGGTTTTATATGTGGTGCGAAGCACCCATAATGCATCATGTAGCCGTGAAGATAAATCTTTCCTAGATGGGTTAACCACTTTCTAAAGGATGCTTTTAATTTGCCGATTGGACACCTCCGTTTGGCCATTTGTTTGTGGATGATATGTGGTGGCCATGTGATGCTTCACACCATAACTTTTCAATGCTGTCGCCACTTGGTTGTTGTGATAATGAGTACCTTGATCACTTATCAATGCCCTCGGTGTTCCAAATCGTGTAAGGATATTCGTGTGGAAGAACTTCGACACCGTTCGAGCATTATCTTTTGGAACTGTAATTACCTCTATCCACTTAGAGACATAGTCGACAACAATTAGTATGTACACATTCCCAAAGGAGTTTGGAAATGGTCCCATGAAGTCTATGCCTCAGACATCGAATAGCTCCACCTCCATAATAGGTTGTTGGAGCATCTCATTGTGATGAGATATAGAACCAGTGCGTTGATATCTATCGCATTGTTAAGCAAAATTATGGGCATCTCGAAACAATGTGGGCCAAAAGAATCTTGATTGTAGGACCTTTATAGCAGTCCTCATTCCACCAAAATGGCCTCCGTAGGGAGCATCATGGCAATGTTTCAGGATGGAAGTCATTTCCTCTTTAGGAACGTAGTGATGGATAATGTTGTTGGGGCATACCTTAAATAAGAATGACTCGTTCCAATGATACTTCGCAGCGTCTCACAAAAATCTGACTTTCTTGTGACCAATGGCACTCAAGGTAGCTTCCCATAAACAAGATAATTGACAACATCTACATACCAAGGAGATGTGTCGATATGAAATAATTGCTCATCTAAAAATGCGTCAACAATGCGTAACTGATTGCCATCCTCGCTTTCAGCTTCCAGACGGGATAAGTGGTCTGCTACTTGATTCTCAGATGCTTTCCTATCTCTAATTTCAATATCAAACTCTTGTAAGAGTAAGATCCATCTGATCAATCTTGGTTTGGCGTCTTTCTTTGTAAAAAGGTATCTTAACGTTTATGCCGACAAGATATGAGTGAAATTTATCGAATACAAAAACAATTGCTAGTAACTCCTTTCAGTAGTTGTATAGTTTACCTGCGCATCAGTTAAAGTTTTGCTAGCATAATAAATTGAGTGAAATGCCTTCTCTTTTCTTTGTCCCAGCACACTCTTACAATGAAGTCGCTTGCATCACACATTAATTCAAATGGTTGCATCCAATCTGGTGCGACGATAATTGGAGTTCTTTATTGTGACAAATGTGTCCAGACATGCATCATCGGACACAAACTTTTTATTCTGCTCTAGCAACAAGAATAGTGGTTTAGCAATCTTGGAAAAATCTCAAATGAATCTTTTATAGAAACTAACGTGACCAAGAAAGCTTCTTATTCCTTTGACATTGGTAGGTGGTGGCAATTTATCAATGATTTTTGTCTTTGCTTTGTCTACTTCAATGCCCTGACATGATATGCAATGGCCAAGGACAATGCCTTTAGTTGCCATGAAATGGAAATTTTCCTAGTTCAGTACTAGATTTGTGTCCTCGCATCACCTCAATACTTTTGCCAAGTTGGTAGCGTATTGGTCAAAGTTTTTCTCATATACAGAGAAATCATCAATGAATACCTCTAAAGAATCTTCAATCATGTCCGAGAAAATACCTATCATGCACCTTTGAATTGTGGTTGGTGCATTGCACAATCCAAATGACATACGTCAAAAGGCAAAGGTTCCAAATGGGCACGTGAATGTGGTCTTCGCTTGATCTTTTGGCGCAATGGCAATTTGATTATATTCGGAATAGCCATCTAAGAAGTAATAGTAGGCTTTACCAACTAGCCTATCCAACATCTAATCAATGAATGGTAGTGGAAAGTGATCCTTCTTTGTCACTACATTGAGTAGACGATAGTCCATGCATACTCGCCACCCTATAGTGATGCGAGTAGGGATCAGCTCATTCTTATCATTACTCACTACTGTAATGCCACTCTTCTTGGGCACACATTGGACAGGGCTCACCCATGTGCTGTCTAAAATGGGGTAGATGATGCCTGTGTCTAGCCACTTAATAATCTCCTTTTTCACTACCTCTTTCATTTTCTCATTAAGTCTTCGTTGTTGCTCAATGGATTGCTTCCCTTCATCTTCCAGCCTGATCTTGTGCATGCAAAAAGAGGGACTAATGTCTCTAATGTCTGCAATGCTCCAGGCTATGGCTCTTTTATGCTCCTTTAAAATTACGATGAGCTTTTCTTCTTGAATTGTTTCGAGGCTTGCACTGACAATCACGGGTAATGTGTCATTGTCACCGAGAAAGACATACTTCAAATGCATCGACAATTACTTCAACTCCAAGATATTATTCAATTGATGGTTTAAACACTAGGATCGTCTTGTTTAAAAGATCCAATGATTCCAATTGCTAGTTCTGTCACAGCTCACAACTATTAACCTTAGTTTTTTGGTCACATTCAGTTAGGATATCATTAGTGGATGTCACTGCATCTTCATCTGAAAATGCTGAATTTCGTTCATTGAATTCTTCTATAATAATTTTATCCAGCACATCAATGTGGTGGCATTGCTCTTTACTTTTTGAGGGAGTTGCCTCAAACACACTGAAGTTAACATGATTGTAATTATGACACATAATGAGCTCGCCCTTGAAAACGTCAATAAGAGTACGTTCTGTTGCTAAGAATGGTCGCCCCAGGATGATGGGTACCTCTTTATATACTTTTTAGTCAAGGATTATGAAATCAACAGGGAGCACGAGCTTATCAACTTGGACAAGGACATCTTTAATCTGGCCTTCAGGTTGTGCTAGAGATCTGTCCGCAAGCTGTAATGTCATCGTAATGGGTTTCATCGATCCAATTCCTAACTTTCTGAATGTGGATAATGGCATGAGGTTAATATTAGCTCTTAGATCGCATAAAGCTTTACCTAGATAATGATTTCCAATGAAGCATGAGATTGTGAAGCTGCCAGGGTCTTTCATTTTAGGTGGTAACTTATTTGTTAGCACAGCGCTGCACCTCTCTATGAGGGCAATCATCTCAATTTCGGACAATTTTTTCTTCTTTGATAACATCTCTTTCATAAATTTCTCATAGCTAGAGATCTGTACAAGAGCATCTACAAGAGGTATGTTAATAGTAATTGCTTCAAAATAGAAACAAACTTCTGATAATCCTTATCATGGTCTTTCTCTTTAAATCTCTATGGAAATGGCAAAGGTATATTGTCAGTGGGTTGTTATGAAATAATCAGTTGCATCGACTTAGGCAGTTGCGTCGACGTCTTTGTTGGGTGAATTGTAGGCATAAAGGTCACTACAGTTGGCTCCTCCTCATTTATTTCTACTGCGCTCTCTTCAGAAACCACTTCGCTTTGTTGGGTTGGTTCCGTTGCATCGACATGCATGCATTTGGCTGAAATTTTTACTTGGTTCAGCAATTTGCTTTCTGCTCCTCAGCGTGATAACCTTGCAATGTTCCTTCCCCTTCTGCATCAGATTCTCAGTATCACTAGGAAAAGTGCCTGGTGATTTTGTACTCAGATTAGAAGCCAATTGTCCTAGCTGAGCTTTTAACGCATGGATAAAAGAAGAATTACCTTGAACGATTGCTTCAGTTCACGTAATATGGTCTCGCGTTAGCGCTTCAAGAGCAGCTATAGGATCTACTGTTTGTTGAGAAAACTGTTACTGATGTTGCTGATGCTGTCCTTGCATATGTCGTAGCACAGTCTATTGTGGCTGCATTCTAGCTTATGGTTGCATTTGGCTATGTACCTGCATTTGATCAGGATTTGAACGTACCTGAGCATTCTGATTATAGTTCTTCTACTGATTGTTGTTGTAACTCCCTTGTCTATAACTCCCTTGCTGTGAGAAATTTCCATATCTATATGTAGATGCATTTCGATTCCCCCAAGGTTGTGGATTTCGATTAGAATTACTGTATGAGTTACCATAAGAATTTCCTGTAATGTTGTTGACATAAAATGCATTCTTAGCATGTTGTGGACAATCCTCATAAATGTGGTTATCGTTGCAAATTTCATAGGAAAATGTCGGGACATCCATCTGTTGGACCACTTGAATAGTGGCAACGTCACTTGTGCCCTTCATGTTCTTTATGATGTTTTCCAAAGAGGATACCTGTGCACTTAAGGCTGAAATAGAATCTAACTCAAGAACACCAGGATTATTTTTTACCTGAGTAGAACGAGAGATAGGGTATTGATAATCATTCTATGTAATCTTCTCTAGAATTTGTACAGCTTCAATATAGGTACAATCTAACAAGGGACCATTTGTAGATGCGTCGACAATATTTCTTCTTTGGGCATTCAATCCATTGTAAAAGATCTCGATCTGAGTCTCTTACTAAATTTCATGCATAAAGCAACGTCTAAGCAGAGTTTTATAACGCTCCCATGTTGTATGTAAGTTCTCATCATCTAATTGATGGTAAGCTGTGATATCATTATGTAACCTTGCATTTATTGTCGGCAGATTGAATCTCAAAATAAATTGCATTTCTAATGCAATCCATGATGTAATGGATCTAGCCGACAAACCCAATAATCCTGTTCTCCCTCTTCCCTGCAATGAATAAGGAAATAATTGCATTTTTAAGGCGTCATTAGGAACACCATGTTGACTAAATGAGGCACGAATAAGCATAAATGATTTTAAATGTTCTCATGCATCTTCATGAGGTAAGCCCGTATATTGCCTATTTGAATTGAGCATTTGAAACATAACTTATTTCAATTCAAAGTTTCCAGCTTTTATAGCTGGCCTTACAACCCCTGGTTGTAAATCATCTAGTACAGGAACAACAAAATCCCTAATTGTCCTATTTTGCACCTGTTCTTCATGTGGAGATAGTGGTGGTACATTATTGATTCATTGTGGCTGTATTGGAGGAACTACATCTTGTGGCAACAATGGTGGTAGGTTGTTGTAGTTGTTGTTATTGTTGCCAACTATTTTCTTTTGTTCTTGATTCCTCCTTCAAATAGTTCGTTCAAGTTATGGATCAAAACTCACAATTTCCTCAGGATTTCTCCTTGTGGACATGTAACTCCTAAACTATAAAGATAAAATCAACAAAAGAAAGGCAAACAGATTAGTAAAAACAAAAAGTTAAGTAAGAAAGAATAATTGCAACTACAAAAATGAACATCAAACAAACGCCATTCCCCAACAACGGGGCCAAAACTTGTTTGGCTTGTAACGTCACAACAATTGTGCTAGCGGACACACATCGATGTAAGTATAGTTGATAGATTGCTTCTATCGGATATTGATCCCACGAGGATAGAGTTCTTGATGTTCAAACTGTCGAAGCAACTAAAGCTAAGATTAGGGAAAATGGTAGAAAGGATGTTAGCGCAATTAAATCAGAACTGAACAGTTAAAATAGTCAAAGTTGTTAATGTAATTATAAAAGTTAATTGTCAGAGCAACTGAAAGTAAATAAAATAATTGTTGAAGTTTAGAGAATTTAAATGCATAAAAGTAAAAGTGTGACCAAGTGTAAAAGGATGGAGTGTATCACTGATTTCACTAAGTAGCAACGCTAGAAGTGTCGACAAGGTATAGTGTAGATGAATTGTCGCTGCAATAAGGTTCCAATGAAATCATACCAATAACAACTCTCCGTTTAATCAAGACTCAAGCGCTCACAAGTACAACACCACTCAGTGCTGGCAGTGCTTCACACCTAAGAACAAGTGATAGAATTCCTTCTAGTCTCAAGCAACTCTTGTTGACTTGCTTGTTAATTCAACTTGTCACTGTACCACTCAGGTTGGTAGACTGCAATTACACTATCGTGGTCAAGCAGTTAAATCCAAGAATAAATAGATGAGAAGAATTAAGTTTGAATCAAAGTAATCTAACAAGAATAAATAGATGAGAAGAATTAAGTTTGAATCAAAGTAATCTAACATTGAAAGATATTCTCATATACAATCAAATGTTAAGAGAATCCATCAGCATTAAAAGAGGAATTAACAAAAAAATCACAACATACTATCCTTAGGCTACTAGGATTATCTCTTAAGTACTACTCTTGTATCGCACCAAGCACTTCTCGTTAGAAGTTGTTGCTCGCCTTAACGATCAGCTCATCGGTCTCTAGCATAAAGCTTAAAAAACTCCAAGTATTTGCAGAATTAATTCCTTCACTCCTTGATATTCTTCCCCTTCTTCTTTCCTCTATTTATAAGCTTTGAGAATTGTAGATCTCATCTTCTCCCAGATCCAACTTCTTGTGCAGCTGTCAAAGTTTTTGTTGAAATCCAGCTGTGCACTCACACAGATCTGGTGTGATCTTTATGAATCTGCTGGTTTTCATCGCTTCTCTAGACGCGATCTACAATCTTTAATTGCAGCGACAATGTGTGAAATTCCTACACTGGTACTTCCAGATGTGATTGCAGCGTGAATTTACTTATCCAAAGTAAATGTTTCCATGCGGTGACATTTCTGGCTATAATTCCAACCTAATTTATGGTTGCATCTTTAAATTCTTTCTAGCATCGATCTTTTGAGATGGATCCCTGCGCTGAAAATTGTGAACATATTCTACATACGTCGACATTAGTGTAAAAAGAGATAAAATAACGAGAATTTAAGCCAAATAACAATGAGTTAAAAAATATAAATACTAAGTATGAAATGTCTATCATGCATGCTAAATATGATACAAAAGAGACCATTAATACACAAATTTAGGGAGAAAATAAGTTTCATTTCTAATGCTATCAACATGTCAGAGATTGAGATTATGTTATGGGCAAAGCTTTGACCCAAGTGCGAGAAGTGGCAGATCACTTGCAGACATTAGTTGTTCAAGTTGAAATTTTGAGTTTGAAGTATGAATCAGAGTTAGATTAGGGCTAAAAGTTAGCTTGGCTCCTTAAAAAGATTAAGAGTTTGAGCTTTAGGGCAAGGCCGTATATGTGAATTGTATCTGCCTAATGTAAAAAAAATTGTTTTCTAGTAAAGTTGTTCTAACATAATTGAACTAAGAATCAATGTCTTTCTTGCATATGCATACATGCATTCATTAGCATTGCATTTTATTACATGCATTAAATTTTAAGAAAATTCCCCTAATTAATTAAAATTATGACAGTTACTTTGGAAAATATTGAGAAACCTCAAACGCAATATCGCTACGATACTTGTGCTAAATAAGGGTACGATGAATCCAAAGCCCTAGTACAAAAACTGATGGATAACGAGGAACTCAAATTTTTGAAGAGATTGAGGATATAGGGGAGAAAGATGTTTGTGCTTCCGAGGAGAGAGCATCAGAGAAAACTTACAAGGCAATCTCCTGGTAGTGATCATCTCCAAGCCAAGAGGCAATGAGGTCAGGGAGTGAACAACGCTACAAATCATAATCCAGAAACCTGTGGCATTTCCTTATAGGGATAACAAAAGGGTTCCAGGGAGCTATGATTGCAATGTAATGATGCCGAAAGGGGAAAGTTCAAGGGCCACATCAGGAATGGTCTAAGATGTGGGTCTCGTCATATGTAGTAGGAGATGCTATAACCTAGTGGACGAAACATGCAAAGGAAAGGCCCTAGTAGTCGAGCTTAAAGAAGGGAAGACAAATAGACCCGAGTCACTAATTAATGAGCAGGTGACTGAGAAAGAAGCCTAGAAGTTTCTGAAATTTTTGAAGCATAACGAGTATAGTGTAGTGGATCAATTACACAAATAACCAACTCATATATCAGTCTTAACCCTACTGGTAAGTTTACAGACACATCATAGTGTGTTAATGAAGGTATTAAACGAGACTTACGTTGCTGATGACATCTTTGTAAATAAGCTGGATCGATTGGTCAACAACTTGAGTGTGGACAATTTCATCTTTTTCAATGATGATGAAATACTCTAGGAGGCATGGGATCAATGAAGGCTCTACACATCACCACTCGTTGTAAAGGATATACACTACCTGGAGTTTTGATCGACAATGGCTCTACTCTGAATAGGTTGCCAATTGATAGTTCCCATATGAAAACATGCCACAATATAGTAAGGGCATTTGATGACATAGAAAGGAAGGTGATGGGAAGGATCGAAATATCACTTTTAATCGGTCCAAACACATATGAAGTGCACTTTTTGCCAGTTCGATCATTACTTATTCGAAATTGAAGTTAGTGACAGATGGTCGGTTGGTCACGATAAATGTTGAGGAAGATATCATTGCATCTGTAACCAGTGATGTGCCTTATTTAGGGGAAGATAAAGAGGTTGTGGAGTGCTCTTTCTGATCACTGGAGTTCGTCAATGCTACCTTTGTTGCTGAAGGAAGTAAGATCCCTATGTTGAAGATTCTAATATAACAAGGATGGGTTTGTAATTAGCGGTCGAGAAAAGACCTTTGCCAAGAAGAGGATTGGGAAGTATCTGCAAGGAAGGATTAATCTGCCAATGCTGACTGAAAAATGAAATCATTTTGGCTTAGGATACAAGCCAAATGCAAGACAAAGGAGAAAGGAGTTGCAAAAGAGGCAAGAGAAAAGGAAAGCGCGACTAAGTGGGGAGGAGATCAAGTGGGAACCTATGATCTTTCCCTGTATAACTGAAACATTCGTGTTAGGGGGAATTATCAACCCTAAATAAAAACTGATAGGAAATAATATAGTAGGAAGAATGATGGAAAATTTGAGCATCAACGCCATATATAGAGAGGGGAACAAAAAGGGAACCTATAAAAAGTTTGCCCCTACGCCCTCGGAAGTGTTTTGGACAATTGGACTGTGGAGGAGCTTCATGTAGTTTTTAGAAATTTTCCAGAGTAATGTTTAGAACACACTTATTTCTCTAAGCCTGGGAGTAATAGGGATTTTTTTGTAAAGGGCACATGATCACTACCTTTTATTTCAATAAAAACGATACATTTTTTATCCAATTTGGCAAACATCTTACTATTCTTTCCATTCATCTCATACCATAATTAATCATTTTTAAATTCATTTATTCTTTGGATCCCCTTTTGTCCCTATGACAGGTCTCTTGATATCAATGATATGAGTGATGTTGCGGTTAACTTAGAGCCTCCTTTTGAGTAAGATATGCATTTAGAAGAGCCTTAGAATTTTGAAGATGGTCAAGAGCTTGATTTACTAAGGATGGTAGAGCAAGATGAGAAACAAATTTTACCTCACAAAGAGTCAGTGGAAATTGTGAGTTTGGGGGATAAGAAGGAAAAGAGAAAGGAAAAAATTGGGACATGCAGCACTATAAAAACAAGAAGAGATGTCATTTAGTTGCTTCAAGAGTTTAAAGAGGTTTTCACATGGTCCTATCAAGACATGCCTCGTATGAGTACTGATGTCATAACATAAAGGCTCCTGATCACGTTTGGTACATCATAGCGATTATGCAAGCGAACACACGTCGATGCAAGTATAGTTGTAGAAAATTCTATCGGATATCGATGCCATGAGGAAATGGATTCTTGATGTTTAAATGTCAGAGCAACTAATACTGAAATTAAGTAAAATTTGAGTAATGATGTCAGTGTCTGCACACTAAAATAGTCAATATTGTCAACGCAATCAGGTTAAATGTCAGAGGTTAAATGTCAATATACTGAAAGTAAATCAAATGTGTTGAGTGTTGAGTGATGAATATTTAAATGCACGAAATGTAAATATGATCAAGTGGAAAAGATTAGAGTGGATCACTGATTTAGCTAAGCCGTAACGTTGGATACACCAACAATGTATTGTATAGATGAAATGTCACAAAAATAACGCACCAATGTATTCTTACTAATAACAATCTTCCATTTACTCGAGACTTAGGTACCCACAATTACTCCACCTCTCGGTAAGAGCAATGTTGTGCAATCAAGATCAAGTAACTAGAATCTCTTCTAGTCCCAAGCAACTCATGTTGTCTTACTTGTTAACCTAACCTGTCACGCATCTCTCGATATTGATAGACTGCAAAGCCACTCTCGTGTTAGATGCGATTAGATCCAAGAATAAATAGTTAAAAAGCATTAAATAAGAGTCAAAGTAATCTAACAATGAAAGATATTCTCGTATTCGTTCATTTGTCACTAGAATCCATCAGCATAAAAGAAGGATTAAAGAATACAATCGAAGCTTACTATCTCTAGACCACTAGGACTATTCCTTAATCGTTTCTCTTGCTTTGCATTAAGCACCTCTCGTCAGAAGTGGTTACTCCTTTGTTCCATCTGTTCACTGTTCCAGTTAAAGTCTCCAAATCACATAGAAATTGTAGAATATAATCATCTACCTGTTGATGATTTCTTTATTCTTCATTATTCTATTTATAGCCTTCAAAAGTTACAAGTTTCAACCTCCCATTCTCAGATCCAGATCTAGATTTTACAGCTGTCAAAGTTAGTTAGAGTACAGCTGTGCACTCACACAGATTTAATGTTTTCTTCAAAGATCTGCAGGTTGTCGCTGCATTACTGGGCGTAATCTGAGATCGTAATTACGGCCACACCTATGATGTTCTTGCGCTAGTGCTTCCATATGTAAATTCAGCTTGAGTTTACTTATTTGAGGTTCAGGTTTTGTGCGGCGACATCGCTGGTCGCAATTCCAATCTGATCTTGTGGCTGCATTTTTCTTCCAACATTAATCTTTTGGACTGAGTTCCTGCACTGACAATTTTAAAGCGCAATACATCGGCTACTTGTGTCGACATTAGTACAAAAAGATATAAAAATAACAAGATTTTAAACTAACTAGCAATGAGTTGGAAATTATAAAAACTAAGTATGAAATGCTTATGATGTATGCTAAGTATGAAATGCTCCTCAGTTTCAATCTCTGCGTTGGCATCATCAGTTGCTTCAGTATAGACCACTATAATCCAAAGGTTTTCATCAGCAGCTTCCACCTAACTCGCTTCATCTTACGCCAAGCCATTAGTTATTGCACCCAAAACTTTATTGACAGCTACACAGATCTGATTTGTTTACTGGATTGTTGTACAATGTCAGCGCAAATTATAATCTAGGGTGACAATTTGTCATGTTTCTAGACCAACTTGTGGCTGCAACTCTGAATAGCTTCAAGAATGATAGACCTCATATTTTCTCAGATCCAAATCAAATTACAACTGTCAAAGTTAGTTAAATTCCAGCTGTGCACTCACGCAGATCTGGTGTGAGCTATATAAATATGTAAATTGTCGTCGCATCTCTGGTCGCGATCTGAAATCTTTAATTGTGGTGACAACATGTGAAATTCCTGCGTTGGTGCTTCCAGATGTGCTTGTGGCTTGAATTCACTCAAAGTTGACATTTTTGGCCGCATTTTCGAGCTATACTTGTGGCTACATTATGAATTCTTTTTAGCTTTGATCTATTAAGATGCATCCTTACACTAACAATTTTTAGATGCAATATATATATGCTATATGTGGTGACATTGGTGTAAAAAAAGAGATAAAATAACAAGAATTTAAACCAAGCAACAATGAGTTAGAAAACATAAAAACTAAGTATGAAATGTCTATTATGGATGCTAAATATGCTATAAAAGAGACAATTAATACACGAATTTAGGGAGAAAATCAGTTTCATTTCTAATGCTATCATACCCCCAGACTTGAGTTTTTACTTGTCCTCAAATAAACAAAAGTTAGCAAAGTCACATTCAAAACATGTCACTGCAATTATCATTCTCACAACCTGAATTTTCTGAAATCCTAATGCACAAATTGTATTTACATGATGGAATAATGCACCAACAATTTATAGGTATGAACAATTAAAAATTGCAACTTCATAAATGCAAGGATTATGCATTGTATACTATTCTTCCTTGAACCAATACAACATTTATCATAAATTTTTTTCTTCTTTTTCTTTTTCTTTCTTTTTATGTGACTAAGAGGTCATTGCATTACTATACCCTTGTTCTTGGGCAGTAACAATAGGGTACAATAAACCCCTGGGAAGAATGTAATTGCACCGACACACACTCTTGCAGTGACAGCCTTTGGCTAGATGATTTTTTCTAACACATGCAGCGGAGTTTTCTCCCTTGAAAAGTCACAATGCACTCACATTGGACTGTCTTTTTCTTAATATATGTCGCTGCAATTGAAAAGTTAATTTAAGATTCAAAGATTGATACTACCCATTCATTACTAATGCAATCCCATCATTCATCCAAAAATAGAAGGACTCAATATTCATTCACATTCATCCAGTTCACGCATCAACATTACAAACAATTCAAGATTTAAGCATAAAGTAAAAAAATTATGGTCACGTTTTTTTCTTGTAACTTTGGATACTTTCATTGAACTAAAGAAACCAGTAAATTCTCAGAATGAATGTGGGTGCAATTACATTTCCATTGCACACAAATTCCCTCCAAACTTAAAGTGTGCATTGTCCCCAATTCACTGACATTAATAAATATATAAATGGAAATGCAATCACTATGTAGATGCAGCGACAATAAAAATACAATCACATTAATAATGTAGGGATAATTATACTACATCTACATGATATGCATGAAAGCTAAACTAAGTGCTAAAAAATAAAAACTAACTCATTGTGCTGCAGCTGAAAATGTTGATGCATTGGTCTTCTTCTTCTTGCACTTCCATTCCTCATTGTGTTGCTTCTTGTCTTTAGTGCACTTCCTCCTTTGTTCCTTTGGCTTGGTTGGACCTGTGGATTGCTCCTCAACAGCAGGCATCACAACCTCCGCTTGACTCGCTTTAGGTGACGCCAAATCATCAGATGATGCATCCACAAGTTCAAGTGCAGTGACAAACTCCTCAGCCGAATTTGTCATGACATCAGGTCCTTCTGTTCTTTCTTCTTTTACTTTTGTTTGAGCTGTCCATGATCTATGGACTGCTCCTCAGTTTCAATCTCTGCGCTGGCATCATCAGTTACTTCAGTATAGACCACTATCACCCAAAGGTTTTCATCAGCAGCTTCCATCTAACTCGCTCCATCTTATGCAAAGCCTTTAGTTATTGCACCCAAAACTTTATTGACAACTACACAGATCTGATTTGTTTACTGGATTGTTACAGAATGTCAGCGTAAATTATAATTTACAGTGACAATTTGTCATGTTTCTAGACCAACTTGTGGCTGCAACTTTGAATGGCTTCAAGAATGATAGATCTCATATTTTCTTAGATCCAGATCAAATTACAACTGTCAAAGTTAGTTAAATTCCAGCTATACACTCACGCAGATCTGGTGTGATCTATATAAAAATGTATATTGTCACCGCATCTCTGGTCGCGATCTGAAATCTTTAATTGTGGCGACAACATGTGAAATTCCTGCGTTGGTGCTTCCAGATGTGCTTGTGGCTTGAATTCACTCAAAGTTGACATTTCTGGCTGCATTTTCGAGCTATACTTGTGGCTACATTATGAATTCTTTTTAGCTTTGATCTACTGAGATGCATCCTTACACTAACAATTTTTAGATGCAATATATATATGCTATATGTGGTGACATTGGTGTAAAAAAAGAGATAAAATAACAAGAATTTAAACCAAGCAACAATGAGTTAGAAATTATAAAAACTAAGTATGAAATGTCTATTATGCATGCTAAATATGCTACAAAAGAGACAATTAATACACAAATTTAGGGCGAAAATCAGTGTCATTTCTAATGCTATCATACCCCCAGACTTGAGTTTTTACTTGTCCTCAAGTAAACAAAAGTTAGCAAAGTCACAATCAAAACATGTCACTGCAATTATTATTCTCACAATCAGAATTTTCTGAAATCCTAATGCACAAATTGTATTTACATGATGGAATAATGCACCAACAATTTATAGGTATGAACAATTAAAAACTGCAACTTCATAAATGCTAGTATTATGCATTGTATCCTAATCTTCCTTGAACCAATACAACATTTATCATAAATTTTTTTCTTCTTTTTCTTTTTCTTTCTTTTTATGTGACTAAGAGATCATTGCATTACTATACCATTGTTTTTGGGCAGTAACGATAGGGTGCAATAAACCCCTGGGAAGAATGTAATTGCGCCGACACACACTCTTGCAGTGATAGCCTTTGGCTAGATGATTTTTTCTAATACATGCAATGGAGTTTTCTCCCTTGAAAAGTCACAATGCACTCACATTGGAGTGTGTTTTTATTAATATATGTCGCTGCAGTTGGAAAGTTAATTTAAGATTCAAAGATTGATACTACCCATTCATTACTAATGCAATCCCATCATTCATCCAAAAATAGAAGGACTCAATATTCATTCACATTCATCCAATTCACGCATCAGCATTACAAACAATTCAAGATTTAAGCATAAAGTAAAAAAATTATGGTCACGTTTTTTTCTTGTAACTTTGTATACTTTCATTGAACTAAAGAAACCAGTAAATTCTCAAAAATGAATGTGGGTGCAATTACATTTCCATTGCACACAAATTCCCTCCAAACTTAAAGTGTGCATTGTCCCCAATGCACTGACATTAATAAATATATAAATGGAAATGCAATTACTATGTAGATGCAGCGATAATAAAAATGTAATCACATTAATAATGTAGGGACAATTATACTACAGCTACATGATATGTATGAAAACTAAACTAAGTGCTAAAAAATAAAAACTAACTCAGTGTGCTGCAGCCGAAGATGTGGATGCATTGGTCTTCTTTTTCTTGCACTTCCATTCCTCCTTGTTGTGCTTCTTGTCATTAGTGCACTTACTCCTTTGTTCCTTTGGCTTGGCTGGACCTATGGATTGCTCCTCAATAGTAGGCATCACAACCTCCACTGGACTCGCTTTAGGTGGCACCAAATCATCAGATGATGCATCCACAAGTTCAGGTGTGGTGACAAACTCCTCAGCCGAATTTGTCATGACATCAGGTCCTTCTCTTCTTTCTTCTTTTACTTTTGTTTGAGCTTCGCAGATCTATGGACTGCTCCTCTGATTTTATCTCTGCTCTGGCATCATCAGTTGTCAGTATAGACCATTATCACCTAAAGGTTTTCATCAGTAGCTTCCACCTAACTCGCTCTATCTTGCGTGAAGCCTTTAGTTTATGCACCCAAAACTTCAGGTGCAAGGACAAATTTCTCAGCTACGTTTGCCTCGACATCTATTTTTTTTTATCTTTTTTCTTCTTCCACAATAACTTCATCCATTTTCATCATTAAGTTAGTAGGTGCAATACAACTGTACAAAATTACGTTGACAAAGGAATCCTAATCACCGAAAATAGTGTTTACTTATTCCTCAATCGGTGCAAACACAATATTTATTCCTTCTTCTTCAAGTGCTTCGTACTCTTTTATTCTTCGCATGATCCAAAAAAATCTCCATTCTTTCTTGCATTTTTTCCAATTCCGTAACTTCTTAATTATGAATTTAGGCATCAAAATTATTCTTCCATTGAAATCACATAATGCCTTTCTAATATACCGATCAACAATGGAATAGGGTAATGAGAAGCTCTTGGGATCCTTAAATTCTTGGAGCAATTTAATTGTCATGATAATGCACCCTTCAGTAAGTGCGATTGCTTCGACATCTCCCAATCTTCTCTTCTTTGACAATGTGTCTTCAAGTTTTTGAGGCCGCTTTGCTATAACATTTGTGGTGACAAAATGATCTGATTATGTCATCGTAATATTTTGTTTAACCTCATCAGCTGCAGTTTACTTTTCAGATTGTGTTGACATCTTTTCATTATTGAGTTTGAATTATCTTCTTTTACTGTAGCATCTCTAACAACTTCATTTAATTGAATTTCACTTTTGGGAATGATTTCCTTATCATGCTTTTGCCCTGGTGATATCGAATTCTCAATATCAAACGATAAAGTTTCTTGTGGTCGTAAATTTATTACGCCCACAATCTGGCCAAATTGATATTCTAGAGCTCGTATGGATTCAGCTTGATTCTGAAGCACAACATCAGTCTTGGAAATATATTGTCTCAGTAAATTTTCAATTAATGAAAACTCTGATGCTTCGTCTTGTTGGATATTTTGCTTTGACAAATGTTGATCATAATTGGGCAGTGTCCACTCAGATCTAACATCGTTGTTTATACTTCCAAGGTTTTCATTATTCTAATAAAAATTTCGATGTTACTCCCACTCTGGCATGTAGATGTTGGAATATGGATTTTCTTTTCGACCAAAATTCCCCATGTGGTACATATTTATTGGATTTGATAGGCATTCTTCAAACTCATGGTTGCCCCCATAGTAATTACAAATTGTCACTACAAATTTCCATTATGCAACTGCTGTAGCATTCTGCATATTAGTCAAAGAAGATACATGGGCTGTTATGGCATCAGGCTCCATTTCTACAGCATCACTCATGTCAGTCCAAAATGTTGAGGTTTTATATACCTCATTCCTAGCCATATTTCATTAAGTAAAATGTGAGTAATGATGTCAGTGTAATTACATCAGTTCTGCACACTAAAATAGTCAATATTGTCAACGCAATCATAGTTAAATATCAAAGGTTAAATGTCAATGTACTGAAAGTAAATCAAATGTGTTGAGTGTTGAGTGCTAAATATTTAAATGCATGAAATGTAAATATGATAAAGTGGAAAGGATTAGAGTGGATCACTGATTTCGCTAAGTCGCAAAGCTAGATGCACTGACAAGGTATTGTATAGATGAAATGTCACAGCAATAATGCACCAATGTACTCTTACCAATAACAATCTTTCATTTACTCGAGACTTAAGTAGCCACAATCACTCCACCTCTCCGTGTGAGCAACGTTGTGCAATCAAGAACAAGTAACTAGAATCTCTTCTAGTCCCAAGTAACTCTCGTTGTCTTACTTGTTAACCTAACCTGTCACCACATATCTCAATGTCAGTAGACTGCAAGGCCAGTCTCATGTTAGATGCGATTAGATCTAAGAATAAACAGATAAAAAACATTAAATAAGAGTCAAAGTGATCTAAAAATGAAAGATACTCTCGTATTCATTTAATTGTCATTAGAATCCATCAGCGTAAAAGAAGGATTAAAGAATACAATTAAAGCTTACTATCTCTAAACTACTAGGACTATTCCTTAATCGTTCCTCTTGCTTTGCATCAAGCACCTCTCATCAGAAGTGGTTGCTCCCTTGCTTCATCAGTTCACCGTTCCAGCTAAAGTCTCCAAATCACATAAAAATTACAGAATTTAATCCTCTACCTCTTGATGATTTCTTCATTCTTCATTCTTCTATTTATAGCCTTCAAAAGTTACAGGTTTCAACCTCCCATTCTTAGATCCAGATCTAGATTTTACAGCTGTCAAAGTTAGTTAGAGTACAACTGTGCACTCATATAGATTTAATGTTTTCTTCAGAGATCTTCAGATTGTTGCTGCATTACTGGACGTAATCTGAGATCGTAATTGCTGCGACAGCTATGATGTTCCTACACTGGTGCTTCTATATGTAAATTCAGCTTGAGTTTACTCATTCGAGGTTCAGGTTCTATGCGGCGACATCGCTGGTCGCAATTCCAAACTGATCTGTGGCTGCATTCTTCTTCCAAGATTAATCTTTTGGACTGAGTTCCTACACTGACAATTCTAAAGCGCAATACATCGGCTACTTGCGTCGACATTAGTACAAAAATATATAAAAATAATAAGATTTTAAACTATCTAGCAATGAGTTGGAAATTATAAAAACTAAGTATGAAATGCTTATGATGTATGCTGAATGAGATGCAAAAGAGACAATTAACATAGCAATTTAGAGAGAAATATATGTCATTTGTAATGCTATCAGCTCCCTATAAAGGAATAATGCAATCCGATTCAGTAAAAACTTCAAAGAATGAGGCTCGACGTGCTATTAAAAATCAGAGCTCGAGATGAAAACCAAAAAAAAAGAAGAAGTTTTATGCTAGTTTCCTCCAAGTGGTCAAATACCCTGAGAAAGCAACTGAGAATGACAAAAGGACGCTAAAAAGGTTGGCTAATGAGTATGACTTAGACGAAAATACTATACAAGTGGGGAAAGGATCAGGTCTTACTAAGATGTGTAGACGCTGTCAAGGCCAAGAAAATTCTGGAAGAAGTCCATGAGGGTGTTTACGGAACACATGCCAATGGTTTTACAATGGCCAGAAAATTAATGAGATTTGGATATTATTGGTCTACCATAGAAGAAGATTGCATCTGTTATGCTAAGAGATGTCACAAATGTCAAATCTATAGGGGACAAAATTCATGTACCTCCTTCACCTCTTCATGTTATGACTTTTCAATGGCCTTTTTCTATGTGGAGCATGGATGTCATTAGGCCAATTTTGCCAAAGGCTTCTAGTGGGCATCGATTCATTTACATAGTCATTGATTACTTCACCAAGTGGGTAGAAGCTACTTCCTATGCCAATACTATGAAATCGACGGTTAGCAAAATCTTAAAGAAAAAAATTATTTGTCGATATGGAATGCCAAAAAAGATCATACCTAACAACACATTGGATTTGAACAACAGTACGATAACATAGGTCTACAGTTAGTTCAAGATCAAGCATTATAATTCCGCACCATATCGTCCAGAAATGAATGGGGCAATGGAGGTGGATAATAAGAATATCAAGAAGATCATCGGGAAAATGATGGAGACCTACAAAGATTGGCATGAGAAATTACCATTTGCTCTCTATGCTTATCGAATACCTGTCAAAACTTCTACCGGGGTAACATCCTTCTCATTGGTTTACAGAATGGAGGTAGTTTTACCTATTGAAGTCGAGATTCCTTCCCTCCGAATTTTGTCAGAAGTGAAGTTAGATGACAAAGAATAGATCCAATCAATATATGATCAGTTAAACTTAATTGAGGAAAAAGGGTGAAAGTTATCTGGCATGGTTAGATGTACCAAAAGTGAATGATACGGGCTTATGACAGAAAGATCCGCCCTAGAGAATTTCATGAGAGGGATCTGGTTTTGAAAAAGATCCTCCCTATACAAAAGGACTTCTGAGGAAAATGAATGTCAAATTAGGAAGGGTCATATGTGGTAAAAAATCCTTTTCTAGAGGATATCTGATTCAAACCGAGATGGATGGCAAATATTTTCCCAATCCCGTGAACTCAGATTCAGTGAAGAAGTACTTCGCCTAAAAAAAGGGGAAGAGGTCGAGATGAAAACCTGTAAAGGGTGTTTCGAAACCTAAAAAGTTTGAGTTGACAACCTGAAAGGGCGACTCAAACTTGGACCAAAGATTTGGCACGTATTGGTTCTTTCCCTCAAAAAAGAAAAAATAAGAAAAAAGCAAAAAAGGAGAAGTCGAGATGAAAACCCGTAAAGAGCGTCTAGAAGCCTAAGGAGATTTAAGTTAAGAACCCGAAAGGGCGACTCAAATTTGGATCAAAGAATGGGCATCAAATGGTCTTCTCTCTCAAAAGTAACAAGGTGGAGGAACTTTACATCTTGTGCATTGATGAAGTACTCCAAGTTTCATGGACACATACATATCAAGCTCAGAATGGTCCTCATCAACTTTGTTCAAAAAAGCTTATACTTTGATATTCGGGGCACCTAATTTCATTTTTTGTTCACCTTGTGTTTAAAATTTTTTTACCAATGTTTTCAATTTTTAATCTTTTATATTCATTTCCTTCATTTGAGCTTTGTTTTCAATAAAATTCAATCTTATCCATTTTACAATCTTGTTCAAGCATTTTTGCATTGAAATAATAGTTAGTGGACTAACAACGATATAAGGTATAAAATGATTTCTGCATATCGCTCTGGAAAATTTCTAAATAGTATAGGGACCTAAAATAGGACTACTAGTTGGAAATAACCAAAACTGAGGTATGGAGGGATCTTGGAACAAGTAGCTCAGTTTATGACTACCTCTTCGAATTTCATATTGAAGACACTAGACCTGAAAGGGAAACATGGTGACACATCAGTGATAGAACTTAGACAAACGACGAACAATGTCGACCTCAAGACAAAAAGAAGACAAATATGACATGTTGCATTCATACCATATCATTCATACCTATCTAGCCAGGGGTATTTGGTTTATTCCAAATAATTACTTGGCCTAGATAGAGGCCCATAAAATAAGATTTTACAGGCCATATTCCCTAGAGGATGGCGTGAGGGATCAGTATAACATCAAATCCTATACACCTGAAGTTGCAGTGGGTCAGATTGAAGCTACGAAAGGATATCTTATCTCCCTAAAGTTGCAATGAAGCAAGATGAGGCTACAACATCAAATCTTATACCCCTAATGTTACAATGGTTGAATTAAAGTTACAGGAAAATCTTATCTCCTTGAAGATACAATGGAGCAAGATGAAGTTATGATATCAAATCCTATATCCCTAAAGTAGCAGTGGATCTGATTGAAACTACAGTGGCAAATCTTATCTGCTTGAAGTTGTAGTGGAGTAAGAGAGGCTAGTACACCAAATCTTATACCCTTGAAGTTGCAGAGGGTCAGATTAATGTTGTAGAAAGAAAATATTATCTCCCTGAAGATGCAATGGATCAAGATGAAGCTACGAAATCAAATCCTATATCCTTGAAGTTGTAGTGGATCAGATTGAAACTACAGTGGCAAATCTTATCTCCCTGAATTTACAGAAGAGCAATATGAGGCTACAAAACCAAATCTTATACCCTTGAAGTTGTAGTGGGTCTGATAGTGCTAGAAAGAACATATCCTATCTTTAGCACATATTTTAGCATTTTTCAGTTTACTAAATTGCATTTTCTAACTTAATGGACCTTAGCCTAATTACCTTTAATTTTGTCATGTTTTGGTACTAATGTCGCTGCACGAGTATTTCCAGATCGCGCTCAAGATTGTCGCCACACTCGATAGCTGTCTGGATAAGAACAAAAATGTGTGAGCTATCTAGTCTAGTATAACCAACTTGTACGCCTAAAGACAACTTGATTTTTATGAAATGACACTTGCACAATTTGGAAGGATATAAATACTCACAAGGAAAGAGAAAAAGGAGGTTTTTTTTGGTGCCATATTCTTCTTCAACGTACCTTGGAAGCTTTCGACTATGGAGGCTTAAGGCTCTCACGGGTGAATCGACATGAAAAAGATGTGGATCAGCTCTTAACGAAGAGCCCTAAGTGCAACACAAGAGGGAATTGACAGATCAAGTCTAGATTGTCTAGGAATAGTATTTTCCACTTGTTTCTTTTACATTTCTTTTCTAAACACTGGTGAGTACTTTCTATTCCATGTTTGTATGGAAGCACACATGATTTCTAGGTTAAATGTTATTTTATTCAACCTTGCTTCTATTGTTTAATCTTTGGGTTTGTATGTTTTTAGCATGAAAATGTTATTGCAGTCATTGTCAGTGGAAGGTGTAGTGACAGTTCAAGCTAACAAGCATGACAATAGAAGTTGCTTGAGGATTTGAGGAATTTAATCCACTTGTTCTTAACTGTGTTGCATTGCCATCATCGGAAGGTGTGGTTAATGTGCATGTTTAAGTCTTAGGTTAAATATAGAAGTTAATTTTGGTAAGATATTCATTGCACTTTATTGCAGTGACAATCACCTATCCTTCATATCTTGTGAGCAGTTCTTAGTATTCTATTGAATATTCACGTTGGGAATCCCATTTTGTCATTATCAAATTTCGTTTTTAATTTCAAGTTATTGCTCCGACAACTATTATCACAAATTATCTCGTTTTTACTTATTCATTGCACTTAAATTAATAGACAAAAGACAATCGTCCTTGTGAGATCGATATCCGATAGACTCACATTTATCTTTTATACTTGCATCGACAGTATACACTTACACAATATAGTTGTGACGTTAATAGCCGGTCAAGTTTTGGCATCGTTACCGGGATGGAATTCGATTGGTGTTTATTTTTGTTTTTACAATTTATTTTTATAATATAATAATTAGTTGTTACTAACTTGTTTCCTTTTGATCTTTATTTGCACAATTTTTACTTTAAGTGTTTTATGACCCGAAGCAATTCGGAGTTTATTGCTGATTTTGATCCAAAAATTGAGAAAATCGCCTGGAGGAGACTTCAAGAACAAAGGAATATGGCTTTACCAAGAAACAATGCAGTCATATACCCGATACTGCTATAAAATGTTGAAGACCCACCGTTGTTGCAAGATAATCAAATACAAAACAAGACTCTACGAGATTTTGTAGTACCGGTCTTGGATGACTTATAACCGGGAGTTGTTAGGCTAGCAATCCAAGCTGAGAATTTTGAACTCAAGCCAGTAATGTTTCAAATGTTGAATTCTAATGGGCAATATGCTGGATTGCCACATGAAGATGCACGAGAACATCTTAAATCATTTTTATTGATTTGTGTTTCCTTTAGTGAACAAGGCATTCTTGATGATGCTTTGAAATTGTAATTATTTCCCTATTCTTTGTAGGGAAGAGCTCTAACTTGGTTCCTTGGACTACCTGCTGGCTTAATTACTTCTTGGAATGCGCTAGCAACACGATTTGTTTTGCGCTTTAACCCGCCAACAATGAATGCTCGTCTTCGAAATGATATTATAGCTTATCATCAGTTGGATGAAGAGAATCTCCACACTACATGGGAACGTTATAAATCTTGGTTTCGATGTTGCCCCATGCATGACATTCAACAAGAAACACAGATTAAGATTTTTAATAATAGGCTGAATTCACAAACAAGGAATCTTGTCGACGCATCAGCCAATGGTCCTTTGCTAGATTGTACGTATGATGAAGCTGATAGAATTCTTGAGAAAATTGCTCAGAATGATTATCAATATCCTATCTTTAGAGTTGCACAAGCAAAAGCTACTCCGTGAGTTATTGAATTGGATGCAATATCTGCACTTAGAGCTCAAGTGTCTTCTCTTGCAAATATGATAAAAAATATGAAAGTGACTAGTGACGTTTCACCTATTCAAGTCACTCAACAAGTTGATGTTCCTACCTTTTGTTGTGAAATTTGCAATGACAACCATAGTTATGAAGATTTTCCACAACATGTAGAGAATGCCCGCAGTAATTCTTATGGCAACTCTTATAATAATGTTGTACACAATCAATAGTCTTGGGGAACTCAGAATCTTAGACAAAATGCTGGGACATTCCGATATTGGGAATATATCTAATTAAGGCAATTATAACCCAAGACAAGGGAATTACAATCAACAACAGTAGAACTACAATCAGAACACTCAGATGCATCCGCAACAAAGCCAGATGCATTCACACCAGAATTAGATGCAGCCACAACACTCTTTAATACAAAATTAGAATGTTCAAGGACATCGACAACAATAGTACACACAAGCTTCTCCGTCTGATTTGTTAACTGCTGTTGAAGCTTTAATACGGGAGCACATCACTCGTACGTAAGCTATTGTACAAGGGAATTAATCTTCTATTTGGGCTTTGGAGGCATAATTAGGACAATTTACTCTGAATCTGAGTACTCGACCACTGGGCACACTACCTTTTCCATAAAGATTTAAAGAGAATGAGCATAATAAGAAGTATCAACAGTTTGGAAACATACTGAAGCAACTTCATGTCAATATTCCTCCAATGGATGCTCTTGTGCAAATTCCTAATTATGGGAAATTTATGAGGAAGCTCTTGTGCAAGAATAAGAAGCTCAATGATATTAAAATTATTATACTCATAGAAGGCTATAGTGTTGTCTTAACAAATAAGTTGCCCCCCAAAATGAAAGATCCTGGGAGCTTCACAATCCCATGTTAAATTGGCAACCATTATTTGGGCAAGACTTTATACGACTTGGGAGCTAGCATCAACCTAATGCCATTATCGAATTTCAGAAAGTTGGGAATTGGTCACATGAAACCTACTACAGTGACATTGCAACTAGCAGATCAATCCTTGGCTCAACCTGAAAGGCAAATAAAAGATATCTTAGTTTGTGTGGATAAATTCATTTTTTCGACTGATTTTATCATACTTGACTGCGAGGTAGACAAGGAGGTTCCCATAATCTTGGGATGACCATATTTAGCTACCAAACAAATTCTTCTTGATGTTTACAAAGGTGAACTGACCATGCGACTTAATGATGAGCTATTCTCCTTCAGTGTTTTTGAATCTATTCAATGGAAGGATAAAGAAGAATGTCATATTGTCGATCTGTTAGAGGATCTAATTGAGGAAGAATTCAATGACTAAAACACACTACTTTTTGAGGAGTTTACAGTGACAACTGATGAGGAATCCTTAGATGATTGTGGCAGCATGGTTGAATCTAATAACATTGAACTCAAGAGTGCATGCTAGATCGAATCTTTAGACTTAGCCAATAGAATGACTCCAATTTTCAAGCCATCTATTGAAGAAGCTCCTACTCTAGAATTGAAACCACTACCTGCTCATCCTAAGTATGTCTTTCTTGGTGATAACAATACCCTCCTAGTTATTATCTACGTAACATTGGATGTGACTCAAGAAGAGAAATTGGTTCATATTCTTAAGCAACATAAACGAGCTATTGATTGGAGTATTACCGATATTCGAGGCATTAGTCTATCTTTTTGCATGCACAAGATCAAGTTGGAAGATGGAGGCAAGTAATCGATTGAGCAACAAAGAAGATTAAACGAGAAGATGAAGGAAGTTGTCAAGAAGGAAATTATAAAATGGCTTGATGCTGAAATTATTTACCTTATTTCTGATAGCAATTGGGTAAGTCCAGTGCAATGCATACCTAAAAAGAGTGGCATCACTGTGGTTAGCAATGATAAAGATAAGTTAATTCCTACACGCATTCTTACGAGATGGCGGTTGTATGGATTATCGTAAACTTAATGGTTCCATAAGGAAGGATAATTTCCCACTTCCTTTCATTAACCAAATGTTGGACTTGCTGGAAGAGCATATTATTACTTTTTAGATGGCTATTCTGGGTACAATCAATTGCTATTGCGTCGGAAGATTAAGAGAAAACAACTTTCACCTGCCCCTTCGGTACTTTTGCATTTCACCGTATGCCTTTCGATCTTTGCAACGCACCAGCCATATTTAAAAGGTGCATGATGGCAATATTCTTAGATATGATTGAATATTCTTTAGAGGTTTTTATGGATGATTTCTCAATCTATGGGAATGATTTTGATCATTACACTGACAATTTGGATAAAGTATTGAAGCGATGTGAAGACACACATCTTGTTCTAAATTAGGAAAAATGTCATTTCATGGCAACTGAAGGCATTGTGTTAGGCCATCGCATCTCTAGTTAAGGCATTAAAGTAAACAAAGCTAAAGCGAAAATCATTGATAAATTATCTCTACCCATAAATGTGAAAGGCATTCGCAGTTTTCTTGTGCATACGAGGTTTTACCGAAGATTTATTAGAGATTTTTGAAAATTGTAAAGCCCTTATGCTTATTACTGGAACAAAATCGAAAATTCCTCTTTGATGATACATGTTTGGATGCATTCATTCAAATAAAGAATCAACTAGAAAATGCACCCATTATCTTTGCACCAGATTGGTCTCAACCTTTCGAAGTTATATGCGATTCAAGTGACTTTGCTGTGGGTGTTGTTCTAGGACAACACAAAGGAAAACTATTTTATGCCATTTATCATGCTAGAAAAACTCCAATAGAGACTCAAATCAATTATACCACTACAAAGAAGGAATTGTTGGTTATAATATTTGTTTTCGATAAGTTTCGTTCATATCTTATCAGCGCAAAGGTTACCGTATTTACTAATCACTCGGCTTTGAGATATCTTTTTACGAAGAAGGATGGAAAACCAAGATTAATACGATGAATTTTAATATTGCAAGAATTCGACATAGAGATAGAGGACCATAAAGGTTCAGAGAATCAAGTTGCAGACCATTTGTCTTGATTGGAAGTTGGTAGTGAAGATGGAAACATACTTCAAATTGTCGACGCATTTCTAAATGAGAAGTTATTTGTTGTAAATGCAACCCTTTGGTATGCAGATTTGGTTAATTATCTAATGTGTGGAAAACTCCCATTTATTGTCACAAGCCATAAAAAAGAAAGATTTCTTTGTGAAGTAGCAAAATACCATTGGAACGAGTCATATTTATTCAAGAAGAATTGTCATGATGCTTCTTATAGAGGCCATTTGGGTAGCATAAGAACTATTGCTAAGGTTCTTCAATCAGGATTTCACTAGCCTTCACTATTCAAGGATGCGCACAATTTTGTGAATCAATGCAATAGGTACCAGTGCACTAGTTCTATATCTCGGTACAATGAAATATTACAGCAGTTGATTATGGAGGTTGAACTATTTGATGTTTGGGGTATGGATTTTATGGGACCATTTCCATGTTCATTTGGAAATGTTTATATATTAGTAGCTATTGACTACGTCTCGAAGTGGGTTGAAGCTATTGCAATCCCAAAGGATGATGCAAAGACAGTGCTTAAAATTTTTCACAAGCATATACTTACTCGCTTTGGCACACCAAAGGCATTGATCAGTGATCAGGGTACACACTTTCATTGCAACCACCTGGCAGCCATACTAAAGGGATATGGAGTTAATCATAGAATGGTTACTACTTATCATCTGCGAACCAATGGATAGGTTGAAGTGTCTAATCGACAAATTAAGAACATTCTTGGGAAGGTTGTGAACCCTTCAAGGAAAGATTGGACTTCCAAACTTGATGATGCTTTATGGGCATTATGGACGGCATACAAAACTCCATTAGGGATGTCACCATATCAGTTAGTTTTTAGGAAAGCATGTCACTTGCCAGTTGAAATGGAGCACAAGGCAATGTGGGCAATTATGCAAATGAACATGGACTATGAAGCTGTTGGGAAGAAAAGGCTGTTGGATATCAATGAACTAGAAGAGATTAGGTGAAATGCCTATGAAAATGCTACAATTTACAAGGAAAAAACCAAATGATGGCATGATAAAATTATTTTGTAATGACAACTTATCACGGGTCAACAAGTTTTATTATTTAATTCTAGACTGAAATTGCACCCGGGTAAATTACGCTCACGTTGGTCTAGACCTTTCGAAGTGGTCAAAGTATTTCCTCACGGTGCGGTCACAATTAAGGATTTACATGATGGACATCAATTCAAAGTGAATGGACAGCGGCTGAAATATTATTTTGGGAATATTGATCAAAAGCAGGTAGAGACCATTAAATTGGTTGTGATTTTTTAATTTTTATTGAATTTATTATTACGTAATTTTATTTTATTTTTTGCTTTTGTTCAAAATTGTTTTACTTTTCATTTATCTTTTGCAAAATAAGTAGGTACCATTGTCGATGCACTTGGACTTTATTGTTAACACAATTTGTACGATTGTACTACCACTGATGACTCATCAAGAAAGAGGGCATATCAAGGAATTCAGATCCCACCGTTTCATCAAAAGTCACTCAACCATTGGATCTGTCTGAGCGGGCATAATTTTCATTGGACGCATTTATTCTCACCAGCTTTAATTCCTTTCAATTAATCATAAAAAATCACACCTTTCCATCTTCTTTCACTCACTATAAACCCCCTCCATTGTGCCGACTATAATAAAAACAAAGCAGCTATTCTTTTTCATTCTCTTTTTCCCAAGCTCATACCTCTACACCTTAAAACCTTCTTCACTCACAAAAATATGGCAATAACTAGAGGAGCAGTCAAGAAAGCCACCAAATCTATCGAAGAACACTCATCCTGTGCAACTGTAATGCATGAACTAACCCTCCATGCTAATGGAGAAAAAGAAGTCGATGATCTTTTTACGAAAGCGCCAAAGATCGGTTCCAAGACAACATTTTGAACCCAAACTTCTACCCAGAACAGGGCATTCTCCTTTCGAAACAACAAGACTTGGTTAAGCAAGTTTACAAAACCATCTCAAAGCTAAAGTGGGAGACTTTCTGCACTCATCCTGGAAGCTACTCTCCTTCCCTGGTACGTGAGTTTTATGCTAACCTTATTGACCATGAGTTAGAGTTCATCTTTGTTCGCGAAGGCTTAATCCCATAGGATGCTAAAATAATCAATGAGCTGTACAATACTAAAGTGAATGTGGATGAACACTCCGAGTTCATGGAGGATATCACAGACAATAAAAGATACCTACAGGCGAAGGACTTATGTGTCGAAGGAGCAGTGTGGATGGGTTCACATTAGAAGCATTATACAATGCACAGACGCTTCCTGACACTAAAAAGAAAAATATGGTTTCATTTTGTCAATTGTAGGCTAAAGCCCTCTACTCATAGCGCCACAATCAACCTCAATAGAATGTTCCTGATACATTCAATTGTCAAGGGCAGAAAGATTGATGTCATTGTAATAATCCACCAGGAAATTGCTGACTGCACTGTAAGGCAATTTGGAATTTTGGTTTTCCCATCACTGGTGATGCTATTATGCCAGCAGAAAGGGATTGTGGCCCGTGATGAGGAAGAGACACTAGATACTAAGGGCCCGATCAATGAAGCCTATATTAAAAGAATGACTCATGGAAAAGATACAGCGACAATGAATGAGGCACATACATGCAAGAGGAAGGGCAAAGCAAAAGCAAAAAAACAAGGGAACAAACCAAACTGTAGAGACATCCTTATTGTGCAAAAGGAAGGATGTCGAGAAGTTGGCCAATTCCATCAGTAATAGGCAGATCAGACTTGTCGCTACAATAAAAGACATATGGACAGATTACAAAATCTGTTCTACGCTTATACCAAGGCTTGTAATAGCTTTATTGTAGCCACATTAAGGTGGTTGAGTCTAGCCCCACTCCTAGAATTCCCAGTGTTTCCACCAATCATCTGAGTTATTGAACTCTAATTAGAGAATGCTGACTTAGGGGATCGAGATTAATCGGTGGCATCCCCTCCCATTGTGCACGTCTCTGATGATGAAAAAGAAGCAAAATCAAGGGACGTTGAGGAGTGCTTGCAAAGGATTGATAGTTTGTCCGAAGATGATTTCACTATTAGTCAAGAGGACCCTGCTATTAAGGAGAGAGTTCATGTTGGAAAGGAGGAAACCCTTATTGAAGAGGTAAACGAAAAGGACGAGGAAGAAGATGCCAAGGAAAAAGATGTTGAAAAACAAGGTGCTGAGAAAAATCAGCTGAGGATACTATCACTGCACCTGAGATTGTGGGTGTAACTAATGATATTTTGGAGCAAGTTGCAACGAGACCAGCGAAAGCTGCGAAAGAAACCAGTGAGGAACACCACAACCTTTTGGCGATAGTGGTCTACACTAGACCACACAAGGTGATCCCTTCGACACAGGAAGCAGCCAATGATGTCGGGGCAGAGCCGAAAATTGAGGAGCGATCCGAGGATTGTGCAAAGCCCAAAGAAAAGAAGAGAAAGTGCTCCAAGGACAAAACGCACAGGAAGGAGAAGAAGAATAGGAGGAAGAAGAAGCATCGTGTAGCCACATTTATGGCTGAGGAAAACTGAGTTAGTTTATTTTAAGTTTTTAGTTATAGTGTTCATGCATTGCATGTATCTGTAATTTTTATTTTTTTAGTGCACATTGTCATTGCATTTTAATGTTAGTGCATTGAGTACAATGCAAAAAAGAGAGAAAAAAGTCTCATTGAGTACGATGGGTGAAGAACCTGTAACATAGAGAAAAAAATAAAAGGACAAAAGAAAAAAGAGAAAAAAATTGTGTAAATTCAACTATAAAAGCCGCATTAATTTTCTGTAAATTTTTACACACGCATACAAGAAATCAAAAAAGAAATTTCCTTAAGGTAATTTTTTATTTCGAAGCTAAAAAACTATATAATAATATATAAAATAGATTTAGGGTTTATTTTTTTACTTGTGAGTCGTTCATCTTTCGCCACCGAAAGTAGATGAGACCGTCGTCTCCGAGGAAAGAAAACTCCTTTCTGGCATAAAAAGCCTTCAAATACCCATCTGATTTTGTGTAGGCCTCATTTGAGAAAGCCAAAAGCTTTTCTTTTAATCAGAAGTTTTTGTTCCTATTTTTTGAAGATGGGTTTGATTTTTGAAAGATCTGACCCCAAATCTCGAATTTAAGGTTCAAAAGGATCAAGAAAGTTTTTTTGGATTTTGGCCATCATAGGCGATGGTCTCCATCGCGGATGACTGTCAGCAACGGTGGAGGCCCACCGTCCCCATGGTTGATGAAGGGGACAGCTTTGAGAGAATAAAAGAAAGAAAAAGTGTTTTTTTTTAAACAAAAGGGGAAATGAACTTTTTTTTAAAAAAATTGACTTTTGTAGGGCTTTTAAAACAGTGTCATTTTGGGTCTTGATTCATATGTCCAAAACGATGTCGTTTTGCTGTTGACCTGAGGCCCCGACCCGGATCTCCTAGGATCTGCGTGTTTTCAAGGGGAGGGTCAAATTGCCAACACGATCCCTCTACCTTTTTACCCCTTTTCAATTTAATCCTTTTGTTTTATTTTATTTTATTTTGATTTTTGTCCATTAAATTTTATTTTTCTAACATTTTAGTCCTCTGACCGTAGACCCTCTTGGGAAGGATACATGTACAGAGGCTGGGATATTTGCAATTTTGCCCTTGCCTTTTTTATTTTATTTTAATTTAGCCCCTTTAGTTTTTTTTCAACTTTTACTTTAATTTTTATTTTTCAATTCGGTCTTTTATATTCTTTTTTCTTTTACTTTTACTATTGTTTATTTATTTCTTATTTTCTCTTTATTTTATTTAATTTTAGCACTTTTATTTTTTATATTTACATTTTCTCCCATTAAATTTATTTTAAAATTCGATTTAGCCTTTGTGTATTTATTTTTTTTATTTTCAAGCATTTTATTTCATGCCATTTACATTCTTGTCCTTCAAATTACACTAGTTTTACTGTCATCCTTTTAATTATTATTTTCAATTATGTCATAATTGCAATTTTTATTATTTGTTATTATTTCCATGAAAAATTAATATAGTTAAATTAGTACTATGTTATTACCATCACCATTACTATTATACCTATTAATATTTTTATTATTTTATTATTATTTGATTGTTGTATTATTATTTTATTTTATTATTCATGTATGTATTTTAATTTTACCATCACCATATTGTATATTATATTTACATACATTCCTTCATTCATACGCAATACTCGAATAAATCAATCGCATGTCATTAAAATGTTGTATTTGATTTTCGCATAATGTATAAGTAATTTTTTAAATCGAGGAAATGTTCTTTACTTAGGGAACTCGAGAAATTATGCCCTAACTTACTTGGTATGGTTTTCTCCTTAAACTAATATAATTGAATATCCTATTTAAAATTGAAAATATATAAGGTTTGAGCAATAATTAGAAAAGTTCTTTATTTTTAGAAGATTTGAGATGTTGTGCCTTAACTTACTGGATATGACTTTTCCTCTCAATTGACTCGAAATAAATTAGCTTTCTTTGCAAAATTTAATTTATATATGTCATCAAATCATATCATTTATGCATTTAAGGATTGAATTTTAAATTCTCCTCGAATTCTTGGCTTCCAACACTAAAACACCAAGTAATTAATTACATACCAATTTTTCGCGTTATGAGGATGCTAATCCTTCCTCATATGTAACCGACTCTCGAACCCACTAATCTGATTTTGTAGACAAAAAAAGCGTCGTTTTAAAAAAAATTAACAATTTTATTAAAACAATTAAATTTTAAGGTGATCTAATCACACCTAATTAAATATTTTTTGGCAACTTCATTTTTGTTTTTTAAAGTCGAGACTTTGAAAAAAAGAAAAGGTTTCGACAAACTCGTTGACGGTAAATTTCGATTCAAGATCTTGCGTCGAATTTTTTCGATGTAACTTCGATTTGAATGCTAATTTGAGCAATTTGGTTAAGTTAATTGTCTTATATGGTCATTATAATGTGTTTTTAAGCTTTTGAATAATCTTTTTTGCTCCTACGATGAAACCGTATCAGGTGGGTATCGAAAACCCATATTTTGTACTATTCTAATTAATGAAAAATTGACTCTTCGACGCCACACGGGCGTGTGTGTAGGCTGTGTGAGCCACACGACCATGTGGTAGGTCGTGTGACCAACCGTGTAACTCACTTTTTTTGAATTTGTGACATACGGGCGTGTCGTTGGCTGTGTGTGAGGAAATAAGGTACAGGGTTCACACGGGCTGACAGAGGGATATGTGTCCAGGCCATGTAACTCATTGTTTTTGTATTAGGGACACATGGGCATGGGGCACAAGCGTGTGCCAAGTTATGTGAGGCATACAGGCAACCACACGAGCGTGCTCCAAAATCGTGTAGCTCACTGTTTTGGAAAAAATAGGACCACACGGGCAGCCACACGACCATGTGTCAAGCCGTGTGGAGACAAATGGACACCCACACTGGTGTTTGATCCTGTTTTGTGATATTTTCATTTAAGACGTAATTGTCATGCGAAGCAAACGTCGGGTTTATATGATCTATATTAAGTTATAAAACTCGATATTTGGGGATCTATAAGATTATAATATGTTATTTGTACGTATATTTATAATGATTTAAGTTGATTAATAGAGACTTGATAATGTGTAATGTGACTTTATTTGGATGCGTTAAAGGATGTGTTCTGTTCATATATGATTCGTATTCTGTTAAGCTTACAGGTACATTCTGTGTTACTGTATTGATCAAGGATATGTGATATCTGGATATCTGTATGAGATAATTATGAATAATTTCAACACTTTGTGATACTGAAACTGTATGATCATATCTGCATGTGAATTATACATATCTGTCATTTGTTCTCTGTATTTGCATGGGGCATGAATTACGACTTGAAGGAAATGTTTTGTACTAATTTAGTGGTTAAACTACCCATAACTATATCTGAACTGGCATGAGACTACGAACATTGAACATGTCATACCGACATTATGCTGTTTGTAGGGCTAGACGGGTATTATATACCTATTTGTGTGTTGGGTTGGACGGAGATGGTGTGTAGCAAATGACGGTAGGAAACTGCATCTGTAACTATATCTGTAATATATCTGTATCTGTAATTGTATTCATATTCTATCTATATTTGTATTTTCTTTAACCACATACGCACAGCCACATTGTCTTCCACTTTATCAACAAACTCATCTTTCATGTTAAGTTCTCTATTAAGTAATCGAGCACGAAACAACACCTTTTTTAAGATGAAAATGCAATGCGAGAAAAAAAAGATGAAATAAAGTAAGTCGAATAATTAAAACAAAGAACAAAGGCTAAAAGTGTCTCTCCCTTGCACTCTATTCGGGTAACCTCAAAAGGTTCGCATGGCTTTACTTAGGATAGGCTCTTAGGGTCTGTTAAATGCGGTTTGGGTTCTAGAGTAAAGGTACCTGAACCGACAGATTCCTCAATCCTCACCCATTATAGGCTCATATGGACCGAGTTCAGTTCAGGAGGATACATTTCCCATATGTTTGCACAGAGTGAAAACTTCACAAAAACATAGGTACATATATATGATAAAATGTAAGTAAGGGATCGCAAATTAAATCGAATTCTCAATTTCAACCAAGAAGACCAAAAAGTAAACAACTCGCGGCTTGACTCTCTTATTGTCCCCAGTGGAGTCGCCAAGTTGTCGAAACCTTTTTTCAAGGTCCCGACTTTTATTTTAAAAACAAAAATGGAGTCGCAACCAATCCATTTAATTAGGTGTGATTGGATCACCTCGTAAAATATTTAAATTTATTAAAATGATGTTTTGGTCTTCGAAATCAAAAACGAGTTTGGGAGTCGGTTACACATGAGGAAGGATTAACACCCTCACACGCCCAAAATTGATACCTAGTTGATTATTTAATGTTTTAATGTTGAAAATCGAGAACTCGAGGAAGATTTAAAATGAGATATTTAAACATGTAAAAATGGTATGATTTGATGACATTTATAAACTAAATTTTACGAAAAAAATCTCTTTTAATTTGAGGTAATTGAGAAAGAAAGTCGTGTCCCGTATTAGGAGCATAACATCTCAGTTCCTCGAAAATAAATGTCATTTATTGGCTCATTAAATCTTACATGTTCTAATTTTGAATAGGGTATCCAATCAAATAGGTTCAACAATAAAATCGTACTTCATGAGTTGAGATACGATTCTTTCGAATCCCCTTAAATAATGTACGTCGCCTCAATTTTGAGAATTGCTTATTCATTATACGAAAATTAACTACAATATTTTAATGTGACTTGTGATTAATTCGATCGAGTATTGCATAAGAAAACGTATGCAAGCGAGCATGAGATACAATAAAATGATTGCAAACATAAAATAAATACATGGATAATAAAATAAAATAATAATACTAACAATAATACTATTAGCAGCAAAAAGAATAATAATGATGATAATGACAAGAGAAAAAAATGATAAAATAACATGATAATATAAATAAATGGATAAATAAAATATAAATGCTAAAGTAAAAACAAAATATAAAGACTAAAATATCAATTGCGCAATTTAAAGGACTGAAATATAAACGATATGGATTAAATATGCTAGGAAATAAATAGAATGGAAAAAACAAATGAATAAAATAAAATGAAAATAAATAAATGAGAATAATAAATATAAATCACAAAAGTAAGGGACTGAATAAAAAATAGTAAAAATTAAAGTGAAAATAGTAAAAAATGGAAAGCAGAGGGGTAAATTAAGATAAAATAAAAGGATAGGGACCAAACTGGTAAATAATTTGGCCTTTTGGACATATGTCATTCCTAGGGGGTCCATGGTCGAAGGATTGAAATGTTAAAAAAATAAAATCGAATGGAAAATTTAACAAACAAAAAAATCAGAAATAGGACAAAATTGAATAATACCCAAAGATAGAAGGCCCAGGGAAGAAATTTACCCTTTTCTTCAAAACAAGCGGACCCTAGAAGGGTCTGGGTCGGGTCCTCGAGCCGAGTCAAAATGACAACATGTTGAGGCTATTGGAATTAGTCCTAAAACGGTGTCATATAGGGTCTGATTTATTCCAAAGGGACTAAATTGTAAGTCCATAAAAAGCAGAGGGACCAATTTGGCAGATCTACCCTCCGCTCAAAAACACGCGAACCCTAGGGGTGGGTCTGGATTGTGTTCAGGTTAAGGTGTCAAACAACACCATTTTGGGTATCAGGTCTGCACCCCAAAACAAAGTCGTATACAAAGACTATAAAAGGTAAGTTTTTTTTAAAAATTTTCATTTCTCTATCCATTTTTTTAAAAAAAACTCCCTCACCCCCTTTTTTTCTCTCAAACTCTCAACCCCTTCCCTTGGTTCGATCCCGAAGTTCGGTGACCTTCCGTCATGGCCACCGATCATTGGTGATAGGACTTCCACCTTCGATGGTCGAGAAACCCCAAAAACCCCTTTTTAAAACCTCTCAACTCCTAGAACACAGATCCAAGGTTGAGGTTTCTCAAAAATCGATTAAATTGCCTAAAAAATCCTTTACTTTCTTGTACAAAAATTAAAAAAAAAAACCTTTGTTTCTTTCCTCTTTGATAAGCCTTGAAGAACCCTAAGAGGTTCAAGAGCTTCTCATGCCAGAAAGATGTCACCTTTCATCGGAGGTGACAACCTCGTTCGTTAATTGCAGAGAAGTCGTATCGACAAATAGGTAAAATGTATTAAATCCTTTTTTATTTTTATTTTCTTAGAAATTTAAAATAAAGCCTAAAGATACCTTTAAATCTTTTTTTTTCTATTCGATTATTGTGTATTCTGTAAAAAAATACAAACAGTTCTTGGGGCTTTTATAGCCACATTAACATGACATATATTTTTTTCTTTTTATTTTGTCTTCTCTATCTTCTCCTTTTTTTTGCAGATATGGTGGTGGAAAAAGGGGAAGTCAACGGCGACGATGGGTCTCGAAATTTGTCGTTTCAGTGTAAGGGACAGTAGAGAGGTTAGGCCTCGGGGTGTGGGTGCCTTGGTTTGCATACCTGCTGACGTGGCAGTGGTGACTGCTATAGGGATTGAACTTAGGGTTTTTATTTAGGTTTTAGATTTGGGCTTGTGTGGGCTTTCAGGTATTGGGTTAGGTGGTATTCGAGTTTGGTGGTGTTTGGGTTTGGTTTGGGGTTTTTTTGTAAATGGACTTTGTATTTTCTTTAATGGACTTTTAATGTATTTTGGTTTTGTTTGGTTTTTTTTTTTGTCTTGTTTTTTCTCTCGGACTGGATGAAAATTGGTTTCTACATTCGTCAATAACAGAGTTTCTAAACACGAAATCGCAAAATCACTCAAACTGACAAAATGGTTTCGATTTTCAAAATAAGACTCCGTAAGGACATTCTGTAACAAGTCCAGTAACATTTGAGGGTTTTTTGAATATTTACTGAAATCAATTTTCAATGCATTAGTGTAACTCCACCAAATTCGGTCATAACTCCTATGCCGAGTTTGGGGTGTTACATAACATTTGTCAAGCGCCTTAATTGGAATCACCAAACTTAATTAGTGTAGTACTAATTTTGTTTTCATGATATTTACCCAATTGGGCAAACTTTAGTTCTGCAATGGTAGGTCTTTCACAAAACCTCAACATATTGGCAAATTAGGTTGTTCCCAACACTTACATAATAGCTATTTATTTTTTATTCCATAACGGACTTCGCCTCAAATTAAAGTTTCAATATTTAAAAATGTAATTCAAAAAAATCATAAGAAACAAGAACTTCGTTATGAATCACATTGTAAATTTCCATTTTAACAACTTAAAAATGTATACATTATCTGTGATTCTGTAACAAACTTCGCCTCAAAATTAAAGTTTCAATATTTAAAATTGAAATTGAAAAAAATCATAAGGCACAAGAACTTTGCTATATATCACATGGTAAATTTCCATTTTAACCTCTTTAAAATTTATATTTTATCTTTGATTCCATAACAGGCTTCACCTCAAAATTCAAGTTTTAATATTTAAAAATAAAATTTTAAAAATCATAAAAACACATGAACTTCGCTATGTATCACATGAATCTGTTAAAAAAGTTGGCAATCCTAAGTATCCAATTGGGTGTTGAAAAGATTTGAAATCCAACATTTTTCGAACCCCTTAATTGGAATCATCAAACTTAATTAGTGTAATACTAGTTTTTTTTTCATGATAATTACCAATTTGGGCAAACTTTAGTTCTGCAAGGGTAGGTCTTTTACAAAACCTCAACATATTAGCAAATTGGGTTGTCCTAGACACTTACATAATACCTGTTTATGTTTGATTCCGTAACGGGCTTCACCTCAAGATTCGAGTTTCAATATTTAAAAAAGAATTTAAAAAAATCATAAGACACAAGAAATTCGCTATGAATCGCATGGTAAATTTCTATTTTAACCACTTAAAATTCGAGTTTTAATATTTAAAAATAAAATTGAAATAATTATAAGACACAAGAACTTCACTATGCATCATATTGTAAATTTCCATTTTAACCTCTTAAAACTTTATAATTTATCTTAAATAATGGACTTCGCCTTAAGATTCGAGTTTCGATATTTGAAAATGAAGTTGTAAAAAATCATAAGACAAAAGAACTTCGCTATGCATCACATGGTTAATTTCTATTTTAAGCACTTAAAAATTTATATTTTATCTTTAGTTACGTAATGGATTTCGCCTCAAAATTCGAGTTTGAATATTGAAAAATGAAATTGAAACAAAACATAAGACACAAAATCTCCACTATGCATCACTTGGTAAATTTCCATTTTAACCTCTCAAAATTTTAAATTTTATCTTTGATTCTGTAATGGACTTGATCTCAAAATTCGAGTTTTAATATTCAAAAAAAAAATAAAAAGAATTCATAAAAACACGTGAACTTTACTATGTATCACATGAATCTATTAAAAAAGTTGACAACCTTAAGTATCCAAGTGGGTGGTGAAAATATTGGAAATCAAACATTTGTCGAACCCCTTAATTGCAATCATCAAACGTAATTAGTGTAGTACTGATTTTGTTTACATGATAATTACCAAGTTGGGCAAACTTTAATTCTACAAGGGTAGGTCTTGTACAAAACCTCAAAATATTGATAAATTGGGTTATCCTCAACACTTACATAATAGCTATTTATCTTTGATTCCATGATGGACTTCGCCTCAAAATTTGAATTTCAATATTTAAAAATGAAATTGAAAAAATCATAGGACACAAGAATTTCGTTATGAATCACATTGTAAATTTCAATTTTAACAACTTTAAAAATATATACTTTATTTTTTATTCTGTAATAGACATTGCCTCAAAATTAGAGTTTCAATATTTAAAAATTAAATTAAAAAAAAAATCATAGGACACAAGAACTTCGCTATGAATAACATGGTAAATTTCCATTTTAACTTTTAAAAATTTATATTTTATCTTTGATACCATAATGGATTTAAAAATTGGGCAAACTTTAGTTCAGAGGATTGGTCATTTACAAAATATCAACATATTGGGAAATTGGGTTGTCCTCAACACTTACATAATAGCTATTTATTTTTGATTCCGTAACAGACTCCGCCTCAAAATTTGAGTTTCAATATTTAAAAAAGAAATTGAAAAAAATATAAGACACAAGAACTTCGCTATGAATCACATTTTAAATTTCCATTTTAACAACTTAAAAATATATACTTTATCTTTGATTTTGTAACATACTTTGCCTCAAAATTCAAAATTCAATATTTGAAAATTAAATTGAAAAAAATCATAAGACACAAGAACTTCACTATGCATCACATTGTAAATTTCCATTTTAAACTCTTAAAAATTTATATTTTATTTTTGATACCATAATGGATTTCGCCTCAAAATTTGAGTTTGAATATTGAAAAACTAAATTGAAACAAATCATAAAACAAAAGAACTCTATTATGCATCACATGATAAATTTCCATTTGAACCTTTTAAATATTTATATTTTTTCTTTAATTCCGTAATAAACTTCTCCTCAAAATTTGAGTTTAAAAATCAAATTAAAAAGAAATCATAAAAACATGTGAACTTTACTATTTATCATATGAATATGTTAAAAGAATTGGCAACCCAAAGTATCCTATTGGGTGGTGAAACATTGGAAATCCAACATTTGTCAAACCCCCTAATTGCAATCTTCAAACTTCATTACTGTAGTACTATTTTTGTTGTCATGATAATTACCATATTGGGCAAACTTTAGTCTACAAGGGTCAGTCTTCTACAAAACCTCAAAATATTAGCATTTTGGGTTGTCCTCAACACTTACATAATAGCTATTTAACTTTGATTCCGTAATGAACTTTGCCTCAAAATTCGAGTTTCAATATTTAAAAATGAAATTGAAAAAAATCATAAGAAACAAGAACTTCACTAAGAATCACATTTTTTATTTCCATTTTAACAACTAAAAGATATATACCTTATCTTTGATTCTGTAATAGACTTTACCTCAAAATTCGAGTTTCAATATTTAAAAATTAAATTTTAAAAATAATTAGAGACAAGAACTTCTCTATGAATTATATGGTAAATTTCCTTTTTAACCACTGTTAAGTATAAATAATATTTCAAGTCAAAATTGACAAATAATCTTCCTGTTAAACTATGTTTATTTATTTTAATCAAACTCTGATTAATCTAGACACTACAAGAAAATAGACTTTTTAGCGGCGTTTTTTGGGCCTATAGCTGTGCTTATAAGCGCCGCTAAAACATTTAGCAGCAATTTTACAAGCGCTGTAAAAAACGCCGTTAAAGATGCCGCTAATAACTTATTTTGCTGTAGTGAGATTATTTTATTATTATTTGACATAGGAAATTAACCTATAAATAGGCTCTTTTACAATCTTAGAAAAAACACCAATTAGATATTAGAACTTCTAATACTTTTGGAGAATTTTGTGTTTACATTTTGAGGTTGGGTTTTCGACGTTTAGTTTTTATTTATCTCCATCTTTTGTACTCTTCGTTCTTTTGCCATTATAGTAAAATTATCTTTACCTGTGGTTTTTTATCCTCTTCAAAGGGGTTTTTCCACGTTAAATTTGTGTGTTTAATTTCTCAAATTCTTCCGCTAATTTTACTTGTTCTTTGCCTAATCAGGTCGATCCCCAACAAGTGGTATCAGAGGTAGTTCGATTTTTGCAGATCAATCCGTTCAAAGATGGCAACAACAAGGTTTGACATTGAGAAGTTTGATGGTGTCACAAATTTTAATCTATGGCAAGTTCGGATGATGGCAATTCAAGTTCAGACCGACCTGAAAAAGGTCGTTACTGGGAAAAGCCCGAGAATCTATATCAGTACCATGAAGATCAGGCTATGCTATTATTGTGTTCTTTACCCCCTTTATACAAGTCTTTCAGGAGGACCATGATTTATGGCAGTGACAAACTCTCGTTCGAAGATGTGAAGAGTCATTTGTTGAGTAAAGACAAACTCGATAATGAGTTTGGTTCGGGTAGCAAGGCAAATAGGTAAGCTTCCATTTTGGTAGCATCAAAGAAGTGAGACGAAAGGTATCACTATTGTAAGAAGTTAGGTCACGTAAAAACAGATTGTTATAAACTGCAAAATAAAAATACTATTGAGAGTAACGAGGAAGATGTAGTTGGTGCTAATTTGGCCGATGAAAGTGGTGATGATTTCTTGTAAGTGTCAATGAGAGATAGCTTTGAGCTTATGTCCGAGTGGATCCTAGATTTGGGATGTTCTTTCCATAGATGTCCCAACAAAGAATGGTTCTCCACATACATTTTAGTTGAAAGTGGAGTTGTGCGCATGGGAAACTATTCATCCAGTAAGGTAATCAATATCGGTACTGTTAAAATTAAAATGCACGATGGTACGATTAGGACACTCTCAGATGTCAAGTATGTGCCTAATTTACGAAAGAATCTCATCTCATTAAGTATTTTAGACTCGAAAGGTTGAAGGATCAACATCGAGTCTAGCGACATTAAGGTGTCTCGTGGGATTCTCACTTTATTAAAAGGTAAAAGGATCGACAATCTTTATATTGTAGAAGGTTCTATAGTGATTGGTGAAATCGACGCCCCTCGTTCGTTATGGAGTTGAAGTCAACTCATTTGAAGTGGAGGCAACTTGGTCATAAGAGAGAAAATGGTATGACTGTTTCGTTGAAGAGAGATTCTCCTTTGGATACAGGTTTTGAAAACTTAGGGCATTGTGTTCGTGAAAATTAGACTCGAGTTAGTTTTGATTTGGCAATGCACAAGTCAAAGGCTAGAAGTCTTCCAACTTCTAAGCAAATATTCGATTCAGTTAATTCCCTGCATAGTTCAAGGTAGGCTCGTGGCGGGCTTTAGCAAAGATGTCATTGTAGAAATACGAGTCAAGAGGAAGATTTGTTAAGTATGACTCATATTTCAAGTCAAACTTGAAAAATAATCTTCCAGTTAAATTTTGTTTATTTGTTTTAATCAAACTCTGATTACTCTAGATTATTTTATTATTATTTGACCTCGGAATTTAGCCTATAAATAAGCTCTTTTACAACCTTAGAAAAAAACTCATTAGAGATTAAAACTCTGTCGAAACCATCTTTTATACTCTAGATTATTTTAATCAAACGTTTTGAGGGTTCTTTATTTTCGGAGTTTAGTGTTTTTATCTCCATCTTTTATACTCTGTCGAAACCATCCCCTTTTTGGAAAACGACGATGTTTCGAAAATTATTTTAAAATAAAAAAATAATGGGAGTCGCCACCAATCCTTTATTCGGTGTGATTGGATCGCCACAAAACATTTAAAAAAAAAACCATTTTGAAAACATGTAGGTCTTCGAAATCCAGAAAAATAGGTTCGAGAGTCGGTTACGCATGAGGAAGGATTAGCACCCCCATACGCCCAAAATTGGTACCGTATTGATTATTTTCGGGTCTTGATTTGTAACGTTTAAAAACTCGAATGTAGCTTAAAAATACAATCCTTGAATGCATTAGTTAAGTTTAAAAGAAAATGGGTTTGTTTGAAAATCCCATTATTTCAAAGTGATCAAGGAAGAAAGTTACATCCAGTGAGTTAGGACATGACATTTCAAGATCCAGAAATAACGAGCTTTCCTTCGTAAAAAATTTTAAATTTTGGGAAAAGGATGTTCGATTATTTCGATTTGAGGAAAGGTTGCACCTAGTAAGTTAAGGTGAAACTCTGCAGAATCGAAGATAAGGAAACATTGCCTCGATTAAGGGTATTCGATTATTTCAATTTGAAGAAAAATTACACCTAGTAAGTTAAGGCGTAAATTTTCGAAACTCGAAATAAAAGAATATGGTCTCGATTTTAAAGTTTTTTATGAAAAAAACTTTGAAAAAAAACATGCGAGTTAAATATGAATAAGCAGTTAATAATGTATATTAAATAACTCGAAGTAAGATAAATAAGAAGATAGATGTTAACAAAAAAACCAAAAATGCAAAATACGAGTGCATAATGGGTAAATACAAATAAAAATATTGATGAGAAAGAAGAATGATGCAATCGAAGTTAAAAATGAGACTTTTCGGATACCCGAGGGGTAAAATGGTAATTTTGGATTTTTGGGGACAAAATGGTAATTTTCGGAATATTCGGGGTTAAAAAGGAAATTTTTAGACAAAAAGGGTAATTTCGAGAGTTTCGAGGTCGAAAATGGAGTTTTTGGACATTCGAGGGCAAAATTGTAATTTTTGGAAGTTTTAGGTTTGAAAATGGAATTTTTGGAAGTTCGAGGGTAAAAATGTGATTTTCAGAGGTTCGAGGGTAAAAATGGAATTTTTGGGGTCGAAATGGAATTTTTGGAAGTTCGAGGGTAAAAATGTAATTTTTAGAGGTTCGTGGGTAAAAATGGAATTTTTGGAAGTTTCAGGGTTGAAAATGGAATTTTTGGAAGTTTCGGGGTTAAAAATGGAATTTTTGGAAATTTAAGGGTGAAAATGGAATTGTTAGTAGTTTCGGGGTCGAAAATGGAAATTCTAGAAGTTCGGGTGTAAAAATGTAATTTTCGGACAGTTTAGGGACCTCCAGGGCAATAAAACCAAAAATAGGTGACACGTGGTAGCCTCTCAAGCATCCTGAAGTCAGAGGACTAGTTTGAAAATCATGAAAAAAATTTGGGTCAATTTTGTAATTAAATAGAACTTGATTAGAGGATTAAATTAAAACAAATTAAAAGTAAGAGGGACTATTTGCATAAATGAACCAAAACAATGACACGTGACAGCTCCTGATGCTTTCAAAAGGTCAAGGGACCGAATTGAAAAGCACTGAAAATTATTGGGCCAATTGAAAATTAATTAAAAGTACAAAAAGGACCTGATTGAAAATTTGAGAAAAAGCGAAAGGATTGAATGCATAAATATACCATTAACCAAAAACACGCCGATCTTGAGGCGGGTCGGGTCGGATTCGGGTCGGCCATGGATTATGAGGTGAAACGGTGTTGTTTTGAGCATTCTGAAGCCATGCCAAAACGACACCGTTTTGGATGGCTATAAATAGGCCATTTCTTAGAAAAAAATTCATTTTTTACCCCTTTTCAAAAAAAAAAACCAGATCCTCTTCCAAAAAACGTCTCAAACACTCCCCTTGGTCGACCACTCCAAGCCGTCCAGCCACTGTGGCTCCGCTGCACGTGCCTCGTCGGTCGGCGCGCGCGGTCACCATGCTTCGACGTCCGTCATCGTGGCTCCGCTGCACGCGCCTCGTCGATCGACACGCGTGACCACCATGCTTTGACGTCCGTCATCGGTTGGTACACGCGCTGTCGTTCCCGCCTTCCACGCGCTGTTGACAGCGTAAGAACCTCTCCCCTTTTACTTTCTCTTTCATTATTCAGTTTAAACTTTCGATTTTTTTAAAAAAAAACCCTTTTATGTTATAAAACATTTTGTATATCTTTTTTCAAAAGATGTTGTTTGATTCTTTACAGGTCTGTTCTCGGAGGGTGCGCAACAGCGACGGTGGTAGGCTCCGGCTCCGAAGTGGTGATACGGACTCAGTTCGGTCGAAGCAGATATGTTTCGACTTTTCGATTTCTTTTTTTATTAAAATAATTAATAATATTATTATTATCATCATTAAAGCATTTATTATTGTTAATGATTATTAAGAAAACTTTTTATTATTATTAGTCATTAATAATAATAATAATATTATTATTATTATTATTATTATTATCAAAACAGTTATTAATATTATTAATAGTTATTAAAACGTTTTGAAAATAAAAAGAAATAAATGACAATAGTGGGTATTGAATACAGGTATTAATGCATGCATAGAATATGAATGTTTTTTATTTCCACTGTTAAAATAATAAATAGGCAATAAACGTTCATGAATTTAAAACCTATACCTGGTAATCTGCTCTTTGCTGGCTATTAATGGCTTCTTGTTTCCGATTTCTAAGTGCTTCGAAAGTCTATTCTCTTATATTGATTTATAATTGTTCAAAAAAAAACATAATCCGTCACCCCATTACAAAGGTTTGAACTTGGTTTTATAACCAGAATTGTAATCATTTCTTTTTGTTTTTATGCCATTAAACTGCTGTCATTTCTTTCTTTTGTAGGTGCGGCAATGGAGGCTGTAGCAACAACGATGGCAGTGATGCAGGGCAAGTTGCTGATCAGTGCTGCTGATGCTGACATGGCAGCCTCTGGTTGAACGTGGGTGGACGGTAACAACAGTGCAAGTTAGGGTGGCAGAAGTTTAGCTACCAGATTAGGGTTTTAAGTGTTGGGTGTAATTGGGTCTTTAGGCTAGTCTTGGGCCCTTTGTGATTGGGTCCTTTGAATTCGGGCCCCAATTAGACTTTGATTTGTAACTGGACATTTTATGATTGGAAATTATTTAAATAGATTTAAACTTTAAATTTATAATAAATTTAAAATTTTAAGTAAATTTAAACTTAAAATAAATTTAATTTTAAAATGAATTTAAATCCTGTTGGGCCCGTACAAATTAGGCTTCAACAGTTGCCCCTCTTTACTCGTTGCTGTGTAACAGGAACGGAGCAAAGACCCGAAAGGATGCCCAATTTTGTTAGGTCTCATCTCTTTGATGTCCTTTCTTCAATTGGTTCACCCTTCATTTTATTGACCGTTTGATTTTGTCGTATCTACCTCTGCATCTTATTCATCATGACTCCATCTTGTCCTAAGGTAATCTTCAAAAAGATAAAATTTGCTACTGTAATTTCACTCCATTCCTTTCAAGGAGATTGGAATTCATCACCGTAGTCTTTGAGTCTGGTTTCATTGACTTGGCCTTCTTATTAGTATCTCATCACGAAGACGACCATATCATTTGTTTTGGTCCACTTCTCTGTGTTTCATCAGGAAGATGGTTTTGGTTCACTTCCCCGTACTTCATCAGGGAGCTAACTGTTTTATTACTTCGACCTGCTTCTCAATATCTCATCAAGAAGCTGGGGTTCGAAGATTTGCTCATATCGAGCATGGGTTTGATTTGGTCTTCTTCTCAGTACCTCATCAGGAAGATGATCGTGTCGTTTGTTTCAATCCGTTTCTCTGTATCTCACCAGGAAGACGAATTTGGTTGACTTCTCAGTATCTCATCAGGAAGCTAACCATTTTATTGCTTCGACCTGCTTCTCAGTATCTCATCAAGAAGTTGGGGTTCGAAGATTTGCTTGCGTTGAGCCTCAAGTTGGTATACTTCTCTGTATCTCATCAGAAAGATGACCACCTCGCTTGTTTTAATTCGCTTCTTTGTACCTCATCAGGAAGACGAATTTGGTCCACTTCTCAGTATCTCATCAGGAAGCTAACCTTTTTATTACTTCGACCTACTTCTCAGTGTCTCATCAGGAGGCTGGGGTTCGAAGATTTGCTCGCTTTGAGCCTTGTTTCATTGATTTGGTCTACTTCTCAGTATCTCATCAGGAAGCTAACCATTTTATTATTTCGACCTTCTTCTCAATATCTCACCAGGAAGCTAAGGTTTGAAGATTTGCTCACATTGAGCCTCGTTTCATTGATTCAGTCTTCTTCTCGGTATCTCATCAGGAAGATGACCGCGTCACTGTTTGTGGATGGTCGTAATCTGCCCCATGATCGGGGTAAGGTTTTGGATTCCTGCATCTCTTCAACTTTTCCTTGGCGATCTTAATGATTCATCTCACCATGTGGCGGGGATGTGACCTGTGAAATATGCTTCTATGGGCCTCTATACAGGCCTAAATTAGAAAGTTATGATTAGAATGAATTAAATGCTCCTAACTTGTATGAATGTGTATGATGAATGTCAAATTTATTATTTATTATTCAGGTCGGCATGGTCTGTAGCCCGTCCAAATTCTACCTTTGATGTGTTGCTCCATCTTTTATAGGTTATTCTGGAACTGCTTGTTTTTAGGTTTGTCTTCCCATTGGTGGTCTTGTTTCGAACTTCTTGTAATTTCTAAAAACTCCAGAATAATGCTCATAACTTTTTGTATAATTTATTAGTTCATTACCCGTTATTTAGATGTGAAATGCTTGGACAAAATTTGTGTAGAAACAATGTCGTATTTCGAAAATCCTATTAAAAAGAGGATTAAAGGAAACCATCATTAATCGAAAATTGTCAAGTATACAATAAAGAATAATTAGTTGCCCTAGATATCGCAAAATGAGCTACTCTGTGCCAACTTGCTTGAGAATCATTCCTAGCTCGGATGAGTGTCTAGAAGATCTAGAGTGCTTTGTTGATGTTTCAAGTTGTAACCTTCCTCCATCTCGTCGACCCGTTCTTGGATCTAAGCCGCCCTTTGCGGGTTTTAAACTCAAAATTTCTTTGGTCCTAGGACGCCCTTTATGGGTTTTCATCCTGAACCCCTCCTTTTCTTTTTCTTTTTCTTTTTTTTTCAAGACGCCCTTTTATAAGTTTTCATCTCAATTCCCCTTTTATTTTTAGGCGAAGTATTTTTTCACCGAGTCTGAATTGACGGGGTTGTACAGATCCTTGCCGTCCATTTCTGTTAGGATGAGAGCTCTTCCTGAGAAGGCTTTCTTTACCACATAAGGTCCTTCCTAATTGGGCATCCATTTTCCACGGAAATCTTTATGTATGGGAAGTATCTTTTTCAAAACTAGATCTCCCTCATAGAATTCCCTAGGACGAACCTTTTTGTCGTAAGCTCGTATCATTCTTTTTTGGTACATCTGGCCATGGTAAATGGCTTTTAATCTCTTTTCCTCGATTAAATTTAACTGATCATATTGAACTTGGATCCATTCGGCCTCATCTAGTTGAAGCTCGATTAAGACTCGAAGGGAAGGTATTTCAACCTCAATAGGCAAGACTGCTTCCATACCTTATGCCAATGAGAATGGTGTTGCCCTAGTAGAGGTCCTGACTGAAGTTCTATAGGCAAAGAGGGCAAATGGTAATTTTTCGTGCCAGTCTTTGTAAGTCTCAGTCATTTTTTCCACAATCTTCTTGATGTTCTTATTAGCTGCCTCCATAGCTCCATTCATGTTTGGGCGATATGGAGAAGAATTATGATGTTTGATTTTAAACTGTTCGTAAACTTCTGCTATCGTGCTATTGTTCAAATTCAGGGCATTATCGGATATGACCCTTTCGAGCATCCCGTATCGGTAAATAATTTCTTTTTTCAGGAACTTACTAACCACAGCCTTGGTAACATTTACGTATGAGGTCGCCTCTACCCATTTAGTGAAGTAGTCAATTACCACAAAGATGAATCTATGGCCATTGGAAGCCTTTGGAAAAATTGGCCCGATGACGTCCATGCCCCACATAGAAAAAGGCCAAGGAGAGGTCATGACATGAAGGCGTGATGGAGGTACATGAATCTTGTCTCCATAGATCTAGCACTTGTGGCACTTCTTGGCATAATTGATGCAATCGCCCCCCATGATAGACCAGTAATACCCAAATCTCATTATTTTTCGGGCCATCGTGAAACCGTTGGCGTGTGTCCCACAAATGCCTACGTGAACTTCTTCTAAGATCTTCTTAGCTTCAATTGCGTCGACACATCTCAGCAACACTTGATCTTTTCTCCTTTTGTACAAGATTTCCCCGTCTAGGACATATTCACTGGCCAGTCTTCTTAATGTTCTCTTTTCATTTTCTAAGGCTTGCTCGGGGTACTTCCGATCTCTTACAAATTGAAGAATATTCTGGTACCATGGGTGATCATCCTTTTCTTCTTCTTCCTCTGCCTCAATATCACAACAATGAGCAGGAGCTTCATAAATACTCATCTGAATGGGCTTTACAACTTCTTTCCTACTCACCTTAATCATCGAGGCTAAAGTGGCAAGAGCATCGGCCATCTGGTTTTCTTCTCGTGGGAGATAATGGAATGTGACATTATCGAACTCCGAGATCAACTTGAGGACCAATCTGCGGTAATCCACTAGCTTAGAATCCCTTATTTCCCATTCTCCTTTGAGTTGGTAGATTACCAGTGCGGAGTCTCCATAAATCTCTAAAATTTTGATTCCTCGCTCTATGGCAGCACGGATTCCCAAGATACATGCTTCGTATTCAGCCATATTGTTTGTGCAATCAAAATCAAGTTTGATGGTAAAAGGGTAATGATCTCCTTCGGGTGATACCAAGACTGCCCTGACCCCATTACCTGTGGCATTTGAAGCTCCATGAAAGTTCAATTTCCAAGGTCTTTCTACTGTGATTTCCCTTTCAGTAGTCGCAACGTACATTAAATCCTCATTCGAGAAATCGAAGTTTATCGGCTCGTAATCCTCTAAAGCCCTACAGGTCAGAAAGTTTGCTATCGCACTCCATTTTACTGCTTTCTAATTGACGTAGACTATGTCGAATTTCGAGAGCAAGATTTGCCATCGAGCCAATCTCCCATTCAATGCAGCTGATTCCATCAGGTACTTCAGAGGATCTAATTTCGAGATCAACCAAGTGGTATGGTATAACATGTATTGTCTTAATCTGCGTGTAGTCCAGACTAGTGTACAACATAATTTCTCAATTGGCAAATATCGCGTCTCGCAATCAATGAATTTCTTGTTGAGATAATATATCGCCCTTTCCTTCTTTCGAATTCATCGTGTTGGCCTAGTATGCATCCCATGGAATTTTCAAAGACTGTTAAGTATAGGATCAATGGCTTATTAGGAATTGGAGGTACCAAGATGGGAGCTTTGGATAAATAATCTTTGACCTTGTTAAAGGTTTCTTGACATTCATCATCCCATACACCCGGGTTACGCTTTCTAAGCAGGCGAAAGATAGCATCGCATTTCTCAGTCAACTGTGAAATGAACCGAGAAATGTAATTTAGTCTTCCTAAGAACCCACGAACTTCTTTTTACGTGCTGGGTGGTGGTAGCTCCTGTATGGCTTTGACTTTATCCGGGTCAATTTCAATTCCTCTTTTGCTGACTACAAAGCCTAACAATTTTCCTGATGTGGCCCCGAAAGTGCATTTTGTTGGGTTTAGCTTTAATTGATATTTCCTAAGCCTTCCAAATAACTTTCTCAGGATTCTCACATGTTCTTCCTCCGTTTTGGATTTCGCGATCATGTCATCGACGTAAACTTAAATCTCCTTATGCATCATGTTGTGGAACAGGGTCACCATGGCCCTTTGATAAGTTGCCCCTGCATTTTTGAGTCTGAAGGGCATCACCTAATAGCAAAATGTCCCCCATAGCATGACAAATGTGGTTTTGATCATATCCTCAAGGTTCATCCTTATCTGATTATACCCAGAGAAACCTTCCATAAAGGAAAACAGAGAATGTCCTACCGTGTTATCGACTAAAGTGTCAATGTGGGGTGAGGTAAAATTATCCTTTGGGCTAGCTTTATTTAAATCTCGATAGTCCATGTACATGCGCACCTTTTCGCCTTTTTTAGGAACGGGGACAATATTAGCTACCCATTTAGAGTATTTAACTACCTAGAGAAAACCAACATCAAATTGTTTCTTGACTTCTTCTTTTATTTTTAACAACACATCTGGTCTCATCCTTCGGAGTTTTTGCTGCACGAGTCTGCTTTCTTCCTTTATAGGGAGTTTGTGCACCACAATGTCAGTGCTCAAGTCGGGCATATCCTGGTAAGACCATGCGAAGATATCTTAGAACTCTCGAAGCAACTCGATAAGATTCCTTCTGGTTTCTACAGAGATGCTTGTCCCAATTTTCACCTCTTTCTTTTTATCTTCGTGCCCTAGATTAATAACTTTCACTAGGTCCGAATGAGGCAGGATCTGTTTTTCTTCCTGTTCCATCATTCTTAACAGATCCGGAGGCAGATTACAATCTTGATTATCTTCAAGATCCTAAAGCTCTTCCAAACACGTATCTTGCTCGAAGTGAGGTTCTAAGTTAGCGTCAGGGTTGCTCATATTATTGATATTTGAGGATCTGTAAAGGGATGAAAGGAAGGTCTAAAGAGCAAAAATAAATTTACGAAAGAATGATTATGTGGTGTGTATGAGTATGTATGTATTAAATAATAATTAATCTTATTTATTGGATATGTACGAATGGTTTATTAAGCTGAATTAAGAAATGAAAGAATAATTATGGAGAAGAATATAAGATGGAAAGTGCACTTCATCCAAAATAACTGAATAATGATCATGGGCCCTTTTACAAAAAGATCCATACTGCTTTCGAGCCTAAAGCAATAGGTGTTTTCGAGCATTACTCTAAGGAAGTCTTAAAAATTACAAGGAGTTCCTCCACGGTCCAATTATTCAGGGTGCTTCCAGGTGCACACAGACCAATTCTTGATGAATTTCCTTCTTTTTCTTCATCAGATATAGCATTAATGCCTAGATCTATGATGCCCTCTTTGGTTCCAATGGTCACTCGCTCCTTTTCTTGCTGGTTGATCACCCCTCCTGAGACCATGGGTTCCCACGAGATGTCCTTTCCAGACAGTCTGGCCCTTCTTATTTCTTGCCTTTTCTCAAGCTCCTTTCTCTTTTGTCTCGCGTCCGGCTTGTACCTTAGGCCATAACGATCCCGCTTTTCTATTAGCATCGCCACATTAACTCTTCCTTAGAGGTATTATCCCAGTCCTTTCCCAAGTATAGCCTCCTTTCCGACTGTTAATTGCAAGCCCATCCTGGTGGTCGATGATATTGTTGGCACAAGTATCTTGCTCCCTTCCGAAATGAAATTTGCATTGACAAACTCTAGTGAGCAGAACGAGCACTCCACAGCCTCCTCGTCTATTCCCACGTAGGGTGAATCGCTCGTTATGGACGCGATTATTTCCTCCTCAGCATTAATCATGATTAGTAGCCCTTCATTTATTAGCTTCACTTTCTGGTGCAAAGAGGAAGGTACTGCCCCAGCTGAGTGGATCCACAGTCTTCCCAGCAGACAGTTATAAGTAGGCCTAATATCCATCACTAGAAAATTCACTTCGTATGTATTTTGCCCAATTTGAAGAGGTGTTTTGATCTTTCCCATTACCTTCCTTTCTGTCCCGTCAAATGCTCTCACTATTTTATTACATCCTTTCATGCGAGAGCTATTAATTAGCAACCTTTGCAGTGTAGCTAGCGATAGCACATTCAGGGCTGAACCATTGTCTATGAGTACTCCAGGTAGCATATACCCTTTACAACGGGTGGTGATATGTAAAGCCTTGGTGGACCCTCTTCTTCCCGTTAGTATTTCATCATCGCTGAAGAAAATGAAGTTATCAGCACTCACGTTATTGACCAATCGATCTAGCTTACTGACAGAGATGTCATTTGCTACATATGTTTCGTTCAGTACCTTCATTAGTGCGCTTCGATGGGCTTCTGAGCTTAAGAGCAATGACAGGATCGATATCCGAGCAGGCTGTTTGTGTAGTTGTTCTACTACACTATATTCACTATGCCTTAAAAACTTTAAAAACTCCTTCACCTCATTCTCGGATACGGGCTCGTTCGTGGGTACTTCGGGCTTGCTAGTTATTTCTTTCTCAGGCTCACACATTCTTGTCTTCCCTTTACCAACCTTTTTTTCTTTATTTACAGGGTCATAATTTTTACCGCTATAGGTAACAAGATTCACGTCCTTCCTCGGTTCCCCCTCTCTTGGTATGATCACATTGCAATTGTAACTCTATGGGACCTTCTTGCTATCCCTGTAAAGAAACGTTACAAGCTTTTGTATGATAATGCGAGGGGTTGTCTATTCTCTTGTCGTGCAATAAATAATCACCTTGGGGCGATTGCTTCCATAAGCCTTAGTTGTTCCGTCCTCGAAGGCACAAACATCATTAGCTTCCCCTCATTCTTCAAAAAATTCCAGATCTCGATTGTCCATCAACATCTGGACCATGACTTTGAACTCGTAAGAGCAGTAAGAATAAGATAGATTTGAAGCCCTCTAGTTCTATTCTGTGGCCTAAGAAACAAGTAAATTTGATGGGCCTTCGAGGCTTGAGGTTTCAGTTTCTCCTACTGTGGTGCAATCGTGTAGAAATTATGGTAAACATCATCCGGGAGAAGGTTGAAGGAGGTTAAGAGCTTATTTACGATATGGGCTGATGGAGCACTACATCAGGGATTATCCACAATTATTTGATCAGGTGCAGCTCTAGCTCTGAGTTTAGTACAACCTTAGCAGGCAGTTCAGCAACCGCCTAAGGGTCGTGGTTTGGCGAGGGGTGGTAGTGGTTTAGGAGAGGTCAAAGAGCACCTGGTAGAGGTGCTAATCAGACTGAGGCTAGGCATCATAAGGACAGAGACGCCGCAAATGTTATCACCGGTACATTTTTAATTAATACTCTCCATATTTTACTTTGATAGATATAGGATCAATACACTCTTATATACTTTGCTTCTGTAAAATTAGGGATTTCTGTTGAGAGTACTATCGGTGAGGTTACTGTGATTAGTCTACTTGGTTAGTCTGTTCGAGTTGATAGGGTTTATAGGAATGTACCGCTGGGGATACAAGAGGCTGTGTTTCTAACTAATCTGATGGAACTGCCATTTAGAGAATTTGATTTGATTCTGGGAATAGATTGGCTCTTGGAGCATAAAGAGAGTTTTGATATCTGAAAATGAGGTGGAAATGGTTATGATCAGTGAGTATCGGGATTACTTATCCAATGTGATATCCGCTCTTACGACCAAAAAGTTGGCTCATAAATGCTGTGCGACATTTCTGGCCTATGTGTGTAATTCAATTTCTGTTCATTGCTCCCTATCGCATGGCACCAAATGAGCTTATGGAAATAAAGGCTCAACTTTAGGAACTCTTTGATTGAGGGTTCATTCGTCCTAGTGTGTCTCCTTGTGGGGCACCAGTTCTGTTTGTAAAGGAAAAAGATGGTACAATGAGGATGTTTGTGGATTTTCGTCAGCTAAATAATTTGACAATAAAGAATAAGTACCCACTTTCGAGGATCGAGGACTTGTTCGATCAATTTCATTGAGCTTTTGTGTTCTCCAAGATAGAGCTTCATTCTGGGCACCATCAACTTAAGATTAAGGAGGTCGATGTTCATAAGATTACTTTTGGGACTCCTTATGGGCACTACGAGTTCCTAGTCATGCCTTTTGGTTTGATGAATGCTCTAGCTGCATTCATAGACCTTATGAATCAGGTTTTTTAGCCGTATTTGGATCAGTTTGTTGTGGTTTTCATTACCGACATTCTGGTATACTTTAAGACTAAGGATGATCATGATAAGCATCTTAGAGTAGTTCTTAAGATACTTTGTGAGAAACAACTCTACGTTAAGTTGAGCAAATACGAGTTTCTGTTAAGGGAGGTAACTTTTCTAGGTCATGTGGTTTTTACTGAGGGGATTCGAGTTGATCCTAAGAAAATTGAGGTTGTGCTTGAGTAAATAAAGCTTAGGAATGCTTTAGAGATTTGTAGCTTCCTTGGTTTAGCAAGTTACTATCGAAGATTTATGAAGGGGTTTTCGCATATTGTAGCTCCTTTAACTAAGTTGTTGCGTAAGAACGCACCATTTATTTGGACTGATGTGCAGCAATCGAGCTTTGAAAAGCTTAAATTTGTTTTGACACAGGCACCTGTTCTGATATAGCCTGAGTCTGGTAAGGAATTAGTAGTCTACAATGATGCTTCACATGTTGGGTTGGGCTGCGTTCTAATGCGAGACGGTAAGGTAGTGGCTTATGCGTCCCTACAAATTAAGCCACACGAAGGTAACTATCGTACTCATGATCTTGAGTTGGCAGTGATTGTCTTTACTTTAAAAATCTAGAGGTATTATTTGTATGGTGAGAGGTGTATCATTTACACTCATAAAAAGAACTTCGAGTATCTCCTTACTCAGAAGGAGTTGAACCTTATGCAACGTAAATGGATTGAGTTGCTTAAGGATTACGATTGTACTATTGAGTATCATCCTGATAAGGCCAATGTGGTGGTCGATGCTCTTAGTCGTAGAGCAATGTCTGATTTGAGGGCAATGTTTGCTCGCCTAAGTCTATTCGATGATGGGAGTTTGTTAGCTGAGTTGCAAGTTAAGCTAACTTGGATTTATTAGATTCAGGTTAAACAGTTAGGGGATGATTCTCTAGTTTTACGTTTCTGTCAGGTTGAAGAAGGTAGTACTTCTGAATTTGGGCTGAACAAAGATGGAGTTTTGTGCTTCTGAGGTCGGGTTTGAGTGCCTAATGATTCTGATTTGAGGCAATCTATTTTGCGAGAAGCACATAGTAGCCCTTATGCTATGCACCCTAGCGAGAATAAGATGTATCAGGATCTTCGTGAATTATACTTGTGGTCTCATTTGAAACAAGAGGTAACGAATTTCGTCTCTCGTTGTTTGATGTGTTAGCTGGTTAAGGCTGAACACCAACTACCTTCGGGTTTGCTTCAACTGGTTAAGATTCCCTTTGGAAATGGGAATGGGTGGCTATGGATTTCGTTAATGGTTGCCTTTAACACCCACTAAGAAGGATTTTGTTTGGGTCATTGTGGATCGGTTTACCAAGTGTACCCATTTTATTCCTATTAGGATAGATTACTCTCTTCAGAAACTAGCTAAGTTATATGTGTTTGAGAACATTAGAACTTCGCTATGCATTACATGATAAATTTCCATTTTAAACTCTTAAAAATTTATATTTTTCCTTTATTCCATAACGGATTTCATCTCAAAATTTGAGTTTGAATCTTTAAAAATGAAACTATAAAAAATCATACGACACAAGAACTTCGCTCTTCATCACATGCTAAATTTTCATTTTAACCTCTTAAAAATTTATATTTTCTCTTTGATTCTATAACAGACTTCGTCTCAAAATTTGAGTTTAAATACTTAAAAAAACAATTAAAAAGAAATCATAAAAACTTGTGATCTTTATTATGTATCACATAAATTTATTAAAAAAGTAGGCAACCCTAAGTATCCAAGTGGGTGGTGAAAAGACTGAAAATCCAACATTTGTCAAACCCCTTAATCCGAATCATCAAATTTAATTAGTGCAGTACTGATTTTGTTTCATGATAATTACCGAATTGGGCAAACATTAATTCTAAAAGGGTAGGTCTTTTACAAAACCTCAAGATATTGGCAATTTGGGTTGTCCTTAACACTCACATAATAGCTATTTACCTTTGATCTCATATTGGAAAACTATTAGACACAAGAAGTTCACTATGTATCACATTGTAAATTTCAATTTTAATCTCATAACAAAATATATTTTATACTTGATTTTGTAACGAATTTCGCCTCAAAATTCGAATTTGAATCTTTAAAAATGAAATTGTAAAAAATCATAAGACACAAGAACTTAGCTCTGCATCACATGGTAAATTTCTATTTTAACCTCTTAAAAAATTATATTTTATCTTTGATTTTGTAACAAATTTTGCCTCAAATTTTAAGTTTTAATATTTAAAAAAAATTAAAAAGAAATCATAAAAAGACGTGAACTTCGTTATGTATCACATGAATATGTTAAAAAGGTTGGCAACCCTAAATATCCAAGTGGGTGGTGAAAGATTTGAAATTTAACATTCGTCAAACCCCCTAATTGCAATCATCAAACTTTATTAGTGTAGTACTAATTTTGTTCTTATGATAATTACCAAATTAGGCAAACTTTAGTTCTACAAGGGTAGGTCTTTTACAAAATCTCAACATATTCACAAATAGGCTTGTCGTCAACACTTACATAATTGCTATTTATCTTTGATTCTGTAATGGATTTCACCTCAAAATTCGAGTTTTAATAACTAAAATCGAATTTGAAAAAAATCGTAAGACACAAGAACACCGCTACGAATCACATGATAAATTTTCATTTTAACCACTTAAAAATTTATACTTTCTCTTTGATTCTGTAACAGGCTTCACCTTAAAATTCAAATTTCAATATTTCAAATTGAATTTGAAGAAAATCATAAAAATACATGAACTTCGTTACGTATCACATGAATATGTTAAAAAGGTTGGCAACCCTAAGATCCAAGTAGGTGGTGAAAATATTCGAAATCTAACATTTGTCAAACCCCTTAATTGGAATCATCAAGCTTAATTAGTTTTGTACTAATATTGTTTTCATTATAATTAACAATTTCGGCAAAATTTTGTTATGCAAGGGTAGGTCTTTCACAAAACATCAACATATTGGAAGATTAGGTTGTCCTCAACACTTACATTATAGCTATTTATATTTGATTCTTTAACGGACTTTGCCTCAAAATTCGAATTTCAATATTAAAATTTGAATTTGAAAAAAATCATAAGACACAAGAACATCGCTATGAATCACATGTTAAAATTTAATTTTAACCACTTAAAAAATTATACTTTCTCCTTCATTTTGGAACACAAGAACTTCGCTATGCATTACATGGTAAATTTCTATTTTAAACTCTTAAAAATTAACATTTTATCCTTGATTTCGTAATGGATTTCACCTCAAAATTCGAATTTGAATATTTAAAAATGAAATTGAAACAAATCATAAGACACAAAAACTCCGCTATGTATCACATGGTAAATTATCATTTTAACCTCTTAAAATTTGATTTCGTAACTTCGTCTCAGAATACGAGTTTTAATATTTAAAAAAAATTAAAAAGATTTCATAGAAACTTGTGAACTTTGTTATTTATCAAATGAATATGTTAAAAAAGTAGGCAACCATAAGTATCCAAGTGGATGGTGAAAGGATTGAAAATCCAACATTTGTTAAACCCCTTAATTGGAATCATCAAACTTAATTATTATAGTACTAATTTTGTTTACATGATAATTATGAAATTGGGCAAACTTTAGTTCTGCTAGAGTAGGTCTTTTACAAAACATCAACATATTGGCAAATTGGGTTGTCCTCAACACTTACATAATATCTATTTATCTTTGATTCCGTAACGGGTTTCACCTCAAAATTCGAGTTTCAATATTTAAAAATGAAATTTTAAAAAATCATATGACACAAGAATTTCGTTATACATCACATGGTTAATTTTTATTTTAAACACTTAAAATTTATATTTTACTTTTTATTACATAACAGATTTCACCACAAAACTCGAATTTGAATATTTAAAAATAAAATTGAAGCAAAATCATAAAGCACAAGAACTCTGCTATGCATCACATGGTAAATTTCGAGTTTTAATATTTAAAAATTTATATTTTATCTTTGATTCTTTAGTAGTCTTCGCCTCAAAATTCGCGTTTTAATATTTAAAAATAAAATTAAAAAGAAATCATAAAAAACACATGAACTTAGTTATGTATCACATGATTCTATTAAAAACGTTGGTAACCCTAACTATCCAAGTGGATGGTGAAAAGATTGGTAATGCAACATTTGTCAAACCGCCTAATTGCAATCATCAAACTTTATTCTTGAAGTACTAATTGTTTTTCATGATAAGTACCAAATTGGGCAAACTTTAGTTCTACAAGGGTAGGTCTTTTACAAAACGTCAACATATAGGTAAATTTAGTTGTCCTCAACACTTACATAATAGTTATTTATCTTTGATTTCGTATCGAATTTCGCCTCAAAATTTGAGTTTGAATAATTAATAATGAATTTTAAAAAATCATAAGATAGAAAAACTCAGTTATGAATCAAATGGTAAATTTTCATTTTAACCACGTAAAAATTTATATTTTCCTTTTGATTCTGTAATAGATTTTGCCTCAAAATTTGAGTTTCAATATTTAAAAAATAAAATTGAAAAAACCATAAAAACATGTGAGCTTTGTTATGTATCATATCAATCTATTAAAAAGGTTGACAACCTTAAGATCAAAATAGGTGGTGAAAAGATTCGAAATCTAACATTTGTCAAACCCCTTATGTGGAATCATCAAACCTAATTAGTGTTGTATGAATATTTCTTTCATGATATTTACCAAATTAGGCAAACTTTAGTTCTGCAAGGGTAGGTCTTTTACAAAACATCAACATATTGGCAAATTGGATTGTCCTCAACATTTACAAAATAGCGATTTATCTTTGATTTCGTAATGGACTTCGTCTCAAAATTTGAGTTTCAATATTTAAAAATGAAATTGAAAAAAGTTATAACTTCGCTATGAATCAGATTTAACAACTTAAAAATATATACTTTATCGTTGATTCTGTAACAGACTTTGCCTCAAAATTCAAGTTTCAATAATTAAAAAAGAAATTGGAAAAAATCATTAAAACACAAGAACTTCGCTATGAATCACATGGTAAATTTCCATTTTATCCACATAAAATTTATATTTTCTCTTTGATTCTGTAACAGACTTTGCCTCAAAATTCGAGTTTCAATATTTAAAAATGATATTGAAAAAAATCATTTGACACAAGAACTTCACCATGCATCACAAGGTAAATTTCCATTTTAAACTCTTAAAATTTTATATTTTATCCTTGATTCCGTAACAAATTTCGCCTCGAAATTCAAGTTCGAATCTTTTAAAATATAATTTTAAAAAAATCATAAGACACAAAACTTAGCTCTACACAAAAAAACATAAGAAATTGAGAAATTGAATAAACAAATTTTACGTGGAAAAACCCCTCCGAAGAGGATTAAAAAAATCACGGGCAAATATAATTTTACTATAATGGCAAAAGAACAAAGAGTACAAAAGATGGAGATAAAAAACAAAACCTCGAAAACCCAAAAACAAAGAACATTCAAAACGTAAACACAAAATTCTCCTAAAGTATTAGGAGTTCTAATCTCTAATGGGTGTGTTTTTCTAAGATTGTAAAAAAGCTTATTTATAGGTTAAATTCCTAAGTTAAATAATAATTAAATAATCTAAACTAATCAGAGTTCGATTGAAACAAATAAATAGAGTTTAACTGAAAGATTATTTCTCAAATTTGACTTGAAATATGAGTCATACTCAATAAGTCTCCACCTTGACTCGTATTTCCACAATGCCATCTTTGCCAAAGCCCGTCATGGGCTTATCTTGAACTATGTAGGGAATTAACTGAGTCAAATTTGTGCTTAGAAGTTGGAAGTCTTCTAGGCGTTGACTTGTGCACTACTAAATCAAAACTAACTCAGGCTGATTTCACGAACATAGTGCCCTAACTTTTCAAAACCTGCATCTAAAAGAGAACCTATCTTCAACGAAACAGTCATACCTTTTTCCCTTCTATAACCAACTTGCCTCCACTCCAAATGAGTTGACTTCAACTCTGTCACGGACGAGGGATGTTCGATTTCAATGGTCATTGTAGAACCTTCCAGAATATAAAGACTGTCAGTCCTTTTACCTTTTAACAAAATAAGAGCCTCACGAGACAACTTAATGCCGCTAGACTCAATGTTGATCCTACAACCTTTTGAGACTAAAATACTAAAAGAGATGAGAATCTTTCGTGTCCTAATCATCCTATCGTGCATCCTAATTTTAATAGTACCAATACCAATTACTTTACTTGATGAATCATTTCCCATGTGAACAACTCCACCTTCAACCAAACTATATGCAGAGAACCATTCTCTATTGAGACACATGTGAAAAGCACATCTCGAATCTAAGATCCACTCAGACGTAAATTTGGAGCTATCGCTCGTTGACATTAACAAGAAATCATCACCACTTTCTTCTGTCAAATTAGCACTAGCTATATCTTACTCATTGCTCTCAGCAGCCTTTTTATTTCGCAGTTTGTAAAAATTTGCTTTGATGTGACCTAACTTCTTACAATAGCGACACCTTTTGTCTTGCTTCTTTGATACTACCAAAATGGAAGCTTGTCTATCTACCTTGCTATCTGAACCAAACTCATTGTCAAGTTTGTTTTTACTCAACAAAATGACCCTTCATATCCTCGAATAAGAGTTTGTCTCTACCATAAATCAGTGTCTCCCTGAAAGATTTGTATGAAGAGGGTAAAGAGCACAACAATATCATTGTTTGATCTTCATCGTCAATCTAAACCTCAACATTATTTAAATCATTTAAAAGGGTAATGAATTGACTAATGTGATGTTTAAGAAGCTCACCTTCGTTCATGCGAAACATAAATAGATGTTGTTTCAACACTAAACAGTTAGCTAGAGACGTAGTAGCATAAAGATTTTTTAGCCTTTTCCACAATGTAGATGAGGTCTTCCCCATCAATACCTCCTTCAATACCTTATTCGTGAGGCACAACTGGATTGCAGACAGGACATTTTCATCAAGCTCTTCTCATTCTGACTGATCTAGATTCTTAGCCTTTTTCCTTATAATGACCTTTTTCAAGCCGGGCTGAACTAGAATTTCCATCATCCGAACTTGGCATAGATTGAAATTTGTGACACCATCGAACTTCTCAATGTCGAACCTTGTTGTTGCCATCTCTAAACGGGTCGATCTATGAAAATCGAACTAGCTCTGATGCCACTTGTTGAGGATCGACTCGATTAAGCAACGAACAAGTAAAAATAATGGAAGAAATTGAGAAATTGAACACACAAATTTAACGTGGAAAAACCCCTCTGAAAAGGATAAAAAACTATGGGAAAATGTAATTTTACTATAATGGCAAAAGAATGAAGAGTACAAAAGATGAAGATAAAAAACTAAACCTCGAAAACCCAAAAACAAAGAACCCTCAAAACGTAAACACAAAATTCTCCAAAAGTGGTAAGAGTTCTAATCTCTAATGGGTGTGTTTTCTAAGATTGAAAAAGAGCCTATTTATAGGCTAAATTCCTAAGTCAAATAATAATAAAATAATCTAAACTAAGAAGAGTTTTATTGAAACAAATAAATAAAGTTTAACTTAAAAATTATTGCTCAAATTTGACTTGAAATATGAGTCATACCCAACAAGTTTGCAACCCTAAGTATCTAAGTGGGTGGTGAAAAGATTAGAAATGAAACATTTTTCAAACACCGTAATTGCAATCATCAAACTTCATTAGTGTAGTATTGATTTTGTTTTCATGATGATTACCAAATTGGGCAAACTTTAGTTCTACAAAGGGTAGGTCTTTTACAAAACTTCAACATATTGGCAAATTGGGTTATTCTCAACACTTACATAATAGCTATTTATCTTTGATTTTGTAATGGACTTCACCTCAAAATTCGAGTTTCAATATTTAAAAATTAAATTGAAAAAAGTCATAAGACACAAGAACTTCGCTATGAGTCACATGGTAAATTTCTATTTTAACCACTTAAAATTTATACTTTCTCATTGATTTTGTACCAGTCTTTGCCTTAAAAATCGTGTTTTAATATTTAAAAATAAAATTGAAAAAATCATAAGATAGAAGAACTTCACTATGCATCACATGGTAAATTTCCCTGTTAACCTCTTAAAAAATTATATTTTTTCTTAAATTCTGTAAGGGACTTCGATTCAAAATTCGAGTTTCAATATTTAAAAAAAGTAAAAAATCTTAAGACACAAGAAGTTCGCTATGCATCACACAGTTAATTTCAATTTTAAACACTTTAAAATTTATATTTTACCTTTTATTACGTAATGAATTTCTCCTCAAAATTTGAGTTTGAATATTTAAAAATAAAATTGAAACAAATCGTAAGACAGAAGAACTCCGTTAACCATCACATAGTAAATTTTCATTTTAACCTCTGAAAAATTTCTACTTTATCTTTAATTTCATAACAGACTTCACCTAAAATTTTAAGTTTTAATATTTAAAAATAAAATTAAAAAGAAATCATAGAAACATATGAACTTCGCTATGTATCATATGAATCTATTAAAAAAATAAGCAACCTAAGTATCCATGTGGGTAGTGAAAAGATTGGAAATGCAACATTTGTCAACCCCCCTAATTGCAATAATCAAACTTCGTTAGTGTAGTACTGATTTTGTTTTCATGATAATTACCAAATTGGGCCAACATTTGTTCTACAAGGGTAGGTCTTTTACAAAAGCTCAACATATTTGCAATTTGGGTTGTATTCAACACTTACATAATAGCTATTTATCTTTTGATTCCGTAATGGATTTCACCACAAAATTCGAGTTTCAATAATTAAAAATGAAATTGAAAAAATCATAAGACACAAGAACTTCTATATGCATCACATGGTAAATTTTCATTTTAACCTCTTTAAAATTTATACTTTATCTTAAATTCCATAACCAACTTCGCCTTAAAATTAGAGTTTCAATATTTAAAAAATAAATTGTAAAAAATCATGACACAAGAACTTAGCTATGCATCACATGGTAAATTTTAATTTTAAACCATTAAAAATGTATATTTCGTCTTTTATTTCGTAACGTATATCGCCTCAAAAATCGAGTTTGAATAGTTAAAAATGAAATTGAAAAAAATCACAAGACACTAAAACTTCACTATGCATCACATGGTAATTTTCCATTTTAACCTCTTAAAAATTTACACTTTATCTTAAATTTTGTAACAAACTTCACCTCAAAATTCGAGTTTTAATATTTAAAAATAAAATTAAAAGTAAATTATAAAAACATGTGAACTTCACTATGTTTCACATGAATCTGTTAAAATAGTAGTGTTAGAATTGAGTGACTAAAATTCTTGTTAAAATAAAATACAGGTGGTAAAATAAAATAAAAGTAAAGTCCAAATAAAACTAGACTTCTTTTATTTTATTTTAATTAGAATAACTAATCTATCTTATTTTAATTAGAATAACGTGTTTCAACCTTACTACGTTACTTCTATTAGTTGTTGATTGGAATAAGGTTTTTCAACCTATAAATAGGCGTAGTCATCTCCTCTTGTAATCATTTGATTTTCGACATTAGTGAATCTTCTTCTCCTTTGCCCATGGTTTTTTTCTTGAAAGAGTTTCCACGTAAAATTTGTGTGTTCTTTCTTTTCGTTTTCTTTGCGATATTTCTTCATTGTTGACATTCAATTTTGACGAATTGGTTTCACAACTTTTTCAGGTCACTAGTCTCGATCACGATAATGGTGACATTGAAGTATGATATTCCGCTGTTGGATAGCAACACCAGATTCGCGTTGTGGTAGGTAAATATGCAGGCAGTTCTTGCACAGATGGATTTAGAGGATGCCCTATTAGGGTTGGATAAGATGCCTTCAACTTTGACGGATGAAAAGAATAAGCGAAAAGATATGAACGCTTTGAAGCAATTACAGTTGAATCTGTGGAATGAAATTCTACAAGATGTGTTAAAGGAGAAGACTGTTGTTATGGGCAAAATTGCAGCAATTATTTATGTCGAAAATCCTAACCAGTAAATTACATATGAAGCAGCGTTTGTATTCTCATCGTTTGGAAGAAGGTGTGTCTGTGCACGAACACTTGAATGTGTTTAAAGAAATTGTCTCAGACTTGGAGGCCATGGAGGTTTAGTATGATAAAGAGGATTTAGGTTTAATTCTCCTTTTTTCGTTGCCACCATCGTATTCAACATTTAGAGATACAATTTTCTATAGATGTGAATCTCTCACGGTTGATAAAGTTTATGCTTCCTTAGCCTTGTTGTCAAGATGAAGCATCTTGTGGTTGGATCTGACTCTCAGGGAGAGGGTCTCATTGTTCATGGAAGACAAGATCGAAATAGAAATGATAATCGTGGGAGGACACATGAACGAAATCCTCGCAATAAATCTAAAGGTAGATCGAGATCTTCAATTATAGGTAAAACTTATAACTTCTGCAAGAAGAAAGGACACATTAAGAAAGAGTGCTACAAGTTACAAAATAAGATCAAAAGGGAGGCAGAGAATCAAATGGGAAAACAACCAGAACAATCTGGTGAAGCTAATGTAGTAGAAGACTACAATGATAGTGAACTCCTAGTTGCTTTTGTCGAGAATTCTAAAGTGAGTGAGGAATGGATCCTCGATTCTGGTTACACCTTCCATCTAAGTCCTAATCGGGATTGGTTTACAACATATGAAGTTGTGAAGGTGTTGTTTTGGTGGGAAATAATGCTTCATGTAAAATCGCAGGTGTTGGCTCAATCAAAATAAAGATGTTTAATAGGGTCGTTAGAACTCTTAGTGGCGTACGACATGTACTAGAATTGAAAAGGAATTTGATTTTGTTGAGTACTCATGATTCAAAAGGACACAGGTACACAGTTGAAAGTAGGGTTCTAAATATTAGCAAGGGCTCCCTCGTTGTGATGAAAGGGCAAAGAAAGACTGTCAATTTATATGTTTTGTAAGGTTCAACTATTACTGGTGATGGTGCAGTCGTTTCCTCTTCCTTGTCAAATGATGATGTTACTAGACTTTGGCATATGCGTCTAGGGCATATGAGTGAAAATGACATGGCAGAATTGAGTAAAAGAGGACTTCTTGATGGGCAAAGCATTACCAAACTGAAGTTCTGTGAGCATCGCATTTTTGGGAAAAAAAATCGATTCACCAGAGGAATCCATAACACGAAGGGAATGTTGGATTATATTTATTTTGATCTTTGGGGACCATCTAAAGTGCCTTCGAGAGGTGGAGCTAATTATATGCTAACTCTTATTGATGATTTTTGCAGAAAAGTTTGGGCATTCTTTCTGAAGCAGAAAAGTGATGTGTTTTCCGCATTCAAGTCTTGGAAAACTATGGTTGAAAAAAGTCATGAAAATAGATAAAACACCTTTGCGCAGATAATTGCTTGGAGTTCTGTTCTGATGAGTTTAATGAATTGTGAAAATTAGAAGGGATTGTAAGACATTTGACAATTTGTCATACCCCACAGCAAAATAGTGTTGCAGAACGAATGAACAGAACGATCATGGAGAAGGTTCGATGTATGTTGTCGAATGCTAATTTACCAAATTTGTTTTAGGCTAAAGCAGCCTCTACTACATGTTTTTTTGATCAATCGATCTCAATCCGTTGCCATAGAGAAAAAAACTCCACAAGAGATATAGTCTAGTAAGCCTACTGATTATTCTAATATAAAGATTTTTGGGTGTCTTGTATATGCTCATGTTGATAATGGAAAATTGGAACCAAGATCCATTAAACGTGTTTTTCTTGGTTTTAAGGCTAGTGTAAAAGGGTATATGTTATGGTGTCTTGAAAATAGAAAAGTTGTGCTTAGTAGAGATGTTGTTTTTGATGAAACTATTATGTTACCTAACTTATCTCTTAAAGACTCTTCCAGTAAAGAATAATAAAAGCAGGTGGAGTTCCAGTTATTGATCCAATATCTACAACAGAGTCAACTTCTCAAGTTAGTACAAAAGTTTAAAATAAAGTCACTTCTTCACCATAATATTCTATTGCCAAAAATAAACCTAGAAGAGAAATTAAACCTCCGAAGAGGTATGCCGAGGCTGATCTAGTGGCTTATGCTTTAAACGTGGCTGAAGATATTGATGCAAATCAAGAGCCATCTACTTATTTCGAGGTAGTTAGCTGTGAAGACTCAAAAAAGTGGATGATTGCCATGCAAGAATAGATGGAATCACTCCATAAAAATAAAACGTGGGACATAGTGAAGCTTTCAAAGGGTAAAAAGGTTGTTCGTTGTAAATGTGTGTTCAAGAGGAAAGAAGAGATTCTAGGAATTGAAGAACCCAAATATAAAGCAAGACTTGTTGCAAAAGGCTACAGTCAAATTCTTGGTGTAGACTTCTGATACGGCCACGGTCCGAGACTCACCAAGTGCTAACAAGAAACCTTTGGAGCTACCCTTAGGACCTATAACTCGAGCACGAGCCAAACGTTTCAAGGAGGCTGTTTCGGCTCTAATTGATCGATCGTGGGGAGAAACCGTTACAGGGCTTATCGATCAATCTTGGACAAGTCAACTAAGTCGGCTTTGCAACCTCCTACAAGTTCATCTAGCTCATTCATAGCTCATTGAACTCAACTTCAGCTCGTTTTTAACTTAGCATTATTTTGCTGGAATAAATATTTAATTTGTTTTAGTTAATTTAGTTATTTAGTTTATATTATTAAATGTGTCATAATCTAGACATTTTTATTAAATATGGTTTTAATGTGTCTTAGTTTGATACATATTTAATAGTTGTTTTTAATGTGTCTTATTTTGATACATATTTAATAGTTGTTTTTAAGGTGTCTAAGTTTGAGACAAATTAATCTCATGTTTGAATTAATATGTCCTAACCGAAATAAATTAGCTGATTAATGTGTTTTAGGTACATGCAATTAGCTGATTAATATATTTCAGGTACATGTATGGATGGCTTGAATATGGTGTGTTGTTGATCGAAATACTCCAAGCACCTCTTCGTGTATGCCAAGAGCCATTGAGCTGCTGATTTGTCTTCCCAAAGCTGTCCATTTAGTTGCTTAAGTGGTTTCACATTTGCTGGAGGTTCCTTTCACACTCATGGCTGTTCAAATTCGTGTGTTCACACTCCAAGGCTGTTAAAGTGTCCCATGCTGCCATTTAACTCTCCAAATATTCAAGGCAACCCCTTAAAAGCCTTTCACACCTCTTGGCTGAATCTAGTCTAGTCCATTCAGCTCCATTCGGCTCCATTCAGCTCCTTACTTAATTTCATTTAATTTAAGCTAATTGGAAACATCAAAGGACTTGTCTAATGGCATCACCAATGATAGAAAAGGTTTAAGGAAGTTTCCAGCTCCATTAAGCTGAACACATGCTGTCCATTCGGTTCCCTAAGTGTCTATTCAGCTAGCCATGTAATTGAGCTATAAATATGAAGCTCTTTAGTTGTATTGCAGACTTTTTGATACTCTGATGAATTTTGATATCTTAGTGAGTTTATTCAACTCTTAATTTTCGTTTAAGACTCAAGTTGACTTATCTAGCTTGCTAGTGGCGTCATCCTTGTTTCTTTGAACTTATCACTCTTAAACCGAGTGTGGCGTTCACCTTTGATACCTTTGGTTCCTATCTCTTCATAGATAGTGGGTCAAGGTCCTTTCTATCACCCTTCCATCACCTTAAGTGTCTTATAAGTCTTGGGTCAATACTCCTTCATAGTATTGGTTCATTCTTGACCTTAAGCTTACTTATCCATTTTAACTTCCGTCTTTGCCTTGCTTTGTTTCATTCCTAGCCAAACTACATCCATACTTAACCGAATTCCTTCAAACTGAAACTCAGAATGATACTTCTCCATTTAACGATCGGGCACAACTACGACTTGGTTGGTGTTCATTATTAAAGAATACCCCTTAAGGGGTTTTGTGGACGAGGTGGAGAACATTTTCGTTGAGAGTTCGTGGTGAACTTGTTCGTATAGAGTTCGTGGTGAACTTGTTCGTAAAGAATTTGTGTCAAGGTGGAGATTATTAGAATTGGGTGACTATATTTCTTGTTAAAATAAAATACAGTGGTAAAATAAAATAAAAGTAAAGTCCAAATAAAACTAAACTTTTTTATTTTATTTTAATTAGAATAAGTCATCTATTTTATTTTAATTAGAACAAGGTGTTTCAACCTTTCTACGTTACTTCTATTAGTTGTTGAATGGAATAAGGTTTTTCAACCTATAAATAGACATAGTCATCTCCTCTTGTAATCATTCGATTTTCGACATTAGTGAATCTTCTTCTCCTCTGCCCGTGGTTTTTTTCTCGAAAGGGCTTCCACGTAAAATCTATGTGTTCTTTCTTTTCATTTTCTTTGCGATATTTTTTCATTGTCGACATTCAATTGCACCGGTTCAATTGTTTGTTGAGTTAGTTGATATGGAACCAGTAGAAAATGAAGATCCAACTCCGTGTATGGTGGTTCTAGTATCATACATTGAAAGTCAATCAATCGTACGTGGGATAGACATAGATCTTAATGTTGCTGGACTCGAGAATGATACAGATGAAGACGCTGGATATGATAGTAGTATTCCTTCTAATAATGAGGTCGATATTGATAGTGATCCGGATGTGGATGAGGTCCAGAATGATATTGACGATGAAGGGGAAAATGACGATGAAAATTATAACGCATCTCCAATCGAAAATCCAGTTACACATATTATGATGCATAATAATCCTGCTGGAGTATACATGTCACTTATAGACCCCGATGTGACACATGTAGAATTTGCGGAGTTCCTTGATATACTACCTGCTCACCGATTAGCCGTAGCAACAGATCGTGAAGAGTTGTTTGTGAGCCAAAAATTTGAATCCAAGGAAGAGTGCATATTTGTCATTAAGCGATATAGCATGAATGTGTCGATAGACTACAAAGTTACGGTGTCTAAACCGACATTGTATATCGGGGAGTGTTGAAAGTTGACGAAAGGTTGCAAGTGGTAGGTACGTGCTGCATTTATCCAGCAGTCGCAAATGTGGGAGATAAGAAAATTTGATGGGCCTCACACATGCAGTTCAACACATTTGTCAGAAGATCATTGGAAACTTGATTCCATAACCATCTGCACACATATCATGCCAATGGTTTAGGACGATCCGACCATCAAAGTTTCTACACTGATTATGGAGATGCAATCACGATTCCATTATCGAGTTTCATATCGAAAAGCATGGATTGTGAAATAGATGGTAATGAAATAATTGTTCGGTGATTGGGATGCATCGTACAATGAGCTGCAAGGTTGGATAGTCGCAATGCGACAGTACATGCCGAGGACTGTGATTGAGTTGGTGACATGGCCTTATTATGGCTCAGATAACAACATACAACTGGGAAGAAGAATTTTTCAGTATATATTTTGGACGTTTGATCCCTGCGTTCGAGCATTTCCTCACTACAACCAATTTGTCCAAATAGATGGGACCTGGCTATACGAGAAATATATGCAGATCCTACTAATTACGGTGGCTCAAGACGGGAATCAGAACGTGCTCCCAATAGCATTTGCTATTATGGATAAAGAAGACATGGAATCCTAGGAATTCTTCTTGATGAACCTACGGAGGTATGTTGTTCATAACGATAATATTTGCATCATCTCCGATAGAGGGAAGGATATTATTGCGGCCATTAGGCGTACTAATGTACCATGGAAATAGGTTTACTACAGCTGACACATTACGACTAACTTCCAACGAGAATATAGGAATATAGACTGGCGAAGACTACTTATGAAAATGTGTAAAAAAATTAAGTTTCAAATTATATTTTTAATGTTTTAATTCGAGACTATAACCTATGCTTTCTTAATATTCCTACAGTGTACGAACTAGAGCCACACCGATTCCGGCAAAGAATGACCAGACTTGAGCATGACATGGAAGGTCAAACGAACAAGCCTTTACGCGAGTGGTTGGGTACCATGGAGCCGTGGCAATGGTCTCAAAGTTTTGATGACGGGTATCGATATGGCTAAATGACGACCAACCTAGCAGAGTCGATTAACGGCGTGTTCAAGAGAATATGACATCTTTCGATTTCATCATTGTTCTCAACTACATTCTACAGGTTGGCTACCTTGATGCCAATAATAGGGACGTGACAAATCGATTAGATGACTGCCAAACACGTGTTTGTTGAAGCTGTCAAGAATGCAATGGATGCAAACCTTCAAAGAGTAAGGACGATGAATGTTGAAATATATTCATTACAGTTTCAATGATTTCAAGTTATGAAGACCATTGGGCATCAACCTGGTATCCCACCTAGGTCATACGAGGTTGATCTCCAAAATAAACACTGTGATTGCAGGAGGTTCGATACACTTCGTTATCCCTGTGTCCATGTAGTTGTAGCTTGTGCTAAAGTATCGCTCAATGTTGAACAGTTCATCGACCACATTTACACTCTCGAGCGTACGTTACATATTTAGGAAAACGAGCCCGTCCTGCCTGACTTGTCCACATGGAAGGTGCCTCCAATGACTTTCAAGCTTATCCCGGGATAAAGATTTACGAAGGAATCCGAGAGGTCATCCCCATATCACCAGAATCAGCAACGAAATAGATATTATGGAGAAATCAAACGGTGGCAAGCTATGTGGACTATGTAGACTAGCTGGGCATACTCGGCGTAATTTCCCCCAACGAACCTACCATATTGGTCAATCCTCCCAATCAAGTAGGGTTTAAGCTATTTGTATTGTACATTTTTCATTTGAAATTAATTAAGTTTATGAATGAAGTTGAAATTAATTATGTTCAATATGTGTATTTAATTCATAATTTTTATGTTTGTACTTTTGTGTAAGGGTTTAGTGTTTCAAATTTAAGGTTTCGAATTAAGGATTTCAAAGTTTAAGGTTTAATGTTTAGGGTTTTGAATTTAAGATTTAGGGTTTAGGGTTTCAAATTTAAGGTTTAAGGGTTATAAGTATGAAATTTTAATAAATGATCAAATATGTTCAAATATGTTCAAGTATATGTGCAATTAAAGTAAAAAGTCATCATTACAACTCATCAATAGTCAAATATACACAATTAAATAATATTAGGTACAACACTAATATCCATGATTAGATGGTGTGGTTGTCGAGGTATATCTTTATGTTGACCAGCGTCTACTTCGAGGTTGCTCGTCAAGCTCATCATCATCGTTAAGGTCCATTTGCCCCGGAGGAGTAGAGAATTGCCCAGGAGGAGTAGAGTATTGCAATGGCTCGTCAAACTGAAGCTGATATCCTTGGCTTGATGAGCTAGGGATATGTGACAATCCTATAAATCTGGACGATAAGAGTCATCATCATCCAATGCCTCTTCCTCTTCCTCTTGCTCTGGCTTTGGGGTAAGAGGTAGATAATAGGGGTGACCATGTCGAGACATGTGCGGGGGGATGATCATCGATTGTGCACCAAGTAAATATGGTTTCCTCACTTGAATGATTCACTGCGTGTATTGTACCGATGGCTACAAATTCAGAGTATACTCCATCGGAGGTACTCGTACCATCCGGTTGTTCCACACATGAATATATTGTACATCCACATGCCCTCAATCACAATATGGTTTCCCCTTCTTATCCATCCCATGGATAGACCCTAATTAGAATGGCGGTGGTGGGATAGGTTGTTTACAACCAAACTGCTGGAGTATTCGATCCCCGGTATACCACTCCAATGTTTGAAAATTGATAATCGGTGCGTCAATGCACCATTAGTTTGAGTGGAGGAATGTCGAGGCGGGAATAACAGCGGTAATTTTTGGCTGTATATATGGTGTCTAGATGAACTACACAATTAATAACATGTCAAGATATTAATAAGAGTGAAGTAATATAATTTAGTAACATGCAACCATATTAACACGAGTCAAGTAATATAATTTAACATGTTAATGAATAACATACCCCTTCCTTGGCATGTTGCTCTAGCATCATAAGATATAAGGGAACAGTGAGCTGCCTCCCTATCCCGATTTTGTTTTCCATCTAAGAAAACAAAAAAAACTTGTTAAAATAATATAATTAAAAAAATATGTCAAATAATTGAAATTTTTAGTATATGGTAATCACCTATTAATGAGTGGGAAAACATATGTTTGGTGCCTAACAGATGCCAGGAATGGCATCCGATAAAGTGCCCTAGACTGCAATAGCATTAGACAACCACTTATATCTCGCGAAGAAGGGTTTGTGCTGCGATAAAGTTTTCGATATAGCATCGCAAACACCGCAAATCCCCAACTATATGAATGAATTTTCGCAAATCAGTCAATAAGGGCAAGTACATCAAGTGGACCTTATTGTTGTTAGCGTTCGGCATGAGTACGCCCTCTATGATTTGTAAAATATAGGCTCTAACGGCCCAAGTCACCTTCATTTCAGTTGCATTTTCGGGCAATTGCTCAAAATTGGTCCTCAGCCATGTAAAGTTCAACAACATAAAATTGTTGTTATTACTAGGTGAGCAACCTAGTAATTGGTTGCACATCGTTGACGGCTCTTGAAACGAACTAACGCCGATGACCGCTAAACCATTGATTGGGAGCTCGAGTTGCAGTGCAACATCCTCCAACGTAACGATGCACTCCCCACACGGCAGATGAAATGTGTGGGTCTCCGAGCGCCAACGCTCCACCAATGCACTTATTAAATCATATCGTAACTCAAACTTTTGGATCAATGCTGCTAATCCAAATCCGTCATCCTACAAGTATGAAAGTAAACGTGCACGAGGACGATATTTGAGGCCCTACGCACGACCCTTCAATGCACAGTACTCAACCTCTCCCTGTTAATTTACAGAAATAGTTAGTATAACCTAATTTAATTTTGTAAAAAAATAATAATTTTATTACATTCATATTGGCTCGGTATGTTTCCTCATTCACCGACTTTGCTATGTGAGGACATTGGTCGTTAATTAATGAATCCATTCTGCAACTTCAAAAAAATTATCAATTAGTTGAAAACATAAGTTTGCAATTTTTATTATTTTTTACAAATATAATACAAAAATAATAATTAAATACCAAAATGGGTTATTTACTAAAATGGTACAAAATAAATATTTATATACCAAAATGATATCTACACACCATTAATTACGAAAATGTGGTGGATATACCAATTTAACATATAAATATTTATTTTGTACCATTTTAGTAAATAACCTATTTTAATATTTAATTTTTAAATTAATTTATATTACCTACTCACCTACTACTACTACTAACAAAATAAAATTACTTACTAACAAAATAAATAAAATTAATTTAATTTAAATTAAATTAAATAAAAAATAACCGAGGGATGGAAGGGGTGTAATGTGATAGGGTTAAACAGACGATGGTATTCATGGACACTAAAACCAGGTGAAAGTCAACTTTTGTATTTGATAAAGGGAGCACCAAAATTATTATTGTCAATATGTTGGCATGCATTTTTCATTGTAAAAATGTAAGACATGGGTTGAATCCAAGTACCAAGATACAAAAAATCATTGAAATTCATCACTTTGGTGGAGGTGGGGGTCCCTTTTTTTTTAATCAAAGTTTCTGCCTTTGCAAAGGTTAATTATAAAATTCAAATTTTTTTTTGCAAAACAAAAAAAAAAGGAAGAGTGGTCAAGTTTGGGTTTTTATTCAACTAAATAAAAATATTAAATAACAAATCAATTAAAAATTAAATTAAACAAAAAAAAACTTAAAATAATAAATACGAAACAAAATATAACTTTAATACCAATAAAATATTTACATTTACTTTTCTTTTAACCTTTTACTCTTTTAATCAATTTACTAAACAAATAAAATTATAATAATAAATCAATCACATTAAACAATAAAATTAAAATTGCAACTACTAACTAACAAATTAAATAATTTTAAGAATAAATTTCACAATAAACACAAAATCAAATTATTGTCTTTCTCTCCTTTTTTCTTCTTTCCTCTCTTTCTTCCTTCTTTCTTTCTTTCTTCTCTGGTGCCGTTTGGTCTCCCCTTCCCTTTATAACAAAAATAAATCTCACTTTAATTATTATCCCCAACTTCCAAAATAATTTCTACCACCCAACCCACCAACACACACACACACGGCACCATGGGGTTCAGACAAGTGACAAAAAACCCCAAGGTGCCACCACTTGAAAAATCCTCCATGGATGCCACCACTTCAAAACCCTCCATCTGTGTGTCAAGGATTGGGGTATTATTTTGGTAGATAAATATTTTTTTTGTATGAAATTAGTAAAAACCCAACCTCAAAATATTGGCAATTTGGGTGCGTCAAGGACTTCACCTCAAAATTCGAGTTTCAAAATTTAAAAATGGAATTGAAAAAATCATAAGACACAAGAACTTCACTATGCATCACATGGTAAATTTCCATTTTAACCTTTTAAAAATTTATACTTTATCTTAAATTTTGTACTTCGCCTCAAAATTCGAGTTTCAATTTTTAAAAATGAAATTGTAAAAAGTCATAAGACACAAGAACTTCGCTATGCATCATATGGAAAATTTCTATTTGAAACTCTTTAAAGTTTATATTTTATCTTTGATTCCATAACGGATTTTGCCTCAAAATTCGAGTTTGAATATTTAAAAGTAAAATTGAAACAAATCATAAGACACAATAACTTTACTATACATCACATGGTAAATTTTCATTTAACCTCTTAAAAGTTTATATTTTATCTTTTATTCGTATTTTTTATTCCAATGTATTCTAGTGGGTGGAAAAAAGAGTGGAAATCCAACATTTGTCAAACCCCTTAATTGAAATCATCAAACTTTATTAGTGTAGTACTAATATTGTTTTCACGATAATTATCAAATTGGGCAAACGTTAGATCTACAAGGGTAGGTCTTTTATTAAACCTCAACATACTGGAAATTTGGGTTGTCCTCAACACTTATATAATAGCTATTTAATTTTGATTTCATAACGGACTTGTAACGTTCCAAAAATTTGAATATTTGCTTTGTCAAATTCTGTCATTAATCAGTATTTTCTTTGTTGGTTAAATGTTGTAGTTTTATCTTTGAGGTATTGAGTTCGAATCCTTTTTTTAGCATGTGGAATATTTTATTTCTTTTGACAAAATTGAGGATGAGTTTTGGTAGAATATTTAAGCTCTCGAAATAGATATTTGTTTAGTTGTGGGTAGAGATTTCTACTCGTATTTTGATTTCAATTTGATTTTGCCTTTTTTTTTTCCTTTTTTCTTTCTTTTGTTCCTGCTCTTTAATTTTCCATCATCATTAGGCTTGCATTTTGTTTTTATTCTTTATTTTGGTTTGTTCCCTTCCCGCGATTTTGCTTTCCACTCTCGTGCTAGTCGCTTCATCAGGTAATTTGGTGTTCTTTACCAAGTTCGGGTTTTGAGTGTATCATTAAATCATGTTGTAGAATCGTCTTTTAGAATTGATTATGATTATGTTCTTTTCTTTTGCACGTTATCAGTGTAAAAAATCTTTTAGTATTTTCTCTGGTTAATTAAAATTTTGGGTTATGGTGTTTTGTTATTTATGGACTATTTGGACATTTTTGGATTGTTTGGTTTTAGGATTTTATTTTCAATTTTTGCATGATACTGTTAAAAATATTTTATCTAAAATGTCTGTTTTCTACAAAACAACTAATTTTAAGAAAATAAACTTATTTTAAGAATTTCCGCTGCAAGGTATTCGTTTTAGAAAATGTAAGTAAATATCGTTTCAACAAAAAAGTAATGTTAGATGTGTTTTCTATGAAATTAGAGTTTTTTTTTAGTGATAAATTTTTAAATAATAATTTTACGATACTTTTTGAAATTTACAAAAACTGGATTTTCAACCGTTTTACGTAGCATCTTTAGATTTGACCATAACATTTAGGCGATATTTGGGGGTGTTACATTTACTAGTATTAGAGCTTGATTTTGTGGAAAATTGTTTTCTAAATAAAATTTATTTTTGCTTTAATCTAAAAAATATTTTTGTGGAATACCAAGTCTTTGGCATAGATCCTGTAAGTACTTCTGACTTAGTTAAATTTTTAGGTTGAAAAACTCTAAAACGATTAGAATTACTCTGATATTGTTAGACTGTAGTGAAACTCTGTAAATTTTTCTAATAAAATCTTTGTACATAAAATATCTAATAAAATAAATATCGGAATTGATACATAAAACTCTATAATGTAGATAAACAAAATATGAGTGCACGTGGAACTTGTGGAAGAGGTACCCGTGGGTGTGGCGGGTGTCGAAGACGAGCTCGAGCTAAGTCGTCCTCGATGGGCAATATGCCCAATTTAGATACGAGTGAGACACCGACTACACCTACTGCTGAGACCAGGTCACAAAGTCGCTCGGTTGGGGAAGACGCATTGTCCCAAGCCATATGAGGGTTTTGGAAAGGATCCCTGGGACTCAATCTGGATTTAGGAGCCGTGGGTTGGTAACTAAACGACTCCGGTCCAACAATGCGAAACTGTTTAGGGGCATCATTAGAGTCGCCCTGACTGTGGCCGAGTACTAGTTGGAGGCCACAGAGAGGATTGTGAATGATATTAACTGCACCTCTAAGCAGAAACTGAAAGGTGTAGTATCTTTACTTTGCGTTAAGGCATATCAGTGGTGGATGTCAGTTGAGGAGGGTAGTCAGCCATATAAGATATTTTGAGAGACTTTTAAAAGTGCTTTTCAAAGCAAGTATGTTGGTGCATGCTATGTGGATGCTTGTAGGCGCGAGTTTAAGAGCCTTACCCAAGGGGATAGGACTGTGGCCGAGTTTGAGCTCGAATTTTTTAGACTGAGCAGATATGCTCGTCGGTTGGTATCAAACGACTATGATAAGTGTAACCATTTCGAGGAAGGGTTGAGGGATAATATTAGGGTTCTGATAGCTCCGCATAGGGAGTGAGTTTTTGTCGTCTTGATGGACAAGGAAAAATTGCTGAGGAGGCTAAGCGTATTGAGTGCGAACTTAAGGATCGTAAGAGGGGTAAGAATAAGATATATTTAAAGCCCTCTAGTTTTGTTTAGAGATCTAAGAAATGAAGACAAATCTGATAGGCCTTCAAGGGTTGAGGTTCTAGTTGCTGTTACTGTGGTGCAGTCATGTAAAAGTTGTGGTAGAAGCCATTCGGGCGAATGTCAAAGGAGGTTAGGAGCTTGTTGGCGATGCAGGTCGATGCAGCACCGCATCAAGAATTGTCCACAGCGATTTGATCAGATGCAAGCTCTAGTTCCTAGTTTAGTACAACCTTAGCGAGCAGTTCAGCAACCGCCTAGGGGTCGTGGTTTGGCATGGGGTGGTAATGGTTTGGGAGAGGTCAGAGAGCATTGAGCAGAGGTGCTAATCAAATTGAGGCTAGCCAGCCTGCACTGGTATATGCGGCTAGGCGTCGTGAGGATAGAGACATTTTATCAAAAATGTTTTCTTTTTGCAAAACAACTGATTTAAAGATACCAAACTAGCTTACTGTTTCTCGAATTAAAAACCCATCTGTCAAAAGTTATCGGTAATACAATAAAGGTATCAATAATTCAATACATGCATTAAAATATCGATACCGAGAAGCATAATAAATTTCCCATACTTCAAAAATTTTAGAGGTATCGTTTTTAAAAATCGATTATCTATACCTCTGTTCCAAACCTTAAAAATACATCATATATAAACAACTAAACCATACAAGACAAATCTTAAACATCATGCATCAAATACCTCATAATACAAACATAAAAACATCTCAAATAAGAGTCCAAACATCTTATTTATAGTTTATAAACTACCCAACTTAATAGGCATGCAACAACTAAAAACCATAGCAAAAACCAATATAAAAGTCTACCAAATTGTCTATCACATTGCCTTAATTCCAAAATATAAAATAGACATGTAACACCTACTAATGAAAACTAAAATAACCAGCTTCACTTGGATCACACCTCGACACCCCACTGTTCACACCGGCAGTAAATTTTTGTAATGGTTAAGAAGGAATGGGTGAGCTTAACAAGCTCAGTGAATGCTCAGAATAACCATTGCGTAAACAAATCATCATGCATCAACCAGAAAAACATTCATCATATTCATATCATATTTCTTGAATTTATTTACACATTAGTTACATGAGTACTTAAGCATAATTTTCAGCACATTTTAATCACATATAATCACACTCAATCACCATTTAAGATAATTTGGATCTTTGAGATTATGAAACATGAAGTGGACTCTATCATCAAACATCGGATACAAGGATTTCGAAACACACCAAATATGACTCATAGAGTCGAAACATATCGCAAAAGTGAAGCATATAGCTAATACTTCCCAAACACACCACACATACATATCCCGTTGAATGAAGCGTAGCTCACATTCCCTTATCTCTCTAAAAACTGTCCCTAAGCCTCAACGTCCCACATATATCACAACACAAGGGTGAGTACTCAGAATCCTATGGCATGCCAACTATGCAACGGTCTCATAAGGTCACAAAGCCAAAATATACACATTATTATCACATATTTTCTTACAGATTCTTCGCACATATTCACTGCATATTCACACTATTAGCACAATATAATTAATCACATGGCATGAGAACATACCCACATATTTAGTATCACATGGCATGAATAGAATACCCTCATTTTCATTTTCACAACAATCATCATAAGCTTATAGCATTTATCACAACATCTCATGTATATTTAAAATATCACAATTTCATTAGCAAAACATATTTCGCATTCAATCATAGGTGCAAGAACACTTACACTCAAAATTTAGAATAGGGGTTTAGGCTACCTCTAAATTCCTAAATACACAATGAATCACATACGAGTAGCGATTCCAAAACACTCACCAAAATATACACATTTCGCGAAAAACCCAAATGCTTAGACAAGATTTCCTTTGCCTTTATCTTTACTTGTTAAAGGTCCTACCGACTCCGACGCTTCAACAAGACATACCACAAAAAATATACAAGCAACAATCATTCATCAATGCATCTCAAATAGTCATAAACAATAGCCTAAGTTATATTCTCTTTTAACCAAAACCTTTAACATGGAAAATTTTAAATTCTAATATCTCGGTCTACATTTAATCTTTTTTCTCGAAATGAAATCCATTCATCTACATATTCATATACAACTAATTCCAAACCTTTAAAATAAACAAATTATATGTTTTAAGGTATAAAAATATTTCAACATACAATGGTTATTTTACAACAAAAATTCATTAAAACGTTATAAATCTTTAACAAAACTTCATGATATGTTTAAAAACCTTCTAAACATGTTAAAACTAATTGAAAAACACTTGAATATCAAGTTTTCATCCACAAACCTGAAATACACCATTACAGACCCGATTTTCAGTCAAAACTTACGTTTTAATGGCTAAAAACTCAGTTGAAGGGACTAAATATCATTTAAAACTCATTAGGAATCGCATCATTACCTTAGTTGACAAAAATCCAAGCGTTTGATCGAAAACCCAAAAAACACACAAGCTTGACAATGGAGAAAACTATGGTGTTTTTGGTGTTTTTTTTCTTGATTTCATTAGAGATTTAATGCTTGAGGAATGATAGAAATTAGAAGAATGAAGTTTGGGAATCAAAATTAGAGGATTTGTGCCAAGGAAACTCAAGGGATAACAACACTAAAATATAGGGAAGAACTAACATGAAATAGAACTACAAATGGGGGTTTTTAGGTTGAATTTTAAAATCTGGTCTAATTCCTCTTAAAAGCTCTAAGTTTTGACTCTTTTAGAAATCAATCCTATTTTCAAAATTAAAGCTATTTAAAACTCATTTTCAAAATTTGATTTAATATCCTAATAGCCATTGTCGAAAACATTACCGATTATCAACCTTACAAAATTTCGAACACATATAGGCTAAAATTCTTAAAATACTCTCAAAATTTTTAAGTCCAATTTTGTGGTGTGACAATTTTCCCACTAAAAAGAATTTCATCCTCGAAATTCCCTGCTAACACGTCACTTGCTTAATCACAAAATATGTTACTTATACTTTTTAAACTTACCATCACACCTTTGTTGCACACTCTGATTCCTATTCTCTCTAACTTATTACTATTTTTCTTAATGATTCTATTCACTACCACAGACTATTCTATGATAACTTTGCTAACAATTTCCTCTATTCACTATGACACTCTCATCCAAAGAACTCGTAATCATATTTCCTAGTTTAATAGTCTCTATCGAAATTCTCAACTTATCAGCTAAATCGCTTAGAACGTAGAATACGTTCAGACTAACATTATCACGTCCAAGAGTCACATCGATTTTAATCTAACACAAACAAACAAACAAATAAATGGTGTGAGTTATGAGGAATGATCCAAGACACGTTTCTGCAAGAAACCTTTAAGATTAAAAGCAATGTGTTCTCATTCCTACCACACATGCATTGCAATCAAGAGATATTTCTTGCAATTCAACCAATAAGAATAATTTCATCACTTGGGTTTCGCAATCCTACAACACACAACAATCACCTAGGTCCTAATGTTATTGAACCTAGGCTCTGATACCACCAAATGTAATACTCTATACCCAACTCGATAGTCGAGCCTAAATACTAGGACGACACACCATCGTCTAGCATCATGCTCATCTCATTTTAGCGTATTAAAACACACGCAACTTTTTTCTTCTATTATTTTACTAGTGTTCATACTTTTACAAAATTCATACATATTATAAGTCATACATAATCTAATTAAAGATATAACATGCTATCATACATCAAATAAATATCAATCATTCATCAATCATGCATTATGACCATTTAGTAAATTTTATCAAAACTGTTACGTACGTATCGATAATTTTAAAGGAGGTATCAATAGTTTCACAAGGGGTATCGATACAATTTGGAAAATTGATACCAAACTAGCTTACTTTCTCAAATTAAAAACCCAACTATCAAAAAATAACGATACTTCAATACAGGTATCAATAATTCCCCCAAGTATAAATACTCGTATTAAAATATCGATATCGACAAGCAGAATTAACTTCTTACACTTTGAAATTTTCAAAGGTATTCTTTTTAAAACCCGATTATCAATACTTCTATTCCAAACCTTAAAAATACATCATATATCAACAACAAAACCATACATGACAAATCCTAAACATCATGCATCAAATACCTCATAATACAAACATTAAAACATCTCAAATAACAATCCAAACATCTTATTTAAAGTCCATAAACTACCCCACTTAATAGGCATGCAAAAACTAAAAACCAATATAAAAATCTACAACATTGTCTATCACATTGCCTTGATTCCCAAATATAAAATAGACATGTAACACCTACTAAGGAAAACTAAAATAACTAGCTTCAGTTGGATCACACCTAAAGACCCCATTGCTCATACCGACACTAAGTACTTGTAATACTTAAAAAGGAGTGGGTGAGCTTAACAAGCTCAATGAATGCTCAGAATAATCATTGCATAAACAAATCATCATGCATCAACTTAACAAACATACATCATATTCGTATAATCTTTCTTGAATTTATTTACACATTAGTTACATGAGTACTTAAGCATAATTTTTAGCACATTTTAATCACATATAATGACACTCAGTCATGTATATACTCACGTTTAATCACCATTTAAGATAATTTGAGTCTTTGAGATTATGAAACATAAAGTGGACCTATCACCACATATCGGATGCACAGATCTCCAAATACACCAAATATGACTCATAGAGTCAAAACATATCGCATAAGAGAACCATATAACTAATACTCTCCAAACACACCACACATACATATCCTTTTGAATGTAGCGTAGCTCACATTCCCATATCTCTCAAAAAACTATCCCTAGGCCTCAACGCCCCACATATATCACAACATATGGGTGAGTACTCACAATCCTATGGCATGCCAACTATATACAACGGTCTCATAAGGTCACAAAGCCAAAATATCCACATTATTATCACATATTTTCTTATCGATTTTTCGTACATATTCATTGCATATTCATACTATTAGCACAATATAATCAGTCACACGGCATGAAAACATACCAACATATTTACTATCACATGACATGAATAACATACCCTCATGTTCAGTTTTACAACAGTCATCATAAGCTTATAGCATATATCACAACATCTCATGTATATTTTAAGTATCACAATTTTTCAAGCAAACATATTTCACATTTAATCATAGGTGCGAGAACACTTACACTTGAAATTTAGAGTAAGGGGTTAGGCTACCTCTAAATTCCCAAATACACAATTAATCACCTACGAGCAGCGATTCCAAAACACTCACAAAAATATATGCTTTTCGTTGAAAACCTAAAAGCTTAGAAAAACTTTCCTTTGTCTTTATCTCTACTCGTTGAAGGTCCTATCGACTCCCATGCTTCAACAAAATATACCACACAAATATACAAGAAACAGTCAATCATCAACTCATCTCAAATAGTCATAAACAATAGCCTAAGCTACATTCTCTTTTAACAAAAACCTTTAACATATAAAACTTTAAATTTTAATATCTCGATTTACACTTAATCTTTTTGCGTGAAACAAATTCTGTTCATCTATATATTTATTTACGACTAACTCCCAACCTTTAAACTACACAAAACTACACGTTTTAAGGTATCAAAATTTTTTGACATACAATGGCTATTTACGACGAAAATTCATTAAAATGTTAAAAATCTTTAACGAAACTTCAAGATATATTTAGAAACCTTCTAATTATGTTAAAAATAATTGAAAAATACTTTAGTATCAAGTTTTCATCCACAAACCCGAAATTCACCATTAAAGACTCAATTTTCGACTTTTATTCAAAACTTTCGTGTTAATGGCTAAAAACTCAGTTTAAGAGATTAGATATCATTTAAAACTCATTAGGAATTGAATAGTTACCTTAGTTGACAAAAATCCAAGCATTTGACCGAAAACCTGATAAACCCACAAGCTTGACAATGGAGAAAACTGTGGTGTTTTTGGTTTTTTTTCTTGATTTCAAAGGATATTTATTGTTTGAGGAATGGTAGAAATCAAAAGAATAAAGTTTGGGAATCAAAATTGGAGGATTTGTGCCAAGAAAACTCAAGGGATGACAACACTAAAATATGTGGAAGAACTAACGTGAAATAGAACAATAAATGGGAGGTTTAGGTTGAACTTTAAAATCTGGTCTAATTGTCTCTTAAAGCTATTTAAAACTCATTTTCAGAAATTGATTTAATATCCTAATATTCATTGTTGAAAACATTTTGATTATCAATCTTACAAAATTTTGAACAAATATAGGCCAAAATTCCTAAAATACACTCAAAACTTCTAGTACTAATTTTGGGGTATGACATAACCTTCCCAACCCGGCCTAGACAGTAAACCCAAGCCGGAGAGATCACATTCACCACCGAGGTGGCTCAATCTTTTTACAAGTAAAATTTCAATACTAAACCTACATTTTGTAAGCGAATAACTCATTTTATCAATCCAAAGCTAACAAGAATTTTAGCAACGGTAGATAAGTCAATAATCTATATATAATAATTAACCCGTTTAAATTACTTTAATAAAAAATCATTTTATCATTAGCTAACTCTTAATAAATGTCAAATTATTAAAATAATCTTAAATTTTCAATGACAGTAAATAATATTAATAAATATCATGCATCCTAAGTGATGTAATCACAAATTAGCTCATATCACGGTTCTTAGTAAAATAAAATAATATTAATAATAAAAAATAATAATGATAATAAATCGTTGGTAAGAACAAGCTGAGATCCTTCCTGTGTCATGTCCACTCCTTGTCCTTTAGATTATTTAAAATGATGGAAAAATAAGAGAGTGACATTAACAGACTTAGTGGGAGACTTTTTACAATAAATCCAATCAATATTCGAGCATGTAAGTCAATAATAATCATATTTACATAGAAATTCTAATAATACGATTGTTGAAACTCAAATCTTGACCGGGCCCAAACTCATTTTAAATTTATTATTAGGATTAAATTTGTTTAAAAATTTAATTTAATTTTAAATTTAAATTTATTTTAAATTTAAAATTATTATAAATTTAAAATAAATAAAGTTCAAATACAAAATGTCCAATTACAAAGACCAATTGGGCCCAAAACCAAATAACCCAAAAGAACCCTAATCTGCTAAGTGTTACTGCTGTTGCCTCCACCTCAGCCAACTAGAAGCCGCCACGTCATCACCAAGTTGCACCACCAGCAACTTACACTGCCACCAGTTGCTTCAACCGCCACTGCCACCGCCGAAACTACAAAAAAAAGAGAGAGAGGAGATTAGATGTACATTTAGTTGCATAGGACAAAAGAAAATTATTGTAAACATAGGCTATAAAAGCCGAATTTATTTCAGTTGTAAGGGTTGGATTTTGAATATTTAGAAATCAATATACAGTATACACTAATATTTCCCGAAGATCAATACAGAGCAAAGTCACTCGAATAGTCACAAAGGCATCAAAAATAAATCCAAGCCGATTCAAAGACTCAGGCACTAAGGCATTCAGGTATCCCAAACATAGACATTTATTATTATTTATTATAGTTAACTAAAACCCTTCATATCTGTACTATATATTAAATACATTAACTTCTTAGCTGTTATCATGCACTATTTTTTTGGTCATTTAAAGTATTAAATATTTGTTAATATTAATAATAAATGTGCTATTAATAATATTTATAATAATAATAATATTATTGAAATTAATAATAATACATAGCTTTCTTAATGATCATTAATAATAATAAATGTTTTGATAATAATAATAATAGTAATTATTAAATAATAAAAAAATGAAAGGTCAGAGAATTTATCCTCGGTCGGATATGCCATCGCCGGAGATTCGCGCCGGAGTTCTCCTTGAATGCTGCCATCGCCTCGCCGTGCGTGGATCTGCAAGAAGAAAGAACAAAAGTATAAAAAAGATTTTTTTTTAAAAAAACGGTTTCAAAAAAAAAAGAAAATTTTAAAACCAAAAAAAGAGGGGTTTTTACCTTCGACAGAGGCGTGTGGCGCGTGGGAAGGAGAGGCGTCGACGGAGACATGATCGGACCAGCATGCGTGACCAAGTCCGGCGACGACGCGCGGTGATGTGCAGCCGCGAACGGAGGCACATGGTGGCTACGCACGACGAACGGCGACCGGACTGACCGGCCGGGGCATGGCCGACCATGGAGGGGGGAGAGGATTTTTGGAGAGGTTTTGGGTTTTTTTTTTTAAAAGGGGGTAAAAATGATTTTTTTTCTCTAAGGAATGGCCTATTTATAGCCATCCAAAACGGTGTCGTTTTGGCATGGATTCAGAATGCTCAAAACGACAACGTTTCACCTAATAACCCATGGTCGACCCGAAATCCGATCCGACCTGACCTTGGATCCGCGTGTTTTTTAAAGGAGGGGTTATTTATGCGTTCGATCCTTCCGCTTTTTCTAAAATTTTCAATCAGGTCCTTTTGCACTTTTAATTAATTTTAAATTGGCCCAATGATTTTCATGGTTTTTCAATTTAATCCCTCGACCTTTTAAAAGCACCAGGAGCTGCAGCGTGCCATGATTTTGGCTTATTTATGTACATAGTCCCTCTTATTGTTATTTTGTTTTAATTTAATCCTCAAATCGAGTTTTATTTAATTACAAAATTGACCCAAAAATTTTTCAGGGATTTAAAACTGGTCCCCTGACTTCAGGATGCCTAAGCCAACCACATGTCACCTGTTTTTGGTTTTATTGCCCTGGAGGTCTCTAAACTGTCTCAAAATTACCCTTTCACCCTCGAACTTTCAAAAATCCCATTTTTAACCCTAAAACTTCCAAAAATCCAATTTTTAACCCCAAAACTTCATAAAATTCCATTTTCACTCGAACTTCCAAAAATCCCATTTTTAATCCCGAAACTTCCAAAAATTTCGTTTTCACCCTCGAAAGTCCAAAAACTCCATTCTCGACATCAAAACTCTTAAAATTACCCTTTTACCTCCGAACTTCCAAAAATTCCATTTTTGACACCAAAACTTCCAAAAATTACCATTTTGCCCTCGAACGTCCAAAAACTCCATTTTCAACCTCAAAACTCTCAAAATTACCCTTTTACCCCCGAATGTCTAAAAATTCCATTTTTAACCCTAAATTTTCCCAAAATTATCATTTCACCATCGAGAATCCAAAATTACCATTTTACCCCCGGGTATCCGAAAAGTCTCCTTTTCAACTTCGATTGCATCATTCTTCTTTCTCACCAATATTTGCATTTAATTTTAAATTATTATGCACTCGTATTTTGCATTTTTTTATTTTTCACAAATAATTTATCTTCTTATTTATCTTACTTCGCGTTATTTAATATCCATTATTAACTGCTTATTCGTATTAAAGTCGCATGCTTATTTTCAAAATTGTTTTTCATAAAAGCTTTAAAATCGAGGCAATATTCTTTTATTTCGAGTTTCGAAAATTTGTGCCTTAACTCACTAGGTGTAATTTTTCTTCAAATCGAAATAATCGAATACCCTTAATCGAGGCAATGTTTCCTTATCTTCAATTTTGAAATATTGCGCCTTAACTTTCTAGGTGCAACCTTTCTTCAAATCGAGATAATCGAATATCCTTTTTGTAAAAATTAAAAAAAAAGGTTTTACAAAGGAAAGCTTGTTATTTCTAGATATTGAAATGTCATGTCCTAACTCACTGGACGTAACTTTCTTCCTCGATCACTTTGAAGTAGCGGGATTTCCAAACAAACCCGATTTCTTTTAAACTTAACTCATGCATTCAAGGATCGTATTTTAGACTTTATTCAAGCTTTTAAATGTTACAAATTAAGACTCGAAAATAATCAATAGGGTATCAATTTTGAGCGTATAAGGGTGTTAATCCTTCCTCATGCGTAACCGACTCTCGAATCTATTTTTCTGGATTTTGAAGACCTACATGTTTTCAAAACGATTTTTTAAAGCGTTTCTAGTGATCCAATCACACCGAATAAAGGATTGGTGGCGACTCCCATTTTTTTATTTTTAAATAATTTCTCGAAACACATCGTTTTCCAAAAAAGGATGGTTTTGACAGCTGGCGACTCTGCTGGGGACTTTTTAAATAAACGAGAGTCAAGCCAAATTGATTATTTTCGGGTCTTCTTTTGGAAACTTTTAAGCTTCAGTTCTGTTTAATATGCGATCCTCGACATCTTCTGTGACATTATATTATGTGATATTGCTAGTGTAAATTTGCATACATCTGCATATGATATTACCCTTTTAAGTGGAAGCCTGAAACTACTCCTTCGTGAGGTCTTCACCTCCTTGCAAGATAGTGGATTGCTTTCGGGATTACAAAGTACCCTTGTTTTCGTGAAGTTTTCACTTCCATGCAAACATGTGGGAAATGCATCCCCCTAAATCGAACTCGTCTGTGTGAGCCTGTAATGGGTGAGGACCGAGGAATCTACTGGTTTGGGTACCCCTACTTTAGAACTAAAACCACATGTAGTAAGACGTAGGAACTTGCTTTAGAAGGAGTTGTACTAAACCATTTAGCAACCTTCGAAGACAAACTCTTAGGTTCTATGCTATACTTGTATATTGCTATTGTTGTGTTTCGCTAACTTGTTTATTTTTTTCTCTTTTTGCATTGCATTTCATCATCATATAAAGAGAAGGTATAGACTCAAAAGTTTAGCTACCGATAAGAGAATTAATCATGGAAAACAAGTACTTTGATAAAGTGGAGGACAATATGGTCGTGTGCATGTGGTCGGAGGAGACTCAACGCCAAAAGCGAGACAACTTAGTGGAGGGATATGAGTCAGAGCTTTGGGATTACACCAGGATCATCACGGCTCAAAACAATGTGCTAGAGTTGAAAGAGATCTGGGACAGTTGGGACAACAACATGAAACAGACCTTTTACAAAGAATACGGAGATTTACCATACTTGTGCGAAGTTAAGGTAGACAAATCCCTCTTTAGAGCCTTAACACAGTATTGAAATTTAGCCTACAATTGCTTCACCTTTGGGAATATAGACATGACACCGACGATAGAAGAATACACCACTCTGCTCCGTTATTCGAAGATATCGATAGATAAGGCCTATTCTAGAGCTCTAAATCTCCTGACCATGCTTAAAAGATTAATAAACATCACGGGCATGAGCGAACAGTGGGTTGCAACTCGAGTTAAGGTCAAAGGCGATAACAAATGCATCACATGGAAAAGTCTGCGAGATCTGATACTGGCTCATCTAGATGCAAAGAAAAAGGTCGACATTCTAGCCCTAAGTATCTACGGGTTAGTCATTTTCCCAAAGGCTTTGGGGCATATAGAACACGCGATGATAGATTTGTTTGATAGATTAAGTAAAAGAGTAACACCTGTCCTGGCTATACTAGCTGAAACTTTCAGATCCTTAAATGCATGCAGAAAGGAGGGAGAAGGTCGATTTATTGCCTACGCACCACTATTGATGGTATGGTTTCATAGTCATTTTTGGAAAATAGAAAAAGTCTCCTATCATTACTTGTCTAAAGATTACTCCCCTTTGAAAGAGTTCGTGACCACACAAAGATAAGAAAACTTCTCAGAAGAAAAGTGGATGACGATATTCCAAAGCCTCAAAGACGAAGACATAGAGTGGCGAGCACCATGGTTCGTTCCTGATGAAATATTATATCGGTGCGGAGATCTTGACTGGGTCCCATTGGCAAGAATATGGAGAGCAACCAGATATGCACCTTTGCTGGTTTCAAGACAATACGGATCAAGACAATTCATACCCGCGACTCAGGGGATAGCTCAGTATGGATTCGAGTACCGAGGAGAAAACAATAAGAAAAGGATTCGGGAAATCTCAAATGCATGGAACCAAGTTCGAAAAATGAAAGCATTCGACGCTAATCCCATGATAACTGCAGAATATAATTGGTAGAGAAACAGAAGGATCAACGATAATATTCCTGTACCAAACCCGAAGATTGTCCGCCCAATTGAAGAACACTTGCAGGTTGTCCCGACTGAATTAGAAATAATTAAACAAGATTTCAAAACGAAAAATGCTAAGATGAAGAAAATGATAGAAAAGCTGTAAGAAGAGAAAGTGCTTTTAGGATTGGACGTCGATGTTCAGAAGCTAGAAGCGGAAAAATTGAGAAAAGGGAAGAATAAGGCTGAAGAAGATCTTAGCAGCCTAAAAAAGGACTATAAAAAGCTTTGATTGTCAATAAGAACTGTCGGTTTAGGTAAGACGTCAGAGCAATGGCAGCAGGAAATCCGCGAAGAGAAAAATAAAACAAGTCACTGGAAAAACAAATTTTAAGACGCCCAAGTTTAGGAAAATGCTATGAAGAGTAGCCTTATGGAAAGCCAAGCCGAAGTGATTGAATTAAAAGCTCGAGTAGGAGAATTGGAGGAGTCCTTGTACAGGCATCGTAGCCGAAATTCAGTAATGGAATTGAAAGCAAGCCGAGCTGAGATCGAGAGACTGAGTAAGAGGGTGGAAGAATTAGAAGCCTCCTTGCAGAATAGTGAAATACGAACTGAGATTTTGGAAAGGACGTTGGAGACAAATGATTGGCACCTTCAGCGAACCCAAAAAGAAGTCAGAGAGAGGGATTATGTTATGGGTGAGGCTTTAAATCAAATCCGCGGAGTAGCTGATCATGTGCAAACACTGGCAGTTGAAGCAGAAGAGCTAGGCATACAGTACGAGATGAAGACAGAACGAGGTCAAAAGCTATCAAGTCTCCTTAAGAAAGTCAAGGCTCTGAGCATCAAAGCAAAACCGTTTATGTAATTTGCTTTATGTTAAGGAACTTGTTATCCAAATGAAATTTTCTAAATGGAAAATGAATTATAAGTCAATACCTTTCTCTTGCATACATGCATCTTATTCGCATCATATTTTTGCATATTTCTGCATAATGATCCTAACTTATTAATAACTTACCATCAGCTGCATCAGTAATCATTGAAAACTCACATCGCTATAATACCCAAAAGAAAACTAAGGCTATGGAGCAAAGACTTGAACAAATCCAAAAATAATTACAAGACCAGATGCAAGAGCGCATCCAAGAGCAGATGACCATGATGTGTAGAGAAATGAAAAGTCAATTCATGGAGGTATAAAAGAGCTTAATGAATGAATTAGCACAAGTAAAACAAAGCATGGCCGATAAAGGAAAGAGCCCTGCTATTGAACAAGAAGAGGACCCAATGGTCCCCCCAAGCTTTACACCTCGCCATAACCCGGTTTCACATGAAATGCCTGCACGAGAGCCCACCATTACTATTAGGGCACAGTACTATTGGATCTGGGTCAAACCTAGAAGATAATGTTGCAAATCTGGGGGTCCCAGACTTTGACGAGATGATAAGAGAGGATCTCCCTAGACAAATAGAAGAAAAATACAGGCGATTAAAGGAGAAAATCGACGCGATGCAAGGGATTGAAATTTCCTATAGGGTAGATGCCGAAGAATTAAGTCTGGTTCCAGATATGGTTCTCCCTCCCAAATTCAAAGTTCCAGAATTTGAAAAATATAATGGGACGAGCTGCCCTGAAGCCCACCTGACTATGTTCTGCAGGAGGATGGCGGGACACGTGCATAATGACCAATTGTTAATTCATTACTTTCAAGATAGCCTGGCCGGGTCGACAATCAGATGGTACAATCAATTGAGCCGATCAAAGATCCATTCACGGAAAGATCTGGCACAGGCTTTCTTAAAGCAATATGGTCATGTGATAGAAATAGCTCCTGATCGACTTACACTACAGAATATGGAGAAGAAGTTGAACGAGAGCTTTAGAACATATGCGCAAAGATGGCGCGAGGTGGCATCCCAAGTATAGCCGCCACTGACAGAAAAGGGATAACAATGTTGTTTGTCAATACCCTCAAAGCTCCTTACTTGAATCACCTGTTGGGAAATGCCACCAAGAGTTTCTCTAATATGGTCATATCGGGGGAGATGATCGAAAATGCAATCAAGGCCAGTAAGATTGAAACTGGAGAAAGCCCTAAAAGGCCTGCCTCTAGAAGAAGGGATAATGAGGTCAACAATGCAAACGTATACAGACCTAGCTACACCAAACCCTTCGTGACAGGTTAGTCCAAAGCTCAAATGGGCAATTACCAAAATGCCCCGCGACAAGTACCGGGCATCAGGCCAAATAGAGAAGAGTTCAATACACCCCTCTCCCAATGTCATACGGAGAACTCTACAAGGTCCTATACGACTCGCAAGAGGTAGCTCCTCAGCATGTAAGACCATATAAACCCGCATTCCCGACTTGGTATGATGCGAATGCTCACTGTGAATACCACGCAGTGGCAAAAGGACACTCGATTGAACACTGCCCTGCTTTTAAAAGACGAGTCGAAGGACTCATACAGCATGGAGTCGTAAAGTTAGAAGAGCCCGCAAAGCCTGATATAGTTGGGAATCCTCTACCTAATCACCCAGAGTAAGGGGTAAATGTCTTGCTGGAAGAAAGAGCTCGAAAAATTAAGAGAAACATTGAAGAAATTAAGTCTCCACTTCATTGGGTATGGCAAGAGATAGTCAAAGTAGGGATAATCGTGAAGGATAAAAAGAGTATGATGATCGGTAAAGATAACCCGGGTGTATGGGATGATGAATGTCAGGAAACCTTTAACAAGGTCAAAGACTATTTATCCAAAGCTCCCATCTTGGTACCTCTAATTCTTAATAAGTCATTGATCCTATACTTGACGGTCTTTGAAAATTCCATGGGATGCGTACTAGGCCAACACGATGAATCCGAAAAGAAAGAAAGGGCGATATATTATCTCAGCAAGAAATTCACTGATTGCGAGATGCGATATTCGCCAATTGAGAAATTATGTTGTGCACTAGTCTGGACTACACGCAGATTAAGACAATACGTGTTATATCATACCACTTGGTTGATTTCGAAATTAGATCCTCTGAAGTATTTGATGGAGTCAGCGGCATTGAATGGGAGATTAGCTCGATGGCAAATCTTACTCTCGGAATTCGACATAATCTTTGTCAATCAGAAAGCAATAAAAGAGAGCGCGATAGCAAACTTCCTAGCCAGTAGAGCTTAGAGGACTATGAGCCGATAAACTTCGATTTCTCGAATGAAGATTTAATGTATATTACGACTACTGAAGGGGCAATCACGGAAGAACGACCTTGGAGATTGAATTTTGATGGAGCTTCAAATGCCACAGGTAATGGGATTGGGGCAGTCTTGGTATCACCAGAGGGAGATCATTACCCTTTCACCAGCAAACTTGATTTTGATTGCACAAACAAAATGGCTGAATACGAAGCATGTATCTTGGGAATCCGTGCGGCCATAGAGCGGGGAATCAAAATTCTGGAGATTTATGGAGACTCCGTACTGGTAATCTATCAACTAAAAGGAGAATGGGAAACAAGCGATTATAAGTTAGTGGATTACCGCAAATTGGTCCTCGAGTTGATCACATAATTCGATGACGTCACATTTCATTATCTCCCACGGGAAGAAAACCAGATGGCCGATGCTCTTACTACTTTAGCCTCGATGATTAAGGTGAGTAGGACAGAAAATGTAAAGCCCATTCAGATGAGTATCAATGAAACTCCTGCTCATTGTTGTGATATTGAGACAGAGGAAGAAGAAGAAAAAGATGATCGCCCATGGTACCGGAATATTCTTCAGTTTGTGAGAGATCAAAAGTACCCCAGAGGGAGCCTCAGAAAATGAAAAGAGAACATTACAAAGACTGGCCAGTGAATATGTCCTAGACGGGGAAATCTTGTACAAAAGGAGAAAAGATCAAGTGTTGCTAAGATGTGTTGATGCAATTAAAGCTAAGAAGATCTTAGAAGAAGTTCACGAAGGCATTTTTGGGACACACGCCAACGGTTTCACGATGGCCCGTTAAATAATGAGATTTGCGTATTACTGGTCTACTATGGAGGGCGATTTCATCAGTTATGCCAAGAAGTGCCATAAGTGTCAGATCTATGGAGACAAGATTCATGTACCTCCATAACACCTTCATGTCATGACCTCTCCCTGGCCTTTTTTTATGTGGGGCATGGATGTCATCGGGCCAATTTCTCCAAAGGCTTCCAATGGCCATAGATTCATCTCTGTGGTGATTGACTACTTCACTAAATGGGTAGAGGCAACCTCATATGCAAATGTTACCAAGTTTGCGGTTAGCAAGTTCCTTAAAAAAGAAATTATTTGTCGATACGGGATGCCTGAGAGGATCATATCCGACAATGCCCTGAATTTGAACAATAGCACAATAGCATAAGTTTGTGAACAGTTCAAAATCAAGCATCATAATTCTTCTCCCTATCGTCCAAAAATGAATGGAGCTGTGGAGGCAGCTAATAAGAACATCGAAAAGATTGTGGGAAAAATGACTGAGACTTACAAAGACTGGCACGAAAAACTACCATTTGCCCTCTTTGCTTACAGAACTTCAGTCAAAACTTCTACTGGGGCAACACCATTCTCGTTGGCATACGGTATGGAAGCAGTCTTGCCTATTGAGGTTGAAATACCTTCCCTTCGAGTCTTAACAGAGCTTCAACTAGATAAGGCTGAATGGATCCAAGCTCGATATGACCAGTTGAATTTAATCGAGGAAAAGAGATTAAAAGCCATTCGCCATGGCCAGATGTACCAGAAAAGAATGATGCGAGCTTAAGACAAAAAGGTTCGTCCAGGGAATTCTATGAGGGAGATCTAGTTTTGAAAAAGATACTTCTCATACATAAAGATTTTCATGGGACATGAATGCTCAATTGGGAATGACCTTATGTGGTAAAGAAAAGCTTTTTCAGGAGGAGCTCTCATCTTAACAAAAATGGACGGCAAGGATCTGTACAACCCTATCAATTCAGACTCGGTGAAAAAATACTTCGCCTAAAAACAAAAGGGGAATTGAGATGAAAACCCGCAAAGGGCGTCTCGAAGAAAAAAAAAGGTTCAGGATGAAAACTCTCAAAGGGTGTCTTGGAACCTAGGAAATTTTGAGTTGAAAACCCGTAAAGGGCGACTCAAGTCCAAGAATTGGTCGACAAGGAGGAAGGTTACAACTTGAAACATCAACAAAGCACTCTAGATCTTCTAGACACACATCTGAGTTAGGAATGATTCTCAAGCAAGTTGGCGTAGAGTAGCTCATTTTGCGATATCTGGGGCAACCAATTATTCTTCATTGTATACTTGGCAAATTTCAACTAATGATTGTTTCCTTTGATCCTCTTTTTAATGGAATACGACTTTGTTTCTGCAAAATTTTGTCCAAGCATTTTGCATCTAAATAACGGGTAATGAACTAATAAATCATACAAAAAGTTGTGAGCATTACTCGGGAATTTTGAGAAATTATAAGAAGTTCGAAACAAGACCACCAATGGGAAGACAAGCTTAAAAACAAGCATTTCCAGAACAACCTAGAAAAGATGGAGCAACACATTTGGACGGACGACAGATCATGCCGACCTGAATATTAATAAATAAATCTGACATTCATCATATACATTCATATAAGTTAGGAGCATTTAAATCATGACTTTCTAATTTAGGCCTATATAGAGGCCCATAGAAGCATATTTTACAGGTCACATCCCCGCCACATGGCGAGATGAATCATTAAGATCACCAAGGAAAAGATGAAGAGGGGCAGGACTTCAATACCTTACCCCGACCACAGTGCAGATTGCGATTATCCACAAACAGCGATGCAGTCATCTTCTTGATGAGATACTAAGAAGTAGACCAAATCAATGAAGCGAGGCTCAAAGTGAACAAATCTTCGAACTCTAGCTTCCTGATGAGACAATGAGAAGAAGGGCGAAGCAATAAAGGGTTAGCTTCCTGATGAGATACTGAGAAGTGGACCAAATTCGTCTTCCTTATGAGATACAGAGAAACAAATCAAGCCCACGCTCGATGTAAACAAATCTTCAAACTCCAGCTTCCAGATGAGACACTGAGAAGCAAGGCGAAGCAATAAAGGGTTAGCTTCCTGATGAGATACTGAGAAGTGGACCAAATTCATCTTCCTGATGAGATACAGAGAAGCGAATTGAAACAAACGACGCAGTCATCTTCCTGATGAGATATTGAGAAGAAGAGCAAATCAAACTCACGCCCGATGTGAGCAAATCTTCGAACCCCAGCTTCCTGATGAGATACGGAGAAGCAGGGCGAAGCAATAAAGGGTTAGTTTCCTAATGAGATATTGAGAAGTGGACCAAATTCGTCTTCCTGATGAGATACAGAGAAGTGAATTGAAACAAACAACACAGTCATCTTCCTGATGAGATATTGAGAAGAAGACCAAATCAAACTCATGCCCGATGTGAGCAAATCTTTGAACCACAGCTTTCTGATGAGACACTGAGAAGCAAGTCGAAGCACTAAAGTGGTTAGCTCCCTGATGAGATACGGAGAGGTGAACCAAATCCGTCTTCCTGATGAAACACAGAGAAATGGATCAAAACAAGTGATGCGGCCATCTTCCTGATGAGATACTGAGAAGAAGGCCAAGTCAATGAAACTAGACTCAAAGACTTCAGTGACGAATTCCAATCTCCTTGAAATTTCAAGAGAATGGAGTGAAATTACAGTAGCAAATTTTGTCTTTTTGAAATTGCTTAAGAGCAAGATGAAATCACAACATCAAAGATGTAGAGAAGCGGATGCAATGAAATTAAACGACAGACGTAAAGCAAAGGATGAACCAGTTGAAGAAAGAGCAACTAATAAATAGAACTTGACAAAATTGGGCTTTGTTTTGGGTGTTTGCTCTGTTCCTGTTACACAACAACGAGCAAAGAGGGGCAGCTGTTGAAACCCAAATCTTGACCGGGCCCAAACTCATTTTAAATTTATTATTAGGATTAAATTTGTTTAAAATTTTAATTTTAAATTTTAAATTTAAATTTAATTCAAGTTTTAATTTATTTTCAAATTTAAAATTATTATAAATTTAAAATAAATAAAGTTCAAATACAAAATGTCCAATTACAAAGCCCAATTGGGCCCAAAACCAAATAACCCAAAAGAACCCTAATTTGCTAAGTGTTACTGCTGTTGCCTCCATCTCAGCCAACCAGAAGCCACCACATCATCACCAAGTTGCACCACTAGCAACTTGCACTGCCACTAGCTGCTTCAATTGCCACTGCCACCGTCGAACCAGCAAAAAAAAAGAGAGAGAGGAGATTAGATGTACATTTAGTTGCATAGGACAAAAGAAAATTATTGTAAACATAGGCTATAAAAGCCGAATTTATTTCAGTTGTAAGGGTTGCATTTTGAATATTTAGAAATCAATATACATTATACACTAATATTTTTCGAAGATCAATACAAAGCAAAGTCACTCGAATAGTCACAAAGGCAACAAAAACAAATCCAAGCCGATTCAAAGACTCGGGCACGAAGGCATTCAGGTATCCCAAACATATACATTTATTATTATTTATTATAGTTAACTAAAACCCTTCATATCTGTACTATATATTAAATACATTAACTTCTTAGCTGTTATCATGCACTATTTTTTTGGTCATTTAAAGTATTAAATATTTGTTAATATTAATAATAAATGTGCTATTAATAATATTTATAATAATAATAATATTATTGACATTAATAATAATACATAGCTTTCTTAATGATCATTAATAATAATAAATATTTTGATAATAATAATAGTATTATTATTAACAATTATTAAATAAAAAAAACGAAAGGTTAGAGAACTTATCCTCGATCGGTTCTGCCGTCACCGGAGATTCGCACCAGAGTTCCCCTTGAATGCCGCCATCGCCTCGCCGTGCGTGGATCTGCACGAAGAAAGAACAAAAGTATAAAAAGGATTTTTTTTTAAAAACGGTTTCAAACAACAAGAAAAATTTAAAACCAAAAAAAGAGGGGTTCTTACCTTCGACGGAGGCGCGTGGCGCGTGGGAAGGAGAGGCGTTGACGGAGACATGATCGGACCGACGCACGTGACCAAGTGCGGCGATGACGCGCGGCCGCGGATGGAGGCGTGTGGCGGCTACGCGCGACGGATGGCGACCGGAATGACCGACCAGGGCATGGCCAGCCATGGAGGGGGGAGAGGATTTTTGGAGAGGTTTTGGGTTTTTTTTTTTGAAAAGGGGGTAGAAATGATTTTTTTTTTCTAAGGAATGACCTATTTATAGCCATCCAAAACGGTGTCGTTTTGGCATGGATTAAGAATGCTCAAAATGGCACCGTTTCACCTAATAACCCATGGCCGACCCGAAATCCGATCCGACCCGACCTGACCTTAGATCCACGTGTTTTTTAAAGGAGGGGTTATTTATGCGTTCGATCGTTTTGCTTTTTCTAAAATTTTCAATCAGGTCCTTTTTGCACTTTTAATTAATTTTAAATTGACCCAATGATTTTCATGGTTTTTCAATTTAATACCACGACCTTTTAAAAGCACTAGGAGATGCCGCGTGTCATGATTTTGGCTTATTTATGTATATAGTCCCTCTTATTGTTAATTTGTTTTAATTTAATCCTCAAATCGAGTTTTATTTAATTACAAAATTGACCCAAAAATTTTTCATGGATTTCAAACTGGTCCCCTGACTTCAGGATGCTTGAAGGGGCTGCCACGTGTCACCCTGTTTTTGGTTTTATTGCCCTGAAGGTCCCTAAACTATCTCAAAATTACCCTTTCACCCCCGAACTTCCAAAAATCCCATTTTTGACCTCGAAACTTCCAAAAATCCCATTTTTGACCCCAAAACTTCCAAAAATCCCATTTTCACCCCTGAACTTCCAAAAATCTCATTTTCACCCCCGAATCTTCCAAAAATCTCATTTTTGATCCCGAAACTTCCAAAAATTCCGTTTTCACCCTCGAGCATCCAAAAACTCCATTCTCAACCTTGAAACTCTCAAAATTACCCTTCTCAAAATTCCATTTTTAACCTCGAAACTTCTAAAAATTACCATTTTGGCCCCGAACGTCCAAAAACTCCATTCTCGACCTCGAAACTCTCAAAATTACCCTTTTACCCCCGAATGTCTAAAAATTCCATTTTTAACCCCAAATTTTCCCAAAACCATTTCACCCCCGAGAATCTGAAATTACCATTTTACCCTCGAGTATCCAAAAAGTCTCATTTTCAACTCCGATTGCATCATTTTTCTTTCTCATCAATATTTTCATTTAATTTTAAATTATTATGTACTCGTATTTTGCATTTTTTGATTTTTCGCAAATAATTTATCATCTTATTTATCTTACTTCGCGTTATTTAATATCCATTATTAACTGCTTATCCGTATTAAACTCGCATGCTTATTTTCAAAATTGTTTTTCATAAAAGCTTTAAAATCGAGGCAATATTCTTGTATTTTGAGTTTTGAAAATTTATGCCGTAACTCACTAGGTGTAATTTTTCTTCAAATCGAAATAATCAAATACCCTTAATCGAGGCAATATTTCCTTATCTTCGATTCTAAAATATTACGCCTTAACTTACTAGGTGCAACCTTTCTTCAAATCGAGATACTCAAATATCCTTTTCGTAAAAATTAAAAAAAGGGTTTTACAAAGGAAAGCTCGTTATTTCTAGATCTTGAAATGTCATGTCCTAACTCACTGGACGTAACTTTCTTCCTCGATCACTTTGAAGTAGTGGGATTTCCAAACAAACCCGATTTCTTTTAAACTTAACTCATGCATTCAAGGATCGTATTTTAGACTTTATTCAAGCTTTTAAATGTTACAAATTAAGCCCCGAAAATAATCAATACGGTACCAATTTTGGGCGTATGAGGGTGCTAATCCTTCCTCATACGTAACCGACTCCCGAATCTTTTTTTTTTTGGATTTTGAAGACCTACATGTTTTCAAAACGATTTTTTTAAAGCATTTTGTGGTGATCCAATCACACTGAATAAAGGATTGGTGGCGACTCCCATTTTTTTGATTTTTAAATAATTTCTCGAAACACGTCGTTTTCCAAAAAAAGGATGGTTTTGAAAACGATAATTCAGTTTCTATTACACTAGATAAGCAAAACAATCAACTTTTAAACGAGTTCAATGGTAGTAACAAAATTATAGTTATAGAATCATTCACGTTGCACATTTATCTGTTCAAATGATTCATCATATATTTTCCTATGGGAATGCATGGTATGTTCTTACAACAGTCGTATAACATATCATATGGCATTCAAAATCCTACCCTCAACCACTACACTCCAAATAGGGAGTTCCCCAAAACCCCCTATTCCTTTACACACCACTTATACATATAGGTGTAGAAAAGCCATCAAATGGTTGAGGATCCATAACCCCTTGCAGTTAAAAGTTGTTAGAAAAAGTCGTGGATACTGCGTATAAAAGTTGTAGTTGGAATTTGCTTAAGCTATAAATATACAAAGGGTACAAACAAGCTGCCTTATGGGTGAGGATCCACAACTCCTCGTAGATAAAAGCTGTCAGAGAAAGCTGTGAATACTCCGTACAAAAGTTACAGTTGGAATTTGCTAAGTTTTGAATAAACAACGATCAAACATATAAATGCAATAGAACTTTCATTTTTTTCCTGCTTTCATAATTCCCCGCCCCCATGCATATGCAAAATATACATATCTTATAGTTTGAACATTCAGAGATCATACAATGTTCCATCCTATAGCATATTCAATCCAATATTTATTACTATTCATAGGTTCGAACAATCATTCCTATGCAAATATTTTATATCGTATATCATGGCATCAATCACAAGTTCATGTCATAAAATCATAGAAAAAATCTCAAATTCATATCATCAAACATAAGCATATAGATCATAAAATCATTCTTCCATGTATTTATCTTCCCTATTCTTAATCCAGGACCAAATTGTAAAGTCTAGTTCACTAGATGATATTAAAATCCTAATCAAGGACTAAATTGCATTAGATAAGTATGGATTGGGTAAAACTAAAATTTCTAAGTTTCAGAGGCCACACGGTCGTGTGTCTAGGCCGTGTGCAAGCCTCCAAGTCATGTACGGGACTATTTGTGCGAAGGGGTGAAAGTGCATGGACCAAATGACCGTGTGACCAAGCCGTGTGCTAGGCCCCAGCCCATGTGCGAAGCGCGAGTAGGTGAGGAAACAAAGGGACACAATCGTGTGTCCCCCACGAACGGGCCACATGCCCGTGTGTGAGGCTATGTGTCTCACATGTGGGCCACATGCCCGTGTGATAGATCATATGTACCTTTAAATATTCGAATTTTGATCCAGTTTTCCGTAAAAAGTCACCCACCTTACTATTTCAAGACCTCAATTGACCACTCCACGTTCAAGCTTGTTGCAGACACTTACAAGGGTCAACCTCTGATGGAATTCAACGATCTAACAACTCAAGTTTCAACAATTTGGAGATGAACAAGGACTTTATTGAATTTTCAAAAGCTTTAGGAATTTTTTTTAGTAAAATGTAAAGGTTTTACAAGAGCTTTGAGGCAAAGAATAATGAGAGAAAACTAAGATATAGAGAGAGAGAGAGTTTAGGGTTTCAATTAATATAACAAATAGATAATTTTAGTAGAATTAGAAAAAGAAAATAATATAAATATAAAAAGGATAAGTTCTAGTAGGATTAGAAAATGATTAATTTTGAATTTCAAGTTAAGATAAGTAGTTAAAAAGATAATGAAATTTTAATTGTATTTGAATTATCTTTTAAAAAGGATAAGATATTATTTCAAATTAGAAGATAAAAATATATTAAATTCTAGTTAGGATTGGATTGGGGTGAATTTCAAATTTTTACAAATGTTTGGGGCATTATTATAGTTTTTCCAAAGTTTGAGGGCTTTATTGTAATTTTACTAAAGTTTGAGGGAGTTGCTATTATTTTACTAAAGTTGAGGGTGTTATTACAATTTAACTAAAGTTGAGGGCTAATGGGAAAATAGCCCATTGGTTTAAAAATCGCCAAAAATAAGAGAGAGTGGCATGGATAGAACCTAAGATCAGGAGGAAGGAACTGAGAAGACTCACCATTAAGCCAATGCCCACATCTTTACTTAAATCTTATACAAACAAGTACTTAAACCATATTAACTTAGGCTCTATAGGTGCAGAAAAATTAAAGAGGTAAAAAGAATCAAAATCATAAGACTTGAACCTAAGTTCTAAAGACTTCCTACTAGGTTTTAAATCAATAATGCTATATTTTGATTCTTAATAATTCTGAGAATTCTAACCCCTAATTTTTGGGATATTATACTTCACCTCAAAATTCGAGTTTCAATATTTAAAAATAAATTGAAATAAATCATAGAAGAACTTCACTATGAATCACATGGTAAATTTCCATTTTAAACACTTAAAAACTTTTACTTTATCTTTCTTTTGTAACAGACTTCACCTCAAAATTCAAGTTTTAATATTTAAAGATGAAATTGAAAAAATCATAAGATATAAAAACTTCACTATGCATCACATGGTAAATTTCTATTTTAACCTCTTAAAAATTTATACATTATCTTAAATTATGTAACAGCCTTCATCTCAAAACTCTAGTTTCAATGTTTAAAAATTAAATTGTAAAAAATCAAAAGCACAAGAACCTAGCTATGCAACATATTATTAAATTTCCATTTCAAACTCTTAAAAATTTATATTTTATCTTTTATTTCGTAACGTATTTCGCGTCAAAATTCAAGTTTGAATATTTAAAAATGAAATTAAAAAAATCATAAGACACAAGAACTCTTCTATGCATCACATGGTAAATTTTTATTTTAACCTCTTAAAAGTTTATACTTTATCTTTTATTTGACTTCACCATAAAATTCGAGTTTTAATATTTAAAAATAAAATTAAAAAGAAATCTTAAAAACACGTAAACTTCGTTATGTGTCACATGAATCTGTTAAAAAAGTAGGCAACCCAAAGTATCGAAGTAGGTGATGAAAAGAATGGAAATACAACATTTGTCAAACCCCTTAAATGCAATCATCAAACTTTATTATTGTAGTACTTTTTTTGTTTTCAAGATACTTACCAAATTGGGAAAACTTTAGTTCTACAAGGGTAAGTGTTATACAAAACCTCAACATATTAGCAATTTGATTTGTCCTCTACACTTACATAATAGCTATTTATCATTGATCCTGTAACAGATTTCGCCTGAAAATTCGAGTTTCAATATTTAAAAATGAATTTGAAAAAAATCATAAGACACAAGAACTTCTCTATGAACCACATGGTTAATTTCCATTTTAACCACTTAAAAATATATACTTTCTCTTTGATTCTATAATAGACATGGCCTCAAAATTCGAGCTTCAATATTTAAAATTGAAATTGAAAAAATTATAAGACACAAGAACTTCACTATGCATCCCATGGTAAATTTCCATTTTATCCACTTAAAAATTTATAATTTATATTAAATTTTATAACGAACTTCACCTCAAAATTTGAGTTTCAATATTTAAAAATGAAATTGTAAAAAATCATAAGACACAACAATTTCGCTATGCAACACATGGTAAATTTCCATTTTTAACTCTTAAAAATTTATATTGAATCTTTGATATCCTAACGGATTTCGCCTCAAAATTCGAGTTTGAATATTTAAAAATGAAATTGAAACAAATCATAAGATACAAGAACTCTGCTATGCATCACATGGTAAATTTCCATTTTAACCTCATAAATATTTATATTTTATCTTTAATTCCATAATAGACTTCGCCTCAAAATTCATGTTCTAATTTTTACTAATAAAATTTTAAAAAATCATAAAAACACGTGAACTTCACTATGTATCACAAGAATCTGTTAAAAAAGTAGGCAACACAAAGTATCCAAGTGGGTGGTGAAAAGATTGGAAATCCAACATTTGTCAAACCCCTTAATTGGAATCATTAAACTTTACTATTGTAGTACTAATTTTGTTTTCGTGATAATTACCAAATTGGGCAAACTTTAGTTCTACAAGGGTACATCTTTTTGATGCAGACGAAACTAACTAAAAATATGACTAAGGCAAGTGCACCTATCAATTAATAGTATAGTTACGGTGAGCACATATATTATTCCCATGAGGACTAAAAGTATTAGTAATAGTTATCTTCCTATTATTTAACCGAATAAAATGAAGTTATTGTTTAAAACTAAATTTAATTAAATTAATACTCTAAAAATATGAAAAAGAATAAATCACGAGATAACAAATGTTTAATACCAAGAAGCGAGATAATACCCAGGAAAGAATTCACCTAGATTTCATCTGCCATTATCATTCTGAATTCAATTTATTCACTTAGTACTTTGATCCGTAGAAATCCCTAAATTATGCTAATACCTCTATTCAAGCATAAACGCAACTGTCTCTATGTTGATTAATTGAAATTTCTTTCTAATTAAAACCCCTATTGTCGCATTAATTCGATCTATGGATTCTCTTATTAGATTTGACTCTAATCTGGTAGATTTATGTCGTCCTATTTCTAGGATTGCATGTAACTCCACTCAATTATGCTAGATCTACTCTTAAACAGGGTTTATTCCTCCACTGATTTAAGCATAAGAAACAAGAATTAATATTCTAGAAATACTAAATCAATAATTAAGCACACACAATTGAGAACAAAATCTAAGTATTTATTGCGAAAAAACAGAAATCAAATGACAGAATTCATCATAGGGTTCATCTCCCTAGGTATTTAGAAAATTAGTTCATGCTAACAAATAAAAATATTTCAAAGACAGTATATCCACAAGATGAAGAAAAACTCATGATAAAATCAAATGAAATTAAAAAGAGGTCTTCAATCTTGGTGGAAATCTGCTTCAAAATCGGCTTCAATGGTGTTTCCCAATTGTTTTATTGAATAATCTCTGACAACTTGCTTCCCTCTTATCATATCTGGTATATATAGGTCTTAGAATGCCCAAAAAAACCTAAAAATTACGCTTTTCCGCTTATTTGGAGTACAATTCGCGAAATCTACATGGTCTGGCACATGGCCGTGTTCCCAGCCCGTGTGGCTCACATGGCCATGTGTCTAGCCCGTGTGACTCCTAAAATCTACTCTTTTTGATCGGTTTTTGGTTGTTTTTCGCTCCCAAATGCTTTCCTAAGTATAGAAAAGAGAATTTAAATTATTATGAACATAAAATTCATCATTTTAAATCGACTAATCATCCAAAAAAACATTAAGAATGAGGCTAAAACATGTTACTTTTACCACTTATCACTTTTATAAAACCTCAATATATTGGCAAATTGGGTTATCCTCAACACTTACATAATATCTATTTATCTTTGATTCCGTAACGGACTTCACCTCAAAATTTGAGTTTCAACATTTAAAAATGAAATTGAAAAAAATCATAAGACACAAGAACTTCTCTATGAATCACATAGTAAATTTCCATTTTAACCACTTAAAAAATTTATACTTTCTTTTTGATTTGTAACAGAGTTCACCTCAGAATTTGAGTTTCAATATTTAACAATGAAATTAAAAAAATCTTAAGACACAGGAACTTCGCTATGAATAACATGGTAAATTTCCATTTTAACCTCTTAAAATTTTTACTTTCTCTTTGATTCTATAAAAGACTTCACCTCAAAATTCGAGTTTCAATATTTAAAAATAAAATTGAAAAAACACATAAGACACAAGAACTTCGCTATGCATGTCATGGTAATTTTCCATTTTAAACTCTTAAAAAATTATATTTTATCTTTGATTACTTAACGGATTTTGTCTCAAAATTCGAGTTTGAATATTTAAAAATAAAAATGAAAAAAAATCTTAAAACAGAAGAAGTCCGCTATGCATCACACTATAAATCTCCATTTTAAGCTCTTAAAAATGTATACTTTATCTTTGATTCAATAACAAACTTGGCATCAAAATTTGAGTTTTAATATTTAAAAATAAAATTGAAAAGATATCATAAAAACACATAAACTTCGCTATGTATATCATGAATCTGTTAAAAAAGTTGGCAACCTAAGTATCCAAGTGGGTGGTGAAAAGATTGGAAATCCAACATTTGTCTAATCCCCTAATTGCAATCACCAAACTTTATTATTGAAGTGCAAATTTTGTTTTCATGATAATTACCAAATTAGGCAAACTTTAGTTCTACAAGTGTAGGTCATTTACTAAACCTCTACATACTATTTATCATTTATTCAGTAATGGACTTCGCCTCAAAATTTGAGCTTTAATATTTAAAAATGAATTTGAAAAAAATCACAAGACACAATAACTTCTCTATGAATCACATGGTAAATTTCCATTTTACCCACTTAAAAATATATACTTTCTCTTTGATTCTGTAGCAGACTCGACCTCAAAATTGGAGTTCCAATATTTAAAAATGATATTGAAAAAATCATAAGACACAAGAATTTCACTATGCATCGAATGGTAAATTTCCATTTTAACTTTTAAAAATTTATACTTTATCTTAAATTTTGTAAAAGACTTCGCCTCAAAATTCGAGTTTCAATATTTAAATATTAAATTGTAAAATATCATAAGACACAACAATTTCGTTATGTATCACATGGTAAATTTCCATTTTTAAATCTTAAAAATTTATATTTAATCTTAGATTCCTTAATGGATTTCACCTCCAAATTCGAGTTTAAATATTTAAAGATGAAATTGTAAAATATCATAAGACACAAGAACTTCGCTATGCATCACATGATAAATTTTCATTTTTAACTCTTAAAAAACTATATTTTATCTTTGATTCTATAATAGATTTCTCCTAAAAATTTGTGTAACGCCCCAATAATTCGAGTGATATTTTTTTGATTCTATCAATTAATATGTACATGTTTCAGTGGTTTAGAGCTTAATTGGTGTGTTTGGGGTGAGAGGTTTGAGTCACTTTCGTTTTTTTAAGTGTCCATTATTTCCTTTATTTGAACCTTAGTCTTTGAATACTTCATTTAAGTTTATTGCTGTGTCGAGATGTGACAATGATTAGTCTAATGGTTCAATGATTAAGTAATTGTGTACTCTTTGATCTTGTATATGAGGAATATTTTCATGCCTAGATGTAAATGAATTATTTTGTTTTTAATTAAGTAGATACTTTAAAAGAAAAGTTCCCTCTTCCACTACTTCTATTTTTTTTCTCGTTTTTGTTCTTCTCTGTTCTTCGTTCATTCCTTTTTGGTTTAGATCATTGTTCATTCCTTTTTCTTTTTGCTCGTGGTTGTGTAATTTTCGGATTGTGTTTTTCTCTAGATGATTCTAATTGTATAGGGTAAGACTTCGCTATCAATTCGCTTGTTATCAAGGATTTGTTAGTCAAATTGGGGTTTTGACATTAATCATCTTTGTCAGAGTGTAACTATTTTGGGGCATGTCTTGTTAGTTGGTTTGTTGTAGGGGACATTCGAGAAAAGATTAACAATCCTCCAGCCTCTTAGGTCAAATTATTGCAGTAGACTTGTGGGTAAGTCTTAGTTTTATCTGGAATTTCGTCGAAATTCTCGACACGTTCGTTGGTTGTTAATTAAGAGCTTCTTTCGATTTAATTGTGTTTTTGGCCTCTGTTGATTCGCTTTTATGTCGTGGAGTCTCTGCTGTTGCTTTATCTTCGACTTTGTATCAGGTGGGTATCGAAAACCCAATTTTTGTTTTGAATTTGGTCACCGGAGTCATGGCTGGCGACGTTGCACAGTCCTGTGCCAAGCCGTGTGGTAAGTCATGTGAGCCACACAGCTGTGTGGTAAACCATGTAACTCACTAACTTGTGACACCCGGCCAGTGACATGGGCGTGTGTCCAGGTCGTGTGTGTACTAATTGCTATAAGGCTGGCATGGGTCAGGGACACAAGCATGTGTCAGACCGTGTAACTCACTGTTTGTGAATTAGGGTCACACGGGTTGATACATAGACATGTGTTTAAACTGTGTAACTCATTGTTTCAGAAATAGAGTCACACGGGCATGTGTCGGGCCATGTGGACCAAGAATCGAGATTTCTTCTTAAGGCCGTAAGCGTCGTTCGAAACGAATAAAGGCCTTCCATAGGGTCTGTATGATCTGAACTAAACTTTATAAACTGCAGTTCTGTGATCTGAGACTGAGTACTGAATATTTGTACGTGTATTAAACGTGATAATCGTTATGGGTATTGAGATGTGCTGTTTTAGTGTAATCTGTATCTGAATAACCGCATGTCCATCCTTATTATCTATTATCTAAATTTTCATTTGCATTGGGTAGGAATTATGTAAAGGAGGAAGTGTTCTGTTTCGAACCAGTGGCTAAGCCACCAATATCTGTTATACGAATCTGACGAATTACCGTAATCTAATCTAGAAGATAGTCTGCAATTATTGAACATGTCATATCGGCACTATGTGGTGGGTAGGGCTGGATGGGTGTTAAATATTCTATTTGGTGTGTTGAGTTGGTCGAAGATGGTGTGTAGTAGATGGGGTAGGAAAACTGCATCTGTTCTGTAGATGAAAATGATTTGTTGTTATATGTTTTGATCTGATAAATTGAACAGAATGTTATCTGAATCTGACTTTGAGAATTTTCTGGTTTACTCGTAACTCTGTTTGAATATATAATTATTATCTTAGTGGGTTGTCAACTCATTTTGCCTGTTAACTACATTACAGGTAACCCACAGATTTGATCGGGTTAACGCATCGGGAGGTCGGTCACCCTATTTTTTTGTTATTATTATTATTAGTAGTAGTATATTTTCAGTGTTTTCATGAAATTTGACCTTCTAAGATAATAACTCTTAGATTAAGGTTTATGCTTATCAAATTTCTTATTTGGGTTTGGAAGATTTTAAAACTAAGTTTCAAAAGTTGGATTTTCTTTAAGAAATGATTGATGTAGCTCTTCAGACTTGGTCTTGCTGTCTAGGTCGGGTATGGGCTATTACAATTTGAATTTGAATATTTAAAAATGAAATTGAAAAAAATATCATAAGACACAAGAACTCCACTATGAATCACATGGTAAATTTTTATTTTAACCTCTTAAAAGTGTATAGTTTATCTTTGATTTCGTAATAAACTTTGCCTCAAAATTTCAGTTTTAATTTTTAAAAATAAAATTAAAAAGAAATCATAAAAACACGTAAACTTCACTATGTATCACATGAATCTATTAAAAAAGTAGGCAACCCTATAAAACCAAGTGCGTGGTGAAAAATTGGAAATCCAACATTTGTCAAGCCCCTTAATTGCAATCATCAAACTTTATTACTATAGTACTAAATTTGTTTTCAAGATAATTACCAAATTGGGCAACCTTTAGTTCTTCAAGTGTTGGTCTTTTGCAAAACCTCAACATATTGGCAATTTGGGTTGTCCTCGACACTTATATAATATCTATTTATCTTTGATTTCGTAATGGACTTCGCCTCAAAATTTAAATTTCGATATTAAAAATGAAATTGAAAAAATCATAAGACACAAGAACTTAGCTATGAATCACATGGTAAATTACAATTTTAACCACTTTAATATTTATACTTTATCTTTGATTCTGTAACAAACTTCACCTCAAATTTTGAGTTTCAATATTTAAAAATGAAATTGAAAAAATTCATAAGACACAAGAACTTCGCAATGCACAACATAGTAAATTTCCATTTTAAACTCTTAAAAAATTATATTTTATGTTTGATTTTGTAACGAATTGTAACACCCTAAACCCGACCTAAAAGAAAACTAAATATAGGATGTCACCCAACACCACTGAAAGTCATATCACAGAAGAATCATATTACATAAATCAAGTCTTAAAACTTACGACAATGTGCTATATAAAATAAGAAACACGTAACCAAATATAATCTCCAAAATAAGTTTCCACACGCATATGCAAAAGTAGTCCTAACATAAAGTTCGAAAGCAATACGCAAGGTCACTTAAACCAAAGCGAAATAAATCCGAATGATGACCGAGTCCCCCATCCACTGGTCGTTAGTTCCGAGAAGGATCTGAAATTTCATTAGTCTAATCAGTAAACATACAATGAAACTTTGTAAGTAATTATAAAGTTCAGAGTATAGAAATAACTCAAGTATCTCCAGCAGATCAATTAATGTAATCAGATATCTTAAACAGATACAGAGATCGTTCTAGATTCAAATTCAGTTACAAATATAGATATAGTTTATGCAAATCTCATCCCTTACACATTATCTCCTTCCAGCCCAACATACCAATATCTAACCCTACACACCATATAGTGTCGGTATGACACGTCGCAGTGTTGCCAGTTTCACTTCTAAATCAGATAAAATCTCAAGTGAATTGAGCACTGAAATAGTTCAGATAACTTCCTTCAATCACAATCACAACCCAAACCCCATGTAGATGCAGAACAGATATCAGATCTATACAATCCAGTTTCACACATATATGTATACATGTACGTGTCTCATATATATCATACAATGTTAATACGCAAATAATCAGTTACAGATACTCAGAATCAAATTTCAATAATACGCAGTATCATTCACAGCTTAGTTTAGATCATACAAGTTTTACGGTCAACCTACAGTCGCTCCAAACAGAATTTACAAACAAAACATGGTCCACACGAGCATGTGTTGGCCTGTGTGTAACACACGGTCTGACACACGCCCGTGTGACTGGCTCGTGTGACCATTGTACATGTGATTTCAAAACAGTATATTCACACAATCTGACACACGCCCTTGTGCCCAACCCGTGTGTCCCCAAACAGTATACACACATGGTCTAACCCACGCCCATGTATCTAGCCTATGTGTCCCCACACGGTCCGACACATGCCCGTGTGTCCCCTGTACTTTAATTCACAAAATAGTATGTACACACAGTCTGGCGCACACTCGTGTACCCAACCCTTGTGTCTCATGTACATTAATTCTCAAAATAGTATGCACACACGGTCTGGCACACGCTCGTGTGCACTCTGCAGTTCATTTTAGTGGCACACAGCTTGGACACATGTCCTTGTGCCTTCGAACAGTAGCGTTTTGGGGAAAAACTACAGCAAAAAAAGCCAAAGAAACTAAAGGGCCTCATTACCCACCTGTAATACGACGAAATAAGAGTCCTCAATTGTTGTTTCCAAGCCTAAACCAAATTAAAAGCACTTAATTTAACAATTAATTAGCAAGGCACACAATTAATCAACAACCAAAGTTTGTCGAAATCTTTGAAACACAACTCAAAATGAACTAACGTCCTCAACTTTGCATGACTATACCAATCACGAACCGTCCATGTTAGGAAGATCGCTACCTTTAAGCCTTTCCCCTAAAATGTAAAAATAAAGTTCACCAGCAAGAAATCAACTGAAAAGAAAAGGAAAGTTTACTTTTCTTTTGAAAGAAAAATTGCACGACAACAATAGAATTTCAACACAAATTTGTGAATTAACCTTTCAATCAAAGAATAAAACGATTTATGCAACGTTCTACTCGTAACAACAACAACAATGGTAAAGAAAGAAAGGATTCGAAGCCCCCAAATTCAGTAACAAGAAGAAGAAAAAGAAAAAAAAAGGAAACTAACATTGAGGAAAGACGTTCAAATTTTAAGGAAATATAAATTTAAAAAAAAATATCACTCGAACATAAAACATATTCGCATTACATATAAGCTGAGATTCAAACACTTGATTAAAGGACAGACAGACAGATAAATGCATAACCATTGAACCACTAGGCTCATCATTGACACAACAACGCACAGAAGTCAATTTAAGTGGCAGTTCCAAAGCCTATAGCTCAGAAAAAGAACATAGAATTTAAAAAATACGAGTCAAACCTTAGATCTCAAATAAACAGACAGAGTACATAACCACAAAAGTAGAGACAAATTTGTTGACATGACTCATATGGAAAGGTTTAAAATTTTGGGGTGTTCCACTGATTTTGCCTCAAAATTCGAGTTTGAATATTTAAAATGAAATTGAAACAGACCATAAGACACAAGAACTCCACTATGCATCACATGAAAAATTCTCATTTTAACCTCATAAAAATTTACGCATTATCTTTCATTCCGTAAGAGACTTCGCCTCAAAATTTGAGTTTTAATATTTAAAAATAAAAATAAAAATAAATAATAAAAACATGTGAACTTTATTATGTATCACATGAATCTATTAAAAAAATAGGCAACCCAATGTATCCAAGTGGGTGGTCAAAAGATTTGAAATCCAACATTTGTCAAACCCCCTAAATGTATACAAGGGTAGGACTTTTACACAACCTCAGCATATTGGCAATTTTGGTTGTCCTCAATAGTTACATGATAGCTATTTATCTTTAATTTTGTAACAAACTTCGCCTCAAAATTAGATTTTTAATATTTAAAATAGAAATTGAAAAAATTCATAAGACACAAAAACTTCGCTATGAATCATATGGTAAATTTCCATTTTAACCTCTTAAAAATTTATTCTTTAGCTTTGATTTTGTAACAAACTTCGCCTCAAAAATCGAGTTTCAATATTTAAAAAAGAAATTGAAAAAAATCATAAGACACAAGAACTTCACTGTGCATCACATGGTAAATTTTCGTTTTAATCTCTTAAAATTTTATACTTTATCTTAAATTTTGTGATGGACTTTGCCTCAAAAATCAAGTTTCAGTATTTAAAAATTAAATTGTAAAAAATCATAATACACAAGAACATCGCTATGCATCACATGGTAAATTTCCATTTTAAACTCTTAAAAATTTATATTTATCTTCGATTCTGATATTTCGCCTCAAAATTCGAGTTTGAATACTTAAAAATGAAATTGTAAAAAATCATAAGACACAAGAACTCCTCTATGCATCACATGATAAATTTCCATTTTAACCTCTTAAAAGTTTATACTTTATCTTTGATTCCGTAACAGACCTTGTCTCAAAATTCGAGTTTTAGCATTTAAAAATAAAATTAAAAAGAAATCAGAAAAATTCCTGAACTTTGCTATGTTTCACATGAATCTGTTAAAAAATTAGGCAACTCTATGTATCCAAGTGGGTGGTGAAAAAATTGGATATCCAACATTTTTCAAACCCAAATTGGTCAAACTTTTGTTCTACAAGGTAGGTCTTTTACAAAACCTCAACATATTGGCAATTTGGGTTGTCCTCAACAGTTACATAATAGCTTTTTATCTTTGATACTGTAACGGACTTCGCCTCAAAATTCAAGTTTCAATATTAAAAAATGAAACTATAAAAAATCATAATAGACAAAAACTTCGCTATGAATTTCTTGGTAAATTTCCATTTTAACCACTTACAAGTTTATCTTTGATTTTGTAATAGACTTCACCTCAATATTCGAGTTCAAATATTTAAAAATGAAATTGAAAAAAATAATAATAAGACAATGTAACACCTTGTAATTTAGGAGATTAGAATAATTAGGTGTTATTGTATTAAAACGAATTTTGATTAAGAATTCTAATTTGAAAATAGGATTTTTAATTAAATTAGGACCTAATTGAAAAAAAGAGTAAAAATAAATTAAAATATTAACAATGAATCTTGATTATGAGTATTAATTATTATAAACTAAAATAGGAATGTATTAGAAACTATAAAGTTAAATAAGTTAAATAATTGATTAAAAGTATAAGCTAATAAAGAATAGATAAGTTAAGCACGAAATAGATATGTACAATTAAGTGTCTAAAATTAATAATAATTGAGTCTTAGCATTAGCGGTTAAGAGCTTAATAAATTACCTAGAAAGTCAAGTTTCAAACTCACTCTTTGCATTTTTCCCTTATAGTTTTCAAGCAATTAAGGATGAGAACCAAGTTAGTATAAGAGTTAAATATGGCAGAAAAAAATATGATATGAGCTTTAGTTTAATGGTTAAACTTGCTCTTTTGTCCTAGCACATTTAGGTTCAAGTCACGACAGAATAGATTAATTACAAAAACAACCCTCTAAAGTTTGCCTAATCTTGTCATTTAATCCTTGTCTTAATCATAATAGGATTTTGATTATCTTTTTCAAACTTATCTAGAATTCATATCTTATCCTTTTTCAAAATTCAAATAAAAATTTTATTATCTTTTTAACTACTTATCTTAGTTTAAAATTCAAATTAATCCTTTAAAAATCCTAACTAGAATTCAAATTTCTCTTTTTCAAATCCTAATAGAATTTATCTTTCTTATTTCTAATTATTAATTATTATTTCCCATTAGTTATTTTATCATATTAAAACCTTAAACTCTCTCTCTATATATATCCTAGTTTTCTCTCAAAATTCTCTATTTCAAAACTCTTTTAAGCCCTTAAGTTTTGCTGAAAAATATTCTTTAAATTTTTGAAAATTCAATCAAGTCCTCATCCATTGTTCTTCTCCAGATTATTGAATTTCAAGTCAGTAGATTGTTGATTTTTTGTCAAGATCGACCCTTGTAAGTGATTGAATCGAGATTGAACGAAGGGAATCGCTTGAGACCTCGAGAAAGTCAGGTGTGTTCTTTTATGAAAAATCAAGTCAAATTGTGTCTAGGTTTAGGCCCACACGACCATGTATCACCATTTTACAGATTTTATAGTTCTGCCACTATTTTCCAAAACTTTACAGTTTCGCCACTGGTTTTCCAGATTTTATAGTTCTACCACTAGTTTTTCATATTTTACAGTTATGCCACAATTTTCCACAATTTTATAGTTTTACCAATGGCTTTCCAAATTTTACAGTTCTGCAACTATTTTTCTAGATTTTACAATTTTGCCTTTTTTTTAAATTTTTTGTTTTACCTAGATTTTACAGTTCTGTCATTATTTTTCATATTTTATATTTTTGCCACTATACTTCAGAAAAACTATAGTTTTACTATAACCATAATTATTTTATGCAAATTAGCCCTCGAATAGGTTTTTAATTGGCATCTAGAGAATTGGATTATACAATTATGTCTCGGATTAGGAATAGGACATATAAATACATGGATGAATGATTTTATGATTTATATGCTTATAATTAATGACATGAATTTGTGAATTGCTTTATGATTTTATGATTTATGACATAACTTGTGATGATACTATGATCATTGACAAAATATGATTACACAAGAACGATTATTTAAATTTGTGAATGATAATAGATATATGATTATGCTAAATGATATGCATGCCTGATATACGTTTCACTCATTGATAAGTTTTTGTTATAATATGGAACATTGAATGATTACTGAATGTTCAAACTATAAGATCTAATTATTTTTCATACTGATAACTATTGAAAAGAGTTATAATTCATACTCTTAGACTTAGTTAATTGCTTGTACTTAAATAAATTTAGCTTCAATTTAGGTAATTGTATAATCATTTTCAATCAATCAAGCATGCATATGAGAACTTTGGATGGTGGTTACTTTATTGTATCTTTACTTTTAATCATTTGAGGAAAGGTTTTATGTGGCTGAATGGTAGGCTTAAGGAATAAGGACAACTGGGAATGGAGGTTTGCTGAGGCATTTTGAGGGGTTGCCATGACAATGCTAAGGAAGAAAATTACAAACACACAGTCAGCAAATGAACCACTCAACAACTGGTCCCCCCCACATGTACGTTAATGAAGAAAATTCACCTCAAAATTAGGGAAAGCAATCATTGGTTGACGACTATTACCCTAGAGATGAGACCAAGTATAAAAGACAAAAATAAAGGAAAAAGGAGCAGCAAGAAAAGAAGGGAGAAACATACGGCTGACTGCAATTCTATGAGCTTGGATAGAGATCTCATTGCAACAAGGAGGACAAGTGAGCTGCTGAAAGCTTTAGTTAAGAGAAACAATAAGGAGTCAAGCCTGGAATTTGTGTTTTGTAACCTAGATTTCTTCCTCTGCATTTTGGTATAATTTTTCTATTTTAAACTGATAATGATGACGATTAGGAAAAACTTTAATTGGTGCAACCTAACCATGAGCTAACTTAATACAACTTGGGATTGCTTTGGAGGATGTTTAAACTTTGATTAATGTCTATGGTTTATGTTAATGCTTTACCCAATGGATGTGTTTGTTTAAATGCTTTATAGAGTCTTGAGTGAAATACTCGTGTAAAGTCTAGAAATAGAGCTTTACCTTATACGATTTAAAGGTTGTGCTTTAGTAGTGATCACTATTCCTGAGCCTATAGACGTATAGTGTTTTAAGGGTGAGTGATCCTTAGTCTCGCCTTCGACAGAGGTAAACCACTTTCATACCCAATTGAACATTAATATCTTCCATAGTTTTGCCATGGCATTGTTCAATGGTTACATCAGACCCTTAACTAATCTTAACCATTACAATCAATATTCCAACCTTACTGAAGTTCTTAGTACGCTTGCTTGATTCGTTGCAATTGCAATTCATGTTAGTATACTTTATTACTCTTATTTTTGTTGCGTTAATCTCATTTTAATTTCAGCAACTATCATTCAACACATTTAACTTCTAAAGTCAGTTGTGATAATTTAGATAAAGTGCACTGTTAGAATTGAGTGACTTGAATCATTGTTAAAATAAAATACAGTGGTAAAATAAAATAAAAGTAAAATCCATATAGAACTACACTTTTTTATTTTATTTTAATTAGAATAAGGTTTTTCAACCTTACTACACTTCTTTTATTTGACTTTGATTAGAATAAGGTTTTTCAACCTATAAATAGATATAGTCTAAACTCCTATTGTATCATTCGATTTTCGACATTAGTGAATTTTCTTCTCCTCTACTTGTGGTTTCTACCTGAAAGGGTTTCCACGTAAAATCTGTGTGTCCTTTCTCTTTTTCATTTTCTTTGCAATACTTCTTCATTGTTGATGTTTAAATTTAATAAATTGGTATCGAGAGCTTTTCGAGTTGCTTGTCTTAATCACGGTAATGGTGACATTGAAGTATGATATTCCATTGTTAGATCGCAACACCAAATTCGCGTTGTGGCAGGTAAAGATACAAGCAATTCTTATGCAGATGGATTTGGAGGATGCCTTACTAGGGTTGGATAATATGTATTCGACTTTTACGGATGAAGAGAATAAGCGTAAAGATCAAAAGGCATTAATGTAATTACAACTGCATCTGTTGAATGAAATTCTATAGGATGTGTTAAAAGAGAATACCATTACTGTATTATGGGCAAAATTGCAGCAGTTATGCATGTTGAAAACCCTAACCAGCAAATTGCATATGAAGCAACGTCTTTATTCTCATTGTTTGGAGGAAGGTGCATCTGTGCACGAACACTTGAATGTGTTTAAATAAATTGTCTCTTATTTAGAGGCTATAGAGGTTTAGTATGATAAAGAGGATTTAGGTTTAATTCTCCTTTGTTCATTGTCACCGTATAATTCAAACTTTAGAGATGCAATCTTGTATACTCACAAATCTCTTACAGTGAATGAAGTCTATGCTTCCTTAGCCTTGTATGACAAGATGAAGCATCTTATGGTTGGATTTGACTTTTAGGGAGAGGGTCTCATTGTCCAAGGGAGACAAGAACAAAACTGATGATAATGGTAGGAGGACACAAGAACGAAATCCCCGCAGTAAATCTAAAGGTAGATAGAAATCTTCAAACAGAAATAAAACTTGTAACTCCTAGAAAAAGAGAGGGTGCATTAAGAAAGAGTGCAAAAAGTTGCAAAATAATAACAAAAGGGAGTTAGAGAATCTAAAGGGAAAATAACTAGAACAATCCAGTGAAGCTGATGTAGCAGAAGACTACAATGATGGTGACTCCTATTGCTTCTGTCGATAATTCTTAAGTGAGCGAGAACTGGATCCTCGATTCTAGTTTCACCTTCCATATGAGTCTCAATCAGGATTGGTTTACAACATATGAAGTTGTGTTTGAAGGTGTTGTTTTGATGGGAAACAATGCTTCATGTAAAATCGCAAGTGTTGGCACAATCAAAATTAAGATGTTCGATGGAGTTGTCAAAACACTTAGTAGTGTTCGACATGTACCAGAATTGAAGAGGAATTTGATTTTGTTAAGTACTCTTGATTTGAAGGGGTATAAGTACACAGTTGAAAGTGGGGTTTTATAGATTAGCAAGGGCTCCTTATGATGAAAGGGTAGAGAAAGACTACCAAGTTATATATCTTGCAAGGTTCAATTGTTATTGGTGATGTAGTAGTTGCTTCCTCTTTCTTGTCAGATGACGATGTCACTAGAATTTCACATATGTGTCTAAGGCATATGATTGAAAACGACATGGTACAATTGAGCAAGAGAGGACTTCTTGATGGGCAAGGCATTAACAACTTAAAGTTCTGTGAGCACTACATTTTTTGGAAGAAAAAGAGAGTTCGATTCACTAAAGGAATCCATAACAAGATGGGAACGTTAGATTATATTCATTTTGAACTTTGGGGACCATCTAGAGTGCCTTCGAGAGGTGGAACAAATTATTTACTAACTCTTATTGATATTTTTCTAGAAAAGTTTGGGCATTCTTCCTGAACCAAAAAATGATGTGTTTTCCGCATTCAAGTCTGGAAATGTGTTTTTCCTAGTTATAAGGCTGATGTAAAAGGGTATAAGTTATGATGTCTTGAAAATAGAAAACTTGTGATTAGTAGAGATGTTATTTTTGATAAAACTGCTATGCTACTGGAACGATGAAAATATATAGACTTTTTCATTCCCTTTTTAACTCAAATTCATGTCAATTCTTAGTAATTAATGTCAAAAAATACAATTTAATTATAAAATAATTAATTTATGCTAAAATTTCCAACATATTGAATTTTAATTATTTTTTATAAATATTAAGCATGAATTTGGTGATTTTTTGACAATTTTGCACAATTGGTAAAAATCGGTCGGGTAGACACTACCGACAGCTTGAACTGTTGAGGGAATTTTTACACTGAGTCAATGAAGAGCTAAGAAGAATATTTTTCCAGCCAAGGTTGGTCCAATATGAAGAAAAATTATGCTGTATAATTATATTTTTAATTAAATTAATTTGGGTTAAAAATAATTTATAAAGACTGAAGCAAAGTGGCTCAAAGTGCATGCAACCGAGGATCGAACCACCTTGACTTGAGTAGCCCATGTGCCATCCAAATGCTGACAAATTCAGTTGATTAAGTTGACTTTTCAATCTTGAAAATCATACCCTAAAGTTTCCCTAAATCCTATTCAAACCTCTCCAAGTTTGGTGATTTTAAATATTTGCCCTAAGCCAAATTTAGCAAAGTTTGAACTTGTTAAACTTTGCCCATGCATGGTCGGCCAACGGATGATATAGTCCCCAACTCTCACCTATAAATATCACCCTCACTCACCTCATTTTCCACACCAATTCACTCTATTCTTTCTTCTTTCTCTCATTTGCTCTCTAGCCTTCCATCCCATTTTCCCTTCCTTTCCCTTATCGATTTCCCCTCTTGGAAAAAGAGTGGTTCTTCAGCCCCTGAAATAGCTTTGTTCAGTGTTCATCAGAGACCTCGATCTGGGAAGAATCGAGCAAGAATGACGAAGAACGCGAAAGTAGTTCTTGAGAAATCGTCGGATTTAATCCTATTCTTTTTTCTCTTATAGATTCTTGATTGTTATTATGATGAATGCTATTATGAATGTTATTGTTTATTTAACTAAAATGGCTTAAATTTCTTTAAGTGTTTAAGTGTTAAGTTGATTGCGTTGATTGCTTGATTATTTATGAATCATGTTTATATTATTATAGGCCCTGAATATTCTGTTTAATTAAATATTATCATGCTTAAGTTATTATACATTACCCTTGTGATATAACTATTGAATTAATCATTTAAGCAAATTGGAATTGTGATTAAGGACACACTATTTAGTTTGTGCATGCTTAATCTTCTAAGGAAGCTGAGGGTTAAAATTGTGATAGTATTGGAGAATACACAGTCTTGCACAACTTGCAGGATTTTTGTGATTAAATTGTTTCAGTATAGGTGTATGTTGTTACTTCACCTGATCCTTTACTTATGAATTTAATTTAGTCGGACGTATTGGCATAGGTGTATGTTCAAGAGATAAATTGATTTCATAAAGTATGTATGTGCTATAACACATTTACTTATTAAAGATTTGTTTAGTCGGTCATATTGGCATAGGTGTATGTTCAAGAGATAAACTAATTTTTGTAAGCAATGTTGTTCATAAGTTAGTAGAATACCAGGTTGCTTATTTTATGACAAATACGAACATGATTTAGATTTAATTAAGTAATTAAAGCAATTAACCTAACACATTTATGTCATATTGGTTAAACCTTAGAAATCATGCATTGGAATTTAATATAATTTATTTTGTTTTTATTATTAACTTAGATTAACTTATTTTAGATTAAAACTCTTCACAAATATTATATTTTATTTAACCAATTTATTAATTAAATATTTCATAAATACTTTTCCTATCACAATCCCTGTGGGTATGATACTCAACATTACTTGTCACTTTATTACTTGAATATGATTGTGTACACTTGCACATTTTCATCGTTCCAAATTTCTGGCGTTGTTGTCAGGGACTATCAAAAAATTATTTGTGAAACTATTTGTTTTACATTTTGGTTTAAACTTTTTTATCTAAATTTTAACTTATTTTTTTATTATTTCAGGTGTTTATGAGTATTGACCGAATTATCGACTTACTCCTAGTGGACCCCTGAAATTGAACAGACCTTTCGAGAGAGAAGAATACAAGCATCTCAAAGAAGGACTGAAGAGATGAATTTCAAGAACCAGAATCAAGGAAACGGAGCTACCTAACTTATTTCTTAAATACTCTTCTAATAAAGAAAACAAAAGCAAGTGAAATTTCAGATTGATCCAGTATCTATAATAGGTTGACTCATTAAGTTAGTATAGAAATTCAAGAGCCACTCCTTCACCACAATATTCTCTTGTCAAAAACAGAACTAGAAGAGAGATTAAACCTCCAAAGAGGTATGTCGAGGCTGATCTAGTTGTGTATGAGATATATATGGAAATCAAAAGTCATCTGCTTATTTCGAGGCAATTAGCTGTGAAGGCTCAGAAAAGAGGATGTTTTCCATGAAAGAAGAGATGGGATCACTCCATAAGAATAAAACGTGGGACCTAGTGAAGCTTCCAAAGGGTAAAAAGGTTGTTCATTGTAAATGGGTGTTCAAAAGGAAAGAAAGGATTCCATGAATTGAAGAACTCAGATATAAAGCAATGTTTGTTTCAAAAGGTTGCATTCAGACTCTCGATGTAGATTTTACAAACGTATTTTCTCCAGTTGTGAAACATAGTTTGATTCGAGCCATGCTTGGTATTGTGGCTATGTATGATTTGGAGTTTGATCAGTTAGATGTAAAAACAATGTTCTTGAATGGAGAACTTGAGGAAGATATTAACATGCAACAACCAGAGTGTTTTATAGTCTCTGAAAAGGAGGACTATGTTTACTTGTTGAAAAAGTTCCTTTATGGTTTGAAACAGTTACCAAGGCAGTGGTACAAGAGGTTTGATTCATTTATAACTACCCATGATTTCAAAAGAAGCAGCTTTGACAGTTGCATTTATTTTAAGAAGAATAGTGATGGTTCATTTGTATATGTACTCCTTTATGTTGATAGCAGTCAAAGATAAAGTAGAGATAAGAAAGGTCAAAGCCCAACTTAGTGAAGAATTTGATGAAAGATTTGGGAGCAGTAAAGAAGATGCTTGGGATGGAAATTCTCAAAGATAGAAAAACATGTAAATTGTACCTAAGTTAGAAATGGTACATTGAGAAAGTTCTTTGTAGATTCAATATGCAGAGTGTCAAGCCTGTTAGTACTCCATTAGCAGCCCACTTGAGAGTTTCATCAGATTTATCTCCATAATCAGATGATGAGATTGACTTCATGTCACATGTTCCATATTCTAGTGCAATAGGATCTCTCATGTATGCTATGGTTTGCGCACATCCATATTTATCATATGCAGTCAGTATAGTTAGTAGTTACATGGTGAATCTCAATAAAGAACATTGAAAAGCAGTTTAATGGATTTTGAGATACTTACGAGGTACTACTGATGTTTGCTTACAATTTGGAAGATCTAAAGATGGAGTCATTGGGTATGTTGGTGCTAATTTTTTTGGAGACCTTAATAGAAGAAGATCTCTCATAGGGTATTTCTTTATAATTGAGAGTTGTGCATTCAGTTGGAAAGTCACTTTGCAAAATACAGTCACTTTGTCTACCACTGAAGTTGAGTACATGGCGATTATTGAGGCTTGTAAAGAAGCTATTTGGTTAAAATGACTCTTTGGTGAACTCAATGAAGACCTTCAGATCAGTATAATGTTTTGTGATAGTCAGAGTTTCATCTTCCTTACAAAGGATCAAATGTTTCATGAGAGAACAAAGCACATTGATGTTCGGTATCATTTGTGCGTGATATTGTTGTGAGCTAAGTTAGTACTAATGATAATCTTGCATATATTATGACTAAGTCACTTCATATAACCAAGATTGAGCATTGATTAGACTTGGTTGGTGTTCATTGTTGAAAGATACCCATTAAGGGGTTTCGTGGAAGAGGTGGAGAACTAGTTCGTTGAGAGTTCGTGCTGAAGAACTTGTTTATTGAGAATTCATGTTAAGGTGGAGATTGTTACAATTTTGTGACCTGAATCCTTGTTAAAATAAAATACAGTGATAAAATAAAATAAAAGTAAAATTCATATAGAACTACACTTCTTTTATTTTATATTAATTAGAATAAGGTTTTTCAACCTTACTACACTTCTTTTATTTATCTTTGATTAGAATAAGTATTTCAACCTATAAATAGATATAGTCTAAACTCCTCTTGTATCATTTAATTTTCAACATTAGAGAATTTTCTTCTCTTCTATCTGTGGTTTCCCCCGAAAGGGTTTCTACGTAAAATTTGTGTTCTTTATTTTTTGTTTTCTTTGCAATATTTCTTCATTGTCAATGTTTAAATTTAACATGCACGTACCCAATCCTCGTAGGAACGATACTAACTCATCACTTTTTTATTTGACTCAATGTGTATACTTGCACAATTCGCACATTTACATTCACACGTGACAAGTTTTTAGCGCCATTGTCAAGGATTGGCGATTGGTAACTTTAGTTTTTGTTATTAAAATTTTTTTAGTTTTAGTTTATAATTTGTTTGCTTGTTTCGTGATATTGATAGGTATTATTAACTTTATGCGTAGAGGCACTCCTTCTGAAGAATTCTATCCCTTAGACTTGAAAATTGAAAGGACATTGCTAAGAGGAAGAAGAGAGCATTGAGCAATGAATCATGGAGGTAACAATCAAGATGATAATAATCAGGGAGGTCAAAATGGTAATCTTCTTGTTTGCAGATGTTTGATGATCGGGTTAGGCCAATTCGAAAGCATGTAGTCCCTATCCTAGACGACCTAAATCCAGGAATAGTCAGGCCACAAACACCTGTGATGTTTCAGATGCTTCAATCAATTCTACAGTTTGGTGCTTTGCCAACTAAAGATCCTAGGCTGCACTTGAGACTTTTCTTGAAGGTCTGTGATTATTTCAAACAGCAAGGTTGACCACCCCCAAACATACTCTTGTTCGGCGTAGATTTCAAGCTTTCCGTAAGTATACGGGTTAGGTTGTAAATAGAGTCTGTACAATGAAACACTTGGGAGTATTCCAAGGATCGTACCTAAATGAGGCGTAAAATGATAGTAAATTAGATCCCTACAAAGAATAAAATTAATTTGTACTTACTTTAGGGTTTATAGTACAAAGAATAGTAAAGGTGTTGATTTTGCAAAGCATAAAATAAAATAGAAAATAAAGGAAAGAATTGAGGTGTAGAAAATCTTATAAACGACTTTGGGGATATTAGGTCATTTCCGTATGAGTTCTTCAATCATTGCATTTTTGAGATTTTCCTCCAATCAACTAGTCACTATCCCAGTTGGATCTCTCGATCTTTCGCCGACATAGCAAGTCGATAGAGACTACTTATCGCTAGATGTCACAGTCTAAACCGGTTTGGGGAAAAGTTGTTCACGGATGGGTAATATCAATCTTGGGTTCATTCCCACCTAAATGATATTCTAGGGTTGTCAGGCCTAGTGTTTGTTTGATGTTCTTCCTTCGGGGTTGACTTTGGGGAAAAGTTGTTCACAGATGGGTAATACAAATTTTGGGTTCATTCCCACCTAATGACATTCTAGGGTTGTTAGGCCTAGTATTTGTTTGATTTCTTCCTTTCCCAAACGTCGGCTCACGAGGTTTACACGCGTCTGGATTTGGGAAAATTCCCACGCGGTCCTTGTATTTTTTAATATCTTCGACTCTCAGCCCGTTTCCTTTTCTATTTTTATTTTTTACTTAAAACTATATTTTTATTTTTTTTTTTCTAACCCTAAAATTTTTTCTTTCCTGTCAAATTTGACCCCTTTATTTAGTTTTTTTAAATTAAACCCCTTCTATTTCTCAATTTTCAAATTAAATCCTTTTATTCTATTTTTTAAAAATTTAATCTTTTTTTCTATTATTTTTTATAATTTAAATTTGATTGTCTTCATTTAATTTTTACCATGCATGTATGATTTTGTTACCTTGTCACTTTTGAATTGTAAATTAAATACGTACTTATTCAAGTTTTGTAAAATATTTTGATAAAATAAAGTATGTGCTTTTTTATTACTTAAGTTATTTCAAAAATGGGGCAATGTCCTTTTATGTGGGAACTTCAGAAAATTATATACTAACGTATTGGATATGGTTTTTTTTGTTGAACTTACATAATTAAATATCCTATTTCAAATAAAAAATATAACGTTCGGTTAACGAATGTCCTTTAGTTCCGAAAATTCGAGAATTTGTGTCCTAACGTCTTGGACATGAATTTTTTTTCTTAATTGATTCGAAAATTAAAAGGCATTTTCTTCACAAAAATTTAATTTTTAAAATACATCAAAATATATCATTCATTTAAGGATAATATTTTAAATTTTACTCGAGTTTTGAAAATTTTAATAATTAAGACATTAAATAATTGACTAGGTATCAATTTTGAGCGTGTTAGGGTGCTAATCCTTCATCACATGTAACCGACTCCCCAACTTATTGTCTGGATTTCAAAGACCAAAAATTTTGTTTGAATAAATTTAAATATTTTATGGTGATCCAATCACACCAAATAAAAAAGATTGGTGGCGACTCTATTTTTTGTTTTAAAATACAATTCGAAACTTTTTTCAAAAAAATGATTTTGACAACAATAAAACGATATTTTAGAACTTAGGTTACACAATTTATTCAAACGAAAAATCTAAGTTAAATCCTATGAAAACATAAAGAAAATACTTGGTTTCAAGCTCTTCAAGTGTGAAAACTAGTTCAATCTGCTAGATATAAAACTGGTAGATCAAACTCCCCCCACTTAAGTCTTTGCTTGTCCTCAAACAAACAAAACAAGAAAAACAAGGAAAACGAAGAGCTTGAGTTCATAGTTATACAAAGAGTGGCCTCGTAGTATGTAGTCTATGCATTATGTATCTCTTAATAACTTTTACATGATGATTAAGCAATTTTATCGTTTTTTATTAGAAACAATATAAGTTTAGTAAGTTATAGGAAATACAAATATTAAGGTTTTATCAATATGCATTCATCAATGTCTGATATAAGTACTTTAATTATCCTAGTACAATACAAATAACTATAATGAGATCATACAATTTCCATAGCTATTCATGCATAGAGTAGTTTAAGTCACATAGGGCTTTTCGACTTGTAATGTATTGAGGCTTAGGATACGTATGGATTTCAAAGAACAGTTAAGCACAAAAGGTTACAAACACGAAAATAGTTTGACACATTGTATTGTTCCATATTCTTCCCATTTATGTCCCACTCCACCTCACCCCCTTATCTCTACTTCTCTCACCATCCTTTTTTCTCTATTTTAGGAAATCTCAATAAAAAGTAATCCCTTTAACTAGTCTATGAGTATTCCTTTTCTTTGTTTCTTGAGTAAGATTCTTGTTTTCATCTTTTTGGTAAATTTATAATTTTATCACTATTCACATGTTTTCTTACTCATGATTTTTTTGTTTCTACTCAATTTTCTTTTCTTCTCTATTTCTCTCTTTTTGGCTAAACTAAAGTTCATATATTATATTGATTTTCCCATTTATTTTGTAACCTCCACCTTAATGTATCTACTTACCCTTAATACCAATGGCAATACATCTATTTCCATGCAACATAGGACCAAAGAAAAGAGTACACACAAATCACCATTTTAAGGCTAAAAAGGCTTGTAGTTTGGTTAATCAAAAAGGGTCATAAGGCTCAAAGATGGGTACTAATTGGAAATTCAGAACAGGATTTGGCTTTTTAGCTCTAGATACGTCCAAACAATGAGTTAGGTCATCCCTAAACACCTCAATATGCACAAGTATTAATTTAATCACATAATCTCAAAAGTATCCTCTATCATATATAATAGCATGCTCATTTCCTTATATTCTGCACATCATTTTGTATCAATAATACCTCTTTATTGATACTTAATATAACCTATAGATCTCAAAGAATTTTCATGCTCAAAAATTTAAAAATTCCTCATCATCATGCCAATTTTATTAATAAATACAATCAACCTATTATACATGCTCCTAACCATTACTTGTATTTCTACAATCTCAAGCACACATCAAAAAACTAAAGATAAAAACTATATGCTAAAAATTCGTATGTTATCCCCCACACTTTAGAAAACACATTGTCCTTAATGTGTAATCCCCTCAAATAATAAGGAAAGAAGTTACTCGATTTATCGTGAAGGTCCTCTTCTTCTTATGGTGGTTGTCCTTCTCCTTTTAGTGTTAATGCTCAAAATTGTTGTGTCTTCCATAATTTGGGGTTCCTACAAAAAGAATTAAAGCATATATACAAAAAAAATTCTACTCCTACTTTTACAAATTATATAAGTCTAAAATAAAAATAAAAAAATCCAAAATTTACAAAATTAAATTGTCATAAACAACTATTTATCCTCCTCCATTTCTTCTTCTTCTTCATCACTATCATTCTCTTCTTCCGGTTCTTAATCACCATGCTCCTCATCCACCACCCCAAACATGTCCGCAATGTAGTTAGGGACCCTAATGCTATGTTATCGAGCAACCTCTTGGAATATCGATCTCGATTCTTGCATCCATTGGATCATCCAATCAAGTTTTGCATGACTCCCTTCACTAACTTCTTGTTGGGCTAGTACCAACCTTTGTGTAGACATTAGTGTAGCCGTAGAATCTTGTGATTTCTTCTTCCCCTTTTTTATTTGTTTAGTACGAAGTTCCCCATTTTGTTGGAAGAGGGTGTCACCAATAACACTTTTTGACGGCTTCAAGGTTTGTTTAGTGGATGTCATGGGCAATCTTGCCCTCCTGCATAAAGCGATGATTAAGTAAAGAAAGAATATCCCCACCTTTTGGCTTCTCACACAACGACTCATGTCTTGGTGGATCCATTTTCCTATACAAACCTAATTTTTCTACAAAATTGCAAATAACAACAATGCACGAAAAACATTAACATTATAAACATTTAAAACAGGTATCATACGTGTACAAATAAATTGGATCCACATATTGGCTTCAAGAAACATGATTGCTTGATTAAATGAAGTGGGAGTGCTAGTGCATGGCCTAAATTTCCATTCCCTCTTCCCTTAGTTAAATAAGTAATTACCTCATGCATGTCTATATCCACTAAAGGATTCTAAGTCAGTTTGATCCAAGAAATCCCGTTCATTATAAGGAGCATTAAAGAAATTACAAATTATTTTGGGGGTTACCTTAACACTAATCCCTCCAATTACTAAGGTTTCCTAATTAACTTTATCCCTAGTCCTATAGATATGATCTTTTAGGGCAACATAAAATTCCTGAATTACAGGGATAATAGCAAGTTCTATAGGGATTGTCCAAAAATGTTCCCATCTATGATACCTAACAAAAGGACAAATTTCCTTGCACAAAACCATTAATAGGTCAAAACCTCTCTCTTGAATGAAAGTTTTTCCTTGAAGTTCATTAAAGTCTTTTTTGACATTCGTATTCAGAAAGTTCGAAGGATTTGTACCCAATGATGGTTCAGATTCTACAGTATGTATAACCTTTCTAAGAAGCATTTTAAATAATGAAGATATAAGAGTAGGAACTTTAAACCTGAATCGGTGTATTTCTCCCCTTGCTTGGAAACCTGAAAAGTTAAAAGAGAAAATAGAAAAATAAAGGAATTTTAGGTTTTCAGAAGATTTTCTTGAGTTAAAATGAGATGGAGTGAGTTAGATTAGTGTTTTAATATTTATAGGGGTTAGAATTTAGGGTTTTAGGGTGTAAAAACTCAAAAGCATAAGTCCTTAGCCTTCAGGTTGCGCAGTCGGGCCGGGTCGATCCTGCAAAAGTTACAGTCAATGTCGCAACACAGGGAGTCTTTGTCGCAACAAGTACTTTAGTTTCTCTTGGTTGTGACACTCTTAGGGCCTTGTCGCAACATCCTCCTCAATCCTAATGTTGTTGAATATGTACACTTTATCTCGACAAAGGGATAGCTATGTCGCAACATCGACATCAATCTTGATTTTTCGGGATTCTATCACCTATGTTACGACATAAATGATAGTGTGTCGCAACATACCATTGTTTTCTGTTAAATACTCAAATAAAAACATGTTAGAAAGATATACAATAATATACATAAGTTAGTACCACCAATCTACCTTTAAGTCTTACTACCGGACTCATTTAGTATGCTTACCCTTACCGAACGGATCCAACTTTGTTCCCCTTTAGTCCATCTCTCATTAGATCTTTCTACTTCCTTCAATCGATCCCTTTCCTTAAATTTGTTAATTCATTATTTGCTCATGAAGAGGGGATCCAATTATGTCATTCTTTCCTACTTAATTCTAGCAAGTGGAAGCGCACATTGTGTTCTTTAGTTTCATCACTTTAATCCCCACATTTGAAGGTTTCAACCTCACCATTGATTCGCATGGTTAGGTCGTTATTGTTCAAGTCAATGGTGGATCGAGAAGTGGCTAACAATAGTTTTCCTAGCAAGATGGGGATATCCCTGTCTTCTTCAAAATCTAGCACCACAAAGTCCACAAGGATTACGTAACTTCGTACCTGGACTAGGACGTCCTCTAGAATTCCCCTCGATTGAATAGATGACCAAGCAACCAATTGTAGAATATCTTGGGTATTTTTTAGATCGCCACTCTCAAGTTTCTCGAATACTGATAAAGGCATTAGATTTATACTCGCACCAAGATCGCACAGAGCCTTGTTGAATTGAAAATTCCCAATTTTTATTGGAATGGTGAAACTACCGGGATCTTTCAATTTTTAGGGAATTGCTTTGGAGATGATAGCACTGTAGGATGCGTTTACCTCTACTTGCTCACCTACTTTGATTTTTCAACGCCTTGTCATGATCTCCTTTAAAAATTTGGTGTACTTGGGTACCTTCTCTACAACTCAATCAAAGGTTGGTTAATATTTAAGGATTTGAAAAGGTTCAGAAAACTTACAAAATCTTCTTCGTCTTGTCACTTCTTTTCTTCTAAACTTTTCCGGAAAGGAATTAAGGCACTCTTTTCTTCTTGAGACATATCCTCCTTTGTTTCTACTATGTCTTTTGCTGGCAACTCTTTGGGCTTTATGACTTCAGTGTCATCGTCAAAAGGAATTTCTATGATTTCATGAGATTTGTTAGGGTCTTCTCCCTGTTTAGGTCATTCTGGGCTACTCAATACTTTGCCTGATCTTAACTCGATCACTTTGACCTATTCTTTACCTTCTCTTCTGGGATTATTCTCGGTGTTACTAGAGATCCTTGAACCAATTTACCTTGAAAGATCACCTATTATACTCATTAATTAGTCCATTAGTTCCTCTAGCCTTACTACAGTTCCGGCGATATTAGTGCAATCAGACTGCACTTGTTTCACATACGCCTTGATAGAGTGCATTTCCCCTTCGATTCAATCTAACCTTTGACCACATGCAGTATGGTCACCTTGACTTGCTTTTTTCGACTGTCTCTATAAAAATGGGGGTTGATAACTAGGGTTTCCTGATTGTGTGTTACTGTTACCACTTCCCCCTTGGCTTTCTCCCCATCTAAAGTTGGGGTGATCTTTCCATCCCAAATTATAAGCATTTGAATAGGTATTTTGACTACTTACATAATTGGCCTCCTTTGGATTGGCGAGATAATGATAGAGAGGCTTATCTTCTCCGTGGGATGGTGATGCCCTTGTAGCAAACTCGATTAGATTCAATCTTTCCAACAATTGTTGGTATTTGTCATCTTCTTGGATCATCTTTACCGAAGCGAGTTTCTACCCATAAGTGAACCTTTCATGAGGCCACTAGTTGGAGTTCATTGTCATATTCTCTATTAGCCCATAAGCATCATTATAAGTCTGGTTCATTAGGGCTCCTCCTACCGCACGATCTAGAGTAGATCTGACGGATGCATCTAACCCATTGTAAAAAGTTTGTAGTTGCATCCATTTCGGCATACCATAATTAGGGCATTTTCGTACAAATGTATTAAACCATTCTCATGTTTAATGGAACCCTTCACGCTCGAATTACTAAAAGGTTGACAATTCTCTCCTCAATTGGATTGCTTTCCCCATAGGGTAAAGCTTTTGTAAAAATTTCCCCGCTAGTTTATCCCATTTTGTGATAGATCTAGGTGCCTACGCATCTATCCATGAAAAATCATTGTTAGTTAATGAAAAGGGAAATAATCTCAGATGAATGGCATCATCAGTAATACCATTAAACCTAAAAGTATAGCATAATTATAAAAATTGTTTCAAATGCAAACTAAGATCTCTGGCCATTGTCCCCCTAAATTGTAAATTATTTTGAATCATTTAAATCATTACCAGTTTTATTTCAAATTTATTAGCGGCGATAGTAGGTTTAGCAATACTCCCTTGAGTTAGATCTAGAGTAGGTATAGAATACTCCCTAAAAGTTCTTTGTGCTTTCGCCATTGGTTCGCTTGCAGGGAGTCACGGAGGTATATGAGCATTTTCTACATTGACAACGGGATCATCTATTGGATAAACTCTTTCTTCTCTTTCCTCCGGTGGTGGGTTTTGCATTGCTTGCTGGTTTCTACGATTACATCTAATTAATGATTCAGGGTTAGAAATGGGATCAACCAAGTTTCCTTGACTTCGAGTCATAAACCAAAATTAATTAAATAAAGAGTAAGGAATACAAAATACAAAAAATAAAATAAATAAATAAAATAAAATCATATCTATAACCTAAAATTTTTCTTATTATTTTATTAGCAAAGAAGAAATAAAATTTACTAAGGCGTTGCCTCCCCGGCAAAGGCGCCAACAACTTGACCGCACCCGAACGTACTCTCTTTTGGCATAGAATTCAGGCTTTCCACAAGTATACAGGTCAAGTTGTAAATATAGTGTGTACAACGAAACCCTTGGGATTACTCTGAGGATCATACCTAAAAGAGGCATAAAGAAATAGTAAATTAGATCTCTACAAAGAATAAAATTAATTAGTACTTACATTAGGGTTTATAGTACGAAGAATAGTAAAGGACTTAATTTTGTAAAGCATAAAATAAAATAGAAAATAAAGGAAAGACTTGATATATAAAAAAAATCTTAAAAACGACTTTGGGGATATTAGGTTATTTTCGTACGAGTTCTTCAATCATTGGGTTTTAGGGATTTTCCTCCAATCAACTAGTCACTACCCTAGTTGGATCTCTCGATCTTCCGTCGGCATAACAAGTCGATAGAGACTACTTATCGCTAGATGTCAAAGTCTAAATCGGTTTGGGGAAAAGGTGTTCACGAATGGAAAATACCAATTTTAGGTTCATTCCCACCTAAATGACGTTCTAGGGTTGTTAGGCCTAGTGTTTGTTTGATGTTCTTCATTTCCCAAACAACTGATCGAAAAGGTAAAATCCTTGTTAAACAAAAATTAAATATCCATACTTCCACTCTCTAATTCCCCAAAATGGAATTAGTTCCTCATGAGTTTCTTTATCATCATAAACACAATAATATATAAGAACATATAATTGAATAAAGAGAAAGAAAAAGAAACTCCAATTGTATTGGCAATTTGTCAAGAAAAAATTCCTCAAAAATTATGCGAGTTCTACATACTCGTTTCAAACAAAAACATAAAATAAAACTAAAAGCTATTGAATAGTGTGTTTAAACCTAAAGCTAAAAGCCCTATTTATAGCCTTGGTTGATCGTTTTCATCAACCTTAAGTCTACTACTGTCCTTCATGTTTAAGTGGCATTGTAAAGACTGAAACGCCCTTCACTCGATGCAGAATCCGCGTCCAGGGGTCGATGTCACGACACACCAGGACCTGTCTCGCGACAAAAGCATTAATCCTCATGTGAAGTGTTATCCTACTGGCGTTTTCGCGACTTAGCACATGTATGTCGCGACAAAGAAGTTAGTCTTCGAAATCTTCAAGTCTAATCCCTTGGTTGCGATGTAGCTCATCCTATGTTGTAACAAAGTGATTAGTATCTTATTGTTACAACTTCTTATGGTGTCTGTATACTTACCAAGTTCATTAGCTAACCTTTAGGCCTCAATCGGCCTTAGAGGTAATAAAATGACATTTTAGGACTTAGGTTACAGAATTTATTCAAATGAAAAATCTAAGTTAAATCTTACGAAAACATAAAGAAAATACTTGATTTCAAGCTCTTCAAGTGTGAAAACTAGTTTAATTTACTAGGTATAAAATTGTTAGATCAAAGGTGTCACTGAAGATGCCTTAAAACTTAAGTTGTTTCCTTATTCCTTAAGATATCGTGTGAGAACATGGCTCAATGCTTTACCATCTGGAATAGTAGAATCACAGAAGGATCTCTATCAAATATTTTTGCTACGATATAACCCACCCATTATGAATGCCAAATTGAGAAATGACATAACATCCTTCAGGCAATTAGAGGATAAAACATTGTATGAGGCGTAAGAACGATTTAAAGATTTGCTTAGAAAATGTCCTATGCATAGATTTCAGCATTGGACCCAAATGGAAATATTCTACAATGGTTTGAATGCACAGGCACGTATGGTGGTTGATGCTTCAGCTAATGACACTATGTTGGATAAGTCCTACAATGAAGTATACGAAATATTTGAAAGAATTGCCAATAATGATTATTAGTACCCCTCAACAAGAGTTGAAACTAATAGGAGAGTGGCTGGATCTTTTGAACTCGATGTTATTTCCTCGCTTACTGCTGTGGTATCTTCTTTAGCAAACATGATAAAGACAATGCAAAAACCTAGTGAGGTGAAAAAGTTGAAAGCAGCGGGGTTATCTTGTGTTTACTATGGTGAAGATCATGTTTTTTAAAAATGTCCCTTGAACCCAGCATCTATCTGCTATATAGGCAACTATAATATGAACAATAATCCTTATTCCAACACGTATAACCTTGGTTGGAAACAACACCCAAATTTTGGGTGGAACAATCAAGGAGCTGGAAATTCCAATACGGTTATGAGACCTCATGCTATGAATGTTCCTCTTGGTTTTAATCAATCTATACTGCTTCCACAACGAGTTCAACAAGGACAAACATCATCATCTTCATCATCTATCGAGTCTCTATTGAAGGAGTATATGGCTAAGAATGATGCTTGATCTAGAGCCAAACATCATCTTTACGAGCTTTGGAGAACCAAGTAGGACAGATAGCTAATTCTCTAAACTCAAGAACACTAGGGAGTCTAGCTAGCGATCCCGAGAATGGAAGACCACATGGGAAAGAACATTGTGAAGCAAGTGGTACAAAACTCGATAGAGTTGACAAGAATATTGTTGTTAACTCTGCGAATCCAGTACCTGATAGAAATAAAACGCCTGAACAACCCAAGAAGAGCACCACCATTGAAAGAATTGGACCAAGTAATGCTGAAGCAAACTCAGACAGCAATGCTGCACTCAATGCCCAAGCAAAACAATCATCATAGCCTGAAGTTCGCCCACCCCACCATTTCCTCCAATGCTTTCACAATCATAGACGAGACCAACAATTCAAACTGTTCTTGGATGTCCTTAAACAACTTCACATCAATATACCATTGGTGGAAGCCTTGGAGAAAATGCCCAATTATGTCAATTTCGTGAAAGACATACTTTCCAAGAAGAGACGATGGAGAGAATTCGAAACAGTTGCACTCACTGAAGGGTGCACTGCTATGCTGACAAATAAACTGTCTCCAAAGTCTTGCTCAATTGGTAACCAATATGTTGGGAATGCTTTGTGTGATTTAGGAGCGAGCATAATTATTATGCCTATGTCTGTGTTTAAAAAGCTGGGAATCGGTGAAGCAAAACCCACCACTGTAAGCTTACAATTGGCAGATTGATCATATGCACATCCAAAAGGTAAAATCTAGGATGTCCTGGTAAAGGAAGATAGATTTATTTTCCCTACTGACTTTATTGTGTTAGACTATGAAGATGACAAAGATGTGCCTATTATTTTGTGTAGACCATTCCTTACAACAAGTAGGACTGTGATTGATGTTCAAAAAGGAGGATTAACTATGAGGGTGAATGATCAATAGGTCACTTTTAATTTTTTGAAGGTTTTGAAATGTGCTAATGATATTGAAGAGTGTCAGGCTATCAGTTTGCTAGACTTCGTGGTGGAAGAGGAATTTGAGAAAGAATACAAGGACAAGGACAATGGTGAATCAAATTCAATTGATAGTGATGATGAAGAGCCATTAGGACACCATAATGAGCTGATGGAATCCAAACTAGTTGTTGACAGACCTGGAAAGAGGTTCGACACCTTAAAGATATCTGCTCGAACTTTCATCCCTTCTAAATCGTCCATGGAAGGAAACCACCCCTACTGCCACAGCAAATGAGAAGGGCAAAGAAGTTGTCCCACCTGAGCCAACAGAAGAAATGTCTGAACAAGACTGAGAAATCAACCGCATCATTGATGAGATCACTGAAACAGACAAGGAATAAGAGGAGCCACCCATTTGGTTACTCAAACAAAAGTTAAGATACAAGGGTATAACAAGGAAATCAACTCGCAGGCAGTACAGTAGCACCAACACCACTAGCCAAGCTTTTGAACAGGGGAGTTTCTTTTACCCTCTATTAAATAAATAATTAATATTTCATTTTGTTAATCTTTATTCTCATGCATTGAGGATAATGCACCCCTTAGGTTTGGGGGTATAATAGCATGCATTTTAGATTTTAGTTTAACATTTGATAATTTGTTGCTATATTTTATCTTGTTAGACATATTGAATTGCCATAACATTTGCATTTCATGCATTCTACTAAGTTATACAGAATTGTTTGTCATAATATTACTGAGTTGATTGAATGATAACAAATTTAGTGAAGTCAAATGATGAAAGCAGTACTTAAAATTTTTGCGAGATATAGAAAAGAAATTAATAGAATTTACTGTAATAGACTTTGCCTCAAAATTCGAGTTTCAATATTTTAAAATGAAATTAGAAAAATCATAAGACACACGAACTTTGCTATGCATCACATGGTAAATTTTCATTTTAAACTCTTAAAAATTTATATTTTATCATTGATTCCTTAACGGATTTCGCTCAAAATTAGAGTTTCAATATTTAAAAATTAAATTGAAATAAATCATAAGAAACAAGAACTCCACTATGCATCACGTGGTAAATTTCCATTTTAACCTCTTAAAAATTTATACTTTTATCTTTGATTTCGAAACAGACTTTACCTCAAAATTTGAGTTTTAATATTTAAAGATAAAATTAAAATGGAATCATAAAAAAAACATGTGAACTTCTCTATGTATCACATGAATCGGCTAAAAAAATAGGCAACCATAAATATCCAAGTGGGTCTCAAAAGATTGGAAATTCAACATTTGTCGAACCCCCTAATTGCATCCACCAAACTTCATTATTTTAGTTCTAATTTGGTTTTCATGATAATTACCAAATTGAGCAAACTTTAGTTCTACAAGGGTAGGTCTATTACAAAACCTCAAAATATTGGCAATTTGGATTGTCCTCAACATTTACATAATAGCTATTTATCTTTGATTGCGTAATGGGTTTCGTTTCAAAATTCAAGTTTCAATATTTTAAAATGAAACTGAAAAAAAATCATAAGACACAAGAACTTCGTTATGAATCACATGGTAAATTTCCATTTTAACCACTAAAAAAGTTTATATTATCTTAGAATCGGAAACATACTTCATCTTAAAATTTGAGTTTCAATATTTAAAAATGAAATTGAAGAAAATCATAATACACAAGAACTTCGTTATGCATCACATGGTAATTTTCCATTTTAAAATCTTAAAAATTTACATTTTATCTTTGATTCCCTAACAGAATTCACCTCAAAATTCAAGTTTGAATATTTAAAAATTAAATTGAAATAAATCATAAGACATAAAAACTCCACTATGCAACGCATGGTTAATTTTCATTTTAACCTATTAAAAATTTATGCTTTAACTTTGATTTCGTAACAGACTTCACCTCAAAATTAAAGTTTTAATACTTAAAAATAAAATTAAAAAAATCATAAAAACACGTAAACTTTATTATATATCACATGAATCTGTTTAAAAAATAAGCAACCCTATGTATCCAAGTTAGTGATGAAAAGACTGCAATCATCAAACTTTATTATTGTAGTACTAATTTCTTTTTCTTGATAATTACCAAATTGGGCAAACTTTAGTTTTACAAAATTGGGGTAGTTCTCAACACTTAATTCCGTAACATACTTTCCCTCAAAATTCAAGTTTCAATATTTCAAAAAAATTGAAAAATATCATAACACAAAAAAAATTCTTTATGAATCATATGGTAAATTTCTATTTTAACCATTTAAAAATTTATTCTTTATTTTTTTTTATTTTGTAATAGACTTCGCCTAAAAATTCGAGTTTCAATATGTAAAAATGAAATTGAAAAAATCATAAGACAAAAGAATTTCGCTATGCATCATATGGTAAATTTTCATTTTAAACTCTTAAAATTTATATTTTATCTTTGATTCCGTAATGGATTTTGCCTCAAAATTCGAGTTTCAATATTTAAAAATTAAATTGAAACAAATCATAAGACACAAGAACTTCGCTATGCATCACATGGTAAAATTCTATTTTAACCTCTTAAAAATTTATACTTTATTTTTAATTCCATAACAGACTTCGCCTCAAAATTTCAGTTTTAATAGTCAAAAATAAAATGAGAATGAAAACATAAAAACACGTGAATTTCACTATGTATCACATGAATTTGTTAAAAATGTAGGCATCCCTAAATATCCAAGTGGGTCTAAAAAGATTGGAGATCCAACATTTGTCAAACCCCCTATTGCATCAATCAAACTTCGTTACTGCAATGCTAATTTTGTTTTCATGATAATTACCAAATTAGGTAAACTTTAGTTCTACAAGGGTAGGTCTTTTACAAAACCTCAACATATTGGTAATTTGGGTTGTTTTCAACACTTACATAATAACTATCTATCTTTGATTCAATTACAAAATTTGTCACAAAATTCGAGTATAAATATTTAAAAATAAAATTGAAAAAAATCAAAAGACACAAGAACTTCGCTATGGTAAATTTCCATTTTAGCCACTTAAAAATTTATTTTTTATCTTTGATTCTGTAACAAACTTCGCCTCAAAATTCGAATTTCAATATTTAAACATGAAATTGAAAAAAAAAAAAATTAAGACGCAAGACCTTTACTATACATCACATGGTAAATTTCCATTTCAAACTCTTAAAATTTTATATTTTATATTTGATTCTGTAACGAATTTTACCTCAAAATTAGAGTGTCAATATTTAAAAATTAAATTGAAACAAATCATAAGACACAAGAACTCCGCTATGCATCTCATGGTAAATTTCCATTTTAAACTATTAAAAATTTATATTTTATCATTGATTCCGTGACAAACTTTACTTGAAAATTCGAATTTTAATATTTTAAAATATAATTAAAAAAATCATAAAAACAAGTGTACTTCCCTATGTATCACTTGAATATGTAGGCAACACTAAATATCCAAGTGGATCTCAAAAGATTGGAAATCCAACATTTGTTGAACCCTGTCACATCCAAAAATCAGGTTAGAAGAAATTTGATTAGTGAAACCAAGAGTGATCACGTCCTATTTTTTAGTTAAGATTGTAAAAATTTTGTTAAGTGAATTAATTTTGTTTAGTGATTAAGTATTATGTTTGTGTGTGAGAGATTCTGGGTTTGAAATTTTTTCCTTGTATTTTTCTTATTTTTTGACTAAATCACTCTCCTTGAACATCTGGTTTATATATTATTTTTGTTCAATTAATAATAATGATAAGTCTTGTGGTTTATTGGTAAGGCTTTATCTTATTTTTTGATCTTGTGTTCGAATCATTGTGTGTGCAAAATGGGAATTATGTTTTTATTTTAAATTCTTAAGAAAAATCTGTTTGGATGAGAATCAGATAGTGGAGTTGTCGGTAGTTTGAATTTGTTTTAATTATTTATTTTATTTTATTCTCTTAAAAAATATAATAACGATAATACAAAAAATTATAATTTGTTTTCTCTGAATTTTTTTCGCAATTTTGTGCCCACGTTCCCACTCCTTTATTTTTTCTTCATCTTTTTTGTTTTTTCTTTCTGCCATTTTGATTTGTTTTTGTTCTTCAAAATTTCTTTTGGAAATTTTTTCTATTATTATTTCCCCTTAACCTGTTTCTCAAATATGGTTATCGTGTGCAGCCTTTCTTTTTTTATTTTCTTCTCTTTTGATCCAAATGCGATGCTTTTGAGGAATTTCGGTAAGGTTTCGTTTCGTAGTGGTAAATCATTGATTGTGTTTAGGAAGTCAATTTTCAGTTAACTATTTTTGGTATTGTCAAGAAAAGTTCGTGAAGCGAGCGTTTTGTCGTCAGAAGACTAAGGGCGCTAGAACTACCGTTATTGTTTGGGTAAGTAAAGGAATGCCAAGAGTCTGATTTTTTTCGTAAAGTTAAGGTTTGTGTTAACATTTGTTACCATATTGGGGGTTTAGAGTTTAGTGATACGTTTCTAAAATTGTTCGTTTTTAATCATCAATATAGGTTCTGGTATTGCGCTTGTTGAATCGGCATTGAAAATGACCAATTGTGTAACAGAAACTCGAGAAATTAGTGAACGCAAAAGTCAAAATTGAGATTGTCGAGGCCAGACGAGCATGTGCCATGCCGTGTGGTAGGCCGTGTGTGACACACGATCGTGTGACAGGTTGTGTGTCAGACCGTGTGGACCACACGATCTGAGTTATTTGGGTCGTGCGAGCCACACGGGATGGCCATCTAGGTTGTGTAGGCCTCACGACCGTGTGAACCTAATTTTTTTTAGAAATTTTCATTTAGACCCGTTTGACCTAGAAATTCGTATTTAGACCTTCTGTGGTGTCCGTTTGATTTAAATAGGACTTGAAATGTGACATCTATGTGTTATGGATAAGGTATGTGAAAAATACGTTTAGGTTCTGTGTTTTGATAATTCTAAAAGTATGATTATGTATGATAAGCATGACCTAGATTAATAAACTCTGTGTAGGCTATTTTATATAATCTATGTTAATGACATTTTCATAAGCATGTGGGATTTGATATGATTGATGAAGTGTTTTCTAGCAATTTTACTACAAATCTAGCGGTTAAACCGTAATATTTGTCTAGCAGCTAAACTGCAACTTTATGAGTAGCATACCACCACACTCGGTGTGATTGAATGGATGGGCCTTAGTCCTATTTGGTGTGATTGGTTGGACGGAATTGGTATGTAGTAGATAGGGTAGGATTTGTTTTTATCTGATATGAGATTTTGTTTATGTGACATTTTGATATGAAATTTACATCATGAGTAAAATTCTGTTTTGATATGTGCATCTGTATCTGATTAAGGAAATACATTTGATTCTGTATATGAGAATATGTTTATATTTGTGTCTGAGAACATATTTGTTTATTTTTGTATATCTGATTTGTTGCTTGGGATGTGTTATACATTGAGCTTTATAGTTTATCCCTTTGTTTTATATTTGACTTTTTAGGTAATCATTGAGTTTAGGATCGGACGGTGTGCGAGAGCTTGGGTTGATTTCTCGCTTAAGTTGATTTGGTTTTTTTTAATTAATTAAGTTTTTTGGACTAAGTTTTCGGAATTGGTTTTGTTTTTGGATTTTTGCTTTGATTGTCAATTTTTTGGTATTTTAACATGAAACTACAAATCATACGATTTATCTTATTAGAATTTAGTTTATTAAAAGTTAGAACTCTGAAATTTTCGCTACGAAATTAAATAAGTCATTAAATGATTTTACTGTAAGATAAGTGTTTCAAACATAAGATTTGACTAAATATGTAAGAGTGTCTGCTAAGAATTAACATTTTCAAATCACGTGATTTTTAAAGTTAGATTGCAATTTCTAAAAGTTTTCGTTGTTTTTAAAAAAATTGTTTAAGAGATCATCCTATGAAATAGGTGTTTTCAAATTTGAGATTTCTTAAAACTCGTACGAGCTTAGCTAAATCAAGATTTCAAATCACATGATTTTTAAGTTGGATTTTTAATTAGTTTTTCAAACAAGTTAATGTAACTACTCAAGATTCGATCATAATGTCTAGGTCGAATATGGGGTGCTACAAATCCCCTAACTGCAATTATCAAACTTTATTAGTGTAGAACTAATTTTGTTTTTATGAAAATTACCAAATTGGGCAAACTTTAGTTCTACAAGAGTAGGTCTTCTACAAAACCTCAACATAGTGGTAATTTGGGTTGTCCTCAACACTTACATAATAACTATTTATCTTTGATCCCGTAACGGATTTCACCTCAAAATTCGAGTTTCAATATTTAAAAATGAAATTGAAAAAACAATTATAAGACACAAAAACTTTCTCTATGAATCACATGGAAATTTTCAATTTTAACCTCTTAAAAAATTAAACTTTATCTATGATTCCATAATAAACTTCGCCTCAAAATTTGAGTTATAATATTTAAAAATGAAATTGAAAAAAAAAAATCATAAGACACAAGAATTCCGCTATGCATCACATGGTAAATTTCCATTTTAACCTCCTACAAATTTAAACTTTATCCTTGATTCCGTAATAGACTTTGTCTCAAAATTTAAGTTTTAATATTTAAAAGAATAATTAAAAAGAAATCATAAAAACACGTGAACTTCACTATGTATTATATAAATTTGTTAAAAAAATAGGTGGTGAAAAGATTGGAAATCCAACATATGTCAAATCCCCTAATCGCTATCTTCAAACTTTATTAGTGTAGTATTAATTTTGTTATCATGCTAATTATCAAATTGGGCAAACTTTAGTTCTACAAGGGTACGTCTTTTACAAAACGTCAACATAGTGGCAATTGGGGTTTGAATATTTAAAAACGAAATTGAAACAAATCATAAGACACAAGAACTCTGCTATGCATCACATGATAAATTTCCATTTTAAACTTTAAAAAATTTATATTTTATATTTGATTCAGTAATGAATTTCACCTCAAATTCGAGTTTGATTATTTTAAAATGAAATTTAAAAAACCATAAGACAAAAGAATTCCGCTATGCATCACAAGGTAAATTTCCATTTTAACCTCTTACAAATTTATATTTCATCTGTGATCCCTAAACAAACTTCACCTAAAATTTTGAGTTTTAATATTTAAAATTAAACTATAAAGAAATCATAAAAAAAAACACGTGAATTTTACTATGTATCACATTGATCTATAAAAAAGTAGGCAACCCTAAATATCCAAGTGAGTGCTCAAAAGATTTGGAATCCATCATTTGTCAAACACCATAATTGCATTCATCAAACTTCATAACTGTAGTACTAATTTTGTTTTTATTATAATTACTAAATTGGGCAAACTTTAGTTATGCAAGGATAGTGTTTTACAAAACCTCAACATATTGGAAATTGGGGTTGTCCTCAACACTTACATAATAGCCATTTATTATTGATTCCTTAATAGACTTTCCCTCAAAATTCAAGTTTCAATATTTAAAAATGAAATTGAAAAAAATAATAAGACACAAGAATTTTGTTATGCATCACATGGTAAATTTTCATTTTAACCTCTTAAAAATTTATAATTTACCTTTAATTTTGTAACGTACTTCGCTTCAAAATTCGAGTTTCAATATTTAAAATTAAATTGAAAAAATCTTAACACATAAGAACTTTGCCTTGCATCACACAGTAAATTTTCATTTTAACCTCTTAAAAATTTATTTGTTATCTTTGATTCCATAACGGGATTCGCCTCAAAATTCATGTTTGTATATTTAAAAATGAAATTGAAAAACATCCAAAGGCACAAGAACTTCGTTTTGCATCACATGGTAAAATTTCGTTTTACCCCTTTAAAAATTTATACTTTATCTTTGATTTCGTAATAGATTCCGCATCAAAATTCAAATTTTAATATTTTTAATTTAAAAAAAATCATAAAAACACTTTTACAAATTTTGTTTATGAAACGGACTTCGCCTCAAAATTCTAGGTTTAATATTAAAAAATGAAAGTGAAAAAGATCATAAGACACAAGAACTTAGTTGTGCATCACATGAAAAATTTCCATTTTAACCTCTTTAAAATTTATACTTTATCTTTGATTCCGTAACAAATTTCGAGGCAAAATTAGAGTTTTATATATTTAAAAATAAAATTAAAAAAAAATCATAAAAACACACGAACTTTACTATGCATCACTTGAATCTATTAAAAAAGTAGACAACCCTAAATATCAAAGTGGGTGATGGAAAGATTGGAAATCCAACATTTGTCAAACCACCTAATTGAATTCAGCAAACTTAATTATTTTAGAACTAATTATGTTTTCATAATAATTACCAAATTGGGCAAACTTTAATTCAGTAAGGGTTGGTCTTTTACAAATCCTCAACATATTGTCAATTTGGGTTGTCCTCAACACTTACAGAATAGCTATTTGTCTTTGATTTCGTAATAGATTTTGCCTCAAAATTCTAGTTTCAATATTTAAAAATGAAATTAAAAAAAATCACAAGACACAAGAACTTCGTTATGCATTGCATGGTAAATTTCTAGTTTAACATCTTAAATATTTATACTTTATCTTTGATTTCGTAATGGACTTCACCTCAAAAATCGAGTTTCAATGTTTAAAATTGAAATTGAAAAAATCATAAGACTCAAGAACTTCACCATGCATCACATGGTAAATTTCTATTTTAACCTCTTAAAAATTTATACTTGATCTTAGATTCTGTAACGGACTTCGCCTCAAAATTCGAATTTCAATATTTAAAAATGAAATTGTAAAATCTCATAAGATACAAGAACTTCGCTATGCATAATATGGTAAATTTACGTTTTAACCTTTTTGAGTAATTTTATCTTGTGTTTTATTCATGGGAGCATTCAAGTATTTATACATATTATCACAGCTCATGACTCGACCCCACGATTTTGTCTTGATCTCACTGTTCTTATGACTAATGTCTTGTACGGGCTTCAGGCTTGCTAAGACACGTGTTTCAAACTGGGGTGCCTACAGTGCACGCAATCTTCTCTGTACTTGAGATTGACATTCTTTACGGGCTTCAAGTCTGTTGGTCATGTGTTCCTGATAGCATTAGAAAAGACCATCAAATTCTCCCTATTTATAGTATAATTTGTTCCCTTTGTATTATGTTTAGCATGCATTTTTAGTATTTTATATTTAGTAATTGCTTTTTCTAAGTCAGTGATGATTGGTTAAATTTTCTTCTATTTTATCCCACTTATGCTACTAATGTCGTTACATTTAGTGTTAGTTTTACGTCTTGAGATGTCAGTGCAGGGATCTATTTTAGAAGATCAAAGTAGGAAAGTGTTCAAAGCTGTCACTACAAGTTTGATCCAGAATAACGCCTAAACATTCCACCACATAAGTACTTCCAGATTACATCAGGGATTTTTCTATGTGAACATATTCAGAAGTACCAGTGCATTAGGATGTCAAAGTTTTCACAACAAATTAAAATATAAATTTGCGTTCAGAAATGTCACAACAACTTGCAACTGCTTACTGCATACACCAGATCTGCTTGAGTGTACAGTTGAATTAACTAACTTGTACAGCTGCAAACTTCTTTAATTCCTCTTAAACGCTGATAAATTCTGATAAACTTAATTGTGTATGGAAATACCTGTTAATTTTAGATCTATTTTGATTTCTGTTCAATTCTTCTTATCTGTTTATCTTTGGCTTGATCACGGAAGTGTTATTGTAGTTTCTTACACTGGAAAGTGCAGTGACAAGTTAAATTAACAAGCAAGACAACGAAAGTTGCTTGAGGCACGAAGGAATTCTGGCCACTTGTTCTCGAATGCAAAGCATTGCCAGCACTAGAAGGTGTGATTAATGTGAGTTTTTGGGTCTTTGATAAGCAGAGAAGTCGAAAGGAGTGAGATCTCATTAAGTTTAACTACGTCGACAATTTATCAATCATTTACCTTGTAGTCACATTTAGTGGTTGCCAACTTATCAAGTCAGGGATCTCCCTATTTCTTTATCATTGTTTTAAATTTTTTATTTTCTTAAATTGTATTGACAAAATACCTTCACCCCTTCATTACATTTTCTTATTCAATTGCTCTGACATATTATATCACAGTGTTACAATATTTGCTATGACAATTTTAATTCTTTTATTTGCAGTCTTTGATTTAATTGCGCTGACATTATTCCTGACAGTTCTTCTTATTTTGACCTATTTTGCATCGACAAATTTAAGCATAGACAGCCATCTTTGTGGGATCAATATCTGATAGCTTTACACCTATCAACTATACTTGCATCGACAAGTGTTCGCTTGCACAATTGCTATGACGTTCATAACGCGATCAAGTTTTGGCGCCGTTACCAGGGATGGCGTTTGTTTGATGTTTATTTTTGTAGTTGCAATTATTCTTTATTTCCTGACTTTTATTTGTTTCTAATATGCTTTATTTTTATTAATTCTCATCAATTCTCTTTTAGGTATTGTATGACCACTAGGAGAAATCCTAATAATATTGTTGGCTTGAATCCAGAAATTGAAAGAACCATTCGGAGGAGAAGATAAGAGCAAAGAAATATGGTTTTACTTGGAAATGATGTCATACCATAGTTTCCACTACAAAATCCTGTCCCTCCGATACAGCCACAGAACTTCAACAATATACCGCTGCCACAAGAAGAACAAATGCTAAACAGAACAATTAGAGATTTTTTTGTTCCTGTGCTTGATGATCTGTAGTCAGGGGTTGTTAGACCAGCGATCCAAGCTGGAAATTTTGAGTTAGAACTGGTGATGTTTCAAATGTTAAATTTGAATGGGTAATATGCTGGTTTGCCTTATGAAGATGCAAGAGAGCATCTTAAATCTTTTCTGCTAATTTGTGCTTCTTTTAGTCAGCATGGTGTTCCTGATGACGCCTTGAAGATGTAGTTGTTTCCTTATTCTTTGCAAGGAAGGGCGAGTACTTGGTTTCTTGGATTACCTGCTGGATCTATTACATCGTGGAATGCACTTACAACGTAATTTGTTTTGCGATTTAGTCCACCCATAATGAATACTCAATTGCAGAATGATATTACTGCTTACCATCAACTAGATGATGAGAACCTGTATACTACATGAGAGCGTTACAAAACTTTGCTTCGACATTATCCCATGCATGGAATTCAACAAGAAACACAAATCAAAATCTTCTACAATAGATTAAATACGCAGACAAAAATCTTGTCAATGCATCTGCAAATGTTCATTGTTGGATTGCACCTACGCTGAAGTCATGTGGATTTTAGAGAGAATTGCTCAAAATGATTATCAATACCCGATTTCTTAAACTGCTCAAGTAAAAACAAATCCTAAAGTTACTGAGTTAGATGCCATATCAACTTTAAGTGCACAGGTATCTTTGTTGGCTAACATGATCAAAAAAATGAAAGGGATGAGTGATGTTGCCCCTATTTAAGTAGCCTAACAGATGGATGTCCCAACATTTTGTTGTGAAATTTACGATGACAATCACAGCTTTGAAGATTGTCCACAGCATGCCGAAAATGCGTTTTATGTCAATAACATCAAAGGAAACTTGTATGGCAACTCTTACAATAGTTCTACTAGGACTCAACAATCTTGTGGGAATCAAAATGCATCCACATTCCGATATGGAAATTCCTCGAGTCAAGGAAATTTTTGACAAGGGAGTTACAATCAGCAGTAGCAAAATTTTAACCATAATTCTCAAGTGCATACACATCACGATCAGATGCAGTCACATACTCAGATCCAGTCACATGCTCGTATGCAGCCACAGCAGACTACAATGCCAAATATAAACATGCAAGGACAACATCAACAATAGCAACAACAGTATTCTCAACCAAGACCGAATCCATTAGTTGCCCTTGAAGCTTTGATGTGTGACCATATTACAAGAACTGAAGCTATTGTGCAGGGAAATTCTTCTTCCATCCTAGCATTGAAAGCACAATTAGGATAACTGGCTTCTAATATGAACATGAGACCACCAGGTGGCTTACCTAGTGATACTGAAAATCCAAATCAAATGGGGAAGGAGCATTGCAAGGCTATTACTGTTCGGACTGGAAAGTGAATTGTTAAACAAAGTAGGAACTCTAATACAGCACCTATCAACACAAATGAAACTAAGCAACAAGGAGAAGTTGTATCTGAAGAAGCAATAGAGATAAATGAGGAGGAGCCACCAGTAATTACACCCATGCCAACCATTTGACCTTAAAAATTATCGACGCAACCGCCAATGTCGATGCAATCGGTTGTATCACAACAGCCTAATGTCTCCATACCTTTATCGTTTCCATAACAATTAAAGGAGAAAGAATATGATAGAGAATATCAAAAGTTTTTGGCCACCTTGAAACAACTACATGTTAATATACCTCTCATAATGCTCTTATGCAAATTCCTAGCCATGGGAAATTTATGAAAGAGCTTTTATCAAAGAAAAAGAAGTTGACTGACATCGAGACAATTACGCTCACAGAAGGTTGTAGCGTTGTACTGACAAATAAATTGCCACTTAAGATGAAAGATCCTAGCAACTTTACAATTTTGTGCTCCATTGGAAATCATTATTTAGACAAAGCTCTTTGCGATCTAGGAGCAAGCATCAACCTTATGCCGTTGTCAACATTCAGAAAATTGGGAATTGGTCACATGAAGCCCACTGCAATGACATTGCAACTTGCAGATAGATCTTTAGCAAAACCTGAATGACAGATTAAAGATGTTCTCGTCCAAGTAGTTAAGTTTGTGTTCCCAGCAGATTTCATCATACTAGATTGCGAAGCTGATAAGGAGATACCCATAATTTTAGGACGTCCATTTCTTGCTACAGGTAATACTCTTATAGACGTTTTCAAAGGCGAGTTAATCATGCGACATAATGATGAACACGTTACCTTCAATGTCTTCGAAGCAACTCCTTCCAGGAGTAAAGAGCAATGTCACCACATTGATGTCTTGAAAGAATTAATTGCAGAGGAATTTAATGAGCGTAGTTCAATAACACAAGAAGAATTTGTAGTGACATCCGAGGACAATTTCCTACCTGATTGCAACCACAAGGTTGAGGTAAATATTTACGAGCTTAGACATGGTTGGTAGATGGAATCCTTGGATCTGACCAATAGGACGATCCTTGTTTTCAAGCCATCGGTAGAAGAAGCTCCAACTTTGGAGTTGAAACCATTCCCAACGCATTTAAAATATGTTTTCCTTGTTGACTACAATACCTTGCCAATAATTGTCTCCGCAAATCTCAACGCAAGACAAGAAGAGAAATTAATTGGAATATTAAAGCAACACAAGTGTGTCATTTCTTGGAGCATTGCGGATATCAGAGGCATTAGTCCCTCTTTTTGCATGCACAAGATCAGGCTGGAAGATGAAGGAAAGCAGCCTATTGAACAGCAACGTAGATTAAATGAGAAGATGAAGGAAGTTGTAAAAAATAGATCATAAAATGGTTAGATGCAGGCATTATTTACCCAATTTCTAACAGTACGTGGGTGAGCTCGATCCAATGCATTCCAAAGAAGAGTAGTATTACGATGGTAAGCAATGAAAAAATGAATTGATTCCTACTCGCATTGCTACCGGTCGACGAGTTTGCAAGGACTACCGCCGTTTGAATGCTACCACAAAAAAAGATCATTTCCCATTCCATTCATTGATCAGATGCTAGACAGGCTAGTTGGTAAGGCCTATTAATGTTTTCTTGATGGATATTCTGGCTACGACCAGATTGCAATTGAGCCGAAGGACCAAGCAAAAATAACTTTTACTTGTCCATTTGGTACCTTTGCTTTTCGCTGAATGTCATTTGCGCTATGCAACGCACCGGCTACATTTCAAAGGTGTATGATGACAATCTTTTTCGATATGATTAAGGATTCATTGGAGGTATTTATGGATGACTTCTCTATTTATGGTCACATTTTTTATAAATACGCTGACAATTTAGCTAAAGTTTTGAAGCGATGCGAGGACACTAATCTGGTGCTAAATTAGGAAAAATGCCACTTCATGGCAACTGAAGGCATTGTCCTTGAGCATCATAACTCTTGTCAAGGCATAGAAGTAGACAAGGCCAAGGTAGAGATTATTGAGAACCTGCCCCCACCTATCAATGTGAAGGGAATAAGGAGTTTTCTCGATCACGCAAGATTTTATCGACGATTTATCCGTGATTTCTCCAAAATTACAAAACGTCTCTGCTCACTATTAGAGCAAAATAAAAAGTTTTTGTTCGATGTTGCCTGTCTGGAAATATTTGTAAAAATTAAGTGGCAATTAGTGCAAGCACCTATTGTCGTCGCACCGGATTGGTCACAACTGTTCGAAGTTATGTGTGATGTGAGCGACTATAATGTAGGTGCAGTGCTTGGGCAATGTAAAAAAATGTATTTCATACAATATATTATGCTAGCAAAACTCTTACTGAAGCACAGGTTAATTATACATCCATAGAATAAGAATTGTTGGCAGTAGTTTTTGCATTCAACAAGTTTCGTTCGTATCTTGTCGGCGTAAAAGTTATAGTTTATACTGATCATTCTGCATTAAGATACCTCTTTTCCAAAAAAGATGCTAAACTAAGGCTGATTAGATGGATCCTGTTATTACAAGAATTTGATGTTGAAATTAAGGATAGAAAAGGATCAAAAAATCAGGTAGCTAACCTTTTATCTCACTTGAAATTTAGGAGTGAAGATGGAAATACGTCACAAATTATCGACGAATTCCCAGACAAGAAGCTATTTTCTGTCAATACATCTCCATGGTATGCGGATATTGTCAATTATTTGGTTTGTGGAAAACTACCATTGAGTGCAAATGGTCACCGAAAGGTCAAATTTCTTCTCGATGTTGCAAAGTACTATTGGAATGAGCCATACCTATTCAAGGCATGCGTCGACAATATTATTCACCGCTGCGTCCCTGAAGAAGAAATGCTCATTATCTTGAAGCATTGATATGATACTCCTTATGGAGGTCATTTTGGTGGTGTTAGGATTGCTGCTCAGTCAGGATTTTATTGGCCAACATTGTTTCGAGACACCCACAATTTTGTTCAACAATGCGATAAATGTTAGCGCACTAGATCGATATCTCGACACAACGAGATGCTACAACAGCCTATCATGGAAATTGAGCTTTCCGATATCTAGGGTATGGATTTCATGGGACCATTTCCCAACTCTTTTGGAAATGTTTATATTATGGTCGCTGTCGATTAAGTTTCAAAGTGGGTAGAAGCAATAGTTATTCCTAACGATGATGCTCGGACAGTGTTGAATTCTTTCACACATACATCCTCACTCGATTCGACACACCTAGAGCATTAATCAGTGATCAAGGTACTCATTTTCATTGAAATCAAGTTACGACAGCATTAAAGTGTTATGGTGTTAAACATCGAATGGCAACCATATATCATCCACAAACCAATGGCCAAAATGAAGTATCCAATCGGCAAATCAAAAATATTCTCGAAAAGGTGGTTAATCCATCTAGACGTGATTGGTCTTCACGGCTCAATGATGCATTGTGGGCGATTCACACAACATACAAAACACCATTAGGAATGTCGTCGTATCAGCTGGTTTTTGGTAAATCATGTCACTTGCCTGTGGAACTTGAACATAAACCCATGTGGACAATTAAACAAGTGAATATGGATTATGATGCTGCTGGACAAAAGAGATTGTTGGACATTTCAGAACTAGAGAAAATTCGACGCAATGCTTACAAGAATGCTGCATATACAAAGAAAAAATAAAGCGGTGGCATGACAACATTATCTTGCGGCGACAATTTTCTACAGGTCAGTTGTTCTTTTATTTAATTCACCTTTAAAACTACATCCTGGTAAATTGCATTCCAGATGGTCAAGGCCATTCGAAGTTGTCGAAGCATTTCCTCATGGTGTAGTGACAATTAAAGATTTAAATGATGGGCACCAATTCAAGGTAAATGACCAACAATTGAAGTATTATCTTAGTCTAGACAACTGTGAGCAGAACGAGACCATTAACCTAGTCACATGTCCTTAACATGTTATTACATTTATTATATTTACTTTTTGTATTTTATTTTATTTCAACTCTCTTCTTTAGTTCTTTGCAGGAATAAAAGTTATCCCTTTTGTCGACGCACATAAACACAACTTGTCGATGGATTTTAATTGATGACACTACTGTGAAGCGTTTCAGGAAAGAAATCACGTCGATTGATTCACACTGCTCCTCAATCGTTGGATCGATTCGAAAATAGGACAATCCGTATCATTGAAATTATTGGATGCAGACATAGTGTCCTATCACTGCAATTGAAATCATCATGTCTCTTCATCTTCATCCTTTATAAAACACCCCATTGTGCTAATGGTGTTCTACACAACCACATCCACCATTGTTGCTGCAAACCTTTCTTTTCTTCAATCTTCAAATTTCTTGCAATTTTTAATCTCTTTCTCTCATACAGCCATGGCTAGAACTAGAGGAGCAAAAACCCCTTCTAAATCAATTGTTGCATCATCTGCGTCGGTGGTTTGTAACGCCAAGCAACCGCCACTCAAAGAGTCAATACTGTTTCTTACCAAAGCTGCTAAAGACCATTTCCACGACACTATGTTGAAGCGTAACTGCCACCCAGAGTAAGGATTCTAGCTGTCTCTACTACTCACACTGGGAAAACAAGATAATAGAACCATCTCGCACCTAAGGTGGGAAAAATTTTACGATCATCATGAAGGATATTCCTCGTCTCTCGTTTGCGAATTCTGTGCCAATTTAGTTTATAAGGAACAGAAATTCATCTTTATTTGAGAGGGATTGGTGCCATGAGGCACTGCCCATATAAATGCCCTGTACAATATCGCTAAGGGGGAGGATGAGCATGTCGCTTTCCTGGAATAACTAACAGAGGAAGGTGCTAATTCGTTAATGGATGATTTGTGCACTGACGGTGCCATTTGGATAGGAAACAACCCTAACAACTATACAATGCATCATCATTTCCTTATGATTCAGAGTAAAGTCTGGTTTCATTTCATCAACTGTCGCCTACTACCCTCCACTCACAACACCACGATGACTGTAGATAGAATGTGTCTTATACATTCAATCATCAAAGGCCGTCGGATTGATGTCGATGCAATCTTCCATCAAGAGATTGCAGAGTCTACAGCTAAGCAAACAGGGATACTGTCATTTGCCTCTCTTGTCATGCAGTTGTGTCGATAGAGGAGTGTTATGCCACGCGACAGGGAAGAGTTCTTAAAAAATAAAGGACCTATTAATGATGTCTCAATTGAGCGCATGATGAGGGGGCAAGAAACCCCTACGGTAAAAGAAGTTGCACTAAAGAACGAGAAAGGAAAGGCAAAAAAAAAATACAAGCAACCTTATGCTCCTACAGTTCCTCAACTTTGAACGAAACTTAAAGAAATTGAGTAGTTGGCTGACCAAATGAGTATCCGAAAAATCAAACTTGTCGCAGCAGTTGAGCATATGAAGCACTCACAGAACTTATTCTATGCCTACACCAAGGCATGGAATACTACAATCGTCAGCACACTATGCAACATGAGCAAGTAGCCCTTGCCAGAATTCCCAGTGTTTCTCCTTATCATCAGGAAGGTAACACCATCAACCGAGAAAGCAACTTCAGAGGGGAAGGATCACTCTATCGAGTCTCCATATATGGTCCACATTTCTGATAATGAGGACCAAAATGTAAATTTGAGGGATGTTGAGGAATGTTTTTGTAATATTGATAGCCTCTTTGGAGATGAATTTTTTAACAGTTTAAGGGAAAATATGGCGAATAAGGAAGTTGCTGTTGCAGAGGGGCACACGACCATGAAATCTGTGGGTATCAAAGAGGAGAAAGAAGAAGAAAAAGAAGACGAAAGAGAAGAAAAGAAAGAGGAAATTCGTGTTGCGACAAATTTACCTGAAGAATTTATCGCTGCACCTGAAATTGTGGGTACAACTACTAAAGCCCTAGCGCCATCTGTTACGAGTCAGGCCGAGGCTATGACATTCAGCAATGAGGATTTTAATCCTCTGGATATAGTGCCTTATGTGGCACCTCTTGCTAAAATTCATCCTTCTGATGTCACAATCGATGAAGCCAGCACACAATCGAACTTGGAGGAACAACCTACCACCCCCGGTTGAACCAATGGAAAGGAAACGTAAGCGTAAAGATAAAAAGAAGTGCAAGGAGGAGCGTCCCAAGAAGAATAAAAAGATCAAGGTAGCAACATCTTAGGCTGCAACACAGTGAGTTAGTCTTTACTTTTCAGTACTTAGTTTAGTTTCATGCATATCATGTAATTGTCATCATATTTTTATTATCACTGCATTTTATTTGTCAAAGCATTTGCATTGTAGTTGCATTTCCATATATATTTGTTTATTATTATCACTGCATTGGAGACAATGCAAACTCTAAGTTTGGGAGGAAATGTGTATGGAATGAAATTGCAATTGCATCCATATTTTTAAGCTATTATTTGTCCTTCAGTTTAATGAAAGTATGCAAAGTTATGAAAAATGTGACTAAAATTTTTTTCATTTGATGCTTAATCCTTGAATTATTTGAGATGCTAATTCGTGAATTGGATGAATGTAATTGAATGTTGTGTCCTTCGACTTTTGGATGAATGGTCGAATTTGCATTAGTAATAAAAGAGTAGTATCATTATGTGAATCTTGGAATAACTTGCCATCTGCAGCTATGTATATAATTTTAACTACTAATAAAAGACACTCCAATGCGAGTGCATTGTGACTTATCGAGGGGGAACACTCTAATGCAAGTGTTAGAAAAAATATCTAGCCAAAGGCTGTCAATGCAAGAGTGTGTTCGGCGCAATTACATACTTCCTGGAGATTTGTTGCACCACATCATTACTGCTCAGGAATAAGGGTATACTAATGCAATGACATCTCTCAATCGCATAAAAGAAAAGAGAAAGAAAGAAAGAAAATCAGATAAAAAGACATATATATATATAATATAATAAATTTTGTATTGGTTAAGAGGATTCAAGATTTAATTATTCATACCTATAAATTGTCGGCACAATTTTCTATCATAGAATGTAATTTTTACACTAGGATCTCAGAAATCAAGTTTCTAGAATGGTTATTTCTTTGATAAGAATTTTGCTATGATTTTGCTAGCTTTTATTTACTTGAGGACAAGTAAAAACTGAAGTTTGGGGGTGTGATAGCATTAGAAAGGGCCATTAAATTCTCCCTATTTAGAGTATAATTTGTTTCGTTTATATTATGTTTAGCATGTATTTTTAGAATTTTATATTTAGTAATTGCATTTTCTAAATCAGTGATGTTTGATTTAATTTTCTTCTATTCTATCCCACTTATGCTACTAATGTCAATACATTTAGTGTCAACTTTGTGTCTTGAGATGTCAGTGTAGGGATCTTTCTTAGAATATCAAAGCAGGAAAGTGTTCAAAGCTGTCGCTACAAGTTTGATCTAGAATTGCACCCAAACATGCCACCGCATAAGTACTTCCAAATTACATCAGGGATTTTTCTATGTGAACATATTCAGAAGTACCACTACATGAGGATGTCAAAGTTGTCACAGCAAATTAAAGTATAAATTTGCATCCAGAAATGTCGCGACAGCCTACAACTGCTTACTACATAACTAAATTTGCATGAGTGTACAGCTGGATTAACTAACTTGTACAGCTGCAAGGAAGTTAGATCTGAGAAAAGAAGGACACCTGTACTGGGAAGTGGAGATAAATACTAAGGAGAGAGAGAAGAGAAAAGAGATCTTGAATCTCGTGACAAATTAATTCCATTCTGATTTTTCTTAACCTTGCTTCCACGGGAGCTTAAAATTCCTAGAGGATGAACTGATGCGACGAGAAGATAGCATGTACTCCTGACGAGGAGTGTTCTAAGTGCGACGTAAGAGGAGCATTTACAGAAGAGTTCTAGTAGGCTAAGAATAGAATGCTTCAACTTGTTCTTTAATTCCTCTTGAACGCTGATAAATTCTGATAAACTTAATTGTGTATGGAAATACCTCTTAATTTTAGATCTATTTTGATTTCTGCTCAATTCTTCTTATTTGTTTATCTTTGGATTTAATTGCTTGATCACGGAAGTGTTATTACAGTTGCTAGCACTGAAAAGTGCAGTGATAAGTTAAATTAACAAGTAAGACAACGGAAGTTGCTTGAGGCACAAAGGAATTTTGGCCACTTGTTCTCAAATGCAAAGCATTGGCAGCATTCGAAGGTGTGGTTAATGTGAGTGTTTGGGTCTTTGGTAAGCATAGAAGTCGAAAGGAGAGAGATCTCATTAAGTTTAATTGCATCAACAATTTATCAATCATTTACCTTATAGTCACATTTAGTGGTTGTCAACTTATCAAGTTAGGGATCCCCCCATTTCTTTATCATTGTTTTACATTTTTAATTTTCTTAAATTGCATTGACAAAATACCTTCACCCCTTCATTACATTTTCTTACTTAATTGCTCTGACATATTATATCACAGTATTACAATATTTGCTCTGACATTTTTAATTCTTTTATTTGCAGTCTATGATTTAATTGCGTTGACATTATTCTTGACAGTTCTTCTTATTCTGACCTCTTTTGCATCAACAAATTTAAGCATAGATAGCTATCTCTGTATAATTGATATCTGATAGCTTTACACCTATCAACTATACTTGCATTGACAAGTGTTCGCTTGCACAATTACTGTGATGTTCATAGCATGATCAGTTCCACTCTGGTTTGCCTACAAAACATCCAATCTCCCTTATGCGAGCAGAGACCCCTGCGAGCTCCCTCTAGTATGTGAGAGCAGACATCACGAGCTCTCTTAGTTGCCTTCTCACACTCCTCCACCTTGTGGGACCTGTCTGATCCGCTGGCAGGCGACTCAAGTATTATTTGGATTTTGGGTCAACAATCACTTATGTATAACAAGAAACATGAGGGATAGGTAGAGGAGTATTATCGTCGATGGCAATTGACGAGCTAAAGGGTGGAACTGATGGTGAGCTCAGTATTGGATAACTTGGAGTTTCAACCATAGTAGCAATAGGACCAACAGGTTCCATCCTTCGTTTACGTCATCGCTCCAAGTGTTCGTTGTTCCTTTCTCCCTTACAGGTAGAATTAATGCGTGCAACCCCCGCAGTTGTCTTACGCTTTTTGCGTGTATTCATTATCAGAAAATTAATATACATAGCCTTGTTGATCTCAAGAGAAATACTATCAGTCTAGCCTGAATCATTCTTAGAGTTAAGATCGATGCTTGCATCAGCAACAATTCTATGATCAATGGGAGTAGTTAGCAAATTAGCATTCTGCCTACCACTATCCCCTAGCAAAGACACAATAGAAGCCTACGGGCGAAGTCTCATCTCGTAGAATCTATAAAAGTTGTTCATCGATTCCTCTTTGTAGCCCCGTAATATTAAACCCAACTTATTCATAAAATCATGAGGCCACGTATTACTTTCAGGTTGTGCACCAACAAACTGGGTGACCTTCCTATTGTCACCACGCCTCCATCTATTGGACCCTCCAAACAATATCGAAACACATTCCTCGCCATTATAAGATCCTCTAAAACTAACAAGCATCAAGTGTGAATCCTCTGAAATTGAGTTAAGGCTTCTTCTGTGAGGAGGGTATGCTGAAACGAGCACATGTCTTGGCTCAGTGAAGATCAATTGATTGGAAATCCAAAGTCATCATCGAGTTTGCTTCGGACCCAAATGTACTTCCCCTGATTCAGGCAAAGATTGCAACACTTATTTACAATAATAGTCTTCACCTTTTCATGGGGGTGAAGTAGTAGAACCCTAGTAAGTTCTCCCGATTGTGGCCTTTCAACTGATACGAATGTTGGAAAACAGCAAGTAGGGGAACCTCATTACATTGAACGCAATTGATGAAGTACGCCATAACGATCCACCAGGAGAAACCCAAAAGTTGATCAGGGGCAATATCGTAGTCTCAGAGCAAACCATAAAAGAAGGGGTACAACGGCAAGTGGAACCCATCTTAGAGCGTGAAGAGGAAATAGGAAGCTGTCCGCGGTGGTTTCACATAGCCTGTGTGGTCCCTCGACGATGGAGAATTCATATGCAAAGTTAGGAAGCTTTATCCCTCGCACTGCGAAAACTCGCTGCATTTCCTCCTTTTTAGTGGTGCAGGGGTAGAGTTTGATTGTCACCAAAGCCTCAGACGATAGTTCTCAAGGCGAACGGGCTTGGATTATTTGATTACTGAATCCCCTCATTTTCTTCTGATGAAAATGAAAATTCAAAAAGCAAAAAGTTCTCTGAAATTACCTGTGTTCAAATCGTCGAAAGAGCTAACTGTGAGGGATTTATAGCTCTAGTATCCTCCTTTTAAAAGGGGGTTTCTCTTCTTGCATTTTGATGATTCATATGACCAAGGAAGATCAATGGTCCAAATGCGAGCAAATGGAAACGGTTCAATTTTCAACGATCAGATACAAGCACTCAAAACCTTCCCATGCACGTGGCAAAACAGTCGTTGTTCATCATAGCTCACAGCGTACCCAGCAAGTTGCATTTAAACTTGATGTGATAGGTTTAAGAAGCGCCACTTTGTAACCCCCCTTAGACCCACTAGGGTGACTATTGTTATACATTGGGTTATTATCGACCCGAAATCTAGATAAGACTCGAGTTGACTGCTCACAGCTTGGACAGGTACCACCAAGCGGAGGAGTGTGAGAAGGCAATGAGGAGAGCTCATGACGTTTGCTTGCACTTACTAGATGGAGCTCGCAAGAATCTCTGCTCACAAATATCCAAGGAGCTCACAAAAGGGAGAACGAATGTTCTGCAAGCAACCCAAAGTGGAACACGTGTCCAGCAGACCTGAACTAGAATTGTCATCATCCGAACATGCCACAGATTGAAATTTGTTAGACCATTGAACTTCTCAGTCTCGAACCTTGTTACTGCCATCTCTGAATGGGCTGATCTTCAAAAATTTAACTAGCTCTGATGTCACTTGTTGAGGATAGAACTGATTACGTAACAAACAAGTAAAAATAGTTGAAAATTTTAAGAAATTGAATACACAAATTTAACATGTAAAACCCCTCCAAAGAGGATAAAAAACCACGAGCAAAGTTAATTTTACTATAATGACAAAAGAACGAAAAGTAAAAAAGATGGAGACGAAAAACTAAACCCCGAAACCCGAAAATAAAGAACCCTCAAAACGTAAACACAAAATTCTCCAAAAATGTTATGAGTTCTAATCTTTAATGGGTGTTTTTTCTAAGGTTGTAAAAGAGCCAATTTATAGGCTAAATTTGTAAGTCAAATAAATTATGCTAATAAATGCAAAATATATTATACTAATAAATACTAACTCTTCTAGAAAGAAAAAAAATATTTTGTTTAATTTTACTTGCAAACCATCACTTATTTGATTGAAATATAAGGTGTACTCAACAGCACGAGATAAAATTAATCAACAAACCTTTTAAATTTTATATTTTATCTTTGATTTCATACGGACTTAGCATCAAAATTCGATTTTGAATATTTAAAAATGAAATTAAAAAAAAATCATAAACCCCAAGAACTATGCACATGGTAAATTTCCATTTTAACCTCTAAAATATTTAAACTTTATCTTTGATTCCGTAATAGACATCGCCTCAAAATTCAAGTTTTAATATTTAGAAATAAAATTAAAAAAATCATAAAATACGTAAACTTCGTTATGTATCACATGAATCTGTTAAGAAAGTAAGCAACCCTAAATATCCAAGTGAGTGCTGAAAAGATTGAAAATCCAACATTTGTCAAACTCCCTAATTGTTTCCATCAAACTTCATTACTTTATTACTAATTTTATTTCCATGATAATCACCAAATTGGGCAAACTTTAGTTCTACAAGGGTTGGTCTTTTACAAAACCTCAACATATTGCAAATTGGGATTGTCCTCAATACTTCCATAATAGCTATTTGTCTTTGATTCTGTAACGGACTTTGACTCAAAATTCAAGTCAATATTTAAAAATGAAATTGAAAAAAGTCATAAGGCACAAGAGCTTCGCTATGCATCACATCGTAAATTTTCATTTTAACCTCTTAAACATTTATACTTTATCTTTGATTCTGTAACCGATAAACCTCAAAATTCTAGTTTCAATATTTAAAAATGAAATTGAAAAAAAAATCATAAGACACAAGAACTTTGCCATGCATCACATGGTAAATATCTATTTTAACCTCTTAAACATTTATACTTTATCTTTGATTCCATAACGAACTTCACATCAAAAATTGAGTTTCAATATTTAAAAATGAAATCTAAAAAAATCATAAGACACAAGAACTTTGTCATGCATCACATGATAAATTTTCATTTTAACCTATTAAAATTTTGTACATTATCTAAGATTGTGTAACGGTCTTCGCCTCAAAATTTGAGTTTTAATATTTAAAAATAAAATTAATAAGAAATCATAAAAACACGTGAACTTCGCTATATATCACATGAATCTATTAAAAAAGTAGGCAGCCCTATATATCCAAGTGGGTGGTGAAAAGATTGTAAATCCAACATTTTTCAAACGCCCTAATTGCATTCATCAATCTTCATTAATGGAGTACTAACTAGGCAAACTTTACTTCTATAAGGGTTGGTCTCTTCCAAAACCTCATCATATTGGCAATTTAGGTTGTCCTCAACAATTACATAATAGCTATTTATCTTTGATTTCGGATTTCACCTCAAAAATCAAGTTCCAATATTTTAAAATGAAATCTAAAAAAAAATCTTAAGGCACAATAATTTCTCCATGCATCACGTGGTAAATTTCCACTTTAACCTTTTAAAAATCTATACTTTATCTTAGATTCTGTAATGGACTTCGCCTCAAAATTTGAGTTTCAATATTTCAAAATGAAAATGTAAAAACTCATAGCACACAATAACTTCGCTATGTGTAATATGGTAAATTTCCATTTTAATCTTTTGAAAATTTATATTTATCTTTTATTTCATAATAGATTTCGCCTCAAAATTCAAGTTTGAATATTTAAAAATGAAAATTGAAAAAGAATCATAAGCCCCAAGAACTCTGCACAGGGTAAATTTTCATTTTAACCTCTAAATAAATTTATACTTTATCTTTGATTTCATAAAGGTTTCGCCTCAAAATTCAAGTTTTAATATTTACAAATAAAATTTAAAAAAATCATAAAATATGTGAACTTCACTGTGTATCACATGAATCTGTCAAAACCCCTAATTACATTCATCAAACTTCATTAGTTTGGTACTAATTTTGTTTTCATGATAATTACCAAATTAGGCAAACTTTAGTTCTATAAGGATTGGCCTTTTACCAAACCTCAACATATTGGCAATTTGGGTTGTCCTCAATAATTACATAATAGCTATTTATCTTTGATTCTGTGCGGACCTCGTCTCTATATTCGAGTTTCAATATTTAAAAATGAAACTGAAATAAATTGTAAGACACAAGAACTTCGCTATGCATCACATGGTAAATTTCCATTTTAACCTTTTAAACATTTATACTTTATTTTTTATTCCATAACGGACTTCACCTCAATAATCGAGTTTCAATATTTAAAAATGAAATTGAAAAAAATTATAAGACACAAGAACTTCGCCATGTATCACATGGTAAATTTCCATTTTAACCTATTAAAAATTTATACTTTATCTTAGATTCTGTAACGGACTTCGCCTCAAAATTCGAATTTCAATATTTAAAAATGAAATTGTAAACAATTTTAAGACACAAGAACTTCACTATGCATAACATGGTATATTTCCATTTTAACCTCTTCAAAATTAAATTTTATCTTTGATTCCATAACGGATTTCGCCTCAAAATTCGAGTTTGAATATTTAAAAATAATAAGCCCTAAGAACTCTGCACATGATAAATTTTCATTTTAACCTCTAAAAATTTTATAACTTATCTTTGATTCCGTAATGGACTTTGCCTCAAAATTCAAGTTTCAATATTTAAAAATGAAATTGAAAAAAAAACACAAGACATAAGAACCTTGTTAAAAGTGAACGTCAACAAAAAAGAAATATCGCAAAGAAAACAAAAAGGAAGAACACAAATTTTACGTGAAAACCCTTTCCGGAAAAAAAAAAACCACAGGTAGAGGAGAAGAAAATTACTAATGTCGAAAATCGAATGAATACAAGAGGAGATGACTACGTCTATTTATAGGTTAAAAACCTTATTGATAGAAGTAATGTAGTAAGGTTGAAACACCTTATTCTAATCAAAATAAAATATATGACTTATTCTAATTAAAATAAAATAAAAGAAGTCTAGTTCTATTTGGACTTTACTTTTATTTTATTTTATCATTGTATTTTATTTTAACAAGAATTCTAGTCACCCAAGTCTAACAATCTCCACCTAGACACGAATTCTCAACGAACAAGTTTTTCACCAAGAACTCTCAACAAACAAGTTCTCCACCTCTTTCACGAAACCTTTAAGAGGTATTCTTCAACAATGAACACCAACCAAGTCCAAGAAATACTCAAACTTTGTTATAGGAAGTGACTTAGTCATCATATTTGCAGGATTTTCATGAGTACTAACTTTGCTCACAATAATATCTCTACGAGCAATAATATCACGCACAAACTGATACTGAACATCAATGTGCTTTGTTCTCTCATGAAACATTTTATCTTTCGTAAGGAAGATGGTACTTTGACTATCACAAAATAATGTATTGATATGAAGATCTTTATTTAGTTCACCAAAGAGTCCTTTTAACCAAATAGCTTCTTTACAAGCCTCAGTAATTGCCATGTAGTCAGCTTCAGTGGTAGACAAAGAAACTGTAGTTTGCAAAGTGGCTTTCCAACTGATTGTGCAACCCCCAATTGTAAAGGCATACCCTGTGAGAGATCTTCTTCTATCAAGGTCTCCAAAAAAATCAACATCAATATACATAATGACTCCATCTCTAGTTCTTCCAAATTATAAGCAAACATCAGTGGTAACTCGTAAGTATCTCAAAATCTACTGAACTGCTTTCCAGTGTTCTTTATCGAGATTCATCATGTATCTACTAACTGCACTGACTGCATATGATAAATCTAGACGTGAGCAAACCATAGCAAATCATATCGTACATTAGAGATCCCACTGCACTAGAATATGGAACACGTGACATCTAATCAATCTCATCATCTGAATGTGGAGACAAAGCCGATGAAAGTTTAAAGTGGGCTGCTGATGGAGTACTAATAAGCTTGGCACTCTGCATATTGAACCTGCAAAGGACTTTTTCAATGTAACATTTCTGACTTAGATGCAACTTACATGCCTTTCTATCTCTAAGAATCTTCATCCCAAACATCTTCTTTGTTGCTCCCAAGTCTTTGGTCTCAAATTCTTCACTAAGTTGGGCTGTAACCTTTCTTATCTCTCATTTATCTTTCACTGCTATCAACATGTCATTAACAGAAAGGAGTAGATACATAAAAGAACCATTACTATTTTTCTTAAAATAGACACAACTTTCGAAGTTACTTCTTTTGAAATCATGGATAGTCATAAAAGAATCAAACCTCTTTTACCACTGCCTTGGTGACTGTTTCAAACCATAAAGGGACTTTTTCAACAAGTAAACATAGTCCTCCTTTTTTGAGACTATACAACCCTCTGGTTGTTGCATATAAATATCATCCTCAAGTTCTTCATACAAGAAAGTTGTTTTTACATCTAACTGATCAAGCTCCAAATCATACATGGCCACAATACTAAGTAAGGCTCGAATCAAACTGTGTTTCACAACTGGAGAAAACACGTTTGTGAAGTCTACATCGGGAATCTAATTGTAACCTTTTGCAACAAGTCTTGGTTTATATCTGAGTTCTTCAATTCCTGGAATCCCTTATTTCCTCTTGAACACCCATTTACAATGAACAACCTTTTTACCCTTTGAAAGCTTCACTAAGTTCAACGTTTTATTCTTATGAAGTGATTCCATCTCTTTTTACATGACAATCATCCACTTTTCTGAGTCTTTACAACTAACTGCCTTGGAATAAGTAGAAGGCTCTTGATTTGCATCTATATCTTCAGCCACGTTTAAAGCATAAGTCACTAGATCAGCCTCGACGTACCTTTTCGGAGATTTAATTTCTCTTCTAGGACTATTTTTTGCAATAGAATATTGTGGTGAAGAAGTGGCTCTATTCTGAACTTCTATACTAACTTGAGAAGTTGGCTCTATTGTAGATGCTGGATTAATCTGAAACTCCACCTACTTTTGTTATTCTTAATTAGAAGAGTCTTTAACAGATAAGCTAGGTAGCATAGCAGTTTCATAAAAAATAACATCTCTGTAGGATGCCATAACTTATACCCTTTTACACTAGCCTTAAAACCAAGAAAAACACATTTAATGGATCTTGGTTCCAATTTCCATTATCAACATGAGAATACGCAGGACGCCCAAAAAATTTTATATCAAAATAATCAGCAGGCTTACCAGAGCATATCTCTTGCAGACTCTTTTTCTCAATGGTAACGGATGAAGATCAATTGATAAAAAAACATACAGTAGAGGCTACTTCAGCCCAAAACGACTTCGGTAAATTAGCATTTGACAACATACATCAAACCTTCTCAATGAACATTCCATTCATTCGTTCTACAATGTCGTTTTGCTGTGGAGTATTACGAACTATCAAATGTCTCACGATCTTTTCTGATTTGCACAATTCATTAAATCCATCAGAACAAAACTCTAAGTCATTATCTATGTGGAGGTGTTGTATCTGTTTTCTTGTTTGTTTTTCAACCATAGTTTTCCAATACTTGAATGTGGAAAACAAATCGCATTTCTGCTTCAGAAAGAATGCCCAAACTTTTCTGGAAACATCATCAATAAGAGTTAGCATATAATTAGCTCCACCCCGAAGGCACTCTAGATGGTTCCCAAAGATCATAATGAATATAAATCCAACATTCGATTCATGTTATGGACTCCTCTCGTGAATCGAACTCTCTTTTACTTGTCAAAAATGCAGTGCTCACAAAACTTCAATTTGCTAATGCCTTACCCATCAAGAAGTCCTCTTTTACTCAATTCTACCATGTCATTTTCATTCATATGCCTTATACGCATATGTCAAAGTCTAGTAACATCATTATTTGACAAGGAAAAGGAAGTGACTGCAGCATCACTAGTAACAGTTGAACCTAGCAAAACATATAACTTGGTAGTCTTTCTCTGCCCTTTTATCACAACAAGGTAACCCTTGCTAGTCTTTAGAACCCCACTTTCAGTTGCGTACTTGTGTCCTTTTGAATCAAGAGTACTTATTGAAATCAAATTCCTCTTCAATTCTGGTACATGTTGTAGGCCACTAAGAGTTCTAACGACTCTATCGAACATCTTTATTTTGATTGTGCCAACACCTGTGATTTTACATGAAGCATTATTTCCCATCAAAATAACACCTTCAGACACAACTTCATATGTTGTAAACCAATCCCGATTAGGACTCATATGGAAGGTGCAAGGAGAATCGAGGATCCACTCCTCGCTCACTTTAGAATTGTTGACAAAAGCAACTAGGAGTTCACCATCACTATAGTCTTCCGCTACACCAACTTCACTAGATTGTTCAGGTTGTTTTCCCTTTTGATTCTCTACCTCCCTTTTGATCTTATTTTGTAACTTGTAGCACTCTTTCTTGATTTTCTCTTTCTTCTCGCAAAAGTTACAAGTTTTACCTCTATTTGAAGATTTCGATCTACCTTTAGATTTACTACGGGGATTTTATTCCTGTGTCCTCCCATGATTATCATCACTGTTTCAATGAGACCCTCTCTCTAAGAGTCAGATCCAGTCACAAGATGCTTCATTTTGTCATACGAAGTTAAGGAAGATAGACTTCATCAACTGTGAGAGATTCACGGCTATACAAAATTGTATCTCTGAAGGTTGAATACGATAGTGGCAACGAACAAAGGAGAATTAACCCTAAATCATCTTTATCATACTGAACCTCCATGGCCTCCAAATCTGAGAAAATTTCTTTAAACACATTCAAGTGTTCTTGCAAAGACGCACCTTCTTCCAAACGATGAGAATACAGACGCTGCTTCATATGTAATTTGCTAGTTAGGGTTTTTGACATACATAACTATTGCAATTTTTCTCATAATGCAGCAGTGGTCTTCTCCTTTAACACATCTTGTAGAATTTCATTCGATAGGTGCAGCTGTAATTGTGTCAAAGCCTTCCAATCTTTACGCTTCTTCTTTTCATCCGTCAAAGTCGAATGCATCTTATCCAACCCTAATAGGGCATCATCCAAATCCATCTATGCAAGAACTGTCTGCATCTTTACTTGCCACAACATGAATCTGGTGTTGAGATCTAACAGCGGAATATCATACTTCAATGTCATCATTATCGTGATCGAGACTAGTAACCCGAAAAACTTTGATACCAATTTGTTAAAATTGAACGTCGACAATAAAGAAATATTGCAAATAAAATAAAAAGGAAGAACACACAGAATTTACGTAGAAACCCTTTCGAAAAAAAAAAACCACGGGAAAGGAGAAAAAAATTCACTAATGTCAAAAATCGAATGAATACAAGAGGAGATGACGATGTCTATTTATAGGTTGAAAAACCTTATTCTAATCAAAATAAAATAGATAACTTATTCTAATTAAAATAAAATAAAAGAAATCTAGTTCTATTAAGACTTTACTTTTATTTTATTTTATCACTGTATTTTATTTTAAAAGAATTTTAGTCACCCAAGTCTAACAAACCTCGCTGTGCATCACATTATAAATTTCTATTTTAACATCTTAAAAATTTATATTTTATCTTAGATTTTATAATGAACTTCGCCTCAAATTTTGAGTTCAATTTTTAAAAATAAAATTATAAAAAATCATAAGACACAAGAACTTCACTATGCATCACCTGATAAATTTTCATTTTAACCTCTTAAACATTTATATTTTATCTTTGATTTCGTAACGAACTTCACCTTAATAATCAAGTTTCAATATTTAAAAATGAAATTGAAAAAAATAATAAGACACAAGAACTTCGCCATGCATCACATGGCAAATTTCCATTTTAACCTATTAAATATTTATACTTTATCTTAGGCTCTATAACGGACTTCGCCTCAAAATTCGAATTTCAATATTTAAAAATGGAATTGTAAAAAATTATAAGACATAAAAACTTCGCTATGCATAACATGGTAAAATTTTCATTTTAACCTTTTAAATCTTTGATTCCGTGACGGATTTCGCCTCATAATTAGAGTTTGAATATTTAAAAAAACATAAGCCCTAAGAACTCTTCACATAGTAAATTTTTATTTTAACCTCTTAAAAGTTTATACTTTATCTTAGATTTTATAACGAACTTCACTTCAAAATTCGAGCTTCAATATTTGAAAATGATATTTAAAAAAAATCATAAGAAAAAAGAACTTCGCTATGCATCACATGGTAAATTTTCATGTTAACCTCTTATAAGTTTATACTTTATCTTTGATTGTGTAACGGACCTCGCGTCAAAATTCAACTTTCAATATTTAAAAATGAAATTGAAAAAATTATAAGACACAAGAACTTCGTTATGCACCACAAGGTAAATTTTCATTTTAATCTCTTAAAAATTTATACTTTATCTTTGATTCTATAACAGACTACGTCGCAATATTCAAGTTTTAATATTTAAAAATAAATTTTAAAAAATATGATAAAAACAAGTAAATTTCGCTATGCATCATATGAATCAGTTAAAAAAATAGACAACCCAAAATATAAGTGCTGAAAAGATTGAAAATCTAACATTTGTCTAACCCCCTAATTACATCCATCAAACTTAATTACTATAATACTAGTTTTGTTTTCATGATAACTATCAAATTTAGCAAACTTTAATTTTAGAAGGGTTGGTCTTTTACAAAACCTCATCATATTGACAATTTGGATTCTCCTCAACACTTACATAATAGTTATTTATGCAAAATTTTAAAGTATCAAGGTCCCAACTGTATCTTGTTCTAAGGAACATCTTAAATGTGTAATTAACTATTTAAAATTGAAAGGATGAAGCCCTTCATCAAGCAACCAATGTCAAAAAAGGGTAGACCCCTCTCACATAATTTGCCTATTTATATAAATTTTAATCATTTAAAAATGTCATGTTAAAATTGTTTTTCATAAGTTTTTTTTTTAAAAATAAAACACACCTCAAGTTTAAAAATAGAAAAACAAAAACACAAAATGTAATAGGTGTATATCAGTCAATGTCAGATCATTATATAGGTCAAATTAAATGATGAAAAAGATCATATTTATGTAAAAAAAAATTGATTTTGGGTAAATCTCTATACTTTTTTAAAATTTAAAATTTGATTCTATACTTGTAAAACTTAATTTTTTTATATTTTACATAAAATTTAAAAAAAAAAACATAAAATGTTATGAATATTATTAAATGGATGTTCAACCTTTCATCTCCCTTGACCTTTAACCATTCATCTTCTTTTAACTTTTCATATTCTTGTAACTACTTTTCTCTATTTATTTATTAGAATATGAAGAGTTGAATCTCCCTATATATAGAGAGAGAAGTATGCTACTTGTAAATGGGATGAATATATAGAATATAATATATATTCTCTCTTTATTCTCATCTATTATCCTTGTGTTCTTTACATCATTATTATTATTTTATAACACGTTATCAGCACGAGCTTGCTCGATAGTATTCAATATTTTGTTGGAGAACAAGTAATCTAGACGTACAACGTTCTTGTTGAAGCAACAAGGTTAAGGTATGTGAATTTCTTTGTGTGCTTGAAAGATTTTAAGATTTCAATATTCTTAATGAAAAAAAAGTTAAAATGATGCTCATTTTTTTCCCCGTATTTAAATATGAATTTATGTTTTATATATTCCATGATATGCTTGTTTATGATCTAAGACTTTGAATAAGATTGAAGTATCAACAACTTGAATATTGTTTATTAAATATGTATATCTTTCATAACATATGTCATTGACATGATTAAAAATAAAGTAATCATTTTTAAAAAATTTATTTTATTTGGTGACTTTTACCAAATGTACTACGTTACCTATTAGATTATTATTTTTGACATTAGAGACTCATGTTCAATATTTGGATATGTCATATGAAAAACTTAGAAAAAGTTAAATGTACTTGTACCTTATATATATCCAAATGCATATGATATAGCTTATGGCTATTTGTTTCTTTGCGGATGAAATTTTTTATGGAAACCTTGATTATAGTAAATAAAATAATGTGATGTTTCTAGTTAATATTCCGTAAAATATTTTTGGGGTATTCTATTGTTATGTTGATTAAATTGTAAGGTTGATCTTAGTTATCATAAGATTTTAATAGATCTAGATGATCATATTTCTATACTTAAGTTTAAACAGACATAAATAATAGTGCTTTCTTGCTTTAGTTATTAACTTAGAATATATAACTTGACACGAATAATTATGAGAAAATTACTATTGTGAAAGTTCAATGATTATCATCTACATGAAGAATTAAAAGTGTGAAACATCTAACTGTGAAAGATCCTCTTGATTCTTGAATGATGTAATAATTTGAAAAAATGATTTTACCATTAGAAAATGATAATACTCTCTAAAGCTTTCTATGATTGAAATATCTTATGTGCTCCTGTAACAGCAATATTGTGAAAAAGGCTTTAAAAAGTATTTTGGAATTATCTCATGCCTTTTAGTGAAAAAGGCTTCATTCCCTGAAGTGAATGTTACAACACATAACAACTATGAAAATTCAGAATATAGAAATCGTGGTTGTCATTGTAATTGAGGATGTGGTTGGAGACATACTAATAATTGTTATCATGGTTGTTATAATAGTGATTCTTCTAACCACTAGAAAAATAATAATAAGGAAAATCAAGAAAATGGAGGTTAAAAATATTCGAAGGTCATTGAAAATTCATGCTATCAATGTTGTATGAAAATGCATTGGTCACATGCCTGTCGTATGTTTAAGCATCTAGTAAAATTTTATCAAAGCATCCATTAAAAAAAAGAGAAATAATATTGAGATAAATTTTGTCCAAAATGATGAAATGGAGGATAATTTTTTCGGAAAAAGATGAAAATTTTCAATATGATGCTAAAGTTGACTATGAATACAAGGATGATTAATATGGATTTAGTTTGTGTATAAATTTTGTTGAGATCCAAGCATTGAAATTTAATTGTTTGATTTAAAAATCATTAGAATCAATGTCTACTTGATATTTGCTTGGGGATGATCTCTTTCTCTTCATTACAAAGGATGCTTATAATCACTACTTCTCATCCATGATAACCTAAGTTAGTCTAATCAACTTCTTTTGAAATTTGATTTGATTTTTATTAAGAAGTTTTATTTATATAGTTCTCTATCTATAATTCTATGAATTTTTAAACCTTTATAGTTGTAACATTACTTTAATCTGACATTATAATATTTTGTATTTTGTTGTATTATGGTATATATAAATATATATATTATCTAACCATAGTGATTTATTAATAACATGAATTTATTACTTATTATGTTTAATAAATGTTTTATTTATACCTATTCATTTTATTTTTATATGAATAAATTAAATATTTATTAATGATATATAATAAAATGATTAAATGCTCCTGAATAGCTAATATTGCATCAAACTGTAAAAAGCTCTTGAAGAGCTAATATTTTACCTCCTTGAGATGCAAAATTTTGTAAAACATAAGATTATTTTTCAAATCAAGAAGATATATGTTGAAGGAAATTTTTATGTGTTTTACATTAAAAACATGGATAGAAATGACATGAGATACTCATGTTTTTGTATTATAAATATTCCCAAAAGGAATACATTACACTTATATGAATAACATATGAGATTGTGAAAAGAAGTTCATAATGTTGGTATGACCGGTTAGACCATCTCGAGTCAATGTTGATGCAAAATAATTTGATACAATTTTATATGATTTTATTGAAGAATTAGAAGTTATATTTTAATAATTTTCATCATACTAGTTATTTGGACAACATATTGATCTAACACCAGCTAAAGTTAGAGGTCGGTTGCATTTTTCAATGATAACCAAATAATATATGAGCTCATATATCACATGTGTGCAACCTGAAGTTTGTGATACTATTTCTTGAAATAATTTGATTGTGCACAATCTCTATAGAATGCAATTTGTGCTAACAATGCTGGTGCATTATATCCCTAGCATGATTTTCGTAGTTTTAGCTGGGATAATTTTAAGTTGTTTATTGCCTATATATATTATATTTAATGGTTAGCAAAACTATGCCTCCATTTAATTGCTTAACTATTAATACAAGAATTGCTTTACAATAAGCTTGTAATTTTATTTGCATCAAGCCAACATGTAAGAAATATTTGTCTCGTGAGAATTGACTTTCATTTATAAGTCAATGGATTCCATCTAAGAATATATGGATGTGCAATATCTATTTCATATTCCGCCATAATGCACTAAGATGAATCATCTAATATGAAGTTAAGAAATTTTAGAATTTTCATTAGATATTGAAGGGAAATATATTTATAATTTTGAAAAAAAAGTATTGTTATGTTGCAAATTTTCTCGACATTAAAGGGAGACAAATTAGTTAAATAATTATATCATTATTTTTCTTTTTTTATCCTCACTAATATTATGTGCACAAAGTTTGAAGGATAAAAATTATTTGCTAGATATGTTTAGTGATGACATTTAGAGATTCCATATACTAGTTGATACATATACGAGCTAAAATGCTCCAAATAATTATATGTCCCAGAAGAACAATGTGATAAAAATAAGTCTTGAGCATGCTAGAAGCATGACAAACTAGTTGACTCCATAAAACGAAAAATTATTAAAAGAAAGGAGAAAGAAATGAAGATGGTCACATACTAAAAGGAGGCGGGTACTCATGAAGAGACCCATGACATAACTTTTGATAAAACCCCAGAAGAGGTTCAGGTACCTGAAATTATGAATATAATGAGATATCTCAGTTAATTATGTCATAACTAAATATGATGGAGTTGAAAAAAAATGAAATTATTGTCGACAACGATAATATACATAGAACACTTCAATATTGTGGAAAAGTGAGGATCTTGAATGAAAATATACATGAAAGCATTGAGATGAGAACAAGTCATCAACAATAAATAAGTGTTTCTATTATAACTTATGAAATGTCTCTCGGATAAAAAGTTCAAACACCTAGAAGGTGTAAAGCTAAGGAGAGTACATCTTAGCATAATAGCGAAAAAAAATACAAATCATAATATATAGAATTAACTTGTAACAAGAACGTTCACAAGACGCTTGGTATTGATTATGAAGAGACGTACTCTCTTGTGGTGGATGCAACTACTTTTAGGTTCTTGATTAGTTTGGAAATAAGAGAAGGGCTTGATTTACGCCTAATGGATGTAGCTACAACCTATTTATATGTCCCACTTGATAATAACATTTACATGAAAATTCTAGAAGGTTTTAATCTGCCAGAAGCAGCTAATTCAGGTTCTCGAGAACATTACGCAATCAAATTAAACAAATCTCTTTATGGATTGAAACAATCTAGGCGCATGTGGTATAATCGCCTTAGTGAATACTTATTGAGGGACGACTATAAGAATGATCTCATTTCTCCATGCATTTTTATAAAGATGTTTGGATTAGGATTTGTTATAATTGCTGTGTATGTTGATGATTTAAATATCATTGAGACTCCTGAAGAGAATTTAGTGATAATGAAGTGCTCAAAGAAAGAATTTGAAATGAAAGACCTTGGAAAAACAAGATTTTGTCTAGGTTAGGATTACAAATTAAATAGCTAAAGGATGGAATCCTTATGCATCAAACAACATATATAGAAAAAGTGCTAAGAAGATTTTACATGTATAATGCACATCTGCTGAGCACCCCAATGGTTGTTAGGTCAATTGATGTAAATAAAAACCCTTTTTGTCTTCGAGAAAATGATGAAGATTTTCTTGGTCCTGAAGTACCACATTTAAGTGCTATTGGTGCATTGATGTGTCTTGCTAGTCATACATGACCTAATATATCATTTTTTGTCAACTTATTAGCAATATTTAACTCTTGTTGGTGCATTGATGTGTCTTGCTAGTCATACATGACCTAATATATCATTTTTTGTCAACTTATTAGCAAGATTTAACTCTTGTCCATCCCGAAGACATTTGAATGGGGTTAAGCATGTTTTTCGTTATCTTCAAGGTACAAGAGATATGAGCTTATTTTTCCATAACCTCCCCAAAATAGAATTAGTTGGTTTTGCAGATGCAGGGTACTTTTCTGATCCTCACAATGCTCAATCACAAACTGATTATGCTTTCGCATATGGTGGTACTACAATTTCTTGACGCTCTATGAAACAAACAATCACTGCTACATTTGATAAATTAATTTTTAACATTGGATTTCGTTGTTTCAAAGATCTTAAGTGATGGTTACATGAGGGGGAGTATATATATATATGGTTGTGATATACTATGTATCAAAGAATTATATACTTTTTTTTCTTTCACTAGGTTTTTGTTCCACAGCGTTTTTCTTTGTAAGGTTTTTAATGAGGCATATCCTTTATACAATGAACATCTAAGGGGAATGTTATGAATATTATTAAATGGATGTTCAACCTTTCATCTCCCTTGACCTTTAACCTTTCATCTTCTTTAACTTTTCATATTTTTGTAACTACTTTTTTCTATTTATGTATTAGAATATACAGAGTCGAATCTCCCTATATATATATATAGGAGTATGCTACTTATAAATGGGATGAAATATATAGAATACAATACATATTCTCTCTTTATTTTTATCTATTATTTTTGTATTTTTTATATCATTATTATTATTTTATAACATAAAATATATTATAAAAAATAAAAAAAAATCATTAAATTTAAAAAATAAAAACTTCTGGAATGAGTGAGATTATTAAGAAACGCTAGAAATCGATTTGAAGGAAATAAAATTTCCCTCTCTCCTATAAAATTTGTTTTATTTTGAATTTTAAATTTTTTTTTTGTTTTGTTTTTTTTGATCTACTACCATCCCCCCTTGCCCTTGCTTTGGCCTACCCTCCCTTCATCATACCTTACCTGCACAATGACAAGTGGCATTTAACTCTCACACAGTAGTCATTAGTTGTCTCCAACTCAAAGCAATGCCTTATGTCATTTTCTCAGCACCGCCGATGTGTCTGTGTTTTTGGCTTTCTGCAATGTAATGAACCGCTTCACATGCAAAGGGGACCGTTTAGTTTTTGTGCGTGTCCATATTTTAATGGGGCTAAATTTAAGTACGTATACTTACAATTAATTTTATAAATATAGAAAGACAACTGAATAAAGGGGACAGAATCCTAAATTTGTAAGTCACCTTGCAATTTGATGTCCACGTGGCAAACATTCAAATGTGTTTCAAAACTGGGTACTAATAAACGTAACAAAGTCTTGTCACTTATCTTCTGGATCAGACTACTCCCTCTTCCTCATCCTTCTTTCGATTCATTTTCTTTTCTAATGTAAACAAAATAAGAAAACCGCAATGTTAATTTTTTAGGGTAAGAATTAAATTATATATTTTTTATTTTTTATAATTTTTGAAAAATTAAATTAAAATTTTATCATTTTGAAATGGTAAAATATAATTTTATCATTACTAATTTAAAATTTTATGAACTATAAAAGGAACAAGTTGGAAAGCTTTTGAACTCCGTGTGTTGACTTGATAATCAAGGTGTTTATTGTTCCAGTTATAGCTTGAGTTCGAGTTGCACTAGTCGCATTGCTATTAGGACTTTTTTCTTCTCTTACAATTTACCAAAAAAATAGAAACCTTTTTATTTTAAGGGAGTCGGGTCCTACCAGCCATCTCAATTTGCTAATGATATAGATAGAGTTTCTTTTATACATATTAAAGTAGGAATAAGATAATACAGTTCAAATCCATATTAAATAGATGTTTGACAAAAATTTTAATTACTGCTCTATTTAAATCAAGATAAATAGATAAGTTTTTTTGCATCAACCATCCTTAATTTAGAGTGATTATTGATTATAATAATAATTTGGTTGAAATAACAAATTATTTTTAAATTTGATAATTTTTCTACCTTCATTTTTAAATATTTTGTATTCATATTAGTTTGAAACTTGACAGTTTTAATTAGCTTAGTTCATAATTTTGGATTTTATTATAGTATACTATTATGATATTTGATAAGTCATCACTTTGAAATTTTTTATATTTTTTTCTGAAATTTTTAGGTAATAATATTGTTTAATTTTAAAGTGTCAAATTATTATTTTTGAATAAAATTCAAATTTAAATATTAAATTGAAAAAATTATCTAATTTTGAGATTAAAATAAACAAAAACAATTATGGATTAAATTAAAATGAATTGTGAAGTAAAAAAATTAAATGTTATTTTATTGTTTTTGGATTACGATAAATTCAATATATCACCGCTTCCTTTTAAATTAAAACTTAAATATTTTTTTTAAAAGAAAATCTCTTCAAAAAGGGAAATGAATTGCGTAACTGGCCCTCAAAATTGAAAAAAAAAAAAGAAAGGAAGAATCTTTTATAAAGAAAAAGAGATGAAATAGTTAGGTAAGTGTTAGAAATTGTTGAAGTTGATTGGAAGAAGGTATGAATGGGAAAAGGTTTTTTGTCGGAACATGAACTGTGAACTTATGACTTGTTACAATCAATCACTGATTAAGAGTGTATACCATAATGTCTGAAAAACAACACTTAATCACCATTCACATCTTTCTTATTTATAAGCTTGCTAGTGTCGCCTCACATCTTTACACTTTTGGGTTATGGAAGAAAAATGAAAAAATTGAAAATCGATTTAAATGGAGGTATTTGGATAATTTATAAAATGTAAATTTTTTTGGTGAATTATAGTAATAGGATAAAGTCTAAACAATAAACGTAATTAATGCAATTTGAGTCCAGGTTACACTAGAGGTGTTCATGGGCCAAGTCGGGTCAAGTCTAAGCATTATATTAACATATTTTATACTTGTTCAAGTTCGGCCCGACCTGAAATCTGGGCCTAAAGTTTTGTTTAAACCCGCTCATATTGCAAAGGACTAATCCAAGTTCATTTTAAGCCCGTCCATATTATTTTTAAATTTTTTAAAATTTATATTGTTTTATTTTAATATTTAATAATTTTATAAAATTTTATTTATTGAAAATTTTTATATAGTCATCTTAATATATTTTTTAATGTGTTTTAAATTGCATTAATATATAAAAATAGCATAATATAAAGTATTATAAATTTAAAACGGGTCGGGTCGGGTCGGGCCGAATTTAGGCCTTGAATGTTCAAACTCAAGCCCGAGCCATATTTTTAATGGGTCTAATTTTTTTACCGAAGCCCATTTTTGGGCTTAATATTTTTGTTTAAACCTTCCCAAATTTCAAACAGATCTTCGAACCTGAGTGAGTAGCTCGGCTCATGAATAGGTTTAGATCACACTTGAGGTGATGAAAATAATTTAATAATTATGGTTATTCAATATCTAATTAAACTTTATTTTTATTAATTTATAATTATTTATGATATAAAAATAAATATTTTACATTTAAAATAATAAAAATAATATAACAATTCTTGAAATATTATTGTATTTTAGAAATATTTATGAACAAAACTTTGAAAGTTTATCAAAAAAATTCTCAAAAATCATAAAATAAAATTCATTTTATCAAAATAAATTAAAAAAAATAAAAATAAAAAATTCAACCCAACCAAATCGAATTATGATGTATAATTCATAAAATTCAAAAAATTCAAAAAACTCAATTGAACCAAGTCGATATCAGACTTAGTACACTTATTTATGCTTTCTATCGCTTATTGACAAGTAGACGTTTTTCGACTTCTATTGCTCAAATTTCTTCTATTTTTCTTTGACTTCTTTTAGAGTTTTGTTACTTTGAACCATCAGTTTCTTTTGTTCTTGCAAGCAAGATATCTTAAGGTAAATTATACCAATATTTTCTAAATTTTGTTTAAAATTACATTTCAATCCTTCAATTTTCAAAAAATTACATAATAATCATTTACATTATCGAGTAAAATTACATAATAATTATTTATATTATCGAATTATTTGATTTTAATCACTTGTCCATTAGCTTCCATTAAAGAGATGATATGATGGAAACACTAAAATATATAAATTTTTTCAACAAAAGCACTAATTCATGTAATTTTTAAGTAACTTCTGTCAAATTTTATACTTTTATTATAAAATAATTAATTTGAACTTAATTTATGAAACCTTTGAATTTTAGTTATTTTTATACTAAATTTATATAATTTGATCAATTTTCAACAATTTTACGTAAAGCATGAAAAATCAACTCGGCAGTCAACTTGAAAAGACTGGACCGCTGCAGCATCTTTCAAATCAATTATTTGGACCCATTGAAAAATTATTTTTGATCTAATAAGAATTGGGTTAAATTTACTCCTAGCCCTGTGCAAAGAAAGGGGTCCAGTGTTGCTAAATTAAAGAGGATTGATCCATTAAGGGAAGAGCAACCCAATGCCGACCCAATTGCTGCCCAAATAAGCTAATTAAGCTGATTATAACAATTGCAAAATAACCCTCAAACCTCTCTTCAAATCATGGTTCAATCCCTCCTCTGTTGTGCATTTTCTTTCTAGCCACAAGTTAAAAATAGCATACTATCCCAATCTCTCCTTCCACCTAGCATGCCCAACCATGATAAGGGGGATTTGATGCTGTTTTTAGCTAATGCATGCTGCCATTTCCAAGTTTAAATACCCCCTTTCACTTCCTCATTTATCATCCCACACATCCCTATCTCTCTTCACTCATTTCTCCTTTTTGCTTTTCATTTTATTTCATTTTCCTTTGCCGATTTTCTCCTCTTAAGAAAGAGCTAGCACGCCTCTTGGAGCAGAAGCAATCAAGTATTTTTAAAAGTCGTTGATCAACAGAACAAGCAAAGAGGAAGAGAAGAACACTAGTTTGACTTCGGAGAATCATAGGGATTTTCCTTCTAGTTCCCTTCTCTTTATCTTTTATGTTTATTTTGTGATCAGAAACATGAATGCTTATTGTTTTGATGCTTCTGATTTAATTAAGATGATTTAAATTATGTTTGTGTTTGATTGATTGTGTTATATTACTAAAATTATTAAAATCATGTTCGTGTTGTTTTAGGCTTTGGTAATTTGTTCAATTAGATAAAATCATGCCTATGTTATGATTGCATTATAACTGTAAGGTAACAAATTAATTAATTATTAGTTAGATTGAAATTGTAATTGATGGACAAAATATTTAATCTACTAAATGTAAAAGTGAGTTAAATTAGCAATAGTATTAAACAATATGCTTTCCTTGCATAACTTGAAAGATTGTTGTGATTAAATTGTTTCAGTAAATATACCTATTCTTACTTTAGTGGACGGTTGCGGCTTTGGTTTTAAAGGAATTTGATTAATTTTCAAAGAATAATTTAGTACTTAAACAAATAAGCTTTAATTAAAACAAAAGTAAGGAAAACATCATCATCTTCCTTGAGTTTTTGACCGAAAGTACGAAGAAAAATTTCAGGTTGGGAAGGTTTAGCATTCGGTTGGTTAGGAGCTTGCATGTAAGGGAATTTGACTACTGTTTTTGGTAAATTTTGTGTTTTCATGATTGTAGAAGCTTAAGCTATGCAACTCGTATGTCATTTTGTAGAATTGTTTAGAGTTTTTGAATTTACCATGAATGAAGTTTGGATGTTTTTCTATTACTAGATGATTTTATAAGTTTGATAATGTTTTTAGATTGTATTGTAACATAGTTTTGGTTGGTTTTGTGGTTAGGGATTAAATTGTTATAATTTCGAAATTTTAAGGGCTACTAGCTAATATTCGGTTGTTTAAGGACTGTTTAAGGACTAGTAAGAAATCAGCACAAGTCTCTCTAGCTCAATTTGTATAAATTTGGAAGTTCAATGATTAAAGATTAATTTGTATAAAATATAATAGTTTTGAGGTAGTTGCGTAAAATGTCATTAAACAGTGAATTATAGAATTTTTAAATGTTTTAAGATATTCAATTGAATTGATTAAGTTAAAGTATTATATCTAGATCAAGAAATAAGTGGTTTAGTAGTAAACGCGGAAAAGGAAAAAGCGGTTGACTAGCGTTGTCAAATACTGGATGTCACTGCATAAGTAAGTTCATATTACATGAAATTCCTTGATATTTGTTTTACGCGGGAAAGGAAATAAATAATGCAATTGGTAATTAAAGCTCACTATTGGTTTCAATAAAATGCGAGCATGTGTTTGTTTTAGGGACATTTTAGTGGTCAATATAACCTCTAAAATTTGATCAAAACTTTTGGGTCAAGTTTTAGGGTGTTACAACACAAGCGTGTGGAGTAACCCCATGGTCATGTTTGAGGCCATATGGGCTGGCCTCTGTCACACGGCCTGGCCACACGAAAATTTTTGTATGTGTTTCAATATAATCCAATTTTAATTCCGAGTTATTTTAAATGTTCCCTAAGCTCAATTTAGGTTCTGATATGCTCGTAAGACATGAAAAACGATAGTGTTTAAAATAAATTGCCTTTCTCTAATGGTTTAAAATAAATTGCCCAAGACACTCGTGGGATTAATTTTACGATTTACATGTTTATCATTAATGTTGTGAAAAATGACAATTTTACCCTTGGTCTTTTTTTATGACGAACGAAGCATAATTTAGGTTTGTTTGTTTTTAAAAATAACTTATTTAATGTTTTAGATTGGTGTGATGATTGGGTTGTGGTGTGTTGATTGACTGATAAGGAGAGTCATATAAATGATTAATGTGACGTTCTGAATTCGGATCGATCCATTCCATTCGGATTTGGGACACCAAATTTTTACTATGGCCTTTATGTGTGATCATAACAACATCCCTTTACCCATCAAATACCTTTCTCTTTAAGCCTATGACTTATTTTTTCTTCCAAAGAGCTGATTTGTCTCTAGAGCACATTAACATTAAGAGTCCTTTTTGAATGAATTTGATGCTCACAGTTAGTGCAAATCACAATTACGACCACAATGATTTAGTTTCTAAAAGAATTGAGACAAAACCTAGAATTATTGTAGGTAAATATCGAAAATTTATTGAATCTTTAATTGTGACTTATTGATCAGATATTTATTTACATTAAGAATAACTTAAATTCGAATTATGATTATACCAAAAAAAACTATTAAAAACTTATCAATAAAAAAAGACTAATTAAAAAAAACACGGTGTAACCTGTAATGTTATAACGAGAAGTGATTGTATGAAATTATGATTCCACATCATCCCTATCTCTTTTCAATAAAAAAATGACTAACTATATTTTTCTTTTGATTTTTAATATTTCTAATTGAATTTAAATTTTTTCAAAAAAAAAATTTAATTTATCATCTCCCTATTAAAAGAAAATCACAATTTTATGTAATTCTTTCTCATGTTATACCACCCAATTGTATGTCACCGGTAATAATGCAACAACTTATTAGAATAAACAGAATCTAGGGGATTTGAAGGCTTTTTTGATTGGAGTGAAGAATAAATATATTTCTAGTGTTTCCTCATTTGGTAGTGGTATGGGATTGGGCACCATTAAATTAAGGGATCTTTTTGCCTAACATACCTAAAAAATACATTAAATTATAAGTAAAATGAAATTTAAAAATAAATTCGTCGAGTTAAGAATATTAAATGAGTACAATTTTTTTATCATAGTGTACTCATCAATCCTAAGTTGGTGTTGAGTTAATTTGTGACACCAACTCAATCAATAACATTATTAATAATAAATTCTATCATACATGTGTGCACGTGGAAAACATGTATTTAGAAAATAGTTGTACGTTTAAAAATAACATACAACAAGTAATAAAATATATGGTTCGAAACTTATTGATAATAACACATGAAATATGTCTGGTATTAAAATAAAAAATTAAAATAAATTGTAAGTAAAATGAAATTTAAACACATAAATACATTAGATTAAGAATATTAAATGAATACAATTGTTTACCATGATATTATCAAGTTAACTTGTGACATTAACTCAATAAACAACATTATTAATATGTGCAATTAATGGAGGTAATAAAGTATGCATAATACATTAAAAATGTAAATATCATATTAAAATAAAAACAAAAGACTAAAATACTTTCAAATAATATAATTTACTTTAATTATGAAAAGATATTTTCATATTTTTTTTGACCGACTAAGTGTCTGGTTGACTCGTGATATCAACTTAGTCACATGTATGGTTTTAAAATTCGCAGTATGTCGTGCATATTTTTAGTTGATTTATTCTTTAATTTATTTTCCACTAGTTTTTCAAGTTTTACATTTGGATTGATTATTTCTTTTGACAATTTATATAGTAGAAATTTGAATGTTAAAATATACTGTAAGTCCTTATACACTTCATAAATTTGAAATTTAGTCTCCATGCTTTTATTTTTAAGAATTTAATCTCTCTATTTTTCAAATTAAAAATCCAAGTCTAGTTGTTACCATCTTTAAAATTCTTCTATTAAATTCACAGGTGTGATATTTTAATTTTTGTTTTTTAAAAATCACTTGATACCAATGTAACAAAAAATAAGGTTGAAAATGCTAATGTGGATTTTTTTCTTAAAGACACCCATTTGAACCCGTCATGATGATTTTTTTTATTGGAATAGTTTTTTTAAGAAAAAAAATGAAATATGCATTATAATTGAAATATTATCAACTATATATTAACTATTTAGGATAATTAATGACAATATAAAAATAGAGAGACCAAATTATATCAAACACTAAAGTACATAGATTCAATCCAAGTTTTAGTATAGTATAGGGATCAAAGCTGAAATTTGATCATTATATTATAATGTCAACAAAGACAAAGCCAAACATGACTCATAGGGCGTTCAAATTATATATAACCACGTTATATTATAATAGAAAAGTTAACAATATTAACTATTTGGTTTAATTAATAACATTATAAAAATATAAGACCAAATTATTTTAAAAATAAAATGATAAAGATTAAATCTCAAATTTAATCATAATAAAGGGACTAAACTTGAGATCCAACCCTTTCTTATAATCTAAAAGAAAAAAATTCCTATACGCACTTGTTTTTCAATTATTATCATTCTAAATAATTAATAAATTGTATTCATACAAAATATTTTATTAGACTGAGTAAATGTAATTTAGGAAAAACGAGACGTACAGTGAAACCTTCCTATCAGTTTTTTTTTTTTTTTAAATTGCCTCCGCAGCAATTTTATGATAAAAGTAATAATATTTTATAATAAGATGATACGATAGGTGAAACAGTGGTATCAACTTTTTTTTGTTAAAAGCAGTTTTATCATAATAATAATAATATTTTTATAACAAGACAACACAATCAGTGAAACTGCCATATTACATAGCAGTTTCTCGTATAAAAGAATATTTTAGAAGTATCACTTTATAAAGTAGTTTCAAGATATAAAAAAGGTTAAACTCTAAGGATAGTCCTTATACATATCGATTTTTGTAGACTTAATCCCTCTACTTATATTTGCTCAAAATTGGTCCTTTTACTATTCGATTTGCTCATTTTAATCCCTCAATTAGTTTTTTTTCCTTTTAACTCTACTAAAATTAGGTAAAATCAGAAATTGATAAATTTTACAACTACTTAAAATTTCACCTACTATCATACTATGCATAATTATTTTTTTTTAAAGAAATTAGGGTAAATTATACAAATTTATTACTAGAAAAATATTATTCTTTTAAAAATTATTTATAAAAATATAATAAGTTTTAGATTATTTAGAAAAACATAGTGGTTTTCTATGATATAATTCTTTTTCGGTTAAAATTTCCTTCACAGTAGTTTCATGATAAAAATAATAATATTTTATAATAAAATGATACAGTGGATGAAACTGTCGTATCATTTTTTTTTGTTAAAATTGTGTTCTTAGCAATTTCATGATAATAACAATAATATTTTTATAACAAGACGACATAATGGGTGAAACCATCGTATCATGTAACAGCTCTTCGTACAAAAGAATATTTCGAAAGTACCACCTTACACAATAGTTTCAAGATATAAAAAAGGTTAAACTCTAAGGATAGTCCCTATACATATCGGTTTTTGCAGATTTAATTCCTCTACTTTTATTTGCTCAAAATTGGTCCCTTTACTTTTCGATTTGCTCATTTTAGTCCCTCCATTAATTTTTTCCGTTAACTATACTAAAATTAGGTACAATCAGAAATTTAATCCTTAACCTTTACAACTTCTGTCAATTTAGCCCTTATTCTAAAAAATTTGAGTAATTTAAAAAATTTATAGAATTTCCGAAACTTGTCAAAAAAAATTCTATGTGTGCCTCTTGGTTTTGGGGATTTGTTTTGTTCAGTTCTGTAGTTAGTGGGCGTGAGTGTTGGCAGTGTCTCAGCATTTTGAAGTGTAATGAAGATCATCTCTTGGAATTGAGGACATTTCATATGAACAGGCTCAAAGGATTTGGTGCCATGGCAACTTTCTTCCAACTTTTTGGTTATTTGGCTGAGTGGTGTTTGATGTTTTTTCTATTATGCTTCTGGGTATTGGTGGTCTTGGCGGAGCCAGACCGAGGGGTGTAGTCATGTGGAGTGTGGCTCTGTTCAGGATGAAGCTATATACAAATTTCTATGTTTAAAACCTTTTCTGAAGGTGTTAAGTACATTTCATTCAAAATTTTGATATTCATATTCTGGGTCCATCATCTTTTTGTGTGTTGTGTTGCTAGGACTGATGGTTGATCAATAGTTTGATTATTGCCTATGTCTGAGCTGCATGTATTTGGCAGCGAGATTCTTCTTTGAGTTCATCGATTTTGTTTTTTTTTTCAAACTTAAGATACCAATTTGAATGCTACCCGTAAATAAAAATAGAGGTACTGAATCTGCGCAAATCATTAAGTATAAGGATCATTCTTAGAATTTAACTTAAAATAGTATTTGTTTCACTCAATTTTGACACGTGACCTTCTTGATATAAAAATAAAAATAATTCTTTTTATTTTAAATCTGCCATCTTACACAGCGGTTTCAAGATATAAAATATTATTTTTTATTTTGAAACGGTCTCTTTACATGGCGGTTTCAAGATATGCAAAAAAAATTATTCTTAAAAGAGCCCTTTTATATCGTGGTTTCAAATTAATAAAAATATATTTTTTTCTAAAGTAACTGGATAAGGGGGCGGTCAAACCCTTACCCAATTGTCAATTGAAACATCCATTGCGCAAAAAAATTTCAAACGTTAAAAGTTTTATTCGATCCACTCCCTTCAATCCATCAAACCCTTGTCCCCAACAATATAGCACGTCACATGACACTTTAATGATTTTTTTTTCTAAAATTCACAAAGTCAAGTGGCGGTTACAAACTCCAAGATTCTAAAATTAAAAATAAAATTACGAAAGTATCCAATTTAATCTATATGACTACCAGTTCCAATTTTTCTCACAAAAGTATTCTCATAATTTCTCCTCTATTTAAATTAATCTCCATTTTGTTGAAGTAAGTTTGCTTTTCTTAGTTTTTTTAAATATATTTTTTAATTTAGTTAATTTGCACTATCAAAGGCCATAATGTTATTTGAATACAATTGTTATATATATATATATTTTTGTTATAATGTGTAGGTTAGTAGGAGAAGATGGATCGTAAATTCAATGTTTGGCCCATTATAATGGGCAAACTCACTTTATCAAAGACACCGATTTGAATGCTAGTAAATAAAAGTGGAGGGGCCAAATCTGCACAAATCAATAAGTACAAGGACTATTCTTAGAATTTAACAAAAAATTTGTTTTATTAGACTCTGACACGCGATGTTCTTGATATAAAATAATAATAAATTTTTTATTTTAAAACTATTATCTTACGCGGCGGTTTCAAGATGTACAAAAAAAAGTTATTTCTGAAAGTGCCCCCTTATACCGTGGTTTCAAATTAATAAAAATATATTTTAATTACTTGCAAATCAGCCCTTGATTAGGTTTTTAATGACATCTAGAGAACTAGATTTTACAATTAAGTCCTACGTTAAAGAATAGAATGATTGAATATATGGATAAATGAACTTAGGGTTTTTAATTACTTTGATTGACTGCTTGATCCATGAATGCTTTTATGTTTATCAATGTTGTAAATGCTAAACAAACGTCTCGAATGCCTATTTGCTTGAGCTAATGCTTGATGGATATAATTGTGAATATCACTATTATGCAATAAAATAGAATGTTGAAAGTATTAATGATTGAATGAAAGTATGCTTTAAAAGAATAATTTTATGTTTTATATGCTTATGATTTGTGACATGAATTGTGAATTGTTTTTATGATTTTATGAATAACAACATAAATTCGTGAATGATATCATGATTATTGTTAGAATTTCAATGATTTAGGTATGACCACTCAAAAACATAATTGTTATTCCCATGCTTATAATTGTTAATATTATATAATTGCTTAAGGAATGACCGCAGTTTCCAATTAATAAAAAAAAATATATTTTTTCTAAAATAGCTGAATTAAGGGGTGATCAGACTCTTACTCAGCTTTCAATAGAAACATTCATTGCACAAAAAAAATGTAAATTTTTTATCTTATCTACTCCCTTCTTTCCATCAAATCCTTGTCTCCAATAATAGCACGTCACATGACACTTTATTGAATTTTTTTTTGAAATTGACATGTCAGGTGACGGTTACAAATTTCGAGATTCTAAAATTAAAAATAAAATTACTAAAGTACCCAATGTAATCTATATGACTGTCACCTCCATTCCCACAAAAATATTCTCACAATTTTTCTCTATTTAAACTACTCTCCATTTTGTTGAAATAAATTTTTTTTCTTAGTTTTTTAAATTACTTTTTTAATTTAGTTAATTTTCACTATCAAAGGCGATAATGCTATTTATATGCAATTGTTATAATTTTTTGTTATTTTTTCTTAATGTGTAGGTTTTTAGGAGAAGATGGATCGTAAATTCAATGTTGTGGCCCATTACAATGGACAAACTTACCTATATCAAAGACATCGATTTGAATGCTAGTAATAAAATGTTTTTATTTTTAAATTGTCTCTTTACATGGTGGTTTCATGATATATAGAAAAAATTATTTCTAAAAGTAACCCCTTATACCTCGGTTTCAAATTAATAAAAAAAAATATTTTTTAAAATAGCTGGGTTAGGGAGTGGTCAGACCCTTACCCAGTTGTCAATTGAAACATCTGTTGCACAAAAAATATTCAAATTTTAATAAATTATTTTTTATGTAACTGACATGTCAAGTGGCGGTTACAAACTTCGAGATTCTAAAATTAAAAATATAATTACGAAAGTGCCTAATGTAATCTATATGATTGTCACCTCCATTTTTCTCACAAAAAATATTGTGACAATTTTTTCTTTATTTAAACTACTCTCCATATTGTTGAAGTAATTTTGCATTTCTTAGTTTTTTAAATTATTATTTTTTAATTTTGTTAATTTTCACTATCAAAGGCAATAATATTATTTGTCTGCAATTGTTATAATTTTTTGTTATTTTTTTGAATGCTAGTAAATAAAAGTAGAAGGATAAAATTCACACAAATCAACAAGTACAAGGACTATTCTTAAAATTTAACCAAAAATAATAATTGTTTCACTCGACAATAACACAGGTCGCTCTTGATATAAATAATAATAATTTTGTTTTTTAAAATGATTCTTTTTTATTTTGAAAATGATTTTTTTTTTAAAAGGTCTCTTTATATATCGGTTTCAAGATATATAGAAAAAGTTAATCCTAAAAGTGCCTCCTTATACTGCGATTTCAAATTAATAAAAATATATTTTTTTCTAAAATAGTTGGTTAGGGGGCAGTCAAACCCTTATCCAGTTCTTAATTGAAACATCCATTGCGCAAAAAAATTCAAATTTTAAAAGTTTTTATTCAATCTACTTCCTTCGATCCATCAAACTCAGTCCTTAACAAAATCACATCACATGACATTTTAATAAATTATTTTTTTCTGAAATTGAAAATGATTTTTTTTTTATTTTGGAAAGGTCTCTTTATATGTCGGTTTAAGATATACAAAAAAAGTTATTTCTAAAAATGCCCTTTTATAATGCGATTTCAAATTAATAAAAATATTTTTTTTTCTAAAATAGCTAGGTTAGGGGGCGGTCAGACCCTTACCCCACTGTTAGTTGAAACATCAATTGCGCAAAAAAATTCAAATTTTAAAAGTTTTTATTCGACCTACTTCCTTCAGTCCATCAAACCCAGTCCCTAACAAAATCACGTCACATGACACTTTAATAAATTATTTTTTTCTGAAATTGACATTTAGGGGTGGTTTCAAACTCTAAGATTCTAAAATTGAAGATAAAATTACGAAAGTACCAATGTAATCTATATGACTCCCTCCTCCATTTCCCCCACATAAATATTCTCACAATTTCTTCTCTATTTAAACTACTCTCTTTTTTGTTGAAGTAAGTTTGCTTTTCTTAGTTTATTTTTAAATGTCTTTTTTCACTATTAAAAGCGATAGTGTTATTTGTACGCAATTGTTATATTTTTAAATATTTTTTCTCAATTTGCAGATTGGTAAGAGACCATGGATTGTAAATTCAATGTTGTGACCCATTATAATGGACAAACTCACTATATAAAATATAGATCAATTTGAATAATAGTAAATAAAAGTAGAGAGACCAAATCCGTACAAATCAATAAGTACAAGGACTATTCTTAGAATTTAGTCAGAAATAATTTTTGTTTCACTTGACAATGGCACACGACGTTCTTGATATAAAAAAATAATTTTTTATTTTAAAACCGCCATCTTATGTGACGGTTTCAAAATATAAAATAATTTTTTAATTTGGAAGTGTATCTATAAATGCCGGTTTCAAGATATATAAAAAAAAGTTATTTCTAAAAGTGTCCCTTATATCGTGGTTTCAAAATAAGAAAAATATATATTTTCTTAAATAACTGGGTTAGTAGGCGATCAGACCTTTACCCTGCTGTCAATTGAAACATCCATTGCACAAAAAAAATTCAAAATTTAAATGTTTTTATTCAATCTACTCCATTCAATCTATCAAACCCAATCCCCAACAACATCACATCATATGACACTTTAATAAATTATTTTTTTGAAATTGACATGTTAGGTGGCGGTTTCAAAAATACGAAAGTACCCAATGTAATCTATATGACCTCCACCTCCATTTTTCCCACAAAAATATTCTCACAATTTCTTCTCTATTTAAGCCACTCTCCATTTTGTTAAAGTAAGTTTGCTTTTCTTAGTTTTGGCCCATAACAATGTACAAACTCACTATATAAAAAAAACCAATTTGAATGGTAGTAAATAAAAGTGGAGAGACAAAATATGCACAAATCAATAAGTACAAAGACTATTCTAGAATTTAACAAAAAATAATATTTGTTTCAGTCGGCTCTGACACGCGGCGTTTTTGATATAAAATAATAATATTTTATATATTTTTAATCTGTCAACTTACGCGACAGTTTCAAGATATATAAAAAAAGTTATTTCTAAAACTATCCCCTATACTGCGGTTTCAAATTAAAAAAAAATTAATTTTCTAAAATAGTTCTATTAGGGGGTGGTGAGGCCCTTACCCAACTGTCAATTGAAACATCCATTTTGCAAAAACTAAATTCAAAATTTAATTTTTTATCTAATCTACACCCTTCTTTCCATCAAACCCTTGCCCCCAACAACAATACATCACATGACACTTTAATTAATTATTTTTTTTCTGAATTTGACATGTTAGGTGGCAAATTCAAACTCCGAGATTCTAAAATTGAAAATATAATTACGAAAGTACCCAATCTAATCTATATGGTTGCCACCTCAATTTTTCTCATAAAATTTCTCTTAGAATTTCTTCTCTATTTAAACTACTCTCCATTTTGTTGGAGTATGTTTGCCTTTCTTAGTTTTTTTTAAATTATTTAATTATAACTATCAAAGGCGATAATATTATTTGTATGCAATTGCTATATTTTTTTGTTATTTTTTTGAATGTGCAGGTTGTTAAGAGAAAATATATTTTAAATTCAATGTTCTGGCCCATTACAATGGACAAAATCACTATATCAAAGATATCGATTTGAATGCTAGTAAATAAAAGTAGAGGGACCAAATCTAAACAAATCAATAAGTACAAGGACTATTCTAAGAATTTAACCAAAAATAATATATGTTTCACTCGACAATGATACACGACGCTCTTGATATAAAAAATAATAATTTTTTTAAAACTACCATTTTATGCGGCAATTTCAAGATATACAATAAATTTTTTTTTTTAATTTTCTCTTTACATGGCGATTTCAAGATATAGAGAAAAAGTTATTTCTATAAGTGTCCCCTCATACCGTTGTTTCAAATTAATAAAAATATATATTTTTCTAAAATAGCCGGGTCAGTGGGCGGTGTGACCCTTACTCAACTATCAATTGAAACGTCCATCGTGCAAAAATTTTTCATATTTTAAAAGCTTTTGTTCAATCTACTGTCTTCCGTCCATCAAATCTAGGCCCCAACAACATCACTTCACATAACATTTTAATAAATTATTTTTTTTGAAATTGACATTAAGGTGGCAGTTTCAAACTCCAAAATTCTAAAATTAATAAAATTACGAAAGTACCCAATGGAAACTATATGACTACCAACTCCATTTCTCTCACAAAAATATTCTCATAATTTCTTCTCTATTTAAACTGCTCTTCATTTTGTTGAAGTAAGTTTGCTTTTCTTAGTTTTTTTTAATATTTTTTTAATTTAGTTAGTGTCGAAACCATCCTTTTTTTGAAAAACGACGCGTTTCGAAAATCATTTTAAAATAGAAAAATAATGGGAGTCGCCACCAATCCTCTATTCGGTGTGATTGGATCACCACAAAATGTTTTAAAAAACCGTTTTGAAACCATGTAGGTCTTCGAAATCCAGAAAAACAGGTTCGGAAGTCGGTTACGCATGAGGAAGGATTAGCACCCTCATACGCCCAAAATTGGTACCGTATTGATTATTTTCGGGTTTTAATTTGTAACATTTAAAAGTTCGAATAAAGTTTAAAATACGATCCTTGAATGCATGAGTTAAGTTTAAAAGAAGTCAGGTTTGTTTGGAAATCTCGCTTATTTCAAAGTGATCGAGGAAGAAAGTTACGTCTAGTGAGTTAGGACACGACATTTCAAGATCCAGAAATGACGAGCTTTCCTTTGTAAAACCCTTTTTAGAATTTTGGGAAAAGAATATTCGATTATCTCGATCTGAAGAAAGGTTGCACCTAGTAAGTTAAGGCGTAATATTTCAGAATCGAAGATAAAGAAACATTGCCTCGATTAAGGGTATTCGATTATTTCGATTTGAAGAAAATTGCACCTAGTAAGTTAAGGCACAAATTTTCGAAACTCGAAACAAAAGAATATTACCTCGACTTTAAAGTCTTTATGAAAAATAATTTTGAAAACAAACATGCGATTTTAATGTGAATAAGCAGTTAATAATGGATATTAAATAACACGAAGTAAGGTAATTAAAAAGATAAATGATAGGTAAAAAATCAAAAATGCAAAATACGAGTGCATAATAATTTAAAATCAAATGCAAATATTGATGAGAAAGAAGAATGATGCAAAATGGTAATTTTAAATTCTCAGGGTGAAATGGTAATTTTGGGAAAATTCGAGGTTAAAAATGGACTTTTTAGACATTCGAGGGTAAAAGCATAATTTTTGAGAGTTTCGAAGTCAAAATGGAATTTTTGGACATCCGGGGGCAAAATGGTAATTTTTGGAAGTTTCGAGGTTAAAAATGGAATTTTTGGAAGATTCTAGGTTAAAAATAGAATTTTTGAAAGCTCGAGGGCAAAAATGTAATTTTGGGAAGTTTGGGGGTAAAAATGGGATTTTTGGAAGTTTGAGGGTAAAAATGGATTTTTTGGAAGTTTTGGGGTCAAAAATGGAATTTTGGGAAGTTCGGGGGTAAAAATGTGATTTTTGGAAGTTTGAGGGTAAAAATAGAATTTTTGGATAGTTTAGGGACCTCCAGGGCAATAAAACCAAAAGAAAGTGACACGTGGCAGTCTCCCAGGCATCCTGAAGTCAGAGGACTAATTTGAAAACCATGAAAAATTTTTGGGCCAATTTTATAATTAAACAGAACTTGATTTAGGGATTAAATTAAAATAAATAAAAATAAAAGGGACCATCGATGTAAATAAACCAGAATAGTCACACGTGGCAGCCCCTGGTGCTTTCAAATGGTTAAAGGATTAAATTGAAAAGCATTGAAAATTATTGGGTCAATTTAGAATCAATTAAAAGTACGAGAAGGACCTGATTGAAAATTTGAGAAAAAGCGGAAGGATCGAACTCATAAATAACCGCTCCTTTAAAAACACGAGGATCCTAGGTCGGGTCGGGTCGGGTCGGATTTTGGGTCGACCATGGGTTATGAGGTGAAACTGTGCCGTTTTGAGCATTCTGAAGCCATGCCAGAACAACACCGTTTTGGATGGCTATAAATAGGCCATTTCTTAGAAAAAAAATTCATTTTTTATCCATTTAAAAAAAAAACCAAATCCTCTTCAAAAAAAACCTCTCAAACACTCCCCTTGGTCGACCACTCCAAGCCGTCCGGCCACCGTGGCTCCGCTGCACGTGCCTTGTCGGCCGGCGCGCATTACCACCATGCTTCAACGTCCCTCACCGTGGCTCCGTCGCACGCGCCTCGTCGACCGACGTGCATGACCACCATGCTTTGACGTCCGTCACTTGCTGGTACACGCGTCGCCGTTCCCGCCTTCCACGCGCCGTTGACAGCGTAAGAACCTCTCCCCTTTTACTTTCTCTTTCATTATTCTGTTTAAACATTTGATTATTTTAAAAAAATCCCTTTTATGTTATAAAACCTTTTGTATATCTCTTTTCAAAAGACGTTGTTTTATTCTTTGCAGGTTTGTTCTCGGCGGGTGCGCAACAGCGACGGTGGTAGGCTCCGAATCTGACGTGGTGATACGGACTCAGTTCCGTCGAAGCAGATATGTTCCGACTTTTCGATTTCTTTTTTTTTATTAAAATAATTAATAATATTATTATTATCATTAAAACATTTACTATTATTAATGATTATTAAGAAAACTGTTTATTATTATTAATGTCATTAATATTATTATTATTATTGTTATTATTAAAACAGTTATTAATATTATTAATAGTTATTGAAACGTTTGAAAATAAAAAGAAATAAATGACAACAATGGGTATTGAATACAGATATTAATGCATGCACAAAATATGAACGTCTTTTATTTCCACTGTTAAAATAATAAATAGGCAATAAACATTCATGAATTTAAAACCTATACTTGGCAATCTGCTCTTGGCTGGCTATTAATGGCTTCTTGTTTCTGATTTCTCAGTGCTTCGAAAGTCTATTCTCTTATATTGATTTATAATTGTTCAAAAAAAAAGAGCACATAATTCGTACCCTATTATGAAGGTTTGAACTTGGTTTTATAACCAGAATTGCAATCATTTCTCTTTGTTTTTATGCCATTTAACTGCTATCATTTCTTTCTTTTGCAGGTGCGGTAATGGAGACTGTAGCACGGTGGCAGTGATGCAGGGCAAGTTGCTGATCAGTGCTGCTGATGATGACGTGGTAGCCTCTGGTTGGACGTGGGTGACGGTAGCAGCAGTGCAAGTTGGGTTGGCAGAAGTTTAGCTACCAGATTAGGGTTTTAAGTGTTGGGTGTAATTGGGTCTTTAGGCTAGTCTTAAGCCCTTTGTGATTGGGTCCTTTGAATTCGAGCCCCAATTGGGCTTTGATTTGTAACTGGACATTTTATGATTGGACTTGATTTAAATAGATTTAAACTTTAAATTTATAATAAATTTAAAATTTTAAGTAAATTTAAACTTAAAATAAATTTAATTTTAAAATGAATTTAAATCCTGTTGGGCCCGGACAAATTGGGCTTCAATAGCTGCCCCTCTTTGCTCGTTGCTGTGTAACAGGAACGGAGCAAAGACCCGAAAGGATGCCCAATTTTGTTAGGTCTCATCTCTTTGACGTTCTTTCTTCAATTGGTCCACCCTTCATTTTATTGACCGCTTGATTTTACCGTATGTACCTCTGCATCTTATTCATCATGACTCCATCTTGTCCTAAGGTAGTCTTCAAAAAGACAAAATTTGCTACTGTAATTTCACTCCATTCCTTTCAATGGAATTGAAATTCATCACCGTAGTCTTTGAGTCTGGTTTCATTGACTTGGCCTTCTTTTTAGTATCTCGTCAGAAAGATGACCATATCACTTGTTTTGGTCCACTTCTCTGTGTTTCATCAAGAAGATGGTTTTGGTTCACTTCCCCGTACTTCATCAGGGAGCTAACTGTTTTATTACTTCGACCTGCTTCTAAGTATCTCATCAGGAAGCTGGGGTTCGAAGATTTGCTCATTTCGAGCGTGGGTTTGATTTGGTCTTCTTCTCAGTACCTTATCAGGAAGATGGCCGTGTCGTTTGTTTCAATCCGTTTTTCTGTATCTCATCAGGAAAACAAATTTGGTTGACTTCTCAGTATCTCATCAGGAAGCTAACCATTTTATTGCTTTGACCTGCTTCTCAGTATCTCATCAAGAAGCTGGGGTTCGAAGATTTGCTCGCGTTGAGCCTCGAGTTGGTATACTTCTCTGTATCTCATCAGGAAGATGACCACCTCACTTGTTTTAATCCGCTTCTCTGTACCTCATCAGGAAGACAAATTTGGTCCACTTCTCAGTATCTCATCAGGAAGCTAACCTTTTTATTACTTCGACCTACTTCTCAGTGTCTCATCAAGAAGCTGGGGTTCGAAGATTTGCTCATATCGAGCGTGGGTTTGATTTGGTCTTCTTCTCAGTACCTCATCAAGAAGATGACCGTGTCATTTGTTTCAATCCATTTCTCTGTATCTCATTAGGAAGACGAATTTGGTCGACTTCTCAGTATCTCATCAGGAAGCTAACCATTTTATTATTTCGACCTGCTTCTCAGTATCTCATCAGGAAGCTGGGGTTCGAAGATTTGCTCACATCGAGCCTCGTTTCATTGATTCGGTCTTTTTCTCAGTATCTCATCAGGAAGATGATCGCATCGCTGTTTGTAGATGGTCGCAATTTGCCCCGTGATCGGGGTAAGGTTTTGGATTCCTGCATCTCTTCAACTTTTCCTTGGCGATCTTAATGATTCATCTTGCCATGTGGCGGGGATGTGACCTGTGAAATATGCTTCTATGGGCCTCTATGCAGGCCTAAATTAGAAAGTTATGATTAGAAGGAATTAAATGCTCCTAACTTGTATGAATGTGTATGATGAATGTCAAATTTATTTATTATTATTTAGGTAGGCATGGTCTGTCGCCCGTCCAAATTCTGTCTTTGATGCGTTGCTCCATCTTTTCTAGGTTGTTCTGGAACTACTTTTTTTTAGGTTTGTCTTCCCATTGGTGGTCTTGTTTCGGACTTCTTGTAATTTCTAAAAACTCCAGAATAATGCTCATAACTTTTTGTATGATTTATTAGTTCATTACCCGTTATTTAGATACGAAATGCTTGGACAAAATTTGTGCAGAAACAAGGTCATATTTCGAAAATCCTATTAAAAAGAGGATTAAAGGAAACCATCATTAATCGAAAATTGTCAAGTGTACAATAAAGAATAATTAGTTACCCCAGGTATCGCAAAATGAGCTACTCTGCGCCAACTTGCTTGAGAATCATTCCTAGCTCAGATGTGTGTCTAGAAGATCTAGAGTGCTTTGTTGATGTTTCAAGTTGTAACCTTCCTCCATCTCGTTGACCCGTTCTTGGATCTGAGTTGTCCTTTGCAGGTTTTCAACTCAAAATTTCCTTGGTTCCAGGATGCCTTTTGTGGGTTTTTATCCTGAACCCCTTTTTTTTTTTTCGAGACGCCCTTTTCGGGTTTTCATCTCAATTCCCCTTTTGTTTTTAGGCGAAGTATTTTTTCACCGAGTCTGAATTGACGGGGTTTACAGATCCTTGTCGTCCATTTCTGTTAGGATGAGAGCTCCTCCTGAGAAAGCTTTCTTTACCACATAAGGTCCTTCCCAATTGGGCATCCATTTTCGACGAAAATCTTTATGTATGAGAAGTATCTTTTTCAAAACTAGATCTCCCTCATAGAATTCCCTGAGACGAACCTTTTCTGGTACATCTGGCCATGGCGAATGGCTTTTAACCTCTTTTCCTCGATTAAATTCAACTGGTCATATCGAGCTTGGATCCATTCAGCCTCGTCTAGTTGAAGCTCGGTTAAGACTCGGAGGGAAGGTATTTCAACCTCGATAGGCAAGACTGCTTTCATACCGTATGCTAATGAGAATGGTGTTGCCCTAGTAGAAGTCCTGATTGAAGTTCTGTAGGCAAAGAAAGCAAATGGTAGTTTTTTGTGCCAGTCTTTGTAAGTCTCAGCTATTTTTGCCACGATCTTCTTGATGTTCTTATTAGCTGCCTCCACAGCTCCATTCATTTTTGGGCGATAGGGAGAAGAATTATGATGCTTGATTTTGAACTGTTCGCAAACTTCTGCTATCGTGCTATTGTTCAAATTTAGGGTATTATCGGATATGATCCTTTCGAGCATCTCATATTGGAAAGTAATTTCTTTTTTTAGGAACTTGCTAACCGTAGACTTGGTAACATTTGCATATGAGGTTGCCTCTACCCATTTAGTGAAGTAGTCAATCACAACAAAGATGAATCTATGGCCATTGGAAGCCTTTGGAGAAATTGGCCCAATGACATCCATGCCCCACATAGAAAAAGGCCAAGGAGAGGTCATGACATGAAGGTGTGATGGAGGTACATGAATCTTGTCTCCATAGATCTGGCACTTGTGGCACTTCTTTTCATAATTGATGCAATCGCCCTCCATGGTAGACCAGTAATACCCAAATCTCATTATTTGCCGGGCCATCGTGAAACCGTTGGCGTGTGTCCCACAAATGCCTTCGTGAACTTCTTCTAAGATCTTCTTAGCTTCAATTACGTCGACACATCTCAGCAACACTTGATATTTTCTCCTCTTGTACAAGATTTCCCTATCTAGGACATATTCACTGGCCAATCTTCTTAATGTCCTCTTTTCATTTTTTGAGGCTTGCTCGGGGTACTTCCGATCTCTTACAAATTGAAGAATATTCTGGTACCATGGGCGATCATCCTTTTCTTCTTCTTCCTCTGCCTTAATATCACAACAATGAGTAGGGGCTTCATAAATACTCATCTGAATGGGCTTTACATCTTCTTTCCTACTCACCTTAATCATCGAGGCTAAAGTGGCAAGAGTATCGCCATCTAGTTTTCTTCTCGTGGGAGATAATGGAATGTGATGTCATCGAACTCCGTGATCAACTCGAGGATCAATCTGTGGTAATCCACTAGCTTAGAATCCCTTGTTTCCCATTCTCCTTTGAGTTGGTAGATTACCAATGCGGAGTCTCCATAAATCTCTAAAATTTTGATTCCTCGCTCTATGGTTGCACAGATTCCCAAGATACGTTCTTCGTATTCAGTCATATTGTTTGTGCAATCAAAATCAAGTTTACTAGTAAAAGGGTAATGATCTCCTTCGGGTGATACCAAGGCTGCCTCGACCCCGTTACCTGTGGCATTTGAAGCTCTATCAAAGTTCAATTTTCAAGGTCGTTCTACCGTGATTTCCCTTTCAATAGTCGCAATGTACATTAAATCCTCATTCGGGAAATTGAAGTTTATCGGCTCATAGTCCTCTAAAGCCCTACTGGCCAGGAGGTCTGCTATCACAGTCCCTTTTACTGCTTTCTAATTGATGTAGACTATGTCGAATTTCAAGAAAACGATTTGCCATCGAGCCAATCTCCCATTCAATGCAGCTGACTCCATCAGATACTTTAGAGGATCTAATTTCGAGATCAACCAAGTGGTATGGTATAACATGTATTGTCTTAATCTACGTGTAGTCCAGACTAGTGCACAACATAATTTCTCAATTGGCGAATATCACGTCTCGCAATCAGTGAATTTCTTGCTAAGATAATATATCGCCTTTTCCTTCTTTTCGGATTCATCGTGTTGGCCTAGTACGTATCCCATGGAATTTTCAAAGACTGTCAAGTACAGGATCATTGACTTATTAGGAATTGGAGGTACCAAGATGGGAGCTTTGGATAAATAATCTTTGACCTTGTTAAAGGTTTCTTGACATTCATCATCCCATACACCCGGGTTGCGCTTTCTAAGCTGGCGAAAGATAGGATCGCATTTCTCAGTCAACTGTGAAATGAACCGAGCAATGTAATTTAGTCTTCCTAAGAACCCCCGAACTTCTTTTTATGTGCTGGGTGGTGGTAGCTCCTGTATGGCTTTGACTTTATCCGGGTCAATTTCAATTCCTCTTTTGCTGACTACAAAGCCTAACAATTTTCCTGATGTGGCCCCGAAAGTGCATTTTACTGGGTTTAGCTTTAATTGATATTTCTTGAGCCTTCCAAATAACTTTCTCAGGATTCTCACATGTTCTTCCTCCGTTTTGGATTTCTCGATCATGTCATCAACGTAAACTTCAATCTCCTTATGCATCATGTCGTGGTACAAGGTCACCATGGCCCTTTGATAAGTTGCCCCTGCGTTTTTGAGTCCGAAGGGCATCACCTTGTAGCAAAATGTTTCCCATAGTGTGATAAATGTGGTTTTGATCATATCCTCAGGGTCCATCCTTATCTGATTATACCCAGAGAAACCACCCATAAAGGAAAACAGAGAATGTCTTGTCGTGTTATCGACTAAAGTGTCGATGTGAGGTAAGGGAAAATTATCATTTGGGCTAGCTTTATTTTAATCTCGATAGTCCACGCACATGCGTACCTTTCCATCTTTTTTAGGAACGGAGACTATATTAGCTACCCATTCAGAGTATTTAACTACCTAGAGAAAACCGGCGTCAAATTGTTTCTTGACTTCTTCTTTTATTTTTAACAACACATCCGGTCTCATCCTTCGGAGTTTTTGCTGCACGGGTCTGCTTTCTTCCTTTATAAGGAGTTTGTGCACCACATTGTCAGTGCTTAAGCCAGACATATCCTGGTAAGATCATGCAAAGATATCTTGGAACTCTCAAAGCAACTCGATAAGATTCCTTCTGGTTTATACGGAGATGCTTGTCCCAATTTTCACCTCTTTCTTTTCATCTTTGTGCCCCAGATTTATAACTTCCACTGGGTCCGAATGAGGCAGAATCTATTTTTCTTCCTGTTCCATCATTCTTAACAGATCCGGAGGCAGATTACAATCTGGATTATCATCAAGGTCCTGAAGCTCTTCCAAACACGTATTTTGCTCGAAGTGAGGTTCTAAGTTAGCGTCAGGGTTGCTCATATTATTGATATTCGAGGATCTGTTAAGGGATGAAAGGAAGATCCAAAGAGCAAAAATAAATTTAAGAAAGAATGATTATGTGGTGTGTATGAGTATGTTTGTATTAAAGAATAATTAATATTGTTTATTGGATATGTACGAATGGTTTATTAAGCTGATTTAAGAAATGAAAGAATAATTATGGAGAAGAGTATAAGATGGAAAGTGCACTTCATTCAAAATAACTGAATAATGATCATGTGCCCTTTTACAAAAAGATCCATATTGCTTTCGAGCCTAAAGCAATAGGTGTTTTCGAGCATTACTCTAAGGAAATCTTAAAAAATACAGGGAGTTCCTCCACGGTCCAATTATTCAGGGCGCTTCCAAGTGCACACGGACCAATTCTTGATGAATTCCCTTCCTTTTCTTCATTTGATATAACATTAATGCCTAGATCTATGATGCCCTCTTTGGTTCTAATGGTCACTCGCTCCTTTTCTTACTAGTTGATCACCCCTCCTGAGACGAAAGTCTTATAGATGTGCGGCAAGACCATGGGTTCCCACGAGATGTCCTTTCCAAACAGTCTGGCCCTCCTTCTTTCTTGCCTTTTCTCAAGCTCCTTCCTCTTTTGTCTCACATCTAGCTTGTACCCCACGCCATAACGATCCCGCTTTTCTATTAGCATCGGCACATTAACTCTTCCTTGGAGGTATTTTCCCAGTCCTTTCCCAGGTATAGCTCCCTTTCCGACTATTAATTGCAAGCCCATCCTGGTGGTCGATAATATTGTTGGCACAAGTATCTTACTTCCTTCCGAAATGAAAGTTGCATTAACAAACTCTAGTGACCGGAATGGAAACTCCACAGCCTCCTCATCTATTCCCACGTAGGGTGAATCGCTCGTTATGGACGCGATTATTTCCTCCTCAGCATTAATCGTGATTAACAGCCTTTCATTTATTAGCTTCACTTTCTGGTGCAAAGAGGAAGGTACTGCCCCAGCTGGTGGATCCACTATCTTCCCAGTAGACAGTTATAAGTGGGCCTAATATCCATCACTAGAAAATCCACTTCGTATGTATTCGGCGCAATTTGAAGAGGTATTTCAATCTTTCCCATTACCTTCCTTTCTGTCCCATCAAATGCTCTAATTATGTTATTACATCCTTTCATGTGAGAGCTATCTATTGGCAATCTTTGCAGTGTAGCTAGCGGTAGCACATTCAGGGCTGAACCATTGTCTATAAGTACTCAAGGTAGCGTATACCCTTTACAACGGGTAGTGATGTGTAAAGCCTTGGTGGACCCTATTCCTCCCGTCGATATTTCATCATCGTTGAAGAAAATGAAGTTATCAGCACTTACGTTATTGACCAATCAATCTAGCTTACTGACGGATATGTCATTTGCTACATATGTTTCGTTCAGCACCTTCATTAGTGCGCTTCGATGGGCTTCCGAGATTAAGAGCAATGACAGGATCGATATCCGAGTAGACAATTTGCGTAGTTGTTCTACTACACTATATTCACTATGCCTCAAAAACTTTAAAAACTCCTTCGCTTTATTCTCGGATACAGGCTCGTTCGTGGGTACTTCGAGCTTGCTAGTTATTTCTTTCTCAAGCTCACACATTCTTTCCTTCCCTTTACTGACCTCTTTTTCTTTATTTACAGGGTCATAATTTTTACTGCTACGGGTAACAAGATTCACGTGCTTCCTCGGTTCCCCCTCTCTTGGTATGGTAACGTTGCAATTGTAACTCCATGGGATCTTCTTACTATCCCTGTAAGGAAATGCTACCGGCTTTTGTATGATGATGCGAGGGGTTGGCTGTTCTCTTACCGTGCCACAAATAATCACCTTGGGGCGATTGCTTCCGTAAGCCTTAGCTGTTCCGTTCTCGAAGGCACAAACATTTTTGGCTTCCCTTCCTTGTTCAAAAAATTCCAGCTCTCGATTGTCCATCAACATTTGGACCACGGCTTTGAACTCGACGCAGCTTTGAATTTCATGCCCCTTAACGGCATGAAACTTGCCATGGTTATCATCCCTGATTATCATACTCTTTTTATCCTTCACGATTATCCCTTCTTTAACCATCTCTTACCATACCCACCGAAGTGGAGACTTAATTTCTTCAACACTTCTCTTAATTTTCTGAGCTCATTCAGCAAAGCATTCACCCCTTGCTCTGGGTGATTGGGTAGAGGATTCTCAGCTATATTTGGATTTGCTGGCTCTTTTAACTTTACGATTCCATGCTCTATGAGTCCTTCGACTCGTCTTTTGAAAGCAGGGCAATTTTTAATCGGGTGTCCTTCTGCCCCTGCATGGTATTCACAGTGAGTATTCGCATCGTACCAAGTTGGGAATGGGGGTTTATATGGTCTTACACGCTGAGCAGCTACCTCATACGCGTCATACAGTATCTTGTAGAGTTCTCTGTTTGACATCGAAAGGGGAGTGTATTGAACTCTTCCTCTATTTAGCCTGATGCCCGGTTCCTGCCGCGGGGCATTTTAGTAATTGTCCATTAGAACTTTGGGTTGACCTGTCACGAAGGGTTTGGTGTAGCTAGGTCTGTATATGCTTGCATTGTTGGTCTTATTATCCCTTCTTCTGGGGGCAGGCCTTTTAGGGCTTTCTCCAGTTTCAATCTTGCTGGCCTTGATCGCATTTTCGATCATCTCCCCCGATATGACCATATCGGATAAACTCTTCGTGGCGTTTCCTAACAGGTGATTTAAGTAAGGAGCTTTGAGGGTATTGACAAACAACATTGTTGTCTCTTTTTCTGTCAGTGGTGGCTGTACTTGGGTTGCCACCTCGCGCCATCTTTACGCATATGTTCTAAAGCTCTCGTTCGACTTCTTCTTCATATTCTGCAATGTAAGTCGGTCAGGAGCTATTTCGATCACATGACCATACTGCTTTAAGAAATCCTGTGCCAAATCTTTCCATGAATAGATTTTTTATCAGCTCAATTGATTGTACCATTTGATTACCGACCCGGCCAGGCTGTCTTGAAAGCAATGAATTAGCAATTGGTCATTAAGCACGTGCCCCGCCATTCTCCTACAGAACATGGTCAGGTGGTCTTCAGGGCAGCTCGTCCCGTTATATTTTTCAAATTCTGGAACTTTGAATTTAGGAGGGAGAACCAGATCCAGAACTAGACTTAACTCTTTAGCATCTACCCCATAGGAAATTTCAATTCCTTGCATCGCGTCGATTTTCTTCTCTAATCGCCTGTGTTTCTCCTCTATTTGTCTAGGGAGATCTTCTCTTATCATCTCGTCAAAGTCTGGGACACCCAGATTCAAAGCATTATCTTCTAGGTTTGACTCGGACCCAATTGGATAATTGGCTGGTCTCGACGTACCTGTGGCCTGTTGTTGTTCCCTTATAGTAATGGTGGGCTCCCGTGTCGATATTTCATGTGAAGCCGGGTTATGACGAGCTGTAAAGCCTGGTGGGACTGTTGGGTCCTCTTCTTCCTCCGTAGCAGGGCTTTTTCCTTTATCGGCCATGTTTTGTTTTACTTGCCCTAATTCATTCATTAAGCTCTTTTGTACCTCCATGAATTGATTTTTCATTTCTCTACACATCATGGTAATTTGATCTTGGTTGCATTCTTGCATCTGGTCTTGTAATTCTTTTTGGATTTGTTCAAGTCTTTGCTTCATAGCCTTAATTTTCTTTCGAGTATTTTAGCGATGTGAGTTTTCAATGATTACTGATGTAGCTGGATCGTAAGTTTTTAATAAGTTAGGATCGTTCTGCAAAAATATGCAAAAATGTGATGCGAATAAGATGCATGTATGCAAGAGAAATGTATTGACTTATAATTCATTTTCCATTTAGAAAACTTCATTCGTATAACAAGTTCCTTAACATAAAGCAAATTACATAAACGATTTTGCTTTGATGCTCAGAGCCTTGACTTTCTTAAGGAGGCTTGTTAGCTTTTGACCTCGTTCCGTCTTCGTCTCGTACTGTATGCCTAGCTCTTCTACTTCAACTGCCAGTGTTTGCACATGATCGACTACTCCGCGAATTTGATTTAAGGCCTCACCCATAACATAATCCTTTTCTCTAACTTCTTTTTGGGTTTGCTGAAGATGCCAATCATTTGTCTCTACGTCCTTTCCAAAATCTCGATTCGTATTTCACTATTCTACAAAGACGCTTCTAATTCGTCCATCTTCTTATTCAGTCTCTCGATCTCAGCTCGGCTTGCCTTCAACTTTATTACTGAATTTTGGCTACGATGCCTGTACAAGGATTCCTCTAATTCTCCTACTTGAGCTTTTGATTCGGTCACTTCGGCTTGGCTTTCTAGAAGGCTACTCTTCATAGCATTTTCCTGAACTTGGGCATCTTGAAATTTGTTTTTCTAGTGACTTGTTTATTTTTCCCTTTGCTGATTTCCTACTGCCATTGTTCTGACGTCTTACCCAGACCGGCGATTCTCATTGACAATCGAAGCTTTTTATAGTCCTTTTTTAGGCTGCTAAGATCTTCTTCAGCCTTATTCTTCCCTTTTCTCAATTTTTTCGCTTCTAGCTTCTGGACATCAACGTCTAATCCTAAAAGCACCTTCTCCTCTTCTAGCTTTTCTATCATTTTCTCCATCACAGCATTTTTCTTTTCAAAATCTTGTTTAATTATTTCTAATTCAGTCGGGACAACCTGCAAGTGTTCTTCAATTGGGCGGATAATCTCCGGGTTTGGCACAGGAATATTGTCGTTGATCCTTCTGTTTCTCCACTAATCATATTCTGTAGTTATCATGGAATTGGCGTCGAATGCTTTCATTTTTCGAACCTGGTTCCATGCATTTGAGATTTCCCGAATCCTTTTCTTATTATTTTTTCCCCGGTACGTGAATTCACACTGAGCTAACCCCTAAGTCACGGGTATGAATTATCTTGATCTGTATTGTCTTGAAAGCAACAAAGGTGCATATCCGGTTGCTCCCCATATTCCTGCCAATAGGACCCAGTCGAGATCTCCGCACCGATACAATATTTCATCAGGAGCAAACCATGGTGCTCGCCACTCTATGTCCTCGTCTTTGAGGCTTTGGAGTATGACCATCCACTTTTCTTCTGCGAAGTTCTCTTGTCTTTGCGTGGCCACGAACTCTTTCAAAGGGGAATAATCCTTAGACAAGTACTGATAGGAGACTTTTTCTGTTTTCCAGAAGTGACTATGAAACCATACCATCAATAGCGGTGCGCAAAAAAAAAATCGACCTTCTCCCTCCTTTCTACATGCATTTAAGGATCTGTAAGTTTTAGCCAGTATGGCCTGGGCAGGTGTCACTCTTTTACTCAATCTATCAAACAAATCTATCATCGCGTCCTCTATATGCCCCAAAGCCCTCGAAAAAATGACCAACCCGTAGATACTTAGGGCTAGAATGTCGATCTTTTTCTTTGCATCTAGATGAGCCAGTATCAAATCTTGCAGACTTTTCCACGTGATGCACTTGTTATCGCCTTTGACCTTAACTCGAGCTGCAACCCACTATTCTCTCATGCCGGTGATGTTTGTTAATCTTTTAATAATGGTCGAGAGATTTGGAGCTCTAGAATAGGCCTTATCTATCGAAATCTTCGGACAAAGGAGCAATGTGGTGTATTCTTCTATCGTCGGTGTCATGTCTATATTCTCGAAGGTAAAGTAATTGTAGGCTAGGTTTCAATACTGTGTTAAGGCTTTAAAGAGGGATTTGTCTACCTTAACTTCGCAAAAGTATGACAAATCTCTATATTCTTGGTAAAAAGGTCTGTTTCATGTTATTATCCCTATTGTCCTATATCTCTTTCAACTCTAGCACATTGTTTTGAGTCGTGCTGATCCTGGTATAATCCCAAAACTCTGACTCATATCCTTCCACTAAGTTGTCCCCCTTTTGGCGCTGAGTCTCCTCCGACCACATGCGCACAACCATATTATCCTCCACTTTATCAAAGTACTTGTTTTCCATGATTAATTCTCTTATCGGTAACTGAACTTTTGAGTCTATACCTTTCCTTTATATGATGATGAAATGCAATGCCAAAAAGAGACAAAATAAACAAGTTAGCGAAACACAACAATATCAATATACAAGTATAACATAGAACCTAAGAGTTTGTCTTGGAAGGTTGCTAAATGGTTTAGTACAACTCCTTCTAAAGCAAGTTCCTACGGCTTACTATATGCGGTTTTAGGTTCTAAAGTAGGGGTACCCAAACCAACAGATTCCTCGGTCCTTACCCATTACAGGCTCACACGGACGAGTTCGGTTTAGGGGGACGCATTTCCCACATGTTTGCACGGAAGTGAAAACTTCACGAAAATAAGGGTACTTTGTAATCCTGAAATCGATCCACTATCCTACACGGAGGTGAAGACCTCACAAAAGAGTAGTTTCCGGCTTCCACTTAAAAAGGTAATATCATATGCAGATGTATGCAAATTTACACTAGCAATACATAATATAATGTCACAAAAGATGTCGAGGATCGCTTATTAAACAAAACTGAAGCTTAGAAGTTTCCAAAGAAGACTTGAAAATATGGATTTCGGTTTGACTCTCATTTATTTTAAAAGTCCCAAGTAGAGTCGCCAGCTATTGAAACCATCCTTTTTTTGAAAAACGACGCATTTCGAAAATCATTTTAAAATCAAAAAATAATGGGAGTTGCCACCAATCCTCTATTAGGTGTGATTGGATCACCACAAAACATTTTAAAAAATCGTTTTGAAAACATGTAGGTCTTTGAAATCCAGAAAAATAGGTTTGGAAGTCGGTTACGCATGAGGAAGGATTAGCACCCTCATACGCCCAAAATTGGTACCGTATTGATTATTTTCGGGTCTTCATTTGTAACATTTAAAAGTTCGAATAAAGTTTAAAATACGATCCTTGAATGCATGAGTTAAGTTTAAAAGAAGTCGGGTTTGTTTGGAAATCTCGCTTATTTCAAAGTGATTGAGGAAGAAAGTTGCATCCAGTGAGTTAGGACACGACATTTCAAGATCTAAAAATGACGAGCTTTCCTTTGTAAAACCCTTTTTAGAATTTTGGGAAAAGGATATTCGATTATCTCGATTTGAAGAAAGGTTGCACCTAGTAAGTTAAGGCGCAATATTTCAGAATCGAAGATAAATAAACATTGCCTCGATTAAGGGTATTCGATTATTTTGATTTGAAGAAAAATTGCACCTAGTAAGTTAAGACACAAATTTTTGAAACTCGAAACAAAAGAATATTACCTCGACTTTAAAATCTTTATGAAAAACAATTTTGAAAACAAACATGCGAGTTTAATGTGAATAAGCAGTTAATAATGGATATTAAACAACACGAAGTAAGGTAATTAAGAAGATAAATGATAGCCAAAAATTCAAAAATGCAAAATATGAGTGCATAATAATTTAAAATCAAAAGCAAATATTGATGAGAAAGAAGAATGAGACTTTTCAGATACCTGGTGATAAAATGGTAATTTTGAATTCTCGAGGTGAAATGGTAATTTTGGGAAAATTACGGGTTAAAAATGGACTTTTTAGACATTCGGGGGTAAAAGGGTAATTTTGAGAGTTTCAAGGTAAAAAAATGGAATTTTTGGACATCCGAGGGGAAAATGGTAATTTTTGGAAGTTTCAAGGTCAAAAATGGAATTTTTGGAAGTTTTAGGGTCAAAAATGGAATTTTTGGAAGCTCGAGGGTAAAAATAGAATTTTTTGAAGTTTTAAGGTCAAAAATGGAATTTTGGGAAGTTTAGGGGTAAAAATGGGAATTTTGGAAGTTCGAGGGTAAAAATGGAATTTTCAAAAGTTTTAGGGTTAAAAATGGAATTTTGGGAAGTTCGGGGGTAAAAATAGGATTTTGGGAAGTTCGGGGGTAAAAATAGGATTTTTGGAAGTTCGGGGGTAAAAATAAATTTTTTTGACAATTTAGGGACCTCCAGGGCAATAAAACCAAAAGGAAGTGACACATGGCAGCCTCCCAGGTATCCTGAAGTCAGAGGACTAATTTGAAAACCATGAAAAATTTTTGGGCCAATTATGTAATTAAATAGAAGTTATTTTAGGGATTAAATTAAAATAAATTAGAAATAAGAGGAACCATCGACGTAAATAAACCAGAATAGTGACACGTGGCAGCCCCTGGTGCTTTCAAAGGTCAAAGGATTAAATTGAAAAGCATTAAAAATTATTGGGTCAATTTAGAATCAATTAAAAGTACGAGAAGGACCTGATTGAAAATTTGAGAAAAAACGGAAGGATCGAACGCATATATAACCCCTCCTTTAAAAACACGCGGATCCTAGGTCGAGTCGGGTCGAATTTCGGGTCGACCATGGGTTGTGAGGTGAAACGGTGCCGTTTTAAGCATTCTGAAGCCATACCAAAACGAGACTGTTCTGGATGGCTATAAATAGGCTATTTCTTAGAAAAAAAATTCATTTTTTACCCCTTTTCAAAAAAAACCAAATCCTCTTAAAAAAAAACCTCTCAAACACTCCCCTTAGCTGACCACTCCAAGCCGTCCGACCACCGTGGCTCCGCTGCACGCGCCTCGTCGACCGGCGCGCGTGACCATCACGCTTCGACGTTCGTCTCCTGCTGGTACACGCGTCGCCGTTCCTGCCTTCCACGCGCCGTTGACAGCGTAAGAACCTCTCCCCTTTTACTTTCTCTTTCATTATTCTGTTTAAACGTTTGATTTTAAAAAAAAAATCCCTTTTATGTTATAAAACCTTTTGTATATCTCTTTTCAAAAGACGCTGTTTGATTCTTTGCAGGTCTGTTCTCGGCGGATACGCAACGGCGATGGTGGTAGGCTCTGGCTCCGACGTGGTGATACGGACTCAATTCGATCGAAGCAGATATGTTTCGACTTTTCGATTTTTTTTATTAAAATAATTAATAATATTATTATTATCATTAAAACATTTACTATTATTAATGATTATTAAGAAAACCGTTTATTATTATTAATGTCATTAATAATATTTTTGTTATTGTTATTATTAAAACAATTATTAATATTATTAATAGTTATTGAAACGTTTTGAAAATAAAAAGAAATAAATGACAACAGTGGGTATTGAATATAGATATTAATGCATGCACAGAATATGAACGTCTTTTATTTCCACTGTTAAAATAATAAATAGGCAATAAACGTTCATGAATTTAAAACCTATACCTGGCAATCTGCTCTTGGCTGGCTATTAATGGCTTCTTGTTTCTGATTTCTCAGTGCTTCGAAAGTCTATTCTCTTATATTGATTTATAATTGATAAAAAAAAAAAACACATAATCCGTACCCTATTACGAAGGTTTGAACTTGGTTTTATAACCAGAATTGCAATCATTTCTTTTTGTTTTTATGCCATTAAATTGCTATCATTTCTTTCTTTTGCAGGTGCGACAATGGAGACTGTAGCAATGACGGTGGCAGTGATGCAGGGCAAGTTGCTGATTAGTGCTGCTGATGCTGACGTTACAGCCTCTGGTTGGACGTGGGTGGACGGTAGCAGCAGTGCAAGTTGGGGCAGCAGAAGTTTAGCTATCAGATTAGGGTTTTAAGTGTTGGGTGTAATTGGGTCTTTAGGCTAGTCTTAGGCCCTTTGTGATTGGGTCCTTTGAATTCGGGTCCCAATTGGGCTTTGATTTGTAACTGGACATTTTATGATTGGATTTGATTTAAATAGATTTAAACTTTAAATTTATAATAAATTTAAATTTTTAAGTAAATTTAAACTTAAAATAAATTTAATTTTAAAATGAATTTAAATCCTGTTGGGCTCGGGCAAATTGGGCTTCAACAGTTAGTTTTTACTATTTAAGGCGTAATGTTAATTGTATGTAATTGTTATATTATTTTGTTATTTTTTCTGAATGTGCAGGTTGGTAGGAAAAGATGGATCGTAAATTCCTTGTTGTGGCCCATTATATTGGACAAACTCACTATATCAAAGACACCAATTTAAATGCTAGTAAGTAAAAGTGGAGGGACCAAATCGGCACAAAGCAATAAGTACAAGGACTACTCTTAGAATTTAACCAAAAAAATAATTGTTTCACTCAACTTTGACACATGGTGTTCTCGATATAAAATAATATTTTTTTATTTTAAAATTGTCATCTTACGTGGCAATGCAATTTCAGATTAATGAAAATATATTTTTTCTAAAATAGTTGGGTTAGGGGGTGGTCAGACCCTTTACCCAGCTTTCAATTGAAACATCTATTTTGCAAAAAAAATTTCAAATTTCAAAATTTTTTTATCCTATCTACTCCATTCTTTCCATCAAACCCCTATCCCCAACAAAAGCAGCACGTCACATGACATTTTCATGAATTTTTTTTTCAAAGTTGACATGTAAGGAGGCGGTTACAAACTTCGAGATTCTAAAATTGAAAATAAAATTACGAAACTACCCAAAGTAATCTATAGGGCTGTCACCTCCATTTTTCATACAAAAAAATTCTCATAATTTCTTCTCTATTTAAACCACTCCTCATTTTGTTGAAATAAGTTTGCTTTTCTGATTTTTTTTTAAATTGTTTTTAATTTAGTTAATTTTCACCGTCAATGGGGATAATGTTATTTGTATGCAATTGTTATATTTTTTTGTTATATTTTTCTAAATGCGTAGGTTGTTAAGATAAGATGAATCGTAAATTCAATGTTGTGGCTCATTACAATGGACAAACTCACTATATCAAAGACACCAATTTGAATGCTACTGGTAAATAAAAATAGAAGGGCCAAATCCGCACAAATCAATAAGTACAAGGAATATTCTTAAAATTTAACCTAAGATATTATTTGTTTCACTCGACTCTGACATGTGGCGTTCTTGATATAAAAACTAATATATATATTTTTAAAACTTCCATCTTACGCGGCGTTTTCAATATATAAAATAATTTTTTATTTTGAAAGTGTCTCTTTACATGGCGGTATCAAGATATACAAAAAAGTTATTTCTAAAAGTGCCCCCTTATATCGCGATTTTAAATTAATAAAATTATTCTTTTCTAAAATAGCTTGGTTAGGGGGTGGTCAAACCCTTACCTAGCTGTCAATTGAAGCATACATTACCCAAAAACTTTTCAAATTTTAAATTTTTTATTCGATCTACTCCCTTCATTCTATCAAACCCCTGTCCCCAACATCATCATGTCACATGACACTTTAATGAATTATTTTTTTTTGAAATTGATATGTCAGGTGGCGATTTCAAACTCTGAAATTCAAAAACTGATAATAAAATTATGAAAGTACCCAATGTAATCTATATGATTGTCACCTCCATTTTATTTTGAAAGTATCTCTTTACATGGCAGTTTTAAGATATATTGTAGTTGTCTCTGATATATTTGTTTTTGCTTAATGTTGCACAATAGTTTCAAGATATAGAAATGATTAAATTAAAAGGATAGTCCCTATCATGTAAATTTTTTTAGATTTAATTCCACTACTTTTATTTGCTCAAAATTGGTCCCTTTACTTTTCGATTTATTCATTTTAGTCCCTCCATTAATGTTTTTCGTTAACTCTAGTAAAATTAGGTTGGTAGGAGAATATAGTTCGGAAACTCACTATTGTAGCCCTTTACAATTGACAAACTCACCAATTTAAATGCTAATAAATAAAAGTAGAGGTACCAAATATGCACAAATCAATAAGTACAAGGACAATTCTTAAAATTTAACCAAAAATAATATTTGTTTCACTCGACTTTGACACGTGGGGTTCTTGATATAAAAAAATATTAATTTTTTTTATTTTAAAACTGCCATCTTACGCAATGATTTCGAGATATAAAATAATTTTTTATTTTGAAAGTGTCTTTTTATGCTGCGGTTTCAAGATATAAAAAAAGTTATTTCTAAAATAGCTAAGTTAGGGGGCGGTCAAACCCTTACCCAACTTTCAATTGAAACATCCGTTGCGCAAAAAAATCTAAATTTAATTTTTTATCCGATCTACTCCTTTCTTTCCATCAAACTCATGTCCCCAACAACAACACGTCACATGACTCTTTAATGAATTATTTTTTTTTGAAATTGACATGTCAAGTGACGATTACAAACTATGAGATTCTAAAATTGAAAATATAATTACGAAAGTATCTAATGTAATTTATATGATTGCCACCTCCATTTTTCCCACAAAAATATTCTCACAAATTCTTCTCTATTTAAATTACTCTTCATTTTGTTGAAGTAAGTTTGCTTTCTAAGTTTTTTTTTTAAATTATTTTTTTAATTTAGTAAATTTTCACTATCAAAGAAGATAATGTTATTTGTAAGCAATTGTTTTAGTTTTTATTTTATTTGTTCTGAATGTTCAGGTTGTTAGGATAAGATGGATTGTAAATGCATTATTGTGGCCCATTACAATAGACAAATTCACTATATCGAAGACACCAATTCAAATGCTAGTAAATAAAAGTAGAGGGATCAAATCCGCACAAATCAATAAGTTCAAGGACTATTATTAGAATCTAACAAAAAATCATATTTGTTTCACTCGACAATGACACACGACGCTATTTGTTGAAGCCCAATTCTGATCGAGCCTAAACTTTGGGTCAAACTTTTACTTTTGAGCTTAGATTAGTTTTAGATTTATTTCTAAATTTAAATTTACTTTAAATTTAAATTTAAATTCATTTTTAAATTTAAATTTGTTTTAAATTTAATTTAGTTTAAATTTGAAATAATTTTAAACTTAAAATTTAAAATTAAATTCAAAGTCCATTTACAAATAAAATGTCCAAACTTACTGGGCCAATCGTGGTTGACCTAATACCAACCTTGACACCTCCCAAATACCAAGTCCAAAAGTCCAATTACAACTGACCCAAATTGCCTAAACCCAAATCTTTAATTGACCCAATACCAACCCAACACAAGCCCAAATTAAAGTGACCCAAATAACCCAAAACAGAAGCTCCAATCTGCTCCCACTTGTATTGCTGCTGCCACCCTCAGCCACTCAGAGTGCGCCACGTCAGCTTCAACAGTGTCACCAGCTTCAACTTGCTCTGCCACCGCCACTGCATAAGCTCCTATTACCGCACCTGCAAAAAAGAAAGAGGAGACAAATTTTAAATTGCAAAACAACAATTTAGAATGATTGTAAATCTGGTTATAAAAACTAGATTCAAACATAGGTTAAGGACTTTTTTTTTCTTTTTTGTACTTCTGAAACTTTAAAATCAATACAAGAATAGACTCTTTAATAATATTATAGAGTATACTAAAGAACCAGAATCAAGAAGCAATGTCCAAGCAAGAACAGGCTATCAGATACACGAAACAACCAGGAACATTCAAGCATTGAAATCGACCAGGTATCATTCAACGCATGATTAATGCCATTTTACGTTTCAAATTCCTAAATCCATTAGTTTCTATGTATGCATTGATATATGCATTTAATACCTCTGTTAATAATTATTGTTTCTTTCAAAACGTATTAATAGGTCATTAACATTAATATTAATTACAATATTAATAATAAATAATAATACTAAATAACATTAATAATAATAATAATAATATTAATAATAACAGTAATAATGAATTTATTACTAATAATAAATAATATAACAAATAAAAATCGACTAAAAAAGTCGAAAGGTCAGAGGGCTTATCCTCTGTTGATTCTGCCGTCGTCAGAGCTTCTTACGGAGCCTCCTTTGGATGTTGCCACCGTCCCGTTGTGCACGGATCTACAAAAAGACATGAAAAAGGATTAAAAAACCCTAAATACGAAACAACAAAGCAAGAAAAATAAAATGAAATCAGATCTATAACAAACCACAACAAAACGAAGGATGTTTTAAAAGTACAAAATATTTTGAAATTAATAAAGGGCTCAGATCCAGGGAATTTAAAACCCGATATGAGATTTTTAACATGAAAAATGGAAAAAAGGGTTGATTTTGCAAACCTGTGAGATTGGCCAACGATCGGAGTACACCAGAAGGCGATCGGAGGGCGTTGGGCGGCAGTGTACGGTGGCGCGTGGTGTCGACGCGCGGTGGACGGTCGAGGATGATCGGACGGGGTTTGGCTGACCAAAAGGGGGGAGAGAGAGCTTCAAAGTTTTTTTTAAAAATGAAAGGTGGAAATGGGTTTAAAAGAGGGTGAAGTTGATATTTAAAGAAGACTAAAACGACCCCGTTTTGGTCTAGGCTCTTAAGCTCCAAAATGGCGCCGTTTCTTGCTCAGACCCAACCCAATCTGACTCGACCCGAACCGCCCCTAGGATCCGTGTGTTTTTGAGAAATGGTATATTTAACCATTTGGTCCTTCCGCTTTATTTTCAATTTTCAATCAGGTCCTTTCTGTACTTTTAATTAATTTTAAATTGACCCAATAATTTTCAATGCTTTTCAATTTAATCCCTTAACCTTTTGAAAGCACCAGGAACTACCACGTGTCATGAGTTTGGCTTATTTATGCAAATGGTCCCTCTTACTTCTAATTTGTTACAATTTAATCTTAAAATTAAGTTTTGTTTAATTACAAAATTGGCCCAAAATTTTTTCATGATTTTCAAATTAGTCCTTTGACTTTTGAACACCTAAGAGGCTGCCACATGTCACTTGTTTTTGGTTTTATTGCCCTGAAGGTCTCTAAACTGTCCAGAAATTATATTTTGACCCTCAAACTTCTCCAAAATTATATTCTTAACCCTAAACTTTTTGAAAATTACATTTTTACCCTCAAACTTCCAAAATTCCATTTTTGACCTTGATTTTTCCAAAATTTACCATTTTACCCTTAAACTTCCAAAAAATTCCATTTTTGACCCCGATTTTTCCAAAAATTACCATTTACCCTCGAATTTCCAAAAATTCCATTTTTAACCTTGGTTTTCCCAAAAATTACCATTTTACCCCCGAACTTCCAAAAATTCCATTTTTAACCTCGATTCTTCCTAAAATTACCATTTTATCCTCAAACTTCCAAAAATTTTATTTTTGATCCCGATTTTTTTCAAAAATTAGCATTTTACCCTCGAACTTCCAAAAATTCCTTTTTTCAAACCCCGATTCTTCCCAAAATTACCATTTTACCCTTAAACTTCCAAAAATTTCATTTTTTATCTTGATTTTTTTCAAAAATTACCATTTTACCCTCGAATGTCTAAAATTCTATTTTTAACCTCGAACTTTCCCAAAATTACCATTTTACCCTCGAGTGTCCAAAAATTACCATTTTGCCCTCGAGTATCCAAAAATCACATTTTCAAACCCCGATTATTTTATTCTTCTTCCTCATCCATGTTTGTATTTAATTTTTAACCATTATGCATTCGTATTTCATATTTTTTTATTTTTGTATATAATTTATCTGCTTAATTGTTTTTGCTTCATGTTATCTAATATTCAATATTAACTGCTCATTCATGTTAAACTCACATATTTGTTTTCAAAATTGTTTTCATAAAAACTTTAAAATCGAGACAATATTCTTTTATTTTGAGTTTTGAAAATTTTTGCCTTAACTTATTAGGCACGATTTTTCTTCAAATCGAAATAATCGAATATCCTTAAATCGAGGAAATGTTTCTTTATCTCTGATTCTAAAAATTTGTACCTAAACTTACTAGGTGTGACTTTTTCAAAACGAGATAATCGAACATCCTTTTCCAAAGTTAAAAATTTTACGACAAAGGAAAGCTCGTTATTTCTGGATCTCGAAATGTTATGTCCTAACTCACTGGACGTGAGTTTCTTTCTCGATCACTTTGAAATAGTGGGACTTCCAAACAAAATCGATTTCTTTTAAACATAACTCATGCATTCAAGGATAGTATTTTTAAACTTTATTCGAGTTTTCAAATTTTGTAAACAAGACTCTAAGATAATCAATGTGGTACCAATTTTTAGGCGTATGAAGGTGCTAACCCTTCCTCATGCGTAACCAACTCTCGAACTTGTTTTTTGGATTGCGAAGACCAAAATATTGTTTTAAAACAAGATTTTAAACGTTTTGAGGTGATCCAATCACACCATATAAAAGGATTGGTGGCGACTCCTATTTTCCAATTTTAAAATAATTTTTGAAACTTGTCGTTTTACAAAAAAGATGGTTTTGATAGCTTGGCGACTTCACTGGGGACTTTTTTTTTTAAAAAATAAACGAGAGTCAAGCCAAAATTGACTATTGTTGGTCTTTTTGAGAACTTTTGAAGCCTCAATTTTGTTTAATATATGATCCTCGACATCTTTTGTACGACATTGTATTTTGTGATATTGCTAGTATAAATTTGCATTCATCTGCATATGATATTACCCCTTTAAGTGGAAGTGGGAAACTACTCCTTCGTGAGGTCTTCACCTTCATGCAGGATAGTAGATCGCTTTCGGGATTACATCCATACCCATGTTTTTGTAAAGTTTTCACTTCCATGCAAACATGTGGGAAATGTGTCCCCCTAAATCGAACTCGTCCGTATAAGCCTGTAATGGGTGAGGATTGAGGAATCTACTGGTTTGGGTACCCTTACTTTAGAGCCTAAAACCACATATAGTGGGCCGTAAGGACTTGCCTTAGAAGGAGTTATACTGAACCTTTTAGCAACCTTTTGAGACAAACTCTTAGGTTCTGTACTCTACTTGTATATTGATATTGTTGTGTTTTGCATTTCATCATCATATAAAAGAAAGGTATAGACTCAAAAGTTCAGTTACTAATAAGAGAATCAATCATGGAAAACAAGTACATTGATAAAGTGGAGGACAATATGGTCGTGCGCGTGTGGTCGAAGGAGACTCAACGTAAAAAAGGGGACAACTTAGTGGAAGGATATGAGTCAGAGCTTTGGGATTACACCAAGGTCAGTACGGCTCAAAACAATGTGCTAGAATTGAAAAAAAATGAGACAGTTGGGATAACAACATGAAGCAGACCTTTTACTAAGAATACGGAGATTTGCCATACTTGTTCGAGGTTAAGGTAGATAAATTCCTTTTTCGAGCATTAACACGGTATTGGAACCCGGCCTACAGTTGCTTCACCTTCGGGAATGTAGACATGGCACCAACAATAGAAGAATACACCACTCTGCTCCGTTGTCTAAAAATTTCAGTAAATAAGGTCTATTTCAGAGCTTCAAATCTCCCGACTGTTGTTAAAAGGTTAATAAACATCACTAGCATGAGCGAACAATGGGTTGCAGTTCGGGTTAAGGTCAATGGAGACAACAAATGCATCACGTGGAAAAGTCTACGAGATTTGATACTGGCTCATCCAGACGCAAAGAAAAAGGTTGACATCCTAGCCTTGAGTATCTACGAGTTGGTCATTTTTCCAAAGGCTTTGGGACATATAAAAGACGCGGTGATAGACTTGTTTGATCGATTGAGTAAAAGAGTTACACCCTTCCCGGCCATATTGGCTGAAACTTTCAAATCCTTAAATGCATGTAGAAAAGAGGGAGAAGGTTGATCTATTGCTTATGCACCGCTATTGATGGTATGGTTTCCTAGTCACTTCTGGAAAACAAAAAAAGTCTCATATCAGTACTTGTCTAAAGATTACTCCCCGTTGAAAGACTTCGTAGCTTTGCAAAGACAAGAAAATTTCTCAGAAGAAAAGTGGATGGCCATACTCCAAAGCCTTAAAGATGAAGACATAGAGTGACGAGCACCGTGGTTTGCTCTTGATGAAATATTGTATCGATATGGAGACTTCGACTGGGTCCCATTAGCGAGAATATGGGGAGCAACAGGATACGCACCTTTATTGGTTTCAAGATAATACAGATCGAGACAGTTCATACTAGCGACTCAGGGGTTAGTTTAGTGCGAATTCGCATACCGAGGAGAAAATAATAAGAAGAGGATTCGGGAAATCTCAAATGCATGGAACCAGGTTCGAAGAATGCAAGCATGTGGCACCAATCCCATGATAACTACATAATATGATTGGTGGAGAAACAGAAGGGTCAACGACAACATTCCTGTGCCAAACCCGGAGATTGTTTGCCCGATTGAAGAACACTTGCAGGTTGTCCCGACTGAGCTAGAAATAATTAAACAAGATTTCTAGAGGAAGAATGCTGAGATGAAAAAAATGATTGAAAAGCTAGAAGAAGAGAAGGTGCTTTTAGGATTGGACGTTGATGTTCAGAAGCTAGAAGCGGAGAAATTGAGAAAAGGGAAGCATAAGGCTGAAGAAGATCTCAATAGCCTAAAAAAAGACTATAAAAAGCTTTGCTTGTCAATGAGGACTACCAGTTTAGGTAAGACGTCAGAGCAATGGCAGTAGGAAATCCGCGAGGAAAAGAATAAAACAAGTCACTGGAAAAACAAGTTTCAAGATGCCCAGGTTCAGGAAAATGCTATAAAGAGTAGCCTTTTGGAAAGCCAAACCGAGGTGATCGAATTAAAGGCCTGAGTACTAGAATTAGAGGAATCCTTGTACAGACATCGTAGCCAAAATTCAGTGATTGAGTTGAAGGCAAGCCGAGATGAGATCGAGAGACTAAATAAGAGGGTGGAGGAATTAGAGGCCTCTTTACAGAATAGTGAAATACGAATCGAGATTCTGGAGAGGACATTGGAGACAAATGACTGACATCTTCAGCAAGCCCAGAAACAAGTCAGAGATAAAGATTATGTTATGGGTGAGGCTTTAAATCAAATTTACGGAGTAACCGATCATGTGCAAGCATTGGCAGTTGAAGCAGAAGAGTTAAGCATACAATATAAGACGAAGATGGAACGAGGTCAAAAGCTAGTAGGACTCCTCAAGAAAGTCAAGGCTCTAAGCATCAAAATAAAACCACTTATGTAATTTGATTTATGTAAAGGAACTTGTTATCTAAATGAAGTTTTCTAAATGAAAATTGAATTATAAGTCAATACCTTTCTTTTGCATTCACGCAATCATTCGCATTGCATTCTTACGCTTTAACACAATAAATCTCATTAACTAAATTTGATCTAGTTAAAACTGAAAAAATAAAGAACTCACACCCTTACGATACTCGGAGAGCCATGGACCAGAGAATAGAAAGGCTAGACCAATTACAAAAGGAAATGCAAGATACCAGCTGGAAAGGGTCCAAAGGGATATAAGAGACCAGATTATTGAGTCTCAAAGCAACATAATCAATCGATTGACCTAACTATTGCAGGAGTCGAAAAAGGGAAAAATCCTACAAAAGGCCCAAGGGAGGAAAATGAAGATCCTCAATATCCTCCTGGTTTTACTCCCGTGCACCACCAAGTTCCACCGGAAACAAACTCACGGGGAGCACCCATCTTCATCCGGGCACAACCACAGCCCATTGATACCTCAGGCCAAGCTAATTACCCGATTGGATCAGGGTCTAACTTTGGGGAAATTACTGCAAACCCATCAATCCTAACTTCGATGGGATAATAGAGGCAGAGAGAACAAAATTGGAAGTTTGCAAACAAATAGAGGAGCTGTACAAGTGATTGGAGGATAAGGTCAAGACAATGGAAGGGGCTGACACCTACTGTGGGATAGATGCTAAAGAACTAAACATAGTTCCAAACTTAGTGCTGCCCTCAAAATTCAAAACTCTAGAGTTTGAAAAATACAATGGGACAAGTGCCCCTAAAATTCAAAACTCATATTACGATGTTCTGTCGAAAAATGACAGGATACATCCATAATGACAAATTACTGATCCACTGTTTCCAGGACAGTTTGGTAGGATCTACTGCAAAATGGTACAATCAGTTAAACTGTACAAAGATCAATTCATGGAAGGACCTGACCCAGGCCTTTATGAAGCAATACGGCCATGTTACTGACATTGCTCCGGATAGAATCACTTTGCAGAATATGGAGAAAAGGTTGAGCGAAAACTTCAGGCAATATGCTCAACGATGGAGAGATGTAGCCACCTAGGTGCAACCACCATTAACAGAGAAAGAGACGACCATGCTTTTTATCCACACGCTAAAAGCACCATATCTCAACCACTTGTTGGGAAATGCTACGAGAAGTTTCTCGGACGTGGTTATGTCTGGAGAAATGATTGAAAGTGCAATTAAGTGCGGTAAAATTGACGCTAGAGGCTGTGGAAAAAGAGTAGCCCCTAGAAGCAAGGAAGCTGAAGTAAACAACGCAGGCGTTTACAGGCCAAATTATGCGAAGTTAATCATGATGACGCAATCTAAAACCCCTACAAGCAGTTATCAAAATCCACCAAAGTCGAAACCAAGCTCAAGAAAGAACACTGAAAGGATTCAGTTCACTCCTATTCTGGTGACGTATAAAGAGCTTTACCAGTAATTATATGACCAACATGCAGTGGCCTCGTACTACACGGAGCCTGTACAACTACCCTTCCCGAAATGGTACGACACCAATGCTCAGTGCAAATTCTATGAAGGAGTAACCGGACACTCCATCGAAAACTATTTTGCTTTTAAGAGGATAGTGGATAGATTAATTAAGATGAAACGAATAAGATTCATGAGCCGTCTGGACCTAATGTAGTCGGGAACCCTTTACCTGCCCACCCTGATCAAGGGGTAATGTGATTGTAGGAGTAAAAGGTAAAAGGGTTAAGAGCAATATCGAAGAGGTCAAATCTCCTTTGAAATGGGTATGGCGTCAAATGATTGATAGAGGAATAATCACGCAGAATGGTGAAGACACGACGATAACTACCAAGAATTATTGTGACTTCCACAGTGCTGAGGGACATAAGATTCAACACTGTATGGAGTTCAAGGCTCTGGTACAGAATCTGATGGACCGCAAAGAACTGGAGTTCTTTGAAGAAGAAGGAGAGATGGAGGATATTTGTGCCTCCGAAGAAAAAGGGATGAACAAACCTGATCGCCTTGTGATAATTATCTTTGCGTCTAAGAGTACTGAAACAAGGAGGCAAGTGACACCTTGTGTCATCATACGAAAACCTACTCCGTTTCCTTATGAGGATAGCAGGAGAGTCCCTTGGAATTACGGGTGTAACATAATAATGCCCAAGGAGGACCAATCCCAAGAAGATGTAAACCTTGTTACCCGTAGTGGAAAAGTCTATGACTTGGAAAAGGAGAAAAAAGAAGCTGCCAAAGGAAAGGCCTTGGCAATCGAGCCAAAAGAAAAAAAGACTGACAAGCTAGAGCCGGTAAATGAGCCAGTCGCAGAAAAAAAAGCAAAATAATTCTTGAAATTCTTGAAACACAGCGAGTACAGTGTAGTTGAGCAGTTACACAAACAACCCACATGTATATTGATCTTAGCACTATTGCATAGTTTCGAAGCCCACCGCAATGCATTAATAAGGGTGCTCAACGAAACATACGTGACCAATAACATATCCGTGTGCAAACTAGATCGCTTAATTAATAACATCATCGCTGACAATTTTATTTTTTTCAGTGACGATGAGATCCCGTCTGGGGGAATGGGGTCGACCAGGGCTTTGTACATCACCACTCGCTGCAAAGGGTATACTCTACCTGGAGTGCTCATCAACAATGGCTCAGCTTTAAATGTGTTACCACTAGCCACCTTGGAAAGATTACCAGTTGATAGCTCTTATATGAAGACATGTCACAATATAGTTAGAGCTTTCGATGGAACAAAAAGAAGAGTGATAGGCCGAATTGAAGTACCATTGTAGATAGGCCCGAATACCTACGAGGTGGACTTCTTGGTGATGGACATTGAGCCCTCCTACAATTTTTTATTGGGGAGACCCTGGATCCATTCAGCGGGAGCGGTACCATCCTCACTTCATCAGAAACTTAAACTGGTGATTGATGGAAGATTGGTTACAATAAATGCAGAGGAGGATATTATCGCATCTGTGACAAGTAATGCCCCGTACGTAGAAAGAAACGAAAAGGCAATGGAAAATTTTTTTCGATCGTTAGAGTTTGTTAATGCCACATTCATCACGGAAGGAAGTAAAATTCTTGAACCCAAGTTGTCATGAACCACGAAGATGGGGTTGCGATTGATAATTGGAAAAAGGGCACTACTAGGAAAAGGGCTTGGGGAATATCTATAAGGGATAATCAATGCACCAGTGCCATTAGGAAAGTGGGATCGCTTCGAGCTGGGATACAAAAGGAAAAGAAGAAAGAGATGGAAAGGAAGCGAGAAATGAGAAAAGCACGACTGACTGGGAAGGAAGTCAAATGGGAGCCGATGACCTTTCCTCATATATCAAAAACTTTCATTTTCGGTGGAATGATGCTTAAAGAGGAAGAGAACACCGGAAGAGTTGTGACAAAGTTGGACATTAATGCCATCTCTAAAGAAAGCGGAGGAAGGAGCTCATCACAAATTTGCCCGTACGCACCAGGAAGCATTTTGGACAACTGGACGGAAGAAGAGCTCCCTGTAACATTTAGGATCATTTCAGAGTAATACTCGACAAATACCTATAGTTCGATGCCCGAGAGTGATAGTGATCTTTTGTAAAGGAAATTTGACTTTTATCCATTATCTTAATAAAAATGCATTTTGTCCCTTTTTGGCAAATATCTCTTTATATTCTTTCATTCTAATTCAAAAAATTTGTTAACCGTTAACCTACACAAATTAATCATTCTTGAATTTTGTATACATACACTCATACTCGTACCATACAATCATTCTTAAATTTACTTTGTTCATTGGACCACTCTCATTCTTTTGACAGATCCTTAGATATCAATAATATGAGTGACACTGACTGTGAACCTCATTTCGAGCGAGATGTGTGTCTCGAAGAACTTCAGGAATTTGAAGATGACCAAGATAGTAACTTATCTCCTGATTTGTTACAATGATGGAACAAGAAGAAAAACAGATCTTGTCCCATAAGGAGTTAATCGAAACTGTGAGCATAGGGGATGAATGTGAAAAGAAGGAAGTGAAAATTGGAACTAGCATCTCGGCAGAAACACGAAAAGATCTTATCAAGCTGCTTAGAGAGTTCAAAGATGTCTTCGTCTGGTCCTATTAGGACATGCCTGGGCTAAACACCAATATTGTAGTCCATAAGCTCCCAATAAAAGAGGAATGCAAGCCCGTCCAACAAAAACTCCGCAGAATGCGACCATATGTATTGCTAAAAATAAAAGAAGTTCAAAAGCAAATTTGACACGAGTTTCCTCCAAGTGGTTAAATATTTAGAGTGGGTTGCCTACATAGTCCCCGTCCTCAAGAAGGATGGGAAAGTACGTATGTGTGTGGATTATCGAGACTTGAACAAAGCTAGCCCAAAAGACAACTTCTCACTACCTTACATTGATACCCTAGTAGACAATACAGCGAGTCATTCCTTCTTCTCTTTCATGGATGGTTTCTCAGGATACAACCAAATAAAGATGAACCTTGCAGATATGGCGAAAACTACCTTCATCACAATGTGGGGAACATTTTGTTATAAGGTGATGCCATTCGGTCTTAAAAATGTAGGGGCAATGTATCAAAGAGCCATGGTGACATTATTTCATGATATGATGCACAAGGAAATCGAGGTCTATGTTTATGACATGATCGTAAAGTTGCGAACTAGGGAAGAACACGTAAAGGTCTTGAGAAAGTTGTTCTTGAGATTAAGGAAGTTCCAGCTAAAGTTAAACCTAGCCAAATGCACCTTTGGGGTTACTTCAAGCAAGTTATTAGGTTTTGTGGTCAGCTGAAAGGGGATTGAGATCGATCCAGACAAGGTTAAAGCCATACAAGAATTACCCCTACCACGTACATAAAAAGAAGTTCGAGGTTTCCTCGGGAGATTGAATTACATCGCTCAGTTCATCTCACAATTAATTGACAAATGTGATCCCATCTTTCGTCTTCTCAGAAAGCACAATCCAAGTGTGCGAGACGATGAGTGCCAAAGAACTTTTGACAAAGTTAAGCAGTATTTGTTTGATACTCCAGTCTTAGTACCACCAAGTCCCAACAAGCCATTAATCTTGTACTTAGCAGTTTTTGAGAATTCTATAGGATGTGTCTTGGGGCAACATGATGAGAATGGAAAGAAGGAGAGAGTCATATACTACCTCAGCAAAAAGTTTACTGACTGTGAAGCAAGGTACTCTTCGATAGAAAAGTTATGATGTACGCTGGTTTGGACTACCCGAAGATTGTGACAGTACATGCTATATCACACAACTTGGTTGATCTCGAAATTAGATCCTCTCAAATACATGATGGAGTCAACTGCATTGAACAGAAGAATGGCTAGATGGTAAATCCTACTGTAAGAATTCAACATAGTCTATGTAAGCCAAAAGGCAGTGAAATGAAGTGTAATACCAGATTTCCTAGCCAGTAGAGCTCTGGAGGATTACAAGCCGATAAATTTTGACTTTCCAAATGAGGATCTAATGTGTATTGCAACCATCGAAGAGGGGACCGCGACAGAGCATCCTTGGCGATTAAATTTTGATGGTGCTTCAAATGCCATGGGCAATGGAATCGGGCCAGTTTTAGTATCTCTAGAAGGAGACCATTATCCCTTCACAAGCAAACTCGACTTCGATTGCACAAACAATATGGCAGAGTACGAGGCGTGCGTTATGGGGATTCAAGCAGCCATAGATCGAGGGATCAAGGTCTTGAAAATATATGGAGATTCAGCATTGGTAATCTACCAGCTCAGGGGAGAATGGGAGACAAGAGACTCCAAGTTAATTGATTATTGAAATATGGTCCTCGAATTGATCAAAGAATTCGATGAGGTTACATTCCATTACCTCCTACGTGAGGAAAACCAAATGGCTGATGCTTTGGCTACTCTAGCCTCGATGATAAAAGTAAACAGGCTAGAGGATATGAAGCCCATTCGAATGAGCATTTATGAGACTCCAGCCCATTGCTGCGAAATCGAAGAAGAAGGAAAAGAGGAACATCCTTAGTACCAAGACATCCTTCAATATGTAAAAGACCGTAAATATCTCGAAGGAGCTACTGAAAATGATAAAAGGACGTTGAGAAGGCTCGCAAACGAGTACGTCCTAGATGGAGAGATTCTGTATAAGAGGAGAAAGGATCAGGTGTTGCTGAGATGTGTTGATGCAATCGAGGCTAAGAAAATCCTAGAAGAGGTCCATAAGGGGATTTGCAAAACGCACGCCAATGGATTCAAAATGGCCAGACAGATCATGAGATTTGGATACTACTGGTCAACTATGGAGGGTGATTGTATCAACTATGCTAAGAAATGTCACAAATGCCAGATCTATGGAGATAAAATTCATGTGCCTATGTCACAGCTGCATGTCATGACTTCTCCATGGCCTTTTTCTATATGGGGCATGGACGTTATCAGATTGATTTCACCGAAGGCTTCTATTGGGCATAGATTCATCTTTGTAGTTATTGACTACTTCACCAAGTGGGTGAAAGCTGCCTCTTATTCCAACGTCACAAAGTCTGCAGTTAGCAAGTTCCTGTAAAAGGAACCGATATGGAATGCCAGAAATGATCATATCAGACAATGCATTGAACTTGAATAACAGCATGATATCGGAGGTTTGTGAACAATTCAGGATCAAACATCATAATTCATCCCTATATCGCCCAAAGATGAATGGAGTAGTAGAAGCGGCAAATAAAAACATCAAGAAGATCATTGTAAAAATGACAGAAACCTATAGAGATTGGCATGAAAAACTACCATTTGCCCTCCTTGCTTATAGAACTTCAGTCAGAACGTCTACTAGGGCAACGTCATTCTCACTTGTATACGGGATGAAAGTCGTTTTACCCATTGAGGTGGAGATCCCTTCTCTCTGAGTCATGTCAGAACTAAATTTGGACGAGGCAGAATGGATCCAAGCCAGATATGATCAGTTGAACTTGATTGAAGAAAAGAGGTTAAGAGCCCTCCGTTATGGTCAGATGTACCAAAAGTAGATGATGCGAGCATACAAAAAGAAGGTCCGCCCTAGAGAATTCCACAAGGGAGATCTAGTCTTGAAGAAGATACTCCCAATACATAAAGATTCTCGAGGAAAATGGATGCCTAATTGGGAAGGGTTGTACGTGGTAAAGAAAGCCTTCTCTGGAGGAGCTCTAATTTTGACTGAAATGGATGACAAAGAGCTATACAACCCAATGAATTTAGACTCGGTGAAGATGTCACCTAAAAAAACACCGGAGAGGTCAGGATGAAAACCCATGAAAGGGCATCTTGAAACCAAAGGGGCTTTGAGTTGAAAACCCGAAAAGGGCAGTTAAAAGGTCAAACAAAGGCGATCAATTGTTCCCTTAAATGTGACAAGATGGAGAAATTTTACGTCTTGGGGCATCGACAAAGTACTCTAGGACCTCCAGATACATATCGAGCGGAAAGATGATCCTCAGATCAGAGAGCCTCATAATTGATATCTAGGCATCTAATGCTGTCCCTTGTAATTGTTTTGTTCCTTGTAAATATTCAGCAACTTTTCTTTAGCCAACAATTCTTCAAGCTCTAATTCCAATACAATCTCATTCTTTTCCACACTACCCAAGTATTTTCATACAAGATAATGGATAATAGACTAAATCGCATGAAAAGCAAGGATCTGCGAGTATTATCTTAGAAAATTCCTAAATGATACAAGGACCCTAACACCAGTCAAAAAGAATCAAACCTGGAAAGAACGGTTCAAATTGAGAATCTACAAGTCATATATTTTTGAAGACGTAAAGAGATGATCCCAAAGTAGAAAAAATTATTCTTTGAAAAAATTAAAACAATTAATCATGCACATTCATTTAGTTAGGAGCATTTTGACTCATTCTGAGCATGACATCCTAAACAAATCTGGCCTACCTAGAGGCCTATTTGAGCATATGCTGCAGCTCTCAGCACCACGAAACATGAAGGGAAAGATCTAAGCCGTAACGGCGGATTCAGTACCATGAAGACATGAAGGAAAAGATCTAAGCCGTAACAACGGATCCAGTACCACGAAGACACAAGGGAAGGTTTAAGTTGCAATGACGAACCTAGTACCTCAGAAGACGTGAAGGGAAAGATCTAAGCCACAACGGCGGATCCAGTACCAAAAAGACACCAGGGAAAGGTTTAAGTCGCAATGGCGAACCTAGTACCTCAGAGACATGAAGAGAAAGATCTAAGCCGCAACGGGGGATTCAGTACCGCAAAGATACGAAGACATGAAGGGAAAGATCTAAGCTGCAACGGCGGATCTAGTACCGCAAAGATACGAGGACATGAAGGGAAAGATTTAAGCCGCAACGGCGGATCCAGTACCACGAAGACATGAAGGGAAAAATCTAAGCCGCAATGGCGGATCCAATACCGCAAAGACACAAAGGGAAAGGTTTAAGTCGCAACGACAAACCTTATACCTCGGAAGCAAACAAGGAAAAGCAATGGCAGATTTAGTACCATGCGGACTAAAACAACAACAGCAAATCTAATGCCGTGAAGGAGTAGATTAAAGACATGACTATGCAGCTTCTACATCCAAGTTGCAACGGATCAGGTCAAGATGGCGAATCTTTGTCTCCCTGAAGTTGTAGTAAGAGCAAGATGAAGCCTCAACATCAAACCCTATTTGAGAGTTTCGCAAGTTGAATAACGAATCTCACTCTCCCCGTAGTCACAGTAGAAGGGAATGGGACTACAAGTCAAATGCTGTCATTTTTGAAGTAATCAATGGTGGAGCCGAGATTCAACAAGATTGAACAGAATTGGTCTTCTTTTTGTCTTTGCTTCATTCCTGTTACACAGCAACAAGCAAAGAGGGGCAGCTGTTGAAGCCCAATTCTGACTGGGCCTAAACTTTGGGTCAAACTTTTACTTTTGAGTTTAGATTAGTTTTAGATTTATTTCTAAATTTAAATTTACTTTAAATTTAAATTTAAATTCATGTTTAAATTTAAATTTGTTTTAAATTTAAATTTAGTTTAAATTTGAAATAATTTTAAACTTAAATTTTAAAATTAAATTTAAAGTCCATTTACAAATCAAATGTCCAAACTTACAAGCCCAATTGGGCCAATCGCGGTTGACCCAATACCGACCTTGACACCTCCCAAATACCAAGTCCAAAAGTCCAATTACAACTGACCCAAATTGCCTAAACCCAAATCTTTAATTGACCCAATACAAACCCAACACAAGCCCAAATTACAGTGACCCAAATAACCCAAAATAGAAGCTCCAATCTGCTCCCACTTGTATTGCTGCTGCCACCCTCAACCACTCAGAGTGCGCCACGTCAACTCCAGCAATGCTACCAGCTTCAACTTGCTCTACCACCGCCACTGCATAAGCCCCCATTTCCGCACCTGTAAAAAAAAAAGAGGAGACAAGTTTTAAATTGCAAAACAACAATTTATAATGATTGTAAATCTGGTTATAAAAACCAGATTCAAACATAGCTTAAGGACTTTTTTTCTTTTTTGTACTTCTGAAACTTTAAAATCAATACAAGAATAGCCTCTTTAATAATATTATAGAGTATACTAAAGAACCAGAATCAAGAAGCAGTGTCGAAACAAGAACAAACTATCAGATACACGAAACAACCAGGAACATTCAAGCATTGAAATCGACCAAGTATCATTCAACGCATGATTACTGCCATTTTACGTTTCAAATTCCTAAATCCATCAGTTTCTATGTATGCATTGATATTTGCATTTAATACCTTTGTTAATAATTATTATTTCTTTCAAAACGTATTAATATGTCATTAACATTAATATTAATTACAATATTAATAATAAATAATATTACTAAATAACATTAATAATAATAATATTATTATTATTATTAATAACAGTAATAATGAATTTATTAATAATAATAAATAATATAACAAATAAAATCGAATAAAAAAGCCGAAAGTCAGAGGGATTATCCTCTGTTGACTCTGTCGTTGCCAGAGCCTCCTCTGGATGCCGCCACCGCCCCGTCATGCATGGATCTACAAAAAGACATGAAAAAGGATTAAAAAACCGTAAATACGAAATAACGAAGCAAGAAAAATAAAATGAAATCAGATCTATAACAAAACACAACAAAATGAAGGATGTTTTAAAAGTACAAAATATTTTGAAATGAATAAAGGGCTCAGATCTAGGGATTTTAAAACCCGATCTGAGATTTTTAACATGAAAAATGGAAAAAAGGGTTGATTTTGCATACCTGTGAGATTTGCAAATGATCGGAGTACACTAGAAGACGATCGGAGGGCGTTGGGCGGCAGCGTAAGGTGGCGCGTGGTGTTGATGCGCGATGGACGGTCGGGGATGCCAAAAGGGGGGAGAGAGAGCTTGAAAGTTTTTTTTGAGGTTTTTTTTTTAAAATGAAAGGTGGAAATGGGTTTAAAAGAGGGTGAAGATGATATTTAAAGAAGACTAAAACGATGCCGTTTTGGTCTAGGCTCTTAAGCCGCAAAACGACGCCGTTTCTTACTCAGACCCATGCCCAATCCGACCCGACCCGAACTGCCCCTAGGATCTACGTGTTTTGAGAAATGGTATATTTTCCCATTTGGTCCTTCCGCTTTATTTTCAATTTTCAATCAGGTCTTTTCTATACTTTTAATTAATTTTAAATTAACCCAATAATTTTCAATGCTTTTCAATTTAATCCCTTGACCTTTTGAAAGCACTAGCAACTGCCACATGTAATGATTTTGGCTTATTTATGCAAATGGTCCCTCTTACTTCTAATTTGTTTCAATTTAATCCTTAAATTAAGTTATGTTTAATTACAAAATTGGCCCAAAATTTTTTCATGATTTTCAAATTAGTCCTTTGACTTTTGAACACTTGAGAGGCTGCCACGTGTCACATGTTTTTGGTTTTATTATCCTTGAGGTCCCTTAATCGTTCAAAAATTATACTTTGACCCTCAAACTTCTCTAAAATTATATTTTTAACCCCAAACTTTTTGAAAAATTACATTTTACCCCTAAACTTTCCAAAATTACATTTTTGACCCAGATTTATCCAAAATTTACCAATTGACCCCCGAACTTCCAAAAATTCCATTTTAACCCTAAATTTCCTAAAAATTACCATTTTACCCTCGAACTTCCAAAAATTCCATTTTAACCCCGATTCTTCCCAAAATTACCAGTTTACTCTCAAACTTCCAAAAATTTCATTTTTTATCTTGATTTTTTCAAAAATACCATTTTACCCCCAAATGTCTAAAATTCCATTTTTAACCCCGAACTTTCCCAAAATTACTATTTTGCCCACGAGTGTCTAAAATTACCATTTTACCCCTGGGTATCCAAAAATCTCATTTTCAAACCTGATTGTTTTATTCTTCTTCCTTATCCATGTTCGTATTTAATTTTTAACCATTATGCATTCGTATTTCGTATTTTTTATTTTTGTATATAATTTATCTGCTTAATTGTTTTTGCTTCATGTTATCTAATATCCAATATTAATTGCTCATTCATGTTAAACTCACATATTTATTTTCAAAATTATTTTCATAAAAAATTTAAAATCGAGGCAATATTATTTTATTTCGAGTTTTGAAAATTTGTGCCTTAACTTACTAGGCACGATTTTTCTTCAAATCAGAATAATCGAATATCCTTAAATCGAGGCAATGTTTCTTTATCTCTGATTCTGAAAATTTGTTCCTAAACTTACTAGGTGCGACTTTTTCAAAATGAGATAATCGAACATCCTTTTCCAAAGTTAAAAATTTTACGACAAAAGAAAGCTCGTTATTTTTGGATCTCGAAATGTTATGTCCTAACTCACTGGACGTGACTTTCTTTCTCGATCACTTTGAAATAGTGAGACTTCCAAACAAAATCAATTTCTTTTAAACATAACTCATGCATTCAAGGATCGTATTTTTAAACTTTATTCGAGTTTTCAAAATTTTGTAAACAAGACCCTAAGATAATCAATGTGGTACCAATTTTTGGGCGTATGAGGGTGCTAACCCTTCCTCATGCATAACCGACTCCAGAACTTGTTTTCTGGATTGCGAAGACCAAAATATTTTTTTAAAACAAGATTTTAAACGTTTTGAGCTGATCCAATCACACCATATAAAAGGATTGGTGGTGATTCCTATTTTCCAATTTTAAAATAATTTTTGAAACTCATCGTTTTCCAAAAAAGATGGTTTTGACACTGTTGATATAAAAAATAATAATTTTTTTTATTTTAAAATTGTCATCTTACGCGGTTGTTTCAAGATATAAAATAAATTTTTATTTTGAAAGTCTCTTTACATGGCGGTTTCAAGTACAAAAAAACTTTATTTCTAAAAGTGTCCCTTTATACCGCAGTTTCAAATTAATAAAAATATATTTTTTTTCTAAAATAGTTGGATTACAGGGTGGTTAGACCCTTACCTAGCTGTCAATTGAAACATCAATTGCGCAAAAAAATTCAAATTTTAATATTTTTTATGTGATCTTCTCCCTTCAGTCCATCAAATCCAGTGCCCAACAACATCACGTCACATGACACTTTAATAAATTCTTTTTGTCTGAAATTGACTCTCAGGTGATAGTTTCAAACTTCGATATTTTAAAATTGAAAATAAAATTACGAAAGTATCCAATGTAAATCTATATGATTGTCACCTTCATCTCTCCCACAAAAATATTCTCACAATTTCTTCTCTATTTAAACTACTCTCCATTTTGTTGAAGTAAGTTTGCTTTTCTTAGCTTTTTTTAAATATATTTTTTAATTTAGTTAATTTTCACTATCAAAGGCAATAATATTATTTGAATGCAATTGTTATATTTTTCGTTATTTTTTTGAATGTGCAGGTAGGTATGAGAAGATAGATCGTAAATTCAATGTTTTAGCCCATTACAATGGACAAATTCACTGTATCAAAGAAACCAATTTGAATGATAGTAAATAAAAGTGAAGGGACTAAATCCACACAAATCAATAAATACAAGGACTATTCTCAAAATTTAACAAAAAATAATATTTGTTTCACTCGAATCTGACACGCGGCGATCTTAATATAATATAATAATAATTCTTTTATTTTGAATCTATCATGTTATGCGTCTGTTTCAAGATATATAAAAAAAGTTATTTCTAAAAGTGCCCCTTCATGGTTTCAAATGAATAAAAATATATTTTTTCTAAAATAGCTCGGTTAGGGGTGGTCAAACCCTTACCTAGCTTTCAATTGAAACATCCATTGGGCAAAAAATTTTCAAATTTTGAACTTTTTTATCCTATCTACTCCCTTCTTTCATCAAACCCCTGTCCCCAACAATAGCACGTCACATGACATTTTAATGAATTTTTTTTGAAATTGACATGTCAGGAGGCGATTACAAATTTCGAGAGTTCTAAAATTGAAAATATAATTATGAAAATACCGAATGTAATCTATGTGACTGTCACCTCCATTTTTCCCACAAAAATATTCTCACAATTTCTTCTCTATTTAAACCACTCTTCGTTTTGTTAAAGTAAGTTTGCTTTTCTTAGTTTTTTTTTTAATTATTTTCTTAATTTAGTTAAGTTTCACTATCAATGGGGATAATGTTATTTGTTTGCAATTATTATATTTTTTTGTTTTTTTTTTTAAGGTGCGGGTTGTTAAGCTAAGATGAATCGTAAATTTGATGTTGTGACCCATTACAATGGACAAACTCATTATATCAAAGACACCAATTTGAATGCAACCAGTAAATAAAAATAGAGGGACCAAATCTATGCAAATCAATAAGTACAAGGACTATTCTTAGTATTTAACCTAAGATAATATTTATTTCACTTGACTCTGACACGTGGTGTTCTTGATTTTAAAAATAATATATATATTTTTAAGACTGCCATCTTATGTGGCGTTTTCAAGATATAAAATAATTTTTTATTTTGAAAGTCTCTTTACATGGCGATATCAAAATATACAAAAAAAATTATATCTAAAAGTGCCCCCTTTATACCGTGATTTCAAATTAATAATTTTTTTTCTAAAACAGTTGGGTTAAGGGGCGGTCAGACCACTACCTAGCTGTAAATTGAAGCATCCATTGCGCAAAAAATTTTCAAATTTTAATTTTTTTTATCTGATCTACTCCCTTCATTCCATCAATCTCTTGTCCCCAACATCATCACATCAAATGACACTTTAATGAATAATTTTTTTTCTTCTGAAATTGACATGTCAAGTGGTGGTTTCAAAACAACGAAATTCAAAAATTGATAATAAAATTACGAAATTACCCAACGTAATCTATATGATTGTCACCTCCATTTTATTTTGACAGTGTCCCTTTACATGGCAGTTTTAAGATATTTTGTAGTTCTCTCTAATATATTTGTTTTTTGTTAAAATTGCCTCCACAGCAGTTTCATGATAATAATAATAATATTTTATAACAAGATGATACAATGGATGAAATCGTCGTATCAGTTTTTTGCTAAAATTGCTTTGGCAACAATTTCATGATAAAAAAAAAATATTTTTGTAAAAGAAGATAGGATGAGTGATACCACCGTATCACGTGGTAGCTCCTCATATTAAAAATATTTTGAAAGTACCACGTTGCGTAATAGTTTCAGGATATAGAAAAGGATAATTTCCTCTACTTTTATTTGCTCAAAATTGGTCCCTTTACTTTTCGATTTGCTCATTTTAGTCACTCCATTAATTTTTTTTCCATTTAACTCTTGTAAGATTAGGTTGGTAGGGGAAGATGGATCGTAAATTCAATGTTGTGGCCCATTACAATGGACAAACTCACTATATAAAAAAACACCAATTTGAATGCTAGTACATAAGAGTAGTGGGACAAAAAACACACAAATCAACAAGTACAAAGACAATTTTTAGAATTTAACTAAAAATAATATTTGTTTCACTTGACTTACACGTGGGTTCCTGATGTAAAATAATAACAATTTTTTTATTTTAAAATTGTCATATTACACGGCAATTTCAAGATATAAACTAATTTTTCATTTTGAAAGTGTCTTCTTACGCTGCGGTTTGAAGATATAAAAAAAAATTATTTCTAAAAGAGACCCCTTATATTGCAGTCTCAAATTAAGAAAAATATATATTTTTCTAAAATTTTAATTTTTTATTTGATCTACTCCTTTCTTTCCATCAAACCCCTGTCCCCAACAACAGCACGTCACAAGACACTTTATGACTTTTTTTTTCTGAAATTGACATGTCAGGTGGTGGTTACAAACTCCGAGTTTCTAAAATTTAAAACATTATTACAAAAGTACCCAATGTAATCTTTATGATTGCCACCTCCATTTTCGAGCACAAATATTCTCACAATTTCTTCTCTATTTAAACTACTCTTCATTTTGTTGAAGTAAGCTTGCTTTTCTTAGTTTTTTTTTTAAATTAATTTTTTAATCTTGTAAATTTTCACTATCAAATACGATAATGTTATTTGTATGCAATTGTTTAATTTTTGTTTTGTTATTTGTTCTGAATGTGCAGGTGGTTAGGATAAGATGGATCGTAAATGCAATATTGTGACCCATTACAATGGACAAATTCACTATATCAAAGACACCGATTTGAATACTAGTAAATAAAAGTAGAGGGATCAAATCCACATAAATCAATAAGTACAAAGACTATTCTTAGAATTTAACCAAAAATCATATTTGTTTCACTCGACAATGACACACGATGCTATTGATATAAAAAAATAATTTTTTTATTTTAAAACTGCCATCTTACACGGTTGTTTCAATATATAATATATATATATTTTTGAAAGTGTCTCTTTACATGACGGTTACAAGATATACAAAAAAAAAATATTTCTAAAAGTATCCCCTTATACCGCAACTTCAAATTAATAAAAACATATTTTTCTAAAATAGCTGAGGTAAGGGGCGGTCAAACCCTTACCTAATTGTCAATTGAGCCATCAATTGAACACAAAAAAAATCAAATTTTAATATTTTTTATCTGATCTTCTCCCTTCAGTCTATCAAACCTAGTCCCCAATAACATCATGTCACATGACACTTTAAATTTTTTTTTTGAAATTGACATCTCATGTGGTAGTTTCAAACTTCGAGATTCTAAAATTGAAAATAAAATTACGAGAGTATCCGATGTAATCTATATGATTGCCACCTCCATTTCTCTCACAAAAATATTCTCACAAATTCTTCTCTATTTAAACCACTTTCCATTTTGTTGAAATAAGTTTGATTTTCTTATTTTTTTAAATATCTTTTTAATTTAGTTAATTTGCACTATTAAAGGCCATAATGTTATTTGAATGCAATTGTTATATTTTTTTGTTACTTTTTAATATGCAATTTGGAATGAAAAGATAGATCATAAATTCAATGTTTTGATAGATTATAGTGGACAAACTCACTATATCAAAGAAACCAATTTGAATGGTAGTAAATAAAAGGGGAGGGACCAGATCCGCACAAATAAATAAGTACAGGGACTATTCTCAAAATTTAACAAAAAATAATATTTGTTTCACTTGACTTGGATACGCATCGTTCTTGATATAAAATAATAATAATTTTTTATTTTGAAACTGTCATCTTACGTGACAATTTCAAGATATACAAGAAAATTATTTCTAATCATGCCCCTATACTGCGGTTTTTAAGTAATAAAAATATATATTTTTCTAAAATAGTTGGGTTATGGGGTGGTGAGACCCTTACCCAATTGTCAATTGAAATCCATTTTGCAAAAAAAAATTCAAATTTTAAATTTTTTTATCCAACTTACACCCTTCTTTCCATCAAACACCTGTCCCCAACAAAAGCACGTCACATGACACTTCAATGAATTATTTTTTTCAAAAATTGACATGTCAAGTGGTGGATTCAAACTCCGATTCTAAAATTAAAAATATAATTACGAAAGTACCCAATGTAATCTATATGACTGCAACCTAAATTTTTCCCACAAAAATTTTCTTACAATTTCTTCTCTATTTAAACTACTATACATTTTGTTGAAGTGAGTTTGCTTTTCTTAGTTTTCTTAAATTATTTTTTAAATTTAGTTAATTATCACTATCAAAGGTGATTATGTTATTTGTTCCTCGATCAAGAAGTTCCTGAAATTGAGCTTTCAACTTCGCAAGCTCTTTCAGTGTCATGCGATAGGGTGCTACGGACACAGGAGTAGTACCCGGAAACAGATCACTGCTAAACTCAGCCTCCCTGCCCTGTGGTACACTTGGGAACTCCTCGAAAAAACATTCGGGAAATCCCTCATGGTTCGAATATCCTTAACAAAAAGCTTTGCAAAAGTAGAGTCAGATACAAAAGCAAGATATGCTTCGCAACCTTTACGACTAACTTTTCAACTATTAGGGCAGAGATTACATTAGAAAGGTAATCACGATGCTCCTCAATCATGACAATCTCACAATTCTCTTCAACTCTCAGAGTGACCCTTTTAAAGTCATAATCTAGATTGACCCAATGTTCTATGAGCCAATCCATTCTTAGAATTAGATCAAACTCACCAAAAGGCAGTTCCATTAAATTAGCTGGAAATACAAATCCCTAAATTTCTAACGAAACCCGTTTGTATACCTTGTCAACCCAAACCGATTGACCTAAGAAACTAATCATAGAATCCTCTCTAGCAGTACACTTAGCAGAGATACCTAGATTTACAGAGACAATACTAGATACATAAAAGTGAGCAGATCCTATATCAATCAAAGCAAAATATGGTAAAGTATTGATAAAGAACGTACTCTCTATGACATTGGTGTCATCACTATCCTCACGGCGCCTCGTCGCGTACACAAGGGTAGGTTGATGAGAGTCCACCTCTACTCGGTACTCTCTGCCCTCTACCAAAACCATTACTACCTCTAACCACGTCACGACCCCTAGGCAGCTATTGAGTGACTCTCGGAGGCTGAATTAGACTCGAAGCTAAAGCTAGTACCGAGGCTAACACCTGATCAGATCGATGAGGACAATCTCAAACCCGGTGCTCCATCGACCTATAACAGAGATATGCCCCTGATTTCTTTCAGCCCTAGCCCGAATGGTGCCTCCGTGATCAACACATCGTAGAATCTCATTAAAAGCAATCGGTGCCTCGATCTTAGGAGGCTCGTCAGATCTATCTCGTTTGTTAAGGCGTTAAATAGAACTAGCACCAAATTTTCTTTACCTTAACCTAACCTCTCTCCCAATCCCTCCTCTCGTGCTCAATGCACTTAACCTCTTCGACGATCTTTGTCTTTTTAACCAAGACTATAAAAACCCACTCACTCTAAGAAGCTATCAAAACCGATAGATCGTAATACAAACCCTCCTCAAACCTTACATTATTATCGTTATTAGATGCCACTAAAGTCGGACCATACCTGCTCAATCTTAAAAACTTGGCCACAGACCTCTTACCTTTATCGAGGAACATAAACTCGCGTCTACGAGCCTCAACATAACTCACCCCTATGTACTTATTTTGGAAGGCATCCTTAAAGTAGTTCCAAGTAATCTGTTCGGAATGGGTATCCTGTTCAATAGTCAGCCACCACTAGTAAGCTTCATCTTAAAGTAAGGACACTGCACCGCTCAGATTTCGAGTAAGAGAATAATCAATATCGTTCATGATGCACTCAGTAGCCTCCAGCCAATACTCGACCACAGTAGGGACAACTCTAGTGACACCCCTAAATAGCTTAGTGCCATTCGACCAAAGTTATTCAGTAACTGACCCTCGACCTCTAGATCAAGAATAGGTCCTAGCGACCCTCTCAAGCACACGTAATATAGCCTGAGACAATATATCTTCCTAGACTATAGGAGTCTGAGACCCCATCTCAGTAGTAGGTGTCCCTATAAACTCACTAATATCAAAGTTGGGCATGTTACCCATCGAAAAAGACTCAACTCGAGCCCTCCCTCTGCACCCACGCATACCACATTCAAGACTAGTGCGTGAACTCATTTTTCCCAGAGTCTACAACATCAGAAGTGTACAGATCAATTTAAAGTCTATATAGAGTTCTTTGAAACGTTCATTTTTTAGAAAACAAACAAGTCTCGAACAATATTTAAAAATCAAGAAAATGGGTATTTTAAATGATCAAAAAATGGGAGTCGTCACCAGTCTTATTATATGGTGTGATTGGATCACCGTAAAACGTTTAAAATCTATTTTGAAAAATATTTTGGTCTTTAAAATCCACAAAAATAGGTTCGGGAGTCGGTTACGCATGAGGAAGGATTAGCACCCTCATATGCCCAAAATTGGTACCACATTGATTATTTTCGGGTCTTGGTTTGTTAAAAGTTTGAAAACTCGAGTAAAACTTAAAATACAATCTTTGTTCTTGGAAAAGCACGCATGATTTTCACAAATCCTATTTGAGGAAAATCGTGCGTGTGCTTCAAATTTCTAGGGGAACTAGAGTCGTGTCCAGCACGTTAGGGTACTTCGTTCTCTGACTTTCGAAATTGAAGGACATTTTGAAGACTTTAAAGAGGATATTTGATTGTGTGAATTATACGAAAATCACACGCAACATGTTAAGGCATGGTTTTTCAAAGTTTTCACACGAAGGGATATTGCCTCGCTTTGTCTTAAAATTATTTGTATACATATATTTTTGAGAACTCAAAATTTCGTATTGAGTTTAAGATACGATCCTCTAAAACATGACTTAAAAGGATTTGAAGAAAGAATGCCCGTTCGTTTCGACTTTCGCGGAGAATTAAAGCCGTGACCAACACGTTAGGGCATGACGTTCTCGAAATCTCCAAGTTAAAAGGCATTTAAAAAACTTGGAAAAGGATATTCGTTTCGTGTGAATTACACGAAAAATCACACCTGACATGTTGAGGCATGTTTTCTCGAGGTTTCTACATGAAAAGGACATTACCTCGATTTTAAAGGTTCATGAAAAAATAATTTTGAAAACAAATGTGTGAATTAAATTTGAAGAGGCAATTGATAACAAAAATTAAATAATACGAAACAAAATAGTTAAGCAGATAAATACATGCACAAAAATCAAAAAAATAAGAGAACATAAAATATGAAAGAATAATAATTAAAATCTAAGAAAGAATATCGAAGAGAAAGAAAAGCAAAACCAATGGAGTCAAAACTGTAATTTTTGTATGTCGGGGGTAAAACGGTAATTTTTGGATACTTGAAGGTAAAATGGTAATTTTTGGATGTTTGAGGGTAAAATAGTAATTTTTGGATGTTCAGGGGTAAAATGGTACTTTTTGGAAAGTTAAAGGTTAAAAATGTAATTTTTAGACATTCGAGGGTAAAATGGTAATTTGTGGATGTTTAGGGGTAAAATGGTAATTTTTGGAAAATTTAGGGTCAAAAATGTAATTTTTGGACATCTGGTGGTAAAATGGTAATTTTGGATGTTTGGGTAAAATGGTAATTTTTGAAGTTCAAGGGCAAAAAGGATTTTTGGAAAGTTTGAGGTTAAAAATGTGATTTTTGGACATCCGATGGTAAAATTGTAATTTTTGGATGTTCGGGGTAAAATGGTAATTTTTGGAAAGTTCGGTATCAAAAATTTGATTTTGGAAAAGTTCGAGATTAAAACGATAATTTTAGAAGTTTAGGGGGTAAAAATGTAATTTTTGAGAAGTTCGAGGGTCAAAATGTATTTTTTGGAATGTTCGGGGTCAAAATACAGTTGTTGAAGAGTAGAGGGGACCAATTTGAAAATCTTTTAGAATCTCTGGGCAAATTTATAATTAAATAAAACATGATTTAAGGACAAAATTGAAACAAATGAAAAGTAGAAGGGACCAATTGCATAAAATGACACGTGGCAGCCTCTCAAGCTTGTAGAAATCAAAAAATATGAAAGGACCAAAGGCATAAATAGCCCAATTTATGAAAACACACGGATCCTTGGCCTGGAGTGGGTTGGGTTGGGTCGGTCGGTACGACGTCGTTTTGGTGCTTAAGAGCCTAGACCAAAACGACGTCGTTTTGGTTCTCTATATATTCCATTTCAAGCCTTGTGTTTTCATTTTCTTTTTCTTTTCTACAAAAAAGCTCCAAAATTTTATCTTCCCTCTCTCTTCTCTCCTCAAGCTCGATCGAGTTCCGATCATTGGCCCACCGTCCGTCTGTTGCAAGTCGCTGTCGACTGCCGTGCACGATGGTCCAGGTAAAAAAAATTCATCTTTTTGTATTTCTTTTTAAAAAAAACTTAGATCGGGCCTATATATAGTAAGATCGAGCCCCGATCTTCAAAAATAAACAAAAGTTCAAAAGTTTTCTTATGCTTTGGAATCTATTTGTTGTTTTTCTTAAAAATGATTTCATTTTTTTTTAATTTTTTTATTTTACCCTATTTCCATTATTTTTCTCTCTTTTAATCTGTTTTTCATTTGTCTTTTTTTGTAAATCTTGGTCATTCTGGGATCTTATGCAAACTAGAAGTGTCCACGAGTTTCCTCAACCACCCTCTGTGGCGGTGACGGCGTGGAAGGAGGTAAGACGAAACGGTGACCCCTTTTCTGTTACTTCTTATCTATTAAAACTTTTCAAATTTCATAGGAATTAATTAACAAATAATTAATGGCTATATTAATGTATAATAAATAATAAGTGAGTATATTAATAGCATATATGTTTAAAAACGTTGTGTATTTTTCAAGGCAGTAATGGATGAGCATTTAATAGGTGTAATTATTTAATAAGTTGTATACACTTAAATAAAAAGAAAGAAGAAAAACACTTTGAAGTAGTAAATACATAGTAAATACGCATGCAAATTATATACCTTGAGTGCTACTAGATTCTTGAATCTGACTATTGGTTGCTTCGGGTATTCTTACGTTCGTATTTCGAATGCACTATGCTTCTTTTGTATTGATTTTTTAATGTTCCACAAAAAGTCAATAACCTCTTACAAACTGTTTTGAATTTGGCTTTATAGCCTGAATTATAATCATTATAATTTGTTGTTTGCAATTGAAATATTGTATTTTCTTCTTGTTTGTTGCAGGTTCGGCTTGACAGTAGATGGTGGCAGAGGCAAGTTACTGGTAGTGTAACTTGGTTGCTGACGTGGCAGGTGTTGAGTGGTTGAGGATGGGTGATGGTGACATGGTGGCCTCTGATTGGGTGAGAAGGAGGTGATAGAAAGCACAAGTTACTGATTAGGGTTTTTTGTTTTAGTCTTAGGTGTTTGGGTTGAGTGTTTGGAGTCAATTGAAATTGGGCCCAATTGGGTTTGTAAAACTGGGTTCAGACTTTGTAATTTTGGACATTTGGAATTTCTTTTTAATTTTTAATTAAATTTAAATTTAAAATAAATTCAAATTTAAAATGAACTTAAATTCAACGTAATTTTAAATTTATACTAAATTCAAACTTAAAATAAATTAAAAATGGGTTCACTTTTGCTTAACTGTTGGGTCCGATCAAAATAGGGCTCCAACAGCTGCCCCTCTTTGCTCGTTGCTGTGTAACAGGAACAGAGCAAACTCCAAGAGGAGGCCCAATTTTGTCAAGTTTCATTTCTTTTTCTTTGATGCTCCTTTCTTCAATTGGCCCACCTTTCGCTTCATCGGTCGTTCAACTTTGTTGCATCTGCTTCTCTACCTTCAGCGTTATGATTCCATCTTGTCGTGAGGCAGTTTCAAAAAGACAAAATTTGCTACTATAGCTTCACCCCATTTGCAACCTCTAGGATTTGGTGTCGTAACTTCACATCTTGGTCTACTTGTTTGAATTTCACTAAGAAAACAGATTTGGTTCACTTCTTTGCATCTCGTTAGGAAGATGACCACTTTATTGCTTCGACCTACTTCTCTGTATCTCATTAGGAAGCTGAGGTTCGAAGTTTCGCTCACATTGAACTTTGTTTCATTGAATTGATATACTTCTCTATATCTCATCAGGAAGATGATCGCCTCACTTGTTTTAATCCACTTCTCTGTATCTCATCAGGAAGACGGATTTGGTTCACTTCTCTGTATCTCATCAGGAAGACGACCATTTTATTGCTTCGACTTGCTTCTCAGTATCTCATCAAGAAGATAGGGTTCGAATTTTCGCTCACATTGAGTTTTGTTTCATTGATTTGGTATACTTCTCTGTGTCTCATCAAGAAGATGACCGCCTCACTTGTTACAATTTGCTTCTCTGTATCTAATCAGAAAGACGAATTTGGTCCACTTCTCTGTATCTTATCAGGAAGACGACCATTTTACTGCTTCGACCTGCTTCTTAGTACCTCATTAGGAAGCTGGGGTTCGAAGTTTCGCTCACATTGAGCTTTGTTTCATTGATTTGATATACTTCTCTATATCTCATCAGGAAGATGAACGTCTCACTCGTTTTAATTCGCTTCTCTGTATCTCATCAGGAAGACGATTTTGGTCCACTTATCTATATCTCATCAGGAAGCTGACCATTTTATTGCTTCGACCTGCTTCTCAATATCTTATAAAGAAGCTGGGGTTCGATGTTTCGCTCACATTGAGCTTTGTTTCATTGATTTGGTCTACTTCTCAATATCTCATCAGGAAGATGACTGCCTTGTTGTTTTGATCCACTTTTCTGTATCTCATCAGGAAGACGAATCTGGTTTACTTCTCTGTATCTCATTAGGAAGGTAACTGCTTTATTGCTTCGACCTGCTTCTCAGTATCTTATAAAGAATCTGGTTTAATGTCGAAGCTTTATCTTGCTCTTACTATAACTTCAGAGAGATAAAGACTTGCATTTGCAGTTTTGATATGCTTCACTATAACTTCGAGGTAGAAGATTCGCCATTGCAACTTCAATTTGCTTCTCTTCGACTTTCTGGTATAAGATTCACCATTGCGGCTTCAATCTTTTCCATCTTATTTTTTAAGGTACTGGGTTCGCCGTTATGGCCTCAAATTTTCCCGTCACATCTTCTAAAGAACCGGGTTTGCTGTTGCAACCTCAACCCTTCCCTTCAAATCTTCATGGTACCCGGTTCGCCGTTGCGGCCTCAACCTTTCCTATCACATTTCATGGTACCAGATTTGTCGTTGCGGCCTTAATCTTTCCCATCACATTTCTGAGGTACCAGGTTCGCCGTAGCGGCATCAACCTTTCCCTTCAAATCTTCATGGTACTAGGTTTGTCGTTGCGACCTCAACCTTTCCCGTCACATCTTCTTAGGTAACGAGTTCACCGTTACGGCCTTAACCTTTCCCATCACTTCTTCTTAGGTACCGGGTTTGCCATTGCAGCCTCAACCCTTCCCTGTCAAACCTGTAGAATATGCTTTCATGGACCTCTATGTAGGCTAGATTAATAGAATTAGTCAAATCTCCTAACCACATGGGTATGAATGATGGATGCAAAAATGTCATCTCTGAGAATGATTTTATTTTTAGTCATTGTTCTTCGTTTGTCTAAGTCCTATCACTGATGTGTTATCATGTTCTTTTTTGGTGTGGTATCTTTTTCATGGAACCTAAAGAGGTAGTCATATTTCGAACTATTTGTTTCAATACCCTTCTATCCATCCGATTTATTATTTCCAACTAGTGGTCCTGTTTCAAGTCCCTGTACTATTTAGGAATTTTCCAGAATGATATGCAGAAATCCTTTTATTCCTTATACCGTTAGACTACTAACCGCTATTTCAAAAGCAAAGATGCTTGAATCAAGGTTATAAGTTGGATGAATTTGAATTTGTTTGAAAACGAAGGTCGCATGAATGAAAAGATCGTTTGATTCATTAATCGCTATTTTGATGCAGAATTGCTTCAACATGGTCGCAAGGCGAATGAAACTTTATTGGAGGAAAAGCTCGCATAAATGAAAAGATTAAAAATTACTCGTATTGGTCAGAGAGTTACCAAACATAAAGTGACCAAAGAATGGAGTTAGGTGCCCCAGATATCAAAGTATGAGCTTTATTGAGCAAACTTGATGAGCACCATTCTGAGCTTGACATGTGTTCATGAAACTTGGAGTACTTCGTCAATTCTTCAAGGTGTAAAGTTTCTCTACCTTGCTACTTTTGAGAGAGAAGACCATTTCATGCTCTTTTCTTCAAAATTGAGCCGCCCTTTCAGGTTTTCAACTCAAGTCTCCTTAGGTTTTGAGATACCCTTTACAAGTTTTCACCTCGACCTCTCATTTTCTTTTTCCTCTCTTTCTTTCTTTCTTTCTTTTTTTTTGGTTCTTGTTTTTCTTCTTTTTTTATTTATTATTTTTTTCTCTTTTTTTCATTTATTTTTCTTCATCGAATCTGAGTTCACGAAGTTGGTCAGGTCTTTGCCGTCCATTTCTGTCAAAATCAAAGCTTCTCCAAAAAAAACTTTCTTTACCTCATAGGGCTTTTCCAATTTGACATCCATTTTCCTTGGAAGTCTTTTGTAAACAAGATCCTTTTCAAAACCAGAGCTCTCTCGTGGAATTCTCTAGAGCGGATCCTTCTTTATCGTAAACCCTTGTCATCTGAATCATAACAGATGACTTTTAGCCTCTTTTCCTTGATCAATGTTTAACTAATTGAATCTGGATTGACTTCGTTCTGCTTTTGATTGAAGGACTCTTGACTTCAAACAGGTAAAACTGCCTTTGAAAGAGATGTTACCCTTATGTAAGTCCCGATGGACATTCAAATAAGCGTAGAGAGTAAATGTTGACTTCTCATGTCAAGCCTTTGTAGGTCTCTATTTTCTAATCAATCCTTTGATGTTCTTATTAGTTGCCTTCATTGTCCCATTTGCTTTTTGGCGATGTGGTGCTGAGTTGTGATACTTGATCTTGAATTGGCTGTAGACTTCTGCTATCATGCCGCTGTTCAAGTTGTCGTTAGATATGACCCTTTCGGCATTTCATATCGACATATAATCTCTCTTTCAAGAATTTGCTTAACCGTTGATTGACATATGAAGCAATAATCAATGATCATGAGGACGAATTGATGCACACTTTTGCAAAGTTGGCTCGATGGTGTCCATGCTTCAAATAGAAAAAGGCCACGAAGTGGAAAGATAAACGAGAATAATAACTTTTCAAGACATCCTTTGCGGGTTTTCGTCTTGACTTTTTTTCTTTCTTTTTTTTTGCCTTGGGTTTCAAGATATCCTTGGCAGGCTTTTATCTTGACACCTTTTTTTTAACACGTCAAGCCTCAATTTTTGAAGTTTCTGTTGAATTTCTTCCTTTTATTAGAGCCTGTGTGTCACAACATCGGTTCCTTAAACCTGGCATACTTTGATAGAACCATGCAAAGACCTTTGGATTCTCGAGGTAGCTTGCCTTGTTTTTACAAAGACTCATGTCTCGATTCTCACTTAAAATCACAACTCTTCAAGGTGATGTTTGTTTCGTGTCTTGTTCAACCATCCGTAGCAGATCAAGAGACAAGTTATATTCTTGATCATTTTCAAAGCCTCAAAGTTTTTCTGGACACATGTTCTTCTCCAAAAGGGCTCCGAGTCAACAGCAGTGTCGCTCATATCCTTGATATCAAGGGACCCAACATAAAGACAAAAAGGGATCTAAAGAATAATTTAACTAAAGAATGATTAATTGTGGTATGAATGAATGAGAAGAATGGTAAGGTGTTTGCCAAATGGGACAAAAACAATGCATCATTTTTATTAAAATAAAAGATAGTAGTCATGTGCCTTTTATAAAAGGATCCCTATTACTCTCGGACTTAGAGTGATAAGTGTGTCTTGAATATTTTCTTGGAAAAGTCCTAAAACTACAGGAAACTCCTCCACAATCTAGTTGTCCAAAACACTTTCGAGGGTGTAGGGACAAACTCTCAACAGGTTTCACTCTCCACATGACTTTTTCTCAAATTTTTATCATTCCCTATCTTGATTTATCATGTTTCCTCTCAGCTTTCATTTAGGGTTGATGACTCTCTCTCACAAGAGTATTTCAAATATGAGGGTTCATTGAAATTTAATGCATGAAGTGAAATGCAAATGAATGGTAAAATGCATGCAAAAAGGCGTTGATTCTAGTTCAATTCCGTTTAGAACAACTTTACTAGAAAACAAATTATTGTACATAAGGCAAATACATGTATGGTCGTGCCTTAATGCTCAAAGTCCTAATCTTCCAAGCTAATTTGGTTTGGTTTGATCCTGATTTCCAGTCCAAGGTGCTGATCTTGAATGGCTACAGTCTGCAAATGGTTAGCCTTTTCTTGCACTTGGTGGAGTCATTGCTTGTGACATGGTCCCTATCTCAAACTTGTCCCTAAGAGCACTGTAGTCATTCCTCATTATTTCAAATTTCCTTTGGCGATATCTTCTTTTCTTTAGATAGGCATAAATTCCTTTGATAAAGAATAGTCCTCAAAGAATACTCAACAAGAGACTTTTTCAATTTTCAAAAATGGCCACTGAACCATTCTAGCAAAAAGTTGTGCACCAATACACCTTATTTTTCCTTTTCTTCGATAAGTGTTTAGTGGCTAAGATTGCTAGAACATGTGTGATTCTCTTGTCAAATTGGTCAAACAAATCTGCAACCGCACCCTCTACATGCCTTAACACTTTAGGGAAGACGGCTAACTCATACATGATTGAAGCAAAGATGACGACATTCTTTCTTGCATCTAGGTACACTATGTCTTACGGGTTTTTCAAAGTGATGTACTTGTTATCCCCTTTTTCCTTAATCAAGACTGCAACCCAATGCTCGCTCATTCAAAATAGGTCTTATGATTTTTTAATCCTCGGGCAACATAATGTATTCCTCTTCCTTATGGTCATGTTTCTGAAAGTGAAGCAACTAAGCTTAAGTGAGTAAGACAAATCAACATATTCGAATTTGAACATCTGCCTCATTTTGTCTTCCATACTTCTTTCAGCTCTAGCAAACTGTTATGACTTTCATGTATTTGAGTGTAACCCTAGAACTCTGATATCTACCCCTTTGATAGGCAATCACTTTTCATTGTTATTTTTCTTTAACCACATATACGCACGACCACGTTGACTTCTACCGTATCAAGGAATCCGTTTTCTTATGACCAGTTCTCTATTTGGCAATAGAACATGAACCAACACCCTTTTTTTATGAAAATGCAATGCAAATAGATTCAAAATATATTGCAATTAAAGCAAAAATATAATTGTGTCTCTTACCTTATTCAGGTAACCACTAAAGGTTTGACATAGTTCCATTTAAGGTAGGCTCTCATGGGATTAAATGCAAGTTAAAAGGTGCAGGTTATGAATGCATGTATACATAAGAAAAGGCATCGATTTTGAATTCAATCCCATTAGAACAACTTCTCTAGAAGACAAAATTCTCAAAATAAAACGGATTACATATGGCTTTGCCTTATGGCCTAGAGCTTTTGATCTTCCTAGAAGTCTAGCTAATTTTCATCCCCGCTCTGATTTTGATTCATAATTCATGCTCAACATATCAGCTTCGATGACTAATGCTCGCATGTGATCAGCCGCTTTTTCATCATTTGCATAATCTTTATCTCAAACATGTCTCTGAGCTTGTCGAAAGTGCCCCTCACTTGCTTCTTGATTCCTTTCAAGGATCTTGATCTGAATTTGCGTAATCTTTCTTCAAGTCTCCTAAATCTTCTTTGACTCTGTGCTTTCCTTCGACCATTAGTGCAAAGCCATGTTATTTTCCACTTTATTAAGAAATATGTCCCCCATGATGAAACTGCCTATTTGGTAACCGAATTTAAATCAACACCTTTTCTTGTATGATGATGCAAATGCAAGCAAAAGAAAAGAGGCAAAAAAGAAAGAGTTAGTAAAAAAATCACTACAAGTATAGAACAAAGAACTTAAGAACTTGTCTTGAAGGATTGCTAAAAGGTCCTGTATAACTTCTTCTAAGGCAAGTACCTATGGCTCATTACATGCAGTTTAGTCTCTAGAGTAAAGGGTACCCAAACCAGTGAATTCCTCAATCCTCACCCATTACAGGCTCATACGGATGAGTTCGGTTAAGAGGGACACATTTCCCACATGTTTGCATGGAAGTGAAAACTTCACGAAAACATGGGTACAGATGAAATCCCTAAAGCAATCCACTATCCTGCACGGAGGTGAAAACCTCACGAAGGAATAGTTTCCCACTTCCACTTAAAAGGGTAGTACCAAATGCATATGAGTGCAAACTTATACTAGCAATATCAACATAATATAGCATCACACAAAAATGTTAAGGATCGTATATTAAACAAAACTGAAGGTTTAAAAGTTTTCAAAAAAGACCCAAAAATAATCAGTTTTGGCTTGACTCTCTTTTATTTAAAAAAAATTCCCCAACAGAGCCGCCAAGCTGTCGAAATGTTCATTTTTGGGAAAACAAACAAGTCTCAAACAATATTTAAAAATCAAGAAAATGAGTATTTTAAATGATAAAAAAAAAGGGAGTCGCTACCAATCTTTTTATATGGTATGATTGGATCACCACAAAATGTTTAAAATCCATTTGGAAAAATATTTTGGTCTTTGAAATCAAGAAAAATGGTTCGAGAGTCAGTTACGCATGAGGAAGAATTAACACCCTCATACACCCAAAATTGGTACCACATTGATTATTTTCGGGTCTTGGTTTGTTAAAAGTTTGAAAACTCGAGTAAAACTTAAAATTCGATCTTTTTTTTTAGAAAACCTCGCATGATTTTCAAAAAACCTATTTGAGGAAAATCGTCCGTGTGCTTCAAATTTCTAGGAGAACTAGAGTCATGTCCACCACGTTAGGGCATTACATTCTCGGACTTTCGAAATTGAATAACATTTTGGAAGACTTTAAAGAGGATATTCGATTGCGTGAATTATATGAAAATCACACCCAGCACGTTAGGGCATGGTTTTTCGAAGTTTTCACATGAAGGGATATTGTCTCGCTTTGTCTTAAAATTTTTTGTATACATATATTTTTTGAGAACTCAAAATTTCTTATTGAGTTTAAGATACGATCCTCAAACACATGACTTAAAAAGATTTGAAGAAAGAATGCCTTTTTGTTTCGACTTTTACCGAGAATTGAAGTCGTGACCAACACGTTAGGGTACGATGTTCTCGAAATCTCGAAGTTAAAAGGCATTTAAAAAACTTGAAAAATGATATTCGATTCGTGTGAATTATACGAAAAATCACACCCGACATGTTGGGGCATGATTTCCCGAGGCTTCCATACGAAAGGGATATTGCCTCGATTTTAAAGGTTCATGAAAAAATAATTTTGAAAACAAATGTGTGAATTAAATATGAATAGGCAATTTATAGCAAAAATTAAATAACACGAAACAAAATAGTTACGCAGATAAATACATACACAAAAATCAAAAAATAAGAGAATATAAAATATGAAAGAATAATAATTAAAATCTAAGTATGAATATCGAAGAGAAAGAAAAGCAAAACCAATGGAGTCAAAAGTGTAATTTTTGGATGTCGGGGGTTAAAACGGTAAATTTTGGACACTCGAGGGTAAAATGGTAATTTTTAGACACTCAAGGGTAAAATGGTAATTTTTGGACGTTTGGGGGTAAAATAGTAATTTTTGGATGTTCAGGGGTAAAATGATACTTTTTGGAAATTTTAGGGTCAAAAATGTAATTTTTGAGAAGTTTAGGGGTTAAAATGTAATTTTTGGAAAGTTCAAGGTCAAAATTTAATTTTTGGAGAGTTCAGGGACCTTCTGGGCAATAAAACAAAAAAGAAGTGACACTTGGTAGCTTCTCATGCCTTCAGAAGTCAAGGGACCAATTTGAAAATCTTTTAGAATCTTTAGGCAAATTTATAATTAAATAAAACTTGATTTAAGGACAAAATTGAAACAAATGAAAAGTAAAAGTATCAAATGCATAAAATACACGTGGCAACCTCTCAGGCTTCCAGAGAGATAAAGGACTAATTTGAAAATGATTCAAAACTATTTGGAAAATTTAAAATAAATTAAAAATATAAAAAGGACCTAAATGTAGAAATCAAAAAATGCGGAAGGACCAAAGGCATAAATAGCCCAATTTCTAAAAACACGCGGATCCTTGGCCTAGAGCGGGTTGGGTCGGTCGGGTCAGAGGCTCAAAACAATGTCGTTTTGGTGCTTAAGAGCCCAGACCAAAACGACATCGTTTTGGTCGTCTATATATATTCCATTTCAAGCCTTTTTTTTTTCATTTTTCTTTCTCTTTTCTCCAAAAAAGCTCCAAAATTCTCTCTTCCCTCTCTCTTCTCTCCTCAAGCTCAATCGAGCTCCGATCATGGGCCCACGGTCCATCCGCTGCCAGCCATCGTCGACCGTCGTGCACGGTGGTCCATGTAAAAAAATTCCTCTTTTTTTTATTTCTTTTTTAAAAAAACTTAAATCGGGCTTAGATACAATAAGATCGAGGCTCGATCTTCAAAAATAAACCAAATTTTGAAACTTTTCTTATGCTTTTGAATCTGTCTGTTGTTTTTTTTTAAATGATTTCATTTTTAAAATTTTTTTTATTCTAACCTATTTCCATTATTTTTCTCTCTTTTAATCCATTTTTCATTTGTCTTTTTTGTAAATCTCAATTTTTGGGATCTTTTGTGAACTAGAAGTGTCCGCGAGTTTCCTAGACCACCCTCCGTGGCTACGACGGCGTGGAAGGAAGTAAGACGAAACGGTGGCCCCTTTTCTGTTACTTCTTATTTATTAAAACTTTTCAAATTTCATAAAATTAATTAACAAATAATTAATGGCTATATTAATGTATAATAAATAATAAGTGAGTATATTAATAGTATATAATAAGTGAGTATATTAATGTATAATGAATCTAACTATTGGTTGCTTCGGGTATTCTTACATTCATATTTCAAATGCACTATGCTTCTTTTGTATTGATTTTTTAATGTTCCACAAAAAGTCAGTAACCTCCTACAAATTGTTTTGAATTTAGCTTTATAGCCTGAATTACAATCATTATAATTTGTTGTTCGCAATTGAAATACTGTCTTTTCTTCCTGCTTGTTACAGGTTCGACTTGACAGCAGATGGTGGTAGACGCAAAATAAATTAAAAATGGGTTCACTTTTGCTTAAGTGTTGGGTCCGATCAAAATGGGGCTCCAACATAGTTCATATCAGATTAGTCAATTAATCAATAGAATCAAACATCACAATACATTTCACAGGCAACATACTAAGCAAAGATACAAATAGGTGTGGCGTCGGAGGCTCGATCCTTTATAAGAAAACCAGTTATCCACACTATTTTGACAAACATTTAATTCAAACACATTTTACCAAAAAAGCAGGAGCTCAAAAATACAACTCGAGTGTTGTAAACCTGGCTCTAATACCACTAAATGTAAACCCTTTACTCGACCTGAACAAAATGACCAAATCTAGAATGCTACATTAACTTCTCTCAATAAAGTCTGACTTTTAAAACAAATTAAATATAGCCTAATTAAGTATTGAATCTCATAAAAAAAACTGAAATCATAGTTAAATTCTAAAAATGTAAATTACGAAAAATGCAAAAATAAACTAGAGAATATATTAACGAAAATAGTTGGATGATCGAGCTCCCCATCCACTGACCCGATCAATTCTGTGAGTTACCTGAAATTCATTAAATGAGTTAGTGAGTTATAAACTCAACAAATAATATAAACAAGTTCAACCATACTTATGAACAAATCAAAATTTATTTAGAATCGGATTCAATATCATTTTCAGATATCACTTATTCAAATTTAACAGATCAGATATGGTGAATCATTTAAATTCCAAATAAAACGCATATTAGATATAGAATAGATCAAATATAGATAGAAATGCAATTTTCTTACCTCCATCCGCTACACATCATCTCCGCCCATATCAACACACCATATAGGTATTTGATACCCATCCAACCCTACACATCGCATAGTGTTTGTCGAAATCATCCTTTTTTGGAAAACGACGAGTTTCGAAAATTATTTTAAAATCGAAAAATAATGGGAGTCGCCACCAATCCTTTGTTCGGTGTGATTGGATCACCATAAAACGTTTTTAAAAAAATCATTTTGAGAACATGTAGGTCTTCGAAATCCAAAAAAATAGGTTTGGGAATCGGTTACGCATGAGGAAGGATTAGCACCCTCATACGCCCAAAATTGGTACCGTATTGATTATCTTCGGGTCTTAATTTGTAACATTTAAAAGTTCAAATAAAGCTTAAAATCCGATCCTTGAATGCATGAGTTAAGTTTAAAAGAAATCGAGTTTGTTTGGAAATCTCGCTATTTCAAAGTGATTGAGGAAGAAAAGCGACGTCCAGTGAGTTAGGACACGACATTTCAAGATCTAGAAATAATGAGCTTTCCTTTGTAAAACCTTTTGAAATCTTTGCGAAAAGGATATTTGATTATCTCGATTTGAAGAAAGGTTGCACCTAGTAAGTTAAGGCGCAATATTTCGGAATCGAAGATAAGGAAACATTGCCTCGATTAAGGGTATTCGATTATTTCGATTTGGAGAAAAATTGCACCTAGTGAGTTAAGGCGCAAATTTTCGAAACCCGAAATGAAAGAATATTGCCTCGATTTTAAAGTTTTTATGAAAAAAGACAATTTCAAAAACAAGCATGCGAGTTAAATATGAATAAACAGTTAATAATAGATATTAAACGCAAAGTAAGATAAATAAAAAGATAAATTAATTGCGAAAAAGAATAAAAAATACAAAATACGAGAGCTTTAATAATTTAAAATTAAATGCAAATATTGATGAGAAAGAAGAATGATGCAATCGGAGTTCAAAATTAGACTTTTCGGATTCCCGAGGGCAAAAATAATTTTGGATTCTCGAGGGTGAAATGGTAATTTTGGGAAAATTAGAGGTCAAAATGGGATTTTTGGAAGTTCGAGGGTAAAAACGGAATTTTTGGATAGTTTAGGGACCTTCGGGGTAATAAAACCAAAGACAGGTGACACGTGGCAGCCCCTCAGGCATCCTGAAGTCAGAGGACTATTTTGAAAACCATGGAAAATTTCTGGGGCAATTTTGTAATTAAAGCGAACCTGATTTAAGGATTAAATTAAAACAAATTAGAAATAAAGGGGACCATTTGCATAAATAAGCCAAAATCAAGACACGTGGCAGCTCTTGGTGCTTTAAAAGGTCGAGGGGTTAAATTGAAAAATCGTAAAAATCATTGGGCCAATTTAGAATTAATTAAAAGTACGAGAAGGACCTGATTGAAAATTTTGGAAAAAGCGGAATGACCAAATGCATGAATATCCCTTTCTCCAAAAACACGCGGATCCTAGGTCGGGTCGGATCGGATTTCGAGTCGATCATGGATACTTTAAAGAAACTATGCCGTTTTGTAACGAAATACCCTTACCAAAACGGTAGCCCTTGCAAAACCGAAACCTTTTCTCATTTTTCAGACTTTCAGAGAAAAAAACGAGAGCCCTACCCCCCTTTCTCTCAAATCCTCTTCATGGCCGGCCAAACTCCGGCCGATTAGCTCAACCGTCGTCCGTCGCGTGGGGACATACGCGCGTTTTCATCGCGCGTCGTCGCTTGGGGTTCTCCGATGCACACGCCACTGCCCTCACCAGTCACGCATTGTCATTTGCCTCCGTGTTCGACCGCCGTCCACGGTTTAAAGGTAAAAAAAAGGTTCATTTCTTCACTCTCCCCTTTTTAAAAAAGGAAACATATCTAGGTCTAGATCGAACTTGATCTAGCCTCGATCTAAAAGGTTTTTCCCCCCTCTTAAAAAAAAACCAAATCGGTTCTGTTTAGGGTTGAAACTATTCGTACCCTCAATTTTTAAAACCAGTTTTGAATCTCTTGTGTTTCTCTGGGTTTTGCAAGTCCGTACGCGACGAGGCAAAGGCGGTGTTCGTTCGGGGTTCGACTTTCGACGACGGTGATCGACGACAGCGGGCTGGCCGAGGATAAGCCCTCTGACTTTTCATTTTTTTTTATTTGTCATTAATATTATTATTATTATTATTATTAAGAAAATATTTATTATTAATAAATATTATGAAAACCACCCACTTGTCAGTAATGTCATTATTTATTACTACCATCTATTATTAATATTATTCTTATTAACTAATATTACTGTTAATACTTATCTCTGTAATTAATATGTATTGAAAACACGTATAGAAATAATAAATTATAGTAATAATGTATGCATGAATGGGTATTAATGAATACATGCAAAAGGACATTAACAGTTTAAATCTAAAGAATTAACATTGACGAATGAGTGATTACTAGTATATGTATACTTTGCTCAGTATGAACTATTTGGTATTCTGCTTTCTTGTGCTTCGGGTGTTGATATCTTTTTCAATGATTTACTGTTTCTGTTTTGTATTTATTTTTTCAAGAGGTCCTCCTCTTACAACTGAAATGAATTCAGCTTTTAAAGCCTATGTATCCATCATTCTTTTTTGTTTTGCAGTACTTAATGTATGTCCATTCTCTCCTTTTGCAGGTTCGGCTATGGTAGTGGCGGTTGGAGTAGCCGGTGGCAGCGCAAGTTGGAGCTGAAGATGGTGACAAGTTGCTGATGATGTGGCAGCCTCTGGTTGGCTAAAGGGGAGGCAACAGCAGCAACACTTAGTTGTAGCAGACTTAGGATTAGGCTTTAGGGCAGTGCAAAGCCATTGTGATTTTAAGGTAGTTTGGGTCTTTCGAATTTGGGCCCAATTGGGCTTTGTAATTGGACATTTTTTGTTTTTGAACCTTATTCATTTTAAATTTATAATAATCTTAAATTTGGAAAATAAATTTAAACTTAAATTAAATTTAAATTCGAAATAAATTTAAATTTAATATAAATTTAAATTTCTACACAAATTTATTCTTAAAATAAATTTAAAGGGAGTTTGGGCCCAGTCAAAATTTGGGCTTCAACAGTTGCCCCTCTTTGCTCGTTGTTGTGTAACGGGAACAAAGCAAAGATCCAAAAGAAAGCCCAATTTTGGCCAAGTTCTATTACTCAATTGTTCTTTCTTCAACTGATCCACCCTTTGTTTGACGTCTGTCGTATAATTTCACTGCATCCGCCTCTCTACATCTTCGATGTTGTGGTTTCATCTTGCTCTTAGGCGATTTTCAAAAAGACAAAATTTGCTACTGTAGTTGCATTCCATTCTCTTGAAATTTCAAAGAGATTGGAATTCGTCATCGTAGCCTTTGAGTCTGGTTTCGTTGACTTGGCCTTCTTCTCAGTATCTCATCAGGAAGATGGCCGCATCACTTGTTTTGATCCATTTCTGTGTGTTTCATCAGGAAGACGAATTTGGTTCACTCCTCCGTATCTCATCAGGGAGCTATACGTTTTATTACTTCGACCTGCTTCTCAGTATTCTATCAAGAAGCTGGGGTTCGAAGGTTTATTCATCGTGCGTGGGTTTGGTTCGGCCTTCTTCTCAGTATCTCATCAGGAAGATGACCGCATCGCTTGTTTCAATCCGCTTCTCTGTATCTCATCAGGAAGACGAATTTGGTTCACTTCTTAGTATCTTATCTAGAAGCTAACCGTTTATTGCTTCGACCTACTTCTCGGTATCTCATCAAGAAGCTGGGGTTCGAAGATTTTGCTCGCTTTGAGCGTGGGCCTGATTTGGTCTTCTTCTCAGTATCTCACTAGGAAGATGACCGCATCGCTTGTTTCAATCAGCTTCTCTGTATCTCATCAGGAAGACGAATTTGGTTCACTTCTTAGTATCTCATCTGGAAGCTAACTGTTTATTGCTTCGACCTGCTTCTCGGTGTCTCATCAGGAAGCTTGGGTTAGAAAATTTTGCTCGCTTTGAGCATGGGCCTGATTTTGTCTTCTTCTCAGTATCTCACTAGGAAGATGATCGCATCGTTTGTGGGTATCGCAATCTGCCCCGTGATTGGGGTAAAGTTTTGGATTCCCATATCTCTTCAACTTTTTCCTCGGTGGTCTTAATGATTCATCCCGTCATGTGGCGGGGATGTGACCTGCGAAATATGCTTCTATGGGCCTCTATGTAGGCCTAAATGAGAAAGTCATGATTAGAATGAATTAAATGCTCTTAACTTGCATGAATGTGTATGATGAATGTTAGATTTATTTATTATTATTCAGGTTGGCATTGCCTGTCGCCCATCCACATTATATTTTTGATGTCTTGCTCCACCCCTTCTAGATTGTTCTAGAACTGCTTGTTTTTTAAGCTTGTCTTCCCATTGGTGGTCTTGTTTCAGACTTCTTGTAATTACTGAAAACTTCAGAATAATGCTCATGACTTTTTGTATGATTTATTAGTTCATTACCCGTTATTTATATGCAAAATGCTTAGGCAAATTTGTGCAGAAACAAAGTCGTATTTCCAAAATTCTATTAAGGAGAGGATAAAAGGAAACAATTTAAAAGGAGGATCAAAGGAAACCATCATTAGTTGAAAATTGCCAAGTATATAAAGAATAATTGGTTGCCTCAGATATCGCAAAATGAGCTACTCTGCGCTAAACTTGCTTGAGAATCACTCCTAATCTCTGATGTGTGCCTAGAAGATCTAGAGTGCTTTGTTGATATTTCAATTGTAACCTTCCTCTTTCTCGTCGACCCGTTCTTCGGACTTGAGCCGTCCTTTGCGGGTTTTCAACTCAAAGTTTCCTTGGTTTTGGGATGCCTTTTGTAGGTTTTCATCCTGAACCCCTTTTTTTTTCGACGCCCTTTATGGGTTTTCGTCTCAATTCCCCTTTTTCAGGCGAAGTATTTTTTCACCGAGTTTGAATTGACAGGGTTGTGTAGCTCCTTGCCGTCCATTTCTGTTAAGATGAGAGCTCCTCCTGAGAAAACCTTTTTTACCACATAAGGCCCTTCCCAATTGGGCATCCATTTCCCGCGGAAATCTTTGTGTATGGGAAGTATCTTTTTCAAAAGTAGATCTCCCTCATAAAATTCCCTGAGACAAACCTTTTTGTCGTAAGCTCGCATAATTCTTTTTTGGTACATCTGTCCATGGCGGATGGCTTTTAATCTCTTTTCCTCGATTAAATTCAACTGGTCATACCGAGCTTGGATCCATTCGGCCTCGTCTAGTTGAAGTTCTATTAAGACTCGAACGGAAGGTATTTCAACCTCGATAGGTAAGACTGCTTCCATACCGTATGCCAACGAGAATGGTGTTGCCCCGGTAGAAGTTCTGACTGAAGTTCTATAGGCAAGGCGGGCAAATGGTAATTTTTCGTGCCAGTCCCTGTAAGTCTTAGTCATTTTTGCCACAATCTTCTTGATATTCTTGTTAGCTGCCTCCACAGCTCCGTTCATTTTTGGGCGATAGGGAGAGGAATTATTATGCTTAATTTTGAACTGTTTACAAACTTTTGCTATCGTGCTATTGTTCAAATTGAGGGCATTATTGGATATGATTCTTTCAGGCATCTCGTATCGGCAAATAATTTCTTTTTTCAGGAACTTGCTAACCGTTGACTTGGTAACATTTGCATATGAGGTTTCCTCTACCCATTTAGAGAAGTAGTCAATCACCATAAAGATGAATCTATGGCCATTGGAAGCCTTTGGAGAAATTGGCCCGATGACATCCATGCCCCACATAGAAAAAGGCCAAGGAGAGGTCATGACATGAAGATGTGACGGTGGTACATGAATCTTGTTTCCATAGATCTGGCATTTATGGCACTTCTTAGCATAATTGACACAATCGCCCTCCATACTAGACCAGTAATACCCAAATCTCATTATTTGTTGGGCCATCGTGAAACCGTTGGCATGTGTCCCACAAATGCCCTCATGAACCTCTTCTAAGATCTTTTTAGCTTCGATTGCATCGACACACCTTAGCAACACTTGATCTTTTCTCCTCTTGTATAAGATTTCCCCATCTAGGACATATTCACTGGCTAGCCTTCGTAGTGTCCTCTTTTCATTTTCTAAGGCTTGCTCGGGATACTTTTGATCTTTCACAAATTGAAGAATATTCCGGTACCATGGGTGATCATCTTTTTCTTCTTCTTCCTCTGTCTCAATATCATAACAATGAGTAGGGGTTTCACATATACTCATCTGAATGAGCTTTACATTTTCCGTCCTGCTAACATTAACCATCGAGGCAAGAGTGGCAAGAGCATCGGCCATCTGGTTTTCTTCCCGTGGGAGATAATGGAATGTGACGTCATCGAATTTTGTGATCAACTCGAGGACCAATTTGCGGTAATCCACTAACTTTGAATCCCTTGTTTCCCATTCTCCTTTTAGTTGATAGATCACCAGTGCGAAGTCTTCATAAATTTCCAAAATTTTGATTCCCCACTTTATGGCCGCACGGATTCCCAATATACATTCTTCGTATTCAGCCATATTGTTTGTGCAATCAAAATCAAGCTTGCTGGCGAAAGGGTAATGATCTCCCTCTGGTGATACCAAGACTGCCCCAATCCCATTACCCGTGGCATTTGAAGCTAAGTCGAAATTCAATCTCCAAGGTCGTTTTTCCATGATTGCCTCTTCAGTAGTTGCTATATACATTAGATCTTCATTCGGGAAATCGAAGTTTATCGGCTCGTAATCCTCTAAAACCCTACTGGCCAGGAAGTCTGCTATCGCACTCCCTTTTATTGCTTTCTAATTTACATAGACTATGTCGAATTCTGAGAGCAAAATTTGCCATCGAGCCAACCTTCCATTCAATGCCGCTGACTCCATCAGATACTTCAGAGGATCTAATTTCGAAATTAACCAAGTAGTATGATATAATACGTACTGCCTTAATCTGCGTGTAGTCCAGACTAGGGCACAACATAATTTCTCAATAGGCGAATATCGCGTCTCGTAATCAGTGAATTTCTTGCTGAGATAATATATCGCCCTTTCTTTCTTTTCGGATTCATCATGTTGGCCTAGTACGCATCCCATGGAGTTTTCAAAGACCGTCAAGTACAGGATCAATAGTTTATTAGGAACTGGAGGTACCAAGATGGGAGCTTTGGATAAATAGTCTTTGACCTTATTGAAGGTTTCCTGACATTCATCATCCCATACCCCCTGGTTACGCTTTCTATTGAAGGTTTCCTGACATTCATCGTCCCATACCCCCGGGTTACGCTTTCTAAGTAGGCGAAAGATAGGATCGCATTTCTCAGTCAATTGTGAAATAAAACGAGCAATGTAATTTAATCTTCCTAAGAAACCCCGAACTTCTTTTTGCATGCTGGGTGGTGGTAGCTCCTGTATGGCTTTGACTTTATCCGGGTCAATTTCAATTCCTCTTTTGCTGACTACAAAGCCTAACAATTTTCCTGACGTGGCCCCGAAAGTGCATTTTGCTGGATTCAACTTTAATTGATATTTCCTTAGCCTTCCAAATAACTTTCTCAGGATTCTTACATGTTCTTCCTCTGTTTGGGATTTTGCAATCATGTCATCGACGTAAACCTTAATTTCCTTATGCATCATGTCATGGAATAGGGTCACCATGGCCCTTTGATAAGTTGCCCCTGCATTTTTGAGTCCAAAGGGCATCACTTTGTAGCAAAATGTTCCCCATAGTGTGACAAAAGTGGTTTTGGTCATATCCTCGGGATCCATCCTTATTTGATTATACCCAGAGAAGCCATCCATGAAGGAGAACAGGGAATGTCCTGTCGTGTTGTCGACTAGAGTGTCAATGTGGGGTAAGGGAAAATTATCCTTCGGGCTAGCTTTATTTAAATCTCGATAGTCCACACACATGCGCACCTTTCCATCTTTTTTAGGAACGGGGACTATATTATCTACCCATTCAGAGTATTTGACCACCTGGAGGAAGCCGGCGTCAAATTGTTTCTTGACTTCTTCTTTTATTTTTAACAACACATCCGGTCTCATCCTTCGGAGTTTTTGTTGCACAGGTCTGCTTTCTTCCTTTATAGGGAGTTTATGGACCACGATGTCAGTGCTCAAGCCGAGCATATCCTGATAAGACCATACGAAGATATCTTGAAATTCTTGAAGCAAATCGATAAGATCCCTTCTGGTTTCTTCGGAGATGCTTGTTCCAATTTTAACCTCTTTCTTTTCATCTTCGTGCCCCAGATTTATAACTTCCATTGGGTCCAAATGAGGCAAGATCTGTTTTTCTTCTTGTTTCATCATTCTTAACAGAGGTAGATCACAATCTTGATTATCTTCAAGGTCCTGAAGCCCTTCTAAACACGTATCTTACTCGAAGTGGGGTTCTAAGTTAGCGTCAAGGTTGCTCATATTATTGATATTTGAGGATCTGGATGAGATAGAGGTCCAAAGAGCGAAATAAATTTACAAAAGAATGAATATGTGGTATATGTATGAGTATGTATGTATTTAATCTTGTTTATTAGATATGTACGAATGATTTATTAAGCCGAATTTAAGAAATAGTTATAGAAAGAGTATAAAATGGAAAGTGCACTTCATTCAAAATAACTGAATAATGACCATGGGCCCTTTTACAAAAAGATCCATATTGCTTTCGAGCTTAAAGCAATAGGTGTTTTCGAGCATTACTCTGAGGAAATCTTAAAAATTACAGGGAGTTCCTATACGATCCAATTATTCAAGGTCCTTTCTGGTGCACACGGACCAATTCTCGATAGATTCCCTTCCTTTCCTTCATCTGATATAGCATTAATGCCTAGATCTTTTACGATACCCACTTTGGTTCCAATTGTCACTCGCTTCTTTTCCTGCTAGTTGATCACCTCTCCTAAGACAAAAGTCTCATAGATGTGCGAGAAAATCATGGGTTCCCACGAGATGTCCTTTCCAACTAGTCTGGCCCTCCTTCTTTCTTGCCTCTTCTCCAACTCCTTTCTCTTTTGTTTTGCATCTGGCTTGTACCCCAGGCCATAACGATCTCGTTTTTCTATTAGCATCGGCACATTAACTCTTCCTTAGAGGTATTTTCCTAGTCCTTTCCCAGGTCTCCCTCCTTTTCTGACCGTTAATTTCAAACCCATCCTGGTGGTCGATGATATTGTAGGCACAGGTATTTTCCTCCCTTTTGAAATGAAGGTTGCATTGACAAACTCCAATGAGCGGAACGAGCATTCCACAGCCTCCTCGTCTATTCCCACGTAGGGTGAATCGCTTGTTATGGACGCGATTATTTCCTCCTCAGCATTAATCGTGATCAGCAGCCCTTCATTTATTAGCTTCACTTTCTAGTGCAAAGAGGAAGGTACTGGCCCAGCTGAATGGATTCATGGTCTTCCCAGCAGACAATTATAAGTGGGCCTAATATCCATTACTAGAAAATCTACTTCATACGTATTTGGCCCAATTTGAAGGGGTATTTCAATCTTCCCCATTACCTTTCTTTCTGTCTCGTCAAATGCTCTTACTATGTTATTACACCCTTTCATGTGAGAGCTATCGATTTGCAATCTTTGCAGTGTAGCTAGTGGTAGCACATTCAAGGCTGAACCATTGTCTATGAGTACTCCAGGTAGCGTATACTCTTTACAACGGGTAGTGATGTGTAGAGCCTTAGTGGACCCTATTCCTCCCGTTGGTATTTCATCATCGTTGAAGAAAATGAAGTTATCAGCACTCACGTTATTGACCAATCGATCCAGTTTGCTAACAGAGATATCATTTGCTACATATGTTTCGTTTAGCACTTTCATCAGTGCGCTTCGATGGGCTTCCGAGCTTAAAAGTAATGACAGGATTGATATACGAGCAGACTGTTTGTGTAGTTGCTCTACTACACTATATTCACTATGCCTTAAGAATTTTAAAAACTCCTTTGCCTTATTCTCGGATACAAGCTCGGTGATGGGTGCTTCTGGCTTGTTAGTCATTTCCTCCTCAAGCTCACACATTCTAGCTTTCCCTTTATTGACCTCTTCTTATTTATTCACAAGGTCATAATTTTTACCGCTCCGGGTAACAAGATTAACGTCCTTCCTGGGTTCCCCCTCCTTTGGGACGGTCACGTTGCAATTGTAACTCCATGGGACCTTCCTACTGTCCTTATAAGGAAACGTTGTGGGCTTTTGTATAATAATGCGGGGAGTTGTTTGTTCTCTTGTCGTGCCACGAATAATCACCTTGGGATGATTGCTTCCATAAGTCTTAGTTGTCCAGTCTTTGGAGGTGCAAACATCACTAGCTTCTTCTCCTTCTTCAAAAAATTTCAGCTCTCGATTATCCATCATTATCTGTACCACGGCTTTGAACTCGACGTAGTTTTGAATTTCATGCCCCTTAATGGCATGAAACTCGCAATGGTTATCATCTCCGATTATCATACTCTCTTTATTTCTTACAATTATCCCTTCCTTAACCAACTCTTGCCATACCCATCGAAGTGGAGACTTAATTTCTTCAACATTTCTCTTAACTTTTCGGGCTCCTTCTTCCAACAAAGCATTTACCCCTTGCTCCGGGTGATTAGGCAGCGGATTCCCAGCTATATTGGGTTTTGCTGGCTCCTCCAACTTTACAATCCCATGCTCAATGAGTCCTTCGACTTATCTTTTAAAGGCGGGGCAGTCTTCAATTGAGTATCCTTCCGCTCCCGTATGGTATTCACAGTAAGCCTTAGCGTCGTACCAAGCAGGAAATGGAGGCTTGTATGGTCTTACATGTTGAGGAGCTACCTCATGCGCATCATATAATATTTTGTACAATTCTCCGTATGACATTGGAAGGGGAGTATATTTAACTCTCCCTCTATTTGGCCTGATGCCCGTATCTTGCCGTGGGGCATTTTGATAATTTCCTATTGGAGTTTTAGGCTGACTCGCCACGAAGGGTCTGGTGAAGCCAGGTCTATATATGCTTGTATTGTTAACCTCGTTATCCCTTCTCTTAGGGGCAGGCCTTTTAGGCCTTTCTCCGGTTTCAATTTTATCGGCTTTGATCGCATTTTCAATCATTTCCCCTGACATGACCACATCGGAGAAACTTTTGGTGGCGTTCCCTAACAGATGATTTAGGTAAGGAGCTTTAGGGTATTGACAAACAACATTGTTGTCTCCTTTTCTGTTAGCGGTGGCTGTACTTGAGTTGCCACCTCGCGCCATCTCTGCGCATATGTTCTAAAGCTCTCGTTTGACTTTTTCTCCATGTTCTGCAGTGTGAGCTGATCAGGAGCTATTTCGACCACATGGTCGTTTTGTTTTAGGAAAGCCTGTGCCAAATCTTTCCAAGAATGAATTTTTGATCGGCTCAGCTGATTGTACCATCTGATTACCAACCCGATAAGGCTATCCTGGAAACAATGAACTAATAGCTGGTCGTTGTGTACGTGTCCTGCCATCTTCCTGCAGAACATGGTTAAGTGAGCTTCAGGGCAGCTCGTCCCACTATATTTTTCAAATTTCGGGGCTTTGAATTTAGGAGGAAGAACCAGATCTGGAACCAGACTTAGTTCTTTGGCATCTACTCCATAGGAGATTTCAACTCCCTGTAACGCGTCAATTTTCTCTTCTAACCACCTATATTTCTCTTCTATTTGTCTAGGAAGATCTTCTCTTATCATCTCGTCAAAGTCCGGAACACCTAGATTCGCGACATTATCCTCTGGGTTTGAACCTGACCCAATTGGATAATTAGCCGGTCGTGACGTGCCTGTAGCTGGTTGCTGTGCCCTTATAGTAACAGTGGGCTCCCGTGTCGGCATTTCATGCGAAGCCAGGTTATGGAGGGGTGTAAAGCCTGGGGGACCATCGGGTCCTCTTCTCCCTCAATAGCGGGGCCCTTTCCTCTATCAACCATGCTTTGTTTTACTTGCGCTAATTCATTCATTAGGCTTTTTTGCACCTCCATGAATTGATTCTTCATTTCTCTGCACCTCATGCTCATCTGCTCTTGGATGCGTTCTTACATCTGGTCTTGTAATTCCTTTTGGATTTGTTCAAGTCTTTGTTCCATGGCTTTAGTTTTCTTTCGAGTGTTATAGCGGTGTGAGTTTTCAATGGTTACTGACGTAGTTGATCGGTAAATTTTAATAAATTAGGATTATTATGCAGAAGTATGCAAAAAATGTGATGTGAAAATTATGCATGTATGCAAGAGAAAGGTATTGACTCTATAATTCATTTTCTATTTAGAAAACTTCATTTGGATAACAAGTTCCTTAACATAAAGCAAATTACATAAACGGTTTTGCTTTGATGCCCAGAGCCTTGACTTTCTTAAGGAGGCTTGATAGCTTTTGACCTCGTTTTGTCTTCGTCTCGTACTGTATGCTTAGCTCCTTTGCTTCAATCGCTAGTGTTTGCACATGATCAGCTACTTCGCGGATTTGATTTAAAGCTTCACCCATAACATAATCCCTTTCTCTGACTTCGTTTTGAGTTTGCTGAAGATGCCAATCATTCGTCTCCAACGTCCTTTCCAAAATCTCAGTTCGTATTTCACTATCCTGCAAAAAGGCTTCTAATTCTTCCACCTTCCTACTCAGTCTCTCGATCTCAGTTTGGCTTGCTTTTAACTCCATTACTGAATTTCGGCTACGATGCCTATACAAGGACTCCTCCAGTTCTCCTACTCGAGCTTTCAACTCAATTACTTCGGCTTGGCTTTCCAAAAGGCTACTCTTCATAGCATTCTCCTGAACCTGGGCGTCTTGAAATTTGTTTTTCCAGTGACTTGTTTTATTTTTCTCTTCGCGGATTTCCTGTTGCCATTGTTCTGATGTCTTTCCTAAACCAGCAGTTCTCATTGACAATCGAAGCTTTTTATAGTCCTTCTTTAGGTTGCTAAGATCTTCTTCAACCTTATTCTTCCCTTTTCTTAATTTCTCCGCCTCTAGCTACTGATCATCAACGTCCAACCCTAAAAGCACCTTCTCTTCCTCCAGCTTTTCTATCACCTTCCCCATCTCAGCACTTTTCTTTTTGAAGTCTTGTTTAATTATTTCTAATTCAGTTGGTACAACCTGCAAGTGTTCTTAAATTGGGCGGACAATTTCCGGGTTTGGCACAGGAACATTGTCATTGATCCTTCTGTTTCTCCACCAATCGTATTCTGCAGTTATCATGGGATTGGCACCGAATGCTTTCATTTTTCGAACCTGGTTCCATGCATTTGAGATTTCCCGAATCCTTTTCTTATTATTTTCTCCCCGGTACACAAATTCACATTGAGCTATCCCTTGCGTCGCGGGTATGAACTGTCTTGATCTGTATTATCTTGAAACTAGCAAAGGTGCATATCCAGTTGCTCCCCATATTCCGGCCAATGGGACCCAGTCGAGATCTCCGCATCGATATAATATTTCATCAGGAATAAACCATGGTGCTCGCCACTCTATGTCTTCGTCTTTGAGGCTTTGGAGTATGACCATCCACTTTTCTTCTGAGAAGTTTTCCTGTCTTTACGTTGCCACGAACTCTTTCAAAGGGGAGTAATCTTTAGACAAGTACTGATAGGAGACTTTTTCTGTCTTCCAAAAGTGACTATGGAACCATACCATTAGTAGCGGTGCGCAGGCGATAAATCGACCTTCTCGCTCCTTTCTACATGCATTTAAAGATCTGAAAGTTTCAGCTAGTATAGCTGGGACAAGCGTCAATCTTTTACTCAATCTATCGAACAAATCTATCACCGCGTCTTCTATATGCCCCAAAGCCTTCGGAAAAATGACCAAACCGTAGATGCTTAGGGCTAAAATGTCGATCTTCTTCTTCGCATCTGAATGAGGCAATATTAAGTCTCGCAGGCTTTTCCACGTGATGCACTTGTTATCGCCTTTGACCTTAACTCAGGCTGCAACCCATTGTTCCCTCATGCCTGTGATGTTTATCAATCTTTTAACCATGGTTGGGAGGTTTGGATCTCTAGAATAGGCCTTATCTACTGACAACTTCGAACAACGGAGCAGAGTAGTGTATTCTTCTATCGTCGGTGTCATGTCTATATTCTCAAAGGTGAAACAATTGTAGGCTGAATTCCAATACTGCGTTAAGGCTCTGAAGAGGGACTTATCCACCTTAACTTCGTACAAGTATGGCAAGTCTCCGTATTCTTGGTAAAAGGTCTGTTTCATGTTGTTGTCCCAACTGTCCCATATCTCTTTCAATTCTAGCACATTGTTTTGAGCCGTGCTAATCCTGGTATAATCCCAAAGCTCTGACTTATATCCTTCTACTAAGCTGTCTCCTTTTCGACGTTGAGTCTCCTCTAACCACACGCGCACGACCATATTGTCTTCCACTTTATCAAAGTACTTATTTTCCATGACTAATTTTCTTATAGGTTACTGAACTTTTGAGTCTATACCTTCTCTAAATATGATGATGAAAATGCGATGCGAAAAGAGACAAGATAAACAAGTTAGCGAAGCACATCAATATCAATATACAAATATAGCATAGAACCTAAGAGTTTTGGACAGTTACTAAATGGTTTAGTCCAACTCCTTTCTAAGCAAGTTCTTACGGTTTACTATATGTGGTTTTGGGTTCTAAAGTAAGGGGTACCCAAACCAGCAGATTCCTCGATCCTTACCCATTACAGGCTTATACGGACGAGTTCGATTTAGGGGGATGCATTTCCCACATGTTTGCACGGAAGTGAAAACTTCACGAAAACAAGGGTACTTTGTAATCCCGAAAGCAATCCACTATCCTGCACGGAGGTGAAGACCTCACGAAGGAGTAGTTTCAGGCTTCCACTTATTAGGGTAATATCATATGCAGATGTATGCAAATATACTAGCAATATCACATAATATAATGTCACAAAAGGTGTCGAGGATCGCATATTAAAAAAACTGAAGCTTTTAAAAGTTTCTAAAGAATACCCGAAAATAATCAATTTTGGATTGACTCTCGTTTATTTTAGAAGTCCCCAGCGGAGTCGCCAACTGTCGAAATCGTCCTTTTTTGGAAAACGACGAGTTTCGAAAATTATTTTAAAATCGAAAAATAATGGGAGTCGCAACCAATCCTTTGTTCGGTGTGATTGGATCACCATAAAACGTTTTAAAAAAATCATTTTGAGAACATGTAGGTCTTCGAAATCCAGAAAAATAAGTTCGGGAGTCGGTTACGCATGAGGAAGGATTAGCACCCTCATACGCCCAAAATTGGTACCGTATTGATTATCTTTGGGTCTTAATTTGTAACATTTAAAAGTTCAAATAAAGCTTAAAATACGATCCTTGAATGCATGAGTTAAGTTTAAAAGAAATCGAGTTTGATTGGAAATCTCGCTATTTCAAAGTGATCGAGGAAGAAAAGCTACGTCCAGTGAGTTAGGACACGACATTTCAAGATCCAAAAATAATGAGCTTTCCTTTGTAAAACCTTTTGAAATCTTTGCGAAAAGGATATTTGATTATCTCGATTTGAAGAAAGGTTACACCAAGTAAGTTAAGGCGCAATATTTCGGAATCGAAGATAAGGAAACATTGCCTTGATTAAGGGTATTCGATTATTTTGATTTGGAGAAAAATTGCACCTAGTGAGTTAAGGCGTAAATTTTTGAAACCCGAAATGAAAGAATATTGCCTCGATTTTAAAGTTTTTATGAAAAAAGACAATTTCGAAAACAAGCATACGAGTTAAATATGAACAAACAGTTAATAATATATATTAAACGCAAAGTAAGATAAATAAAAAGATAAATTAATTGCGAAAAAGAATCAAAAATACAAAATACGAGTGCTTTAATAATTTAAAATTAAATGCAAATATTGATGAGAAAGAAGAATGATGCAATCGGAGTTCAAAATAAGACTTTTCGGATTCTCGGGGGCAAAAATAATTTGGATTCTCGGGGGCGAAACGATAATTTTGTGAAAATTCAGGTTAAAAATGGGATTTTTAAAAGTTTAGGGAGTTTCGGGGTCAAAAATGGGATTTTTGGAAGTTCGGGGGTAAAAATGGAATTTTTGGAAGTTTCGAGGTTAAAAATGGGATTTTTGGAAGTTCGAGGGTAAAAATGAAATTTTTGGACAGTTTAGGGACCTCCGGGGTAACAAAACCAAATACAGGTGACACGTGGCAGCCCCTCAGGCATCCTGAAGTCAGAGGACTATTTTGAAAACCATGGAAAATTTTTGGGGTAATTTTGTAATTAAAGCGAACCTAATTTAAGGATTAAATTAAAACAAATTAGAAATAAAGGGGACCATTTGTATAAATAAGCTAAAATCAAGACACGTGACAGCTCTTGGTGCTTTTAAAAGGTCGAGGGGCTAAATTGAAAAATCGTAAAAATCATTGGGCCAATTTAGAATTAATTAAAAGTACAAGAAGGACCTGATTAAAAATTTTGGAAAAAGCAGAATGACCAAATGCATAAATATCCCTTTCTCCAAAAACACGCGGATCCTAGGTTGGGTCGGATCAGATTTCGAGTCGGTCATGGATACTTTAAAGAAACTACGTCGTTTTGTAACGAAATACCCTTACCAAAATGACAGCCCTTGCAAAACCGAAGCCTTTTCTCAATTTTTAGATTTTCAGAGAAAAAAAAACAAGAGCCCTGCCCCCTTTCTCTCAAATCCTCTTCATGGCCAGCCAAACTCTGACCGGTTAGCTCAGCCGTCGCCCGTCGCGTGGGGCCATACGCGCGTTGCCGATCCCCGTGCGTTTTCATCGCGCGTCGTCTCTTGGGGTTCTCCGGTGCACACGCCGCTGCCCTCACCAGTCACGCGCTGTCATTTGCCTCCGTGTTCAACCGCTGTCCACGGTTTAAAGGTAAAAAAAAGGTTCATTTCTTCACTCTCCCCTTTTTAAAAAAGGAAACAGATCTAGGTCTAGATCGAACCTGATCTAGCCTAGATCTAAAAGGTTTTGCCCCCCTCTTAAAAAAAAAACCAATTCGGTTTTGTTTAGGGTTGAAACTATTCGTACCCTCAATTTTTAAAACTCGTTTTTAATCTCTTGTGTTTCTCTAGGTTTTGTAGGTCCGTACGCGACGAGGCAAAGGCGGTGTTCGTTCGGGGTTCGACTTTCGACGACGGCGATCGACGACAGCGGGCTGGCCGAGGATAAGCCCTCTGACTTTTCGTTTTTTTTATTTGTCATTAATATTATTAATATTATTATTATTAAGAAAATATTTATTATTAATAAATATTATGAAAACCGCCCACTTGTCATTAATGTCATTATTTATTACTGCCATCTATTATTAATATTATTCTTATTAACTAATATTACTGTTAATACTTATCTCTGTAATTAATATGTACTGAAAAAGCGTATAGAAATAATAAATTACAGTAATAATGTATGCATGAATGGGTATTAATGAATATATGCGAAAGGACATTAACAGTTTAAATCTAAAGAATTAACACTGATGAATGAGTGCTTACTAGTAGATGTATACTTTGCTCAGTATGAACTGTTTGGTATTCTGCTTTCTTGTGCTTCGGGTGCTAATATCTTTTTCAATGATTTATTGTTTTTGTTTTGTATTTATTTTTTCAAGAGGTCCTCCTCTTACAACTGAAATGAATTCGGCTTTTATAGCCTATGTATCCATCATTCTTTTTTGTTTTACAGTACTTAATGTATGTCCATTCTCTCCTTTTGCAGGTTCGGCTATGGCAGTGGCGGTTGGAGCAGCCGGTGGCAGCGCAAGTTGGAGCTGAAGATGGTGACAAGTTGCTGATGACATGGCAGCCTCTGGTTGGCTGAAGGGGAGGCAACAGCAGCAACACTTAGTTGTAGTAGACTTAGGATTAGGCTTTAGGGCAGTGTAAAATTTGGGCCTATTTGGGCCATTGTGATTTTAGGGTAGTTTGGGTCTTTCGAATTTGGGCCCAATTGGGCTTTGTAATTGGACATTTTTTGTATTTGAACCTTATTTATTTTAAATTTATAATAATCTTAAATTTGGAAAATAAATTTAAACTTCAATTAAATTTAAATTCGAAATAAATTTAAATTTAATATAAATTTAAATTTCTACACAAATTTATTCTTAAAATAAATTTAAAGGGAGTTTCGGCCCAGTCAAAATTTGAGCTTCAACAGTGTTGGTATGACACAATTCAGAATTGTAGTCTAGTTGCCAAATTAGATTACGGATATTGGTGGCTTAACCACTAATACAGAACAGAACACTTCCTTCTTTACATACTTCTAACCCCATGCAAATGCAGTATCATTTTTAGATATCACTTATTCAAATTTAATAGGCAAGAAGTGGTGAATAATTTAAATTCTAGATACAAAGTAGATCAAATACAAAACAGATCAGATATAGATACAAATGCAATTTTCTTACCCCCATCCGCTACACACCATCTCCGTCCATACCAACACACCATATAGGTATTTGATACCCATTCAACCTTATACATCACATAGTGTCGGTATGACACGGTTCAGTAATTGTAGTCTAGCTGCCAAATTAGATTACATATATTGGTAGCTTAGCCACTAATACAGAACAAAACACTTCCTTCTTTACATACTTCTAACCACATACAAATGCAGTATCATTTTTAGATATCACATATTCAAATTTAATGGATCAGATATGGTGAATCATTTAAATTCCAGATACAGAGCATATCAGATACAAACAGATCAGATATAAATACAAATGCAATTTTCTTACCCCCATCCGCTACACACTATCTACGTCCATACTAACACACCATATAGGTATTTGATACCCATCCAAACTTACATATCACATAGTGTCGGTATGACACGGTTCAGTAATTGTAGTCTAGCTGCCAAATTAGATTACAAATATTGGTGGCTTAGCCACTAATACAGAACAGAACAGTTCCTTCTTTACATACTTCTAACCTCATGCAAATGCAGAATTCTGATAACAAATTTAAGATTTCATATACAGTTATGCATTTACAGTTCAGGCTTAACAAATTATATTAATATCGATAATATCAACGCATACAAGTATTCAATACTCATTTCAGATCGAAATATAGTAGTTTATACAGTCCAATTCAGTTTTTACGAATCCTATGGAAAGCTTACATTTTCCTCGCACGACGTTTACTGCCCTAAAAAATTACTGTGTTTAAGCTCACACGGCTGTGTGGCTTCACACGGCCTGGCACATGCCCGTGTGGCTACTTGTGTGACCTTATTTCTAAAACAGTGAGTTACACGATTTGCACACAAGCCCGTGTATAAGCCTGTGTGCCTCACACGATCTGACACACGCCTACGTCCCCTGTCCGTGTGACTTTAATTCACAAACAATAAGTTACACAGCCTTAGAACATGCATGTGTTTTGGCTCGTGTGGACCCTGTACCTCAATTTCCCACACAAGGTCTACCACAGACCTGTGTGTCTAGCCTATGTGCCTTAATTCCAAAAGACAGTGAGTTACACTGTCTGTCACACGACCTGCCACACAATCGTGTGGCGTCGATAGACCCGTTTTCTAGAGACCAAAATAGTGAAAATTTGGGGTTTTCAGTACCCACATGATACATCAATGATGAAAGAGCAATCCCAAGACTCCTAAAGCCTAAAAACAATATCCAAATTCCTAATTTAACGAAAGACTCAAAGTAATACACTAAATCACAACAAACAATCGACGTTAAAACCTTCAACGCACAAACCCGAAGCAAACAAAAATATGCTGATCGACGAATCAACTGCACACGCTCGAATCCTAGATAGTGAAAGGAACGTTAGACGTCTCCTAATCTTCCCCTAACGCACCGAAAACACAAACAAAACAAGAATAAGAACAATTAACCATCACTTCGAGACTTTTGAAGAAATTCCCAATTCACACGATTGATCACAACAAACGAAATTAAACGATTTAACCTACCTTAAAGCGCATCAAAGCAAGTAATAGAAAAACACGATCAAACAATTAACACAATGGAAAAACAAAAAGGGATTTTTAAGAACGGAAGTAAAAAAGATAAGGAAAGAAAAGAAAGAACAGAAAAAAGAACGTTCAAGAACGTTAGAGGGAAAAACCATTTTAGAATTCTAAAATCAATTTTACGGGGAAGTACAAAAATATATTTGCTTACTGCATATGCAAAGATTCAAACACAAGATCAGAGAATAGATAGATAGTTAACCATTGAACCACTAAGCTCATCGTTGACATAGATTAACGAATAACTTATTTTAAGCCGAGAGTTCACCACTAAATTCCTAGTAAAAGAAAAACAAACTTTACAAAAGACAACTCAAACCTTAGATCTCAAGCAAACAAATAGAACACATAACCATTGAAGCAGACGCACAATTATTGATAGGGTTGAACGAACAAACATAAAATTTTCGGGGCGTTACAGTGAGTGTTGGCAGTGTCTCGTCATTTTGAAGTGTAATGAAGATCATCTCTTGGAATCGAGGAGATTTCATATTAACAGGCTCAAAGGATTTGGTGTCATGACAACTTTGTTCCAACTTTTTGGTTATTTGGTTGATGGTGACAATCTTTTTGGCTGAGAGGTGTTTGATGTTTTTATAATTTTTTTTTGGTTAAAATTGCCTCCACAACAGTTTCATGATAATAATAATATTTTATAATAATATGACACAATGGATGAAACCGTCATTTCAATTTTTGAGTAAATGGTTTCAAAAGTATTCTATTACTCAAAAATAAAATGATTGAAATGATTACAAATGAGATAAATGACTTTATTTATAGTTGAACTCTTTCAGATTTAAAGGTACAATTTAAATTACATTAACAATTAAATAAAAATTTCAAAAGTATTCTATTACTCAAAAATAAAATGATTGAAATGATTACAAATGAGATAAATATATTTATTTATAGTTGAACTCTTTCAAATTTAAAGGTACAATTTAAATTACATTAACAATTAAATAAAAATTACTTCCACAACTTTCAAAAAGAATATTTTTATAACAGGAAAAACTGCCGTGCCACCTGGTAGTTCCTGATGACTCACATTTTATGTTACCTTTTAATTCACATAAAGAAACATAAAGTCAATTGATAAATTATTTCTACTGAAAAGTTAGCTTGAAAGTTAAATAGTTGGCTATTTATTATGAAAATAAAAATATATGAAAATTTGCACTATAAAAAAATTTTAATTTGTCGTAGAAATTTTTTATAGGTAATTATTTAATATAGGAACAATGAAAATTTTTAATTTTACAAGCGAGATCTTATCACATAATTTATTTATTCATGTGCTTTACTATACAAGCTAAAACACAAAAGTTTATTTCTTTTGTTTCTATAAATAATTACTTAAATACAAAATTTTAATGTATTTCTATTATCTCATTATCAAAAACTTAACTTTCTATAGAAAGAATAAGTCAATTGTGTCATATTAAAAAATTTTAAATTTTTTATATCAACTACTTAATGCATAATTATTTCTTTAAAGAAATTAGGATAAACTATTCAAATTCATTATTAGAAAAATATTATTCTTTTAAAAATTATTTAGAAAAGTCGGTTGAATTTTAGTTCGATTGACATGAGTACTATTATCAATACAGGAGAATGTGTGTTTGAGTGCGCTGGTATTTCTAGATATTGTATCAAAAAGAGAAAATATGATTAAATCTTATAGTGAGATTGTTCAAAAAAATCAATTGGAAAATATGATAAATTTTAAATTATTTACAAAAATGTTGTAATTTTCTCTAATATAATTCTTTTCTGGTTAAAATTTCCTCCATAGCAATTTCATGATAAAAGTAATAATATTTTATAATAAAATGACACAATAGGTAAAACCATCGTATCACTTTTTTTTTTTGTTAAAATTGCCTCCACATAAATTTTATGATAAAAATAATAATATTTTGATAACAAGACAACACAATGGGTGAAAATAATAATATTTTTATAATAAAAGTAGAGGGGCTTAATTTGCACAAATCAATAAGTACAAAAATTATTTATAGAATTTAACCAGAAATAATATTTGTTTCACTCGACTCTAACTCGAGAGATTCTTGATATAAAAAAATAATAATTTTTTATTTTAAAACGGTTATCTTACGCGACGATTTGAAAATATAAAATAATTTTTTTATTTTGAAAATGTTTCTTTATATGGCGGTTTTAAGATATAAAAAAAAATTATTTTAAAAATGGTTTCAAATTAATAAAAACAATTATTTTTTTTCTAAAATAGCTAGTTAGGAGGCGATCAAATCATTGCCCAACAATCAATTGTATCATCCATAGCGCAAAAAAATTCAAATTCCAAAATTTTTTATTCGGTATATTCCCTTCATTCCATCAAACCCCTATCCCAACAACATTACGCCATAAGACTTATTTTTTTCTAAAATTGATATGACAATAAAAAATTTAAAGTTTTTACACCAACTACTTAAAATTTCACCTACTGTCATACTATGCTAATTATTTCTTTAAAGAAATTAGGGTAAACTATACAAGTCCACTATTACAAAAATATTATTCTTTTAAAAATTATTTATAAAAATATGATAAGTTTTAGATTATTTAGAAAAATATAGTAGTTTTTTTCTGATATAATTATTTTTTGGTTAAAATTGCTTTCACAGCAATTTCATGAAAAAAAAAATAATATTTTATAACAAGATGATATAATGAGTGAAACCGTCGTATCAATTTTTTTTGTTAAAATTGCTTCTATAGCAATTTCATGATAATAATATTAGTTTTATAACAAGACGATACAATGGGTAAAACCGTCGTATCACGTGACAGCTCCACGTGCAAAAGAATATTTTGAAAGTGCCACCTCACACAATAATTTCAAGATATGAAAAAGGTTAAACTCTAAGGATAGCCCCTACACATATCGATTTCTACGAATTTAATCCCTCTTCTTTTTTATTTGCTCAAAATCAATTCCTTTACTTTTCGATTTGCTTATTATAGTCCCTCCATTAATTTTTTCCGTTAACTCTACTAAAATTAGGTATATCAAAAATTTAAATTTTTTACACCAACTACTTAAAATTTCACCTACTGTCATACTATGCATAAATATTTCTTTAAAGAAATTAGGGTAACCTATACAAATCCATTATTAGAAAAATATTGTTCTTTTAAAAATTATTTATAAAAATATGATCAATTTTAGATTATTTAAAAATACATAGTAGATAGTCAAAAATAGTTGGGTTAGGGGTGGTCAGACACTCACCCAGCTCTCAATTGAAATATTCATTGCGCAAAAAAATTCAATTTTTAGAAGTTTTTATTTGATCTACTCCCTTTAGTCTATCAAACCCAATCCTCAAAAACATCACGTCGCATGACATTTTAATAAATTAATTTTCTCAAAATTGACATTCAGGTGGCGATTTCAAGATATAAAATAATAATTTTTTATAACTACCATCTTACGTCAAAGTTTCAAGATATAAAATAATTTTTCATTTTGAAACTGTCTCTTTACACAGTGGTTTCAATATATACAAAAAAAGTTATTTCTAGAAGTGCCCTCTTATATCGCGGTTTCAAATTAATAAAAAAAAAATTTCTAAACTAGCTGGGTTAGGGGTGGTCAGACTCTTACCCAACTATTAATTGAAACATCCATTGCGCAAAAAAAGAAATTCAAATTTTAATAGTTTTTATTAGAGCTACTCCTTTCAATTCATCAAACCCAGTTCTTAACAACATCACGTTACATGCACTTTAATAAACTTTTTTTTTTTTGAAATTGACATTCAAGTGACAGTTTCAAATTTCAAGATTTTAAATATGAAAACAAAATTACGAAAGTACCCAATGTTATTTATATGATTGCCACCTCCATTTCTCCCACAAAAATATTCTCATAATTTTTTTATTTAAACTACTCTCCATTTTGTTGAAGTAATTTATTTTTTAGTTTTTTTTTAATATTTTTTTATTTTAGTTAATTTTTACTATCTAACGCATAATGTTATTTGTATGCAACTACTATATTTTTTGTTATTTTTTCTGAATGTGCAGGTTGGTAGGAGAAGATGAATCGTAAATTCAATGTTGTGGCCCATTACAAGGGACAAACTCACTATATCAAAGACACCAATTCGAATGGTAGTAAATAAAAGTGGAGGGATCAAATCTGCACAAATCAAAAAGTACAAAGACTATTCTTAAAAATTAAACAAAAAAAATATTTATTTCACACAACTTTGTCAAATGGTTTTTTTATATAAAATAATAATAAATTTTTATTTTAAAACTACCATCTTACATGGCGTAATGTTATTTTTCCCACAAAAACATTCTCACAATTTCTTCTCTATTTAAACTACTCTCCATTTTGTTGAAGTAATTTATTTTTTAGGTTTTTTAAATATTTTTTAATTTAGTTAATTTCTATTATCTATAATGTTATTTGTATGCAACTGTTATATTTTTTGTTATTTTTTTTTGAATGTGCAAGTTGGTAAGAGAAGATGGATAGTAAATTCAATATTGTGGCCAATTACAAGGGACAAACTCACTATATCAAAGACACCAATTTGAATGGCAGTAAATAAAAGTGGAGAGACCAAAAGCGCAAATCAAAAAGTACAAGGACTCTTCTTAGAAATTAAACAAAAATAATATTTGTTTCACTCAACTCTGTCACGCGGTTTTTTATATAACATAATAATAAATTTTTTATTTTTAAAACTGCCATCTTACACGACAGTTTCAAGATACACAAAAAAAAATATTTCTAAAAGTACCCCTTATACTGCGGTTTCAAGTTAATAAAAGTATATATTTTCTAAAATAGATGGGTTAGGGTTATCCAGCTGTCAATTGAAACATTCATGGTGCAAAAAATGTCAAATTTTAAATTTTTTTATTCGATTTACTCCCTTCTTTCCATCAAACTCTTCTCCCCAACAATAACACATCACGTGACACTTTAATGAATTATTTTTTTCTAACATTGACATGTCAGGTGATGGTTTCAAACTCCGAGATTCGAAAATTGGAAATATAATTATGAGAGTATCTAATGTAATCTATATGACTGCCACCTTTATTTTTTCGACAAAAATATTCCCACAATTTCTTTGCTATTTAAACTACTCTCCATTTTGTTGAAGAAATTTTGCTTTTCTTAGTTTTTTAAATTATTTTTTTATTTAGTTAATTTTCACTATCAAGAACTATAATGCTATTTGTATGCATGTTATATTTTTTTTGAGTGTGCAGGTTGTTAGGAAAATATGGATCGTAAATTCAATGTTGTGGCCCATTACAATGGGCAAACTCACCAATATGAATGGCACCGATTTGAATGGTAGTAAATAAAAGTAGAGGGATAAAATCCGCACAAATCAGTAAGTAGAAGGACTATTCTTAGAATTTAACCAAAAATAATATTTGTATCACTCGACAATGACACATGGCACTCTTGATATAAATAATAATAATTTTTTTTAAAATTGTCATCTTACGCGACGATTTTAAGATGTAAAATAATTTTTTATTTTGAAAGTTTCTCTTTACATACCGGTTTCAAGATATAGAAAAAAACTTATTTCTAAAAGTTCCCTCTTATACCGCAGTTTCAAATTAATAAAAATATATTTTTCTAAGATAGCTGGGTTAGGGGCGACCAAACCCTTACCCAGCTGTCAATTGAAACATCCATTGCACCAAAAAAAATTCAAAATTTAAAAGTTTTTATTCGATCTACTTTCTTCAATCCATTAAAATTAGTCTCCAACAACATCACGTCACATTAAACTTTAATAAATTATTTTTTGAAATAGACATTCAAGTGGAAGTTTCAAACTTCAAAATTCTAAACTTGAAAATAAAATTACGAAAGTACCCAATGTAATTTATATGACTACCACCTCTATTTCTTCCACAAAAATATTCTCACAATTTCTTCTCTATTTAAACTACCCTCCATTTTGTTGAAGTTTTTTTTGTTTCTTTAAATATTTTTTAATTAAGTTATTTTTTACTATCTAAGGCTATAATGTTATTTGTATGCAATTGTTAAATTTTTTGTTAATTTTTTATTGTGTAGGTTGGTAGGCGAAAATGGATCATAAATTCAATGTTGTGGCCCATTACAATAGACAAACTCACTATATCAAAGACACCAATTTGAATGATAGTAAATAAAAGTGGAGGGACCAAATCCGCACAAATCAATAAGTATAACGACTATTCTTAAAATTTAAACAAAAATAATATTTGTTTCACTCGACTCTGTCACGTGGTGTTCTTGATATAAAATATAAATAATTTTTTATATTTTAAATTATCATATTACACGGTGGTTTCAAGTATACAAAAAAATTATTTTCAAAAGTGCCCCCTTATATCGTAGTTTCAAATTAGCTAGGTTAAGGGGTGGTCAAACCCTTATGCAACTGTCAATTGAAACATCCATTGCGCAAACAAAATTAAATTTTAAAAGTTTTTATTCAATCTACTCACTTTAGTCCATCAAACCCAGCCCGCAACAACATCACGTCACATGACAGTTTAATATTTTTTTTTGAATGTGCGGGTTGTTAGGAGAAGATGGATCGTAAATTCAATGTTGTGGCCCATTATAGTGGACAAACTCACTATATCAAAGACACCAATTTGAATGGTAGAAAATAAAAGTGGAGGAACCAAATCCACACAAATCAATAAGTACAAGGACTATTATTTGAATTTAACCAAAAATAATATTTGTTTCACTTGATTCTGACACGTGGTGTTCTTGATATAAAATAATAATATTTTGTTTTAAAAATTGTCATCATAAGCGGTGGTTTCAAGATATACAAAAAAGTTATTTCTAAAAGTGCCTCCTTATACCATGGTTTCAATTTAATAAAAATATATTTTTTCTAAAATAGATGGATTAAGGGGTGGTCAAACCCTTACCCAACTATCAATTGAAACATCCATTGCCCAAAAGTTTTTAAAATTTTCATTTGATATACTCTTGTCTTTCCATCAAACCATTGTCCCAAAAACAGCACATCACATGAACCTTTAATGAGTTAATATTTTATGTAACTAACATGTCAGGTGGCGGTTACAAATTTCGAGATTCTAAAATTAAAAATATAATTACGAAAGTAACCAATGTAATCTATATGATTGCCACCATTTTTCCAACAAAAATATTATGACAATTTTTTCTCTATTTAAATTACACTCCATTTTGTTTAAGTAATTTTTTTTTTCTTAGTTTTTTAAATTATTTTTTTAATTTAGTTAATTTTTACTATCAAAGGCGATAATGCTATTTGTATGCAATTGTTATAATTTTTTGTTATTTTTTCTGAATGTGTGGATTGTTAGGAGAAGATGGATCGTAAATTAAATGTTGTGGCCCATTACAATGGACAAACTCACCAATATCAAAGACATCGATTTGAATGCTAGTAAATTAAAGTAGAAGGATAAAATCTGCACAAATCAATAAGTACAAGGACTATTTTTAAAATTTAACCAAAAATAATATTTGTTTCACTCGATAGTGACACACGACGCTCTTGATATAAAAAATAATAATTTTTTAAATTTCCATTTTACGCGACGGTTTCAAGATAAAAATGTTTTTATTTTTAAATTGTCTCTTTACATGGTGGTTTCATGATATATAGAAAAAATTATTTCTAAAAGTAACCCCTTATCCTACGGTTTCAAATTAATAAAAAAATATATTTTTAAAAATAATTGGGTTAAGGAGTGGTCAGACCCTTACCCAGCTATATCAATTGAAACATCCATTGCACAAAAAAATTCAAATTTTAATGAATTATTTTTTTATGTAACTGACATGTCAGGTGGCGGTTACAAACTTTGAGATTCTAAAATTGAAAATATAATTATGAAAGTACCCAATGTAATCTATATGTCTGTCACCTCCATTTTTCTCACAGAAATATTGTGACAATTTTTTCTCTATTTAAACTACTCTCCATTTTGTTGAAGTAATTTTGTTTTTCTTAGTTTTTTTAATTATTTTTTAATTTAATTAATTTTCACTATCAAAGGCGATAGTGTTATTTGTCTGCAACTGTTATAATTTTTTGTTATTTTTTTGAATGTGTGGGTTGTTAAGAGAAGATGGGTCGTAAATTCAATGTTGTGACCCATTATAATGGACAAACTCAGCTATATCAAGTACACCAATTTGAATGCTAGTAAATAAAAGTAGAAGGATAAAATTTGCACAAATCAATAAGAACAAGGACTATACTTAGAATTTAACCAAAAATAATAATTGTTTCACTTGACAATAACACATGTCGCTCTTGATATCAATAATAATAATTTTATTTTTTTAAAATGATTCCTTTTATTTTGAAAATGATTTTTTTTTTATTTTGTAAAGGTCTCTTTATATGTCGGTTTCAAGATATATAGAAAAAATTATTCCTAAAAGTACCCCTTATACTATGGTTTCAAATTAATAAAAAATATATTTTTTTCTAAAATAGCTGGTTAGGGGGCGGTCAAACCCTTACCCAATTGTTAATTGAAACATCCATTGCGCAAAAAAATTCAAATTTTAAAAGTTTTTATTCGACCTACTTCCTTCAGTCCATCAAACCCAGTTCCCAACAAAATCACATCACATGATACTTTAATAAATTATTTTTTTTGAATTGAAAATGATTTTTTTTTAATTTTAGAAAGGTCTCTTTATATGTTGGTTTCAAGATATACATAAAAAGTTAATCCTAAAAATGCCCCATTATACTGCGGTTTCAAATTAATAAAAATATATTTTTTTCTAAAATAACTGGGTTAGGGGCGGTCAGACCCTTACCCCATTGTTAATTGAAACATTCATTATGCAAAAAAATTCAAATTTTAAAAGTTTTTATTCGACTTACTTCCTTCAGTCCATCAAATCCAGTCCCCAACAAAATCATGTCACATGACACTTTAATAAATTATTTTTTTTCTGAAATTAACATTTAGGGGCGGTTTCAAACTCCAAGATTCTAAAATTGAAAATAAAATTACGAAAGTACCAATGTAATCTATATGACTCCCTCCTCCATTTCTCCCACAAAAATATTCTCACAATTTCTTCTCTATTTAAACTACTCTCTTTTTTTGTTGAAGTAAGTTTGCTTTGCTTAGTTTATTTTTAAATGTCTTTTTTAATTTAGTTAATTTTCATTATTAGAGGCGATAGTGTTATTTGTATGCAATTGTTACATTTTTAGATATTTTTTCTCAATGTGTAGATTGGTAGGAAGTTGTGACCCATTATAATGGATAAACTCACTATATAAAAGATAGATCAATTTGTATGATAGTAAATAAAAGTAGAGGGACCAAATCCACACAAATCAATAAGTACATGGACTATTCTTAGAATTTAGTCAAAAATAATTTTTGTTTCACTTGACAATGGCACACGACGTTCTTGATATAAAAAATAAATTTTTATTTTAAAACTGCCATCTTATGAGGCGGTTTCAAAATATAAAATAATTTTTTAATTTGAAAGTGTATCTATAAATGGCGGTTCCAAGATATACAAAAAAAGTTATTTCCAAAAGTACCCCTTATATCGCGGTTTCAAAATAAAATATATATATATAATTTTTCTTAAATAACTGGGTTAGTGGGCGACCAGACCCTTATTCAGCTGTCAATTGAAACATCCATTGCACAAAAAAATTCAAAATTTAAATGTTTTTATTCAATATACTCTATTCAGTCCATCAAACCCAGTCCTCAACAACATCACATCATATGACACTTTAATAAATTATTTTTTTCTGAAATTGACATGTTAGGTAGCGGTTTCAAACTTCGAGATTTTAGAATTGAAAATAAAAATACGAAAGTACCCAATGTATTTTATATGACCGCCACCTCCATTTTTCTCACAAAAATATTCTCACAATTTCTTCTCTATTTAAGCTACTCTCCATTTTGTTAAAGTAAGTTTGCTTTTCTTAGTTTTGGCCCATAACAATGTACAAACTCATTATATCAGAAAAACCAATTTGAATGGTAGTAAATAAAAGTGGAGGGACCAAATACGTACAAATCAATAAGTACAAGGACAATTCTTAAAATTTAACAAAAAAAATATTTGTTTCAGTCGACTTTGACACACGGCATTCTTGATATAAAATAATAATAATTTTTATATTTTGAAACTGTCAACTTACACGACTGTTTCAAGATATACAAAAAATGTTTTTTTTAAAAACTATTCCCCTATACCACGGTTTCAAATTAAAAAAAATATTTTTCTTACATAGTTTTGTTGGGGGGTGGTGAGGCCCTTACCCAGCTGTCAATTGAAACATCCATTTTGCAAAAAATAAATTCTAAATTTAATTTTTTTTATCCAATCTACACCCTTCTTTCCATCAAACCTTTATCCCCAACAACATGTCACATGACACTTCAATTAATTATTTTTTTTCAGAAATTGACATGTTAGGTGGCAAATTCAAACTCCGAAATTTTAAAATTGAAAATATAATTACGAAAGTACCCAATATAATCTATATGATTGACACCTCAAATTTTCTCACAAAATTTCTCTTACAATTTCTTCTCTATTTAAACTACTCTTCATTTTGTTGGAGTGAGTTTGCTTTTCTTAATTTCTTAAATTATTTTTTAATTTATTTAATTATAACTATCAAAGGCGATAATGTTATTTGTATGCAATTGCTATATTTTTTATTGTTATTTTTTTTGAATATGCAGGTTGTTAGGAGAAATAGATTTTAAATTCAATGTTGTGGCCGATTATAATGGACAAAATCACTATATGAAAGACACCGATTTGAATGCTAGTAAATAAAAGTAGAAGGACCAAATCTAAACAAATCAATAAGTACAAGGATTATTCTAAGAATTTAACCAAAAATAATATTTGTTTAACTCGACAATGATACACGACGCTCTTGATATAAAAAATAATAATTTTTTTTAAAACTGCCATTTTATGTTGCAATTTCAAGATATACAATAATTTTTTATTTTGAAATTGTCTCTTTACATGGTGGTTTCAAAATATAGAGAAAAAGTTATTTCTATAAGTGTCCTCTCATACCGCGATTTCAAATTGATAAAAATATATATTTTTCTAAAATAGTTGGGTTAGTGGGCGGTGTGACCCTTACTCAACTATCAATTGAAACATCCATCGTGCAAAAAAAAAATCATATTTTAAAAGCTTTTGTTTGATCTACTCCCTTCCGTCCATTAAACCTAGGCCCCAACAACATCACGTCACATGACATTTTAATAAATTACTTTTTCTAAAATTGACATTATGGTGACGGTTTCAAACTCCAAGATTATAAAATTGAAAATAAAATTATGAAAGTACCCAATGGAAACTATATGACTACCAGTTCCATTTCTCTCACAAAAATATTCTCATAATTTCTTCTCTATTTAAACTACTCTCCATTTCGTTGAAGTAAGTTTTATTTTCTTTTTTTTTTAAATGTTTTTTTAAATTTAGTTAATTTTCACTATCTAAGGCGTAATGTTAATTGTATACAATTGTTATATTATTTTGTTTTTTTTTCTGAATGTGCAAGTTTGTAGGAAAACATGGATCGTAAATTCATAGTTGTGGCCCATTATATTGGACAAACTCACTATATCAAAGACACCAATTTAAATGCTAGTAAATAAAAGTGGAGGGACCAAATCGGCACAAAGCAATAAGTACAAAGACTATTCTTAGAATTTAACCAAAAATAATAATTGTTTCACTCGACTCTGAGACACAGTGTTCTCGATATAAAATAATAATTTTTTATTTTAAAACTACCATCTTACTCGGTAACGCAATTTCAAATTAATAAAAATATATTTTTTCTAAAATAGCTAGGTTAGGGGGTGGTCAGACCTTTTACCCAGCTTTCAATTGAAACATCTATTGCCCAAAAAAATATCAAATTTTAAATTTTTTTATCCTATCTACTCCCTTCTTTCCATCAAACCCCTATCCCCAACAACAACACGTCATATGACACTTTAATGAATTATTTTTTCGAAATTGACATGTCAGGAGGCGATTACAAACTCCGAAATTCTAAAATTGAAAATAAAATTATGAAACTACCCAAAGTAATTTATATGGATGTCACCTCCATTTTTCATACAAAAATATTCTTATAATTTCTTCTCTATTTAAACCACTCCTCATTTTGTTGAAATAAGTTTGCTTTTCTAAGTTTTTTTAAATTGTTTTTTAATTTAGTTAATTTTCACAATCAATAGGGATAATGTTATTTGTATGCAATTGTTATATTTTTTTGTTATTTGTTCTGAATGCGCAGGTTGTTAAGATAAGATGAATCGTAAATTCAATGTTGTGACCCATTACAATGGACAAATTCACTATATCAAAGACACCAATTTGAATGCTACTGGTAAATAAAAATAGAAGGGCCAAATCCGACAAATCAATAAGTACAAGGAATATTCTTAAAATTTAACCTAAGATAATATTTGTTTCACTCAACTTTGACATGTGGCGTTCTTGATATAAAAACTAATATATATATTTTTTAAACTGCCATCTAACGCGGCGTTTTCAAGATATAAAATATATATTTTTATTTTGAAAGTATCTCTTTACATGTTGGTATCAAAATATACAAAAAAAGTTATTTCTAAAAGTGCCCCATTATACCGCGATTTCAAATTAATAAAAATATTTTTTTTCTAAAATAGCTGGGTTAGGGGGTGATCAGACCCTTACCTAGCTGTCAATTGAAGCATCCATTGCCTAAAAAACTTTTCAAATTTTAAATTTTTTATTCTATCTACTCCTTTCATTCCGTCAAACACTTGTCCCCAACGTCATCAAGTCACATGACACTTTAATGAATTATATATTTTTTGAAATTGACATGTCAGGTGATGGTTTCAAACTTTGAAATTCTAAAACTGATAATAAAATTACGAAAATACCCAATGTAATCTATATGATTGTCACCTCCATTTTATTTTGAAAGTATCCCTTTACATGGCGGTTTTAAGATATATTGTAGTTGTCTCTGATATATTTGTTTTTGGTTAATGTTGCACAGTAGTTTCAAGATATAGAAATGGTTAAATTAAAAGGATAGTCCCTATACATGTAATTTTTTTTGGATTTAATTCCACTACTTTTATTTGCTCAAAATTGGTCCCTTTACTTTTCGATTTACTCATTTTAGTTTCTCCATTAATGTTTTCCGTTAACTCTAGTAAAATTAAGTTGGTAGGAGAATATGGTTCGGAAACTCACTATTGTAGCCCTTTACAATTGACAAACTCACCAATTTAAATGCTAGTAAATAAAAGTAGAGGTACCAAATATGCACAAATCAATAAGTACAAGGACAATTCTTAAAATTTAACCAAAAATAATATTTGTTTCACTCGACTTTGACACAAGGGGTTCTTGATATAAAAAAATATTAATTTTTTTATTTTAAAATTGCCATCTTACCCAACGATTTCAAGATATAAAATATTTTTTTATTTTGAGAGTATCTTTTTACGCGGTGGTTTTAAGATATAAAAAAAGTTTTTCTAAAATAGCTGAGTTAGGGGGCGGTCAGACCCTTACCTAGCTTTCAATTGAAACATCTGTTACGCAAAAAAATTCAAATTTTAATTTTTTATCCGATCTACTCCCTTCTTTCCATCAAACTCATGTCCCCAACAACAACACGTCACATGCCACTTTAATGAATTATTTTTTTTGAAATTGACATGTCAGGTGGCGGTTACAAACTACGAGATTCTAAAATTGAAAGTATAATTACGAAAGTACCTAATGTAATCTATATGATTGCCGCCTCCATTTTTCCCACAAAAAAATTTCTCACAAATTCTTCTCTATTTAAACTACTCTTCATTTTGTTGAAGTAAGTTTACTTTCTTAGTTTTTTTTTTAAAAACTATTTCCTTAATTTAGTAAATTTTCACTATCAAAGAAGATAATGTTATGTGAAAGCAATTGTTTTAGTTTTTTTTTTTATTTGTTCTGAATGTTCAGGTTATTAGGATAAGATGGATTGTAAATGTAATATTGTGGCCCATTACAAGGGACAAATTCACTATATCAAATACACCAATTCGAATGCTAGTAAATAAAAGTATAGGGATCAAATCCGCACAAATCAATAAGTACAAGGACTATTATTAGAATCTAACCAAAAATCATATTTGTTTCACTCGACAATGACACACGACGCTGTTGATATAAAAAGTAATCATTTTTTTATTTTAAAACTGTCATCTTGCATGGTTGTTTCAAGATATAAAATAAAATTTTATTTTGAAAGTCTCTTTACATGGCGATTTCAAGATATACAAAAAAGGCTATTTCTAAAAGTGTCCCCTTATACCGCAGTTTCAAATTAATAAAAATATATATTTTTTCTAAAATAGCTGGGTTACGGGGCGGTCAGACCCTTACTTAGCTATCAATTGAAACATCAATTGTGCAAAAAGAATTCAAATTTTAATATTCTTTTATCTGATCTTCTCCCTTCAGTCCATCAAATCCAGTCCCCAACAACATCACGTCACATGACACTTTAATAAATTCTTTTTGATTGAAATTGACTCTCAAGTGACAGTTTCAAACTTCGAGATTTCAAAATTGAAAATAAAATTACAAAAGTATCCAATGTAAATCTATATGATTGTCACCTTCATTTCTCCTACAAAAATATTCTCACAATTTCTTCTCTATTTAAACTACTCTCCATTTTGTTGAAGTAAGTTTGCTTTTCATAGCTTTTTTTAAATATTTTTTTAATTTAGTTAATTTGCACTATCAAAGGCAACAATATTATTTGAATGCAATTGTTATATTTTTTGTTAGTTTTCTTTGAATGTGCATGTTGGTAGGAGAAGATGGATCGTAAATTCAATGTTTTGACCCATTACAATGGACAAATTCACTGTATCAAAGAAACCAATTTTAATGGTAGAAAATAAAAGTGGAGGGACTAAATCCATACAAATCAATAAGTACAAGGACTATTCTCAAAATTTAACAAAAAATGATATTTGTTTCACTCGACTCTAACACGCGGCGTTCTTAATATAATATAATAATAATTCTTTTATTTTGAATCTGTCATGTTACGCGGTTGTTTCAAGATATATAAAAAAAGTTATTTTTAAAAGTGCCCCTTTATAGTTTCAAAAGAATAAAAATATATATTTTTCTAAAATAGCTCGGTTAGGGGGTGGTCAAACCCTTACCTAGCTTTCAATTGAAACATCCATTGGGCAAAAAATTTTAAAATTTTAAACTTTTTTATCCTATCTACTCCCTTCTTTCATCAAACCCTTGTCCCCAACAATAGCACGTCACATGACATTTTAATGAAATTTTTTGAAATTGACATGTCAGGAGGCAATTACAAATTTTGAGATTCTAAAATTGAAAATAAAATTACGAAAATACCCAATGTAATCTATATGACTGTCACCTCCTTTTTCCCAGAAAAATATTCTAACAATTTCTTCTCTATTTAAACGGCTCTCCGTTTTGTTGAAGTAAGTTTGCTCTTCTTAGTTTTTTTTAATTATTTTCTTAATTTAGTTAAGTTTCACTATCAATGGGGATAATGTTATTTGTTTGCAATTGTTATATTTTTTTTTTATTTTTTAATGTGTAGGTTGTTAAGATAAGATGAATAGTAAATTTGATGTTGTGACCCATTACAATGGACAAACTCACTATATCAAAGACACCAATTTGAATACAACCAGTAAATAAAAATAGAGGGACCAAATCTATGCAAATCAATAAGTACGAGGACTATTCTTAGAATTTAACTTAAGATAATATTTGTTTCACTCGATTCTGACACGTGGCATTTTCAAAATATAAAATAATTTTTTATTTTGAAAGTCTCTTTACATGGCGATATCAAAATATACAAAAAAAAATTATATCTAAAAGTGCCCCCTTATATCGCGATTTCAAATTAATAATTTTTTTTCTACAACAACTATGCTAGGGGGCGATCAGACCACTACCTAGCTATAAATTGAAGCATCATTGTGCAAAAAATTTTCAAATTTTAAATTTTTTTATCTAATCTACTCCCTTCATTCCATCAATCCCCTGTCCCCAACATCATCACGTCAAATGACACTTTAATGAATAATTTTTTTTCTTCTGAAATTAACATGTCAAGTGGCGGTTTCAAAACTACAAAATTCAAAAATTGATAATAAAATTATGAAATTACCCAACGTAATCTATATGATTGCCACCTCCATTTTATTTTGATAGTGTCCCTTTACATGGTAGTTTTAAGATATTTTGTAGTTCTTTCTAATATATTTGTCTTTGGTTAAAATTGCCTCCACAGCAGTTTCATGATATAAATAATAATATTTTATAACAAGATGATACAATAGATGAACCGTCGTATTAATTTTTTGCTAAAATTGCTTTGGCAACAATTTCATGATAAAAAAATAATATTTTTGTAAAAGACGATAGGATGAGTGAAACCACCATATCACGTGGCAACTCCTCATATTAAAAATATTTTGAAAGTACCACGTTGCACAATAGTTTCAGGATATACAAAAGGATAAATTCCTCTACTTTTATTTGCTCAAAATTGGTCCTTTTACTTTTCAATTTGCTCATTTTAGTCACTCCATTAATTTTTTCCATTTAACTCTTGTAAGATTAGGTTGGTAGGAGAAGATGGATCGTAAATTCAATGTTGTGGCCCATTACAATAGACAAACTCACTTTATAAAAAACACCAATTTGAATGCTAGTATATAAAAGTAGTGGGACCAAATACGCACAAATCAATAAGTACAAGGACAATTTTTAGAAATTAACCAAAAATAATATTTGTTTCACTTGACTCATACGCGGGGTTCTTGATGTAAAATAATAACAATTTTTTTATTTTAAAACTATCATATTACACGACAATTTCAAGATATAAACTAATTTTTCATTTTGAAAGTGTCTTTACGCCACGGTTTCAAGATATAAAAAAAATTATTTCTAAAAGGGCTCAAATTAATAAAAAAAAATATTTTTCTAAAAATTTTATTTTTTTAATTTTTTATTTGATCTACTCTCTTCTTTCCATCAAACCCTGTCCCCAACAACAACATGTCACAAGACACTTTAATGAATTTTTTTTCTGAAATTCACATGTCAAGTGGAGGTTACAAACTCCGAGATTCTAAAATTTAAAACATTATTACGAAAGTACCTAATGTACTCTATATGATTGCCACCTCCATTTTTCCCACAAAATATTCTCACAATTTCTTCTCTATTTAAACTACTCTCCATTTTGTTAAAGTAAGCTTGCTTTTCTTAGTTTTAAATTAATTTTTTAATCTAGTAAATTTTCACTATCAAAGACAATAATGTTATTTGTATGCAATTGTTTAATTTTTTTTGTTATTTGTTCTAAATGTGCAGGTGGTTAGGATAAGATGGATCGTAAATGCAATATTGTGGCCCATTACAATGGACAAATTCACTATATCAAAGACACCGATTTGAATCCTAGTAAATAAAAGTAGAGGGATCAAATCCGCATAAATCAATAAGTACAAGTACTATTATTAGAATTTAACCAAAAACCATACTTGTTTCACTCTACAATGACACACGATGCTATTGATATAAAAAAATAATAATTTTTTTATTTTAAAATTGTCATCTTACGCGGTTGTTTCAAGATATAAAATGTTTTTTTGAAAGTGTCTTTTTACATGGCAGTTTCAAGATATACAAAAAAAAAATTTATTTCTAAAGCCCTTATACCGCAATTTCAAATTAAGTGTGTAACCTTCGTTCAGTTACGTATTGCTAAATAGCTGAGGTAAGGGGCAATGAGGACCCCCTTACCTAGCTGTCAATTGAAACATCAATTGCACAAAAAAAAAATCAAATTTTAATATTTTTCATCTGATCTTCTCTCTTAAATATAAACCCAGTTCTCAATAACATCATGTCACATGACACTTTAATAAATTTTTTTTTTGAAATTGACATCTCATGTGGCAGTTTCAAACTTCGAGTTTTTAAAATTGGAATTGACAACCAAAGTATACCAATGTAATCTATATGATTGTCACTTCCATTTCTCTCACAAAAATATTACTCACAAACTCTTTTCTATTTAAACTACTTTCCATTTTGTTGAAATAAGTTTGATTTTCTAGTTTTTTTAAATATTTTTTTAATTTAGTTAATCTGCACTATTAAAGGCCATAATGTTATTTGATTGCAGTTGTTATATTTTTTGTTATTTTTTTTAATATGCAATTTGGAAGGAGAAGATAGATAATAAATTCAATGTTTTGATAGATTACAGTGGACAAACTCACTATCAAAGAAACCAATTTGAATGGTAGTAAATAAAAGTGGAGGGAACAAATTCCGCACAAATAAATAAGTACAGGGACTATTCTCAAATTTAACAAAAAATAATATTTGTTTCACTTGACTTTGATACGCATCGTTCTTGATATAAAATAATAATATTTTTTTATTTTGAAACTGTCATCTACGTGACAGTTTCGACAGTTTCAAGATATACAAAAAAAATTATTTCTAAACATGCCGCTATACTGCGGTTTTTAATTAATAAAAATATATATATTTCTAAAATAGTTGGGTTATGGGGTGGTGAGACCCGTACCTAGCTGTCAATTGAAATCCATTTTGCTAAAAGAATTCAAATTTTAATTTTTTTTTATCTAATTCCTCTCTTCTTTCCATCAAACACTTGTCCCCAACAAAAGCATGTCACATGACACTTTAATGAATTATTTTTTTTTAGAAATTGACATGTCAGGTGGCAGATTCAAACTCCGATTCTAAAATTGAAAATATAATTACGAAAGTATCCAACATAATCTATATGACTGCCACTTCAATTTTTCCCACAAATTTTTTCTTATAATTTCTTCTCTATTTAAACTACTCTACATTTTGTTGAAGTAAGTTTGCTTTTCTTAGTTTTCTTAAATTATTTTTTAAATTTAGTTAATTATCACTATCAAAGGCGATAATGATTATTTGTTCCTCGATCTAGAAGTTCCTGAAGTTGAGCTTTCAAATCCGCAAGCTCCTTCAGTATCATGCGATAGGGTGCTATGGACACAGGAGTAGTACCCGATAACATATCAATGTCGAACTCAACCTCCCTGCCCAGTGGTACACTTGGCAACTCCTCGAAAAAACATTCGGGAAGTCCCTCATAGGCTGAATATCCTTAACAAAAAGCTTTGCAAAAGTAGAGTCAGATACAAAAACAAGATATGCTTCGCAACCTTTACGGACTAACTTTTCAGCTACTAGGGCGGAGATTACATTAGAAAGGTAATCACGATGCTCCCCAATCATGACAATCTCACAATTCTCTTCAACTCACAGAGTGACCCTTTTAAAGTCATAATCTAGATTGACCAAATGTTCTACGAGCCAATCCATTCTTAGAATTAGATCAAACTCACCAAAAGGCAGTTCCATTAAATTAGCTGGAAATACAAATCCTTAAATTTCTAACGAAACTCGTCTGTATACCTTGTCAACCCAAACCGATTGACCGAAAAGACTAATCATAGAAACCTCTCTAGCAATATACTTAGCAGAGATACCTAGATTTACAGAGACAATACTAGATACATAAGAGTGAGTAGAACCTATATCAATCAAAGAAAAATATGGTAAAGTATGGATAAAGAACGTACCCGATATGACGTTGTTGTCATCCATATCCTCACGACGCCTCGTCACATACACAAGGGTAGGTTGACGAGAGTCAATCTAAATCGCACCTTTACTCGGTGCTCTCTGTCCTCTACCAAAACCATTACCACCTCTAACCACGCCACGACCCCTAAGCGGCTACTGAGCGGCTCTCGGAGGCTGAATTGGACTCGGAGCTGGAGCTGGTGTCGGGCTGACACCTAATCAGATCGATGAGGACAGTCTCAAACCCAGTGCTCCATTGACCTACAACGGAGACATGCCCCTGATTTCTTTCAACACTAGCCCGAATGGTGCCTCCCGTAATCAACACATTGTAGAATCTCATTAAAAGCAATCGGTGACTCAATCCTAGGAGGCCCGTCAGATCTATCCCATTTCTTAAGGCGCTGAACGAACTAGTAGGAACCAACTAATTTTTTACCTTAACCTGACCTCTCTCCTAATCCCTCCTCTCATGCTCAATGCACTTAACCTCTTCAATGATCTTTGTCTTTTCAACCAAGCCTGCAAAAACCCACTCCATCTAAGGAGTTATCAGAACCCACAGATCGTAACACAAACCCTCCTCAAACCTCACACTATTATCGTAATTAGATGGCACTAAAGCCCAAGCATACCTGCTCAATCTCAAAAACTAGGCCACAGACCTCTTGCCTTTAACGAGGTTTATAAACTCGCGTCTACGATCCTCAACATAACTCGCCCCTACGTACTTATTTTAGAAGGCGTCCTTAAAGCAGTTCCAAGTAATCTGCTCGGATTGGGTATCCTGTTCAATAGTCAGCCACCATTGGTAAGCTTCATCTCAAAGTAAAGACACTGTACCCCTCAGATTTCGAGTAGAAGTACAATCGATGTCGTTCATGATGCACTCAGTAGCCTCCAGCCAATACTCAATCACAGTAGGGATGACTCTAGTGACACCCCTAAATAGTTTAGTGCCATTCGATCGAAGTTATTTAGTAACCGACCCTCGACATCTAGATCAAGAATGGGTCTTATCGACCCTCTCAAGCACACGTGACATAGCTTGAGACAATACATCTTCCTTGACTGTAGGAGTCTGAGACCTCATATAAGCAGTAAGTATGCCTATAAACTCACTAATATCAAAGTTGGGCATGTTGCCCATTGAAGAAGACTCAACTCGAGACCTCCCTCGACGCCCACGCATACCACGTTCACGACTAGTACATGAACTCATTTTTCTTAGAGTCTACAACATCAAAAGTGCACAAATCAATTTAAAGTCCATATAGAGTTCTTACAATAGTTCATATCAGATTACTCAATTAATCAACAGAATCAAACATCACAGTTCATTTCACATGCAACATACTAAGCAAAGATACATACAGGTGCGACGTCAGAGGCTCGATCCTTTTTAAGAAAACTAGTTATCCATACTATTTTGATAAACATTTAATTCAAACACATTTTACCAAAAAGCAGGAGCCCAAAAATACAGCTCGAGTGTTGTAAACCTGGTTCTAATACCACTAAATGTAACACCCTTTACTCGACTTGAACAAAAAGACCAAGTCTAGAATGCTACATTAACTTCTCTCAATAAAGTCTGACTTTTAAACCAGATTAAATATAGCTTAATTAAGTATTGAATCTCATCAAAAAAACTGAAATCATAGTAAAATTCTAAAAATGTAAATTACAGAAAATGCGAAAATAAACTAGAGAATATAGTAACGAAAATAGTTGGATGATCGAGCTCCCCATCACCTGACCCGATCAGTTTTGTGAGTTACCTGAAATTCATTAAATGAGTTAGTGAGTTATAAACTCAACATATAATATAAATAATTTCAACCATACTTATGAACAAATCAGTAATTTATTTAGAATCAGATTTAATATCATTTTCAGATTTCACTTATTCAAATTTAACAAATCAGATATGGTGAATCATTTAAATTCCAAATACAGAGAATATTAGATACAGAATAGATCAGATATAAATAAAACTACAATTTTCTTACCCCCATCCGCTACACACCATCTTCGTCCATACCAACACACCATATAGGTATTTGATACCTATCCAACCCTACACATCGCATAGTGTCGGTATGAGATGGTTCAGTAATTGTAGTCTAGCTGCCAAACTAGATTACGGATATTGGTGGCTTAACCACTAATACAGAACAAAACACTTCCTTCTTTACATCCTTCTAACCCCATGAAAATGTAGTATCATTTTTAGATATCACTTATTCAAATTTAATAGTCCAGATATGGTGAATCATTTAAATTCCAAATACAATGTAGATTAGATACAGAACATAACAGATATAGATACAAATGCAATTTTCTTACCCCCATCCGCTACACACCATCTCCGTCCATACCAACACACCATTTAGGTATTTGATACCCATCCAACCTTACACATCACATAGTGTCGGTATGACACAGTTCATTAATTGTAGTCTAGAAGCCAAATTAGATTACAAATATTGGTGGCTTAGCCACTAATATAGAACAAAACACTTCCTTCTTTACATATTTCTAACCCATGAAAATGCAGAATTCAGATAACAAATGTAAGATTGCATATACTGTTATGCATTTACAGTTCAGGCTTAACAAAGTACATTAATATCGATAATATCAACACATACAAGTATCCAATACTCATTTCAAATCGTAATATAGTAGTTTATACAGTCCAATTCAGTTTTTATGAATCCTATAGAAAGCCTACATTTTCCTCGCACGATGTTTACTGCCTTTAAAAAATTACGGTGTTTAAGCTCACACGTCCGTGTGGCTTCACACAGCCTAACACATGCCCTTAATGGCTACATGTGTTACCTTATTTCCAAAATGGTGAGTTACACGGTCTGCACACATGCCCGTTTATTAGATTGTGTGCCTCACATGGTCTTACACACGCTTGTCTCTCCTGCCTGTTTGACTTTAATTCACAAGAAGTAGGTTACATGGCCTTAGCACATGCCCGTGTGTTGGCTCGTGTGAACCTTGTACCTTAATTTCCCACACACGGTCTACCACAGGCCTGTGTGTCTAGCCTATGTGCCTCAATTCCAAAAGACAGTGAGTTACACTGTCTGTCATATGACCTGCCACACAACCGTGTAGAGTCGATAGACCCATTTTTTGACGACCAAAATAGTGAAAATTAAAGGTTTTCGGTACCCACCTGATATTTCAACGATTAAAGAGCAATCTCGAGATTCACAAGGCCTAAAAATGAGATCCAAATTCCTAATTTAATGAAAGATTCAAAGTAATACACTAAATCACAACAAATAACCTACGTTAAAACCTTCAACGCACAAACCCGAAAATAAAAATATGGTGATCGACGAATCAACAATACACGCTCGAATCTTGGATAGTGAAAGAAACGTTAGACGTCTCCTAATCTTCCCCTAACGCACCAAAACACAAACAAAACAAAACAAGAACAATTAACATCACTTCGGGACTTTTGAAGAAATTCCCAATTCACAGGATTGATCACAATAAACGAAATTAAATGATTTAACCTACCTAGCGCACCAAAGCAAGTAACACAATAACACGATCCAACAATTAACATAATGGAAAAACAAAAAGGGATTTTTAAGAACGAAAGTAAAAAAAGATAAGGAAAGAAAAGAATGAACAGAAAAAAAAAGTTCAAGAATGTCGAGGGAAAAACCATTTTAGAATTCTAAAATCAATTTTATGGGGAAGTGCAAAAATATATTTGCTTATTGCATACGCTAAGATTCAAACACAAGATCAGAGAATAGATAGGTGCTTAAACATTGAAAAATTAAGCTCATCATTAACATCGATTAACGAATAACTTATTTTAAGCTGAGAGTTCACCACTAAATTCCTAGTAAAAGGAAAACAAACTTTTCAAAAGACGACTCAAATCTCAAGTCTCAAGCAAACAAATAGAACACATAACCATTGAAGCATATGCACAATTATTGACAGGGTTGAACGAACAAACATAAAATTTTTGGGGTGTTACAGTGAGTGTTGGCAGTGTCTCGTCATTTTAAAGTGTAATGAAGATCATCTCTTGGAATCGAGGAGATTTCATATTAACAGGCTCAAAAGATTTAGTGCCATGATAATTTTCTTAAAAACTTTTTGGTTATTTGGTTGATGGTGACTATCTTTTTGGCTGAGAGGTGTTTGATGTTTTTTATAAGTTTTTTTTGGTTAAAATTGCCTCCATAATAGTTTCATGGTAATAATAATATTTATAACAAGATGACACAATGGATGAAACCGTCGTTTCAGTTTTTGAGTAAATGCTGTCAAAAGTATTCTATTACTCAAGAATAAATTGTCTGGGATGATTACAAATGAGATAAATATCTTTATTTATAGTTGAGCTCTTCTAGATTTAAAGGTACAATTTAAATTACATTGACAATTAAATAAAATTACTTTCACAACTTTCAAAAAGAACATTTTTATAACAAGAAAAACTACCGTGTCAGGTGGTAGTTGTCGAAACGTTTATTTTTGGAAAACAAACAGGTCTCGAAAAATATTTTTACAATAAAAATTGGGAGTCGGCACCAATCTTTTTATTTGGTGTGATTTGATCACCACAAAACGTTTAAAATCCGTTTTGAAAAATATTTTGGTCTTCGAAATCCAAAAAATGGGTTTGGGAGTCGGTTACGTGTGAGGAAGGATTAGCACCCTCACATGCCCAAAATTGGTACCACATCGATTATTTTCGGGTCTTGTTTGTTAAAATCTTGAAATCTCGAGTGAAGTTTAAAATATGATCCTTGAATGCATGATTTATTTGATGTAAACATTTAAGAAGGAAAAATCGAATTTCGTGAGGAAGTCTTGTTATTTCAAAATGATCGAGGAAGAAAGTCATGTCCAGTGAGTTAGGACATAATGTTTCAAGATCCAAAATAACGAGCATTCCCTCGTTGCCAATTCCAAAATAACGATTATTTCGGTTTGAAGGAAAAATCGCGCCTAGTAAGTTAAGGCACAATTTTTCAAAACCCGAAATAAAGAAATATTGCCTCAATTTTAAAATATTCGTATTTTTTTAGAGAAAATTAGAAAGAAAATTTAATTTGAAGATGAGTGCGTAAATTAAACATGAATGTACAAATAATGAAAAAATCAAATAATAATTAAGCAGATAAGTAAATGCAAAAATTAAGCGTAGGATTAGTAATATACGAAGTACGAAAAAACATGAAATTAAATCAGAAAACAAGATTAGTTAAAATGGTGAAGAAAAATAATTAAATTTTATGTACAAAACCGAAAAATGGAAAAACGGGATCGAAAATGAAGTTTCAGATGGAAAATTTTAATGGTAAAAATGTAATTTTTGGGAAAGATTTGGGTTAAAATGTGATTTTAGAGAAGTTTAGGGTTAAAATGTGATTTTGAGAAGGTTTAGGGGTTAAAATGTGATTTTGGATAAGTTTGGGGGTTAAAATGTAATTTTGGATAAATTTTGGGTTAAAATGTTATTTTGGGAAAGTTTAAGGGTCAAAATATGATTTTTGGAAGTTTAACGGTCAAAATGTGATTTTATAATAGTTTAGGGGTAAAAATATAATTTTGGAAAAGTTTAGTGGTTAAAATGTAATTTTGTATAATTTTGGGGATCAAAGTATAATTTTGGGAAAGTTTGAGAGTCAAAATGTGGTTTTTAAATAAAATAGGGACTTTTTATGTAATAAATCCAAAAGGAGTGACACGTGGTAGCTTCCCAGGCTTCTAGAAGTCAAGGGACTAAATTGAAAATAATTTAAAATTGTTGGGAAATTTAAAATAAATTAAAAATGTGAAAAGAACGAAATTGTAGAAATCCAAATATGTGAAAAGACCTGAAGGGTAAATAACCCATCCTCAAAAAACACGGGCCTTGGACCTAGGTGGGTCGGATTCAGGTCAGGGGGTCAAAACGGTGTCATTTTGGAACTTTGACCCATTCCCCTAAACGGCACCGTTTTTAAACTTTATATAAACCAAGCTTTTGGCAAAAAATCATTTTCTCTTTTCCTTTTTTTTTTAAAAAAAAAACTCAGATTTCTCTTTTTTTTTCTCTGGCCGCTAAGGCCGAACACTAGGGTTCCAGCACCGATACACCGTCCTCACTACCACGCGCCGTCATCAACCATCGTCACGCGCCACTGTGTACGACAGTTTGGTGAGCAAAAGCTTTCTTTTCTTATTTTTTCGAGAAAATCACAGATCTAAGCTTTTAAAATGTCAAAACCAAGCAAAAAAACCTTTTTAAACAGATTTTGATTTTAAGACTTCTTTTTTTTTTTTTTTTTAAACTTTAGATCTGGATTTGACCCTTCCTCTTTCGATTGTTCCCTTCTCTTGTTTATTTTTTTTATTTAAGAGAAATCCCAGATCTAGTATTGGGAGTTTCCAAAAAAATAAAGGTTTTGTTTTTTTAATTTTAAGAATACCTTAGATCTGAGCTTGAGTTTCATTTAAAAAGGTTTTTTATTTTAGAATTTTTACTCCCTTTTTAATTCGTTTATGCATATTTTTTCTCTTTCAGAAACGATGAAATGTCCTCCTTTTTGGACCCCTCACGAACTCGAACAAATTCGGAGGGTTTTCGACCGGAGCAATGACGGCGGCAACGATGGAATCAGATAAGACCTTTCTAATTTCCTTTATTATTATTATTTTATTTATTTGATATTATAAGTATTTATTATGTATTTATTAAAAATGTTTTGAAATAAATAACAATCAATGTGTAGTATTTAAAACAGGTACATATATATTAATATGTATTTAATAATAAAACGTTTCAGAATTCGAATGATAAACAAACAATTAATCAATATATACCTTGCTAACAGAGATTGGAATGCTGGGATTTGATTTTTTTGAATTGTACTTCCTTTGTTGTATTGTTTCCGAATCCTTCTATTTTTTTGCATTTGATTTCAAAAGAACTTGTAACCATTACAAATGATATTAATTTCGGCTTTATAGCCTGAATTACAATCATTATAATTTGTTTTTCTCCACTAAATGCCGATCTTTTCCTCTTTGCAAGTGGCGGTGGCGGTGATGGCAAGTTGCTTGGTGAACTGCTGGTGATGCTGATGTGGCAGCATCTGAGTGGGCAAGGCAGGGTGGCTGGCAGCACAAGTAGTCTGCTAGGGTTTGACCTTTCTTTTTGTAAAATTGGGTCAAATAAGTAATCGGGCTTGTTTGGGTTTAATTGTATTTGGACAAAATAAATTTTAAATTTTAATTTTGGGTTTAATTTGGGTCTAAATGTTGGGCCCGGTCAAAATTGAGCTCCAACAGCTGCCCCTCTTTGCTTGTTGTTGTGTAACAGGAATGGAGCAAAGACCAAAAGAAAGCCTAATTTTGTCAAGTCTCCTTTCTTTGATGCTGTTTCTTCAATTGACCCACCTTTCGCTTTATCAGTCGTTCAACTTTACTACATCCGCTTCTCTACATCTTCAGTGTTGTGACTCTATCTTGCCTTAGGGCAATTTCAGAAAGACAAAATTTGCCATTGTAACTTCCTCAATCCACTTGCAACTTCAAGGGGATTGAGATTTGTCATCGTAGTCTTTGATTCAATTCACTGACACTCTATGTGTGTTGGTGTTGTGACTTCATCTCTTAGTCTACTTCTCTGTATCTCATCAGAAAGATGACCGTTTCATTTGTTTTAATCCACTCCTTTCTATCTCATCAAGAAGATGAATTTGGTCCAATTCTCTGTATCTTATTAGGAGGATGACCGCTTTATTACTTTGACCCACTTCTTAGTACTTCATCAGGAAAATGGGGTTTGAAGTTTCACTCACATTGAGTTTTGCTTTATCGATTTGGTCTACTTCTCTATATCTCATCAGGAAGATGACCACATCACTTGTTTTAACTTGTTTTAATCTACTTCTCTGTATCTCATCAGGAAGATGACCGCATTGTTGAAGCCCAAATTTGTCTGGGACTATTTGAAATTAAATTTATTTTTAAATTAAGTTTATTTTAAATTTAAATTTATTTGAAATTTAAATTTATTATAAATTTAAATTTAAAATGTCCAATTAAAAGTCCATAATAGGTACAGATCAAAACGACCCAATTACAAATGACCCAAATAGGCCCAAACCCATTACACTCAAGTCCATAATCTGCTAAATGCTGCTGCTGCCTCCACCTCAGCCAACTAGGACGCGCCACGTCAGCAACCAAGTTGCCATCTCCAGTTTCAACTTGCACCTCTACCACCAGCTACCATAGCCACCACTGGTACCTGCAAGAAGAAAAGATAGGCATTAAATTGCAAACAACAAATAACCATCATTGTAATACTGGTTATAAAAACCAGATTCAAAGAGTTTGTACGGGGATTTTTTTTTCCTGGAAAAAATTTACTAATCAATAGAAAAAGAATATACTTCTAAGGTATCTTCCAAACCCAAATAGAAACAGTTAACGGCAATAGAAGTATTCGAACAGCCACAATAAGCAACCGAGAAATACAAGTCAGATTCCATTAAGTTGCCCAGGTACTTTTAATTTGAATTTATCATCCTTCATAAATTAAGAAAGTTTTAATTAAATCAGTTTCAAAAACGCATTCATGCATGCATTGAATCCCATTATTTCATTTATTATTTTGACCCGTTTTTAAGGTATAATAAATTCCCTAAATATCTTTAGTATTAATAATAATAAATATTACTAATAACATCAGTAATACCAATGGCAGTAATAATGGTAATGAATATCAATAAATGTTAGTAATTAATTTCTAAAAAAAAAAGAGGAAGCGAAGGGACGGAAAGCACTTCCCTGGTTTGGAACCATCGTCGCCGGAAGCACGCCGGGTTTCACTCCGATCGCCGTTAGCCCCTCCTCATAGACGAACTTGCAAAACAAAGACAAAAAAGAGAGTTTCAGGACAATGTTTTAAATCCATAATTGTTTTCGAAACCTAGAGTACAAGTTCATAAAATATTCAAAATCGGGTTCTTCCATTTCATACCTGCAGTTTCAAAAAAAGAAGTGGAATAAGCAAATTTTCGACAGTAGTGCTTTAGGTTTAAAGTTTTCAAAACTTAGATCTATGTTTTTTAAATAAAAAAAATACAAAAGGAAGCGTTTTACCTTACCGACAGTTGGTAACGACTGTGGGCGGTGATGTGTAGCGGTAACGCGCGAAGGGAACGGCAGCGCGTGAACCGGCAGGTGACGGATGACGAGGAATGGTGGTCACGCGCGCAACCGGCAAAGAGCGTGCAGCGGAGCCACAGTGGCCGGATGGCATGGAGTGGTCGGCCATGGGGAAAGGGGATGAGAGAATTTGAGAGTGTTTTTTGAAGGTTTTTGTAAAAAAGGGAAGAAAGAAATGAAAAAAAGGGGTTTTGAATGCTTATATAGGGGGTCGAAATGACGCCGTTTTGGCCAAGTTTTTAAACATCAAAATGGCGACATTTTAAGCCGTTACCCATGTTCGACCCGAGGACCGACTCGACCCGACTTAGGATCCGCGTGTTTTTCTAAAAAGGGGTTATTTATGCATCCGATTCTTCCGCTTTTTCTCAAATTTTCAATTAAGTCCTTCTCGTACTGTTAATTTTTTTTTAAGTTGGCCCAATGATTTTCACGGTTTTTAAATTTAGACCCTCGACCTTTTAAAAGCACCAGGAGCTGCCACGTGTCATGATTTTGGCTTATTTATGCAAATGGTCCCTTTTATTTCAAATTTGTTTTAATTTAATCCTTAAATCAGGTTTGCTTTAATTACAAAATTGCCCCAGAAATTTTCCATGGTTTTCAAAATAGTCCTCTGACTTCAGGATACCTGAGGGGCTGCCACGTGTCACCTGTTTTTGGTTTTATTACCCCGAAGGTCCATAAACTGTCCAAAAATTATGTTTCTACCCTCGAACTTCCAAAAATCCCAATTTTGACCCCTAAACTATCCAAAAATTCCATTTTTACCCTCGAACTTCCAAAAATCCCATTTTTAACCCTAAAATTTCCCAAAATTCCATTTTTACCTCGAACTTCCAAAAATCCCTTTTTGACCTCAAAACTTCCAAAAATTCCAATTTTACACCCAAACATCCAAAAATCCCATTTTTGACCCCAAAACTTCCTAAAATTTTATTTTTACCCCCGAACTTCCAAAAAATCCCATTTTTAACCCTAAAACTTCCAAAAATTCCATTTTACCCTCGAACTTCCAAAAATCCCAATTTTTACCCTAAAACTTCCCAAAATTCCCTTTTTACCCTCGAACTTCTAAAAATTACCTTTTTACCCCCGAATGTCTGAAGACTCCATTTTAAACCTCAAATTTTCCAAAATTACCATTTCACCCCCAAGAATCCAAAATTACCATTTTCTCCCTAGGTATCCGAAAAGTCTCATTTTGAACTCCGTTTGCATCGTTCTTCTTTCTCATCAACATTTGTATTTATTTTTAAATTATTATACACTCGTATTTTGCATTTTTGATTTTTCGCAAATAATTCGTCTGCTTATTCATTTTGCTTCGCGTTATTTAATATCAATTATTAACTGCTTATTCGTATTAAACTCGCATGCTTGTTTTCAAATTTGTTTTTCATAAAAGCTTTAAAATCGAGGTAATATTCTTTTATTTTGAGTTTCAAAAATTTGTGCCTTAACTCACTAGGTGCAAATTTTCTTCAAATCGAAATAATCGAATACCCTTAATCGAGGTAATGTTTCCTTATCTTCGATTCCGAAATATTACGCCTTAACTTACTAGGTGTAACCTTTCTTCAAATCGAGATAATCAAATATCCTTTTCACAAATAAAAAAAAAGGGTTTTACAAAGGAAAGCTCGTTATTTCTAGATCTCGAAATGTCATGTCCTAACTCACTGGACGTAACTTTCTTCCTCGATCACTTTGAAATAACAAAATTTCCAAACAAACCCGATTTCTTTTAAACTTGACTCATGAATTCAAGGATCGTATTTTAAACTTTATTCAAGCTTTTAAATTGTACAAATTAAGACCCGAAAATAATCAATACGGTACCAATTTTGGACGTATGAGGGTGCTAATCCTTCCTCATGTGTAACCGACTCCCGAATCTATTTTTTTGGATTTCGAAGGCCTACATGTTTTCAAAACGGTTTTTTTAAATGTTTTGTGGTGATCCAATCACACCGAATAAAGGATTGGTGGTGACTCCCATTATTTTTCGATTTTAAAATGATTTTTTGAGACACGTCGTTTAACAAAAAAGGATGGTTTCGACAGCTGGCGACTCCACTAGGGACTTTTAAAATAAACGAGAGTCAAGCCAAAATTGATTATTTTCGGGTCTTCTTTAGAAACTTTTAAGCTTCAGTTTGTTTAAAATGCGATCCTCGACATCTTTTGTGACATTACGTCATGTGATATTACTAATGTAAATTTGCATACATCTGCATTTGATATTACCTTTTAAGTGGAAGCCTGAAACTACTCCTTCGTGAGGTCTTCACCTCCGTGCAGGATAGTGGATTGATTTCGGGATTACAAAGTACCCTTGTTTTCGTGAAGTTTTCACTTTCGTGCAGACGTGTGGGAAATGCGTCCCTCTAAACCGAACTCGTCCGTGTAAGCCTATAATGGGTGAGGATTGAGGAATTTGCTGGTTTGGGTACCCCTACTCTAGAACCCAAAACCACATATAGTAAACCGTAGAAACTTGCTTAGAAAGGAGTTATACTAAACCATTTAGTCACCTTCCAAAATAAGCTCTTAGGTTCTATGCTAAACTATTGATATTGTTGTATTTCGTTAACTTGTTTATTTTTTATCTTTTTGCATCACATTTCATGAAAGACAAGGTATAGACTCAAAAAGTTTAGTTACCGATAAAGAGAATTAATTATGGAAAACAAGTACTTTGATAAAGTGGAGGACAATATGGTCGTGCACCTGTGGTCAGAGGAGACTCAACGCCAAAAAAGAGATAGCTTAGTGGAAGGATATGAGTCAGAGCTTTGAGATTATACTAGGATAAGCACGGCTCATAACAATGTGCTAGATTTGAAAAAGATATGGGACAGTTGGGACAACAAAATGAAACAAACCTTTTACCAAGAATACGGAGATTTACCATACTTGTGCGAAGTTAAGGTGGACAAATCCCTCTTTAGAGCCTTAACATAGTTTTGGAATTCGACCTACAATTGTTTCACCTTCGGGAATATAGACATGACACCAACGATAGAAGAATACACCACTCTGCTCCGTTGTCCGAAGATGTCAGTAGATAAGGCCTATTCTAGAGCTCCAAATCTCCCAACCATGGTTAAAAGATTAATAAACATCACGGGCATGAGCGAACAGTGGTTGCAGCTCGAGTTAAAGTCAAAGGCGATAACAAGTGCATCACGTGGAAAAGCCTACGAGATTTGATATTGGCTCATCTAGATGCGAAGAAAAAGATCGACATTTTAGCCCTAAGTATCTATGGGTTGGTCATTTTTCCAAAGGCTTTGGGGCATATAGAAGACGCGGTGATAGATTTGTTTGATAGATTAAGTAAAAAAGTGACACCTGTCCCGGTTATACTAGCCGAAACTTTCAGATCCTTAAACGCATGCAGAAAGGAGGGAGAAGGTCGATTTATTGCTTGCACACCGCTATTGATGGTATGGTTTCATAGTCACTTCTGGAAAACAGAAAAAGTCTCCTATCAGTACTTGTCTAAAGATTACTCCCCTTTGAAAGAGTTCGTGGCAACACAAAGACAAGAAAACTTCTCAGAAGAAAAGTGGATAACCATACTCCAAAGCCTCAAAGACGAAGATATAGAGTGGCGAGCACCACGGTTTATTCCTGATGAAATATTGTATCGGTGTGGAGATCTCGACTGGGTCCCATTGGTAGGAATATGGGGAGCAATCGGATATGCACCTTTGCTGGTTTCAAGACAATACAGATTAAGACAGTTCATACCCGCGACTCAGGGGATAGCTCAGTGTGAATTCGTGTACGGGGGAGAGAACAATAAGAAAGGGATTCGAGAAATCTCAAATGCATGGAACCAGGTTCGAAAAATGAAAGCATTCGATGCCAATCCCATGATAATTGCAGAATATGATTGGTAGAGAAACAGAAGGATTAACGACAATATGCCTGTGCCAAACCCGGAGATTGTCCGTCCAATTGAAGAACACTTGCAGGTTGTTCCGACTGAATTAGAAATAATTAAACAAGATTTCGAAAAGAAAAATTCTGAGATGGGGAAAGTGATAGAAAAACTAGAGGGAGAGAAGTTGCTTTTAGGATTGGACGTTGATGTTCAGAAGCTAGAGGCGGAGAAATTAAGAAAAGGGAAGAATAAGGCTGAAGAAGATCTTAGTAGCCTAAAGAAGGACTATAAAAAGCTTCGATTGTCAATGAGAACCGCCGGTTTAGGAAAGACATCAGAGCAATGGTAGCAAAAATCCGTGAAGAGAAAAATAAAACAAGTCACTGGAAAAACAAATTTCAAGATGCCCAAGTTCAAGAGAATGCTATGAAGAGTAGCCTTCTGGAAAGCCAAGCCGAAGTGACTGAATTAAAAGTTCGAGTAGGAGAATTGGAGGAGTCCTTGTATAGGCATCATAGTCAAAATTCAGTAATAGAATTAAAAGCAAGTCGAGCTGAGATCGAGAGACTGAATAAGAGGGTGGAAGAATTAGAGGCCTCTTTGCAGGATAGTGAAATACGAACTGAGATTTTGGAAAGGATGTTGGAGATGAATGATTGGCATCTTCAGCAAACTCAAAAGGAAGTTAGAGAAAGGGATTATGTTATGGGTGAAGCTTTAAATCAAATCTGCGAAGTAGCTGATCATGTGCAGACACTGGCGGTTAAAGCAGAAGAGCTAATCATACAGTACGAGACGAAGACGAAACGAGGGCAAAAGCTGTCAAAACTCCTTAAGAAAGTCAAGGCTCTGAGCATCAAAGTAAAACCGTTTATGTAATTTGCTTTATGTTAAGGAACTTGTTATCCAAATGAAGTTTTCTAAATGAAAAGTGAATTATAAGTCAATACCTTTCTCTTGCATACATGCATCATATTCACATCACATTTTTGCATACTTTTACATAACAATCCTAACTTATTAAAAATTTACCATCCAGCTACATCAATAACCATTGAAAACTCACACCGCTATAATACCCGAAAGAAAACTAAAGCCATGGAACAAATACTTGAACAAATCCAAAAAGAGTTACAAGACCAGATGCAAGAGCGCATCCAAGAGAAAATGAGCATGATGTGCAGAGAAATGAAGAATCAATTCATGGAGGTACAAAAAAGCCTAATGGATGAATTAGCGCAAGTAAAACAAAGCATGGCCGATAGGGGAAAAAGCCCTGCTATTGAGGAAGAAGAGGACCCAATGGTCCCCTCAGGCTTCACACCCCTCCATAACCTAGCTTCGCATGAAATGCCAACACGGGAGCCCACTGTTACTGTAAGGGCACAGCAACCAACTACAGGCACGTCGTGACCGGCTAATTATCCAATTAGATCAGGGTCAAACCCAGAGGATAATGCCGAGAATCTGGGTGTCTCAGACTTTGACGAGATGATAAGAGAAGATCTCCCCAGACAAATAGAAGAAAAATACAGGTGATTAGAAGAGAAAATCGACGCGATACAGGGAATTAAAATTTCTTACGGGGTAAACGTCAATGAGCTAAGCCTTGTTCCGGACCTAGTCCTCCCTCCCAAATTCAAAGCTCCAGAATTTGAAAAATATAGCGGGACGAGCTGCCCTGAAGCTCACCTAACCATGTTCTGCAGAAAGATGGCAGGGCATGTACATAACGACCAACTATTAATTCATTGTTTTCAAGACAGCCTGGCTGGGTCGGCAATCAGATGGTACAATCAGTTGAGCCGATCAAAAATCCATTCTTGGAAGGATTTGGCGTAAGCTTTCTTAAAATAATACGGCCATGTAATAGAAATAGTTCCTGATCAGCTTAGGCTGCAGAATATGGAAAAGAAGTCAAATGTGAGCTTTAGAACTTATGCGCAGAGGTGGCGTGAGATGGCAACCCAAGTACAGCCACCGCTAATAGAAAAGGAGACAAAAATGTTGTTTGTCAATACCCTCAAAGCTCTTTGCCTAAATCATTTGTTAGGGAACGCCACCAAGAGTTTCTCTGATATGGTCATGTCGAGGGAAATGATTGAAAATGCGATCAAAGCCGGTAAACAATGCAAGCATATACAAACCTAGCTATACCAAACCCTTTGTAACAAGTCAGCCCAAAACTTCAATAGGCAATCATCAAAATGCCCCGCGGTAAGAGACGGGCATTAGGCCAAATAGAGGAAGAATTCAATATACTCCCCTTCCGATGTCATATGGGGAACTTTACAAGATATTATATGATGCGCACGAGGTGGCTCCTCAACACGTAAGACCATACAAACCTCCATTCCCGGCTTGGTACGATGTAAAAGCTCACTGTGAATACCATGTAGGGGCCAAAGGACACTCGATTAAAAACTACCTCGCTTTTAAAAGACTAGTCGAAGGACTCATAGAGCATGGAATCGTAAAGTTGGAAGAGCCAGCAAAGCCCAATATAGCTGGGAATCCTCTGCCTAATCACCCAGAGCAAGGGGTGAATGCCTTGTTGGAAGAAGGAGCTCGAAAAATTAAGAAAAATGTTGAAGAAATTAAGTCTCCACTTCGATGGGTATGGCAAGAGTTGGTCAAAGAAGGATAGTCGTGAAGAATAAAAGGAGTATGATAATCGGAGATGATGACAATTACGAGTTTCATGCCATTAAGGGGCACGAAATTCAAAACTACGTCGAGTTCAGAGCCGTGGTACAAATGATGATGGATAATCGAGAGCTGAAATTTTTTGAAGAAGGAGGGGAAGATAATGATGTTTGCGCCTCCGAGGACGGGACAGCTAAGACTTATGGAAGTAATCGCCCTAAGGTGATTATTCGTAGTATGGCAAGAGAATAGACAACTCCCTGCATTATCATTCAAAAGCCCGCAACGTTTCCTTACAAGGACAGCAAGAAAGTCCCATGGAGTTACAATTGTAACGTGACCATACCAATAGAAGAGGAACCCGGGAAAGATGTTAATCTTGTTACCCGTAGCGGTAAGAATTATGACCTTGTGAATAAAGAAAAAGAGGTCAACAAAGGGAAAGCTAGAATGTGTGAGCCCGAGGAGGAAATGACTAACAAGCTTGAAGCACCCATCAACGAGCTTGTAACCGAGAATGAGGCGAGGGAGTTTTTAAAGTTCTTAAGGCATAGTGAATATAGTGTAGTAGAGCAACTACACAAACAACCTGCTCGTATATCAATCTTTTCATTGCTCTTAAACTCGGAAGCCCATCGAATCGCACTAACGAAAGTGCTGAACGAAACATATGTAGCAAATGACATCTTAATCAGCAAACTAGATCGATTGGTCAATAACATAAGTGCTAATAACTTCATCTTCTTCAGCGATGATGAAATACCGACGGGAGGAATAGGGTCCACCAAGGCTCTACACATCACTACCCATTGTAAAGGGTATACGCTATCGGGAGTACTCATAGACAATGGTTCAGCCCTAAATGTGCTACCGCTAGCTACACTGCAAAGATTGCCAATTGATAACTCTCACATGAAAGGATGTAACAACATAGTGAGAGCATTTGACGGGATAGAAAGGAAGGTAATGGGGAAGATTGAAATACCCCTTCAAATTGGGCCAAATACATATGAAGTAGATTTTCTAGTGATGGACATTAGGCCTACTTATAACTGTCTGCTGGGAAGACCATGGATCCACTCAGCTGGGGCAGTACCTTCCTCTTTGCACCAGAAAGTGAAGTTAATAAATGAAGGGCTGCTAATCACGATTAATGCTGAGGAGAAAATAATCGCATCCATAACAAGCGATTCACCCTACGTGGGGATAGACGAGGAGGCTGTGGAATGGTCGTTCCGCTCACTGGAGTTTGTCAATGCAACTTTTATTTCGGAAGGGAGGAAGATACCTGTGGCTACAATATCATCGACCACTAGGATGGGTTTGCGATTAACAGTCGGAAAAGGGGCTATACCATGGAAAGGACCAGGAAAATACCTCCAAGAAAGAGTTAATGTGCCAATGCTAATAGAAAAATGGGATCGTTATGGCTTGGGGTACAAGCCAGACGTGAAACAAAGGAGGAAAGAACTTGGGAAAAAGCAAGAAAGAAGAAGGGCCAGACTGTCTGGAAAAGATGTCTCGTGGGAGCCCATGGTCTTCTTACACATTTACGAGACTTTCGTCTCAGGAGGGGTGATCAACTAGCAGGAAAAGGAGCAAGTGATGATTGGAACCAAAGGGGGCATCATGAAGGGTTTAGACATTAATGCTATATCAGATGAAGGAAATGAAAGGAATCTAGCAAGAATTGGTCCGTGTGTACCTGGAAGCACCTTGAATAATTGGACCGTGAAGGAACTCCCTGTAATTTTTAAGTTTTCCTCAGAGTAATGCTCGAAAACACCTATTGTTTTAGGCTCGAAAGCAATATGGATCTTTTTGTAAAAAGGGCCCATGGTCATTTTTCAGTTATCTTGAATGAAATGCATTTTCCATATTATATTCTTCTCCGTAATTATTCTTTAATTTCTTAAATCGGTTTAATAAACCGTTCAATAAGATTAATTATTCTTTAATACGTACATACTCATACATATACCACATATTCGTTCTTTCGTAAATTTATTTTGCACTTTGGACCTTCATTTCATCCCTTGACAGATCCCTAAATATCAATAATATGAGCAACCCTGACGCTAACTTAGAATCCTACTTCGAGCAAGATACGTGTTCGGAGGAGCTTCAGGACCTTGAAGATAATCAAGATTGTGATCCACCTCCGGATCTTTTAAGAATGATGGAACATGAAGAAAAATAGATCTTGCCTCATTCGGACCCAATGGAAGTTATAAATCTAGGGCACGAATATGAAAAGAAAGAGGTGAAAATTGGGACAAGCATCTCCGAAGAAACCAGAAGGGATCTTATCGATTTGCTTCAAGAATTCCAAGATATTTTCAAATGGTCTTATCAAGATATGCCCGGCTTGAGCACTGACATTGTGGTCCATAAACTCCCTATAAAGGAAGAAAGCAAACCCGTGCAGCAAAAACTCCAAAGGATGAGACCGGTTGTGTTGTTAAAAATAAAAGAAGAAGTCAAGAAACAATTTGACACCGGCTTCCTCCAGGTGGTTAAATACTCTGAATGGGTAGCTAATATAGTCCTCATTCCTAAAAAAGACGGAAAGGTACGCATGCGTGTGGACTATCGAGATTTAAATAAAGCTAGCCCAAAGGGTAATTTTCCCTTACCCCATATCGACACTCTAGTCGATAACACGGCAGGACATTCTCTGTTTTCCTTTATGGATGGCTTCTCTGGGTATAATCAGATAAGGATGGACCCGGAGGATATGATCAAAACCACTTTTGTTACACTATGGGGAACGTTTTGCTACAAGGTGATGTCTTTTGGACTCAAAAACGCAGGGGTAACTTATCAAAGGGCCATGGTGACCTTGTTCCACAACATGATGCATAAGGAGATTGAGGTTTACGTCGATGACATGATTGCAGAATCCCAAATAGAGGAGGAACATGTAGGAATCTTGAGAAAGTTATTTGGAAGGCTAAGGAAATATCAATTAAAGTTAAATCCAGCAAAATGTACTTTCGGGGCCATATCAAGAAAATTGTTAGGCTTTGTTGTCAGCAAAAGAGGAATTGAAATCGACCCGGATAAAGTCAGAGCCATACAGGAGCTACCACCACCCAGCACACAAAAAGAAGTTCGGGGGTTCTTAGGAAGACAAAATTACATTGCTCGGTTCATTTCACAGTTGACTGAGAAATGTGATCCTATCTTCCGCCTGCTTAGAAAACGCAAATCGGGTGTATGGGATGATGAATGTCAGGAAACCTTCAATAAGGTCAAAGACTATTTATCCAAAGCACCCATCTTGATACCTCCAATTCCTAATAAGCCATTGATCCTGTACTTAGTGATCTTCGAAAATTCCATGGGATGCGTACTAGGCCAACATGATGAATCCGAAAAGAAAGAAAGGGCGATATATTATCTCAGCAAGAAATTCACTGATTGCGAGACGCAATATTCGCCTATTGAGAAATTATGTTGTGCCGTAGTCTGGACTACACGCAGATTAAGACAATACGTGTTGTATCATACCACTTGGTTAATTTCGAAATTAGATCCTTTGAAGTATTTGATGAAGTCAGCGGCATTGAATGGGAGATTAGCTCGATGGCAAATTTTGCTCTCAAAATTTGACATAGTCTATGTCAATTAGAAAGCAATAAAAGGGAGTGCAATAGTAGACCTCCTAGCCAGTAGGGCTTTAGAGGACTATGAGCCGATAAACTTCGATTTCCCAAATGAAAATTTAATGTATATTGCGATTACTGAAGGGGCAATCACGGAAGAACGACCTTGGAGATTGAATTTTGATGGAGCTTCAAACGTCACGGGTAATGGGATCAGGGCAGTCTTGGTACCACCAGAGGGAGATCATTACCCTTTCACCAGCAAGCTTGATTTTGATTGCACAAAAAATATGGCTGAATACGAAGCATGTATCTTGCGAATCCGTGCGGCCATAGAGCGAGGAATCAAAATTTTGGAGATTTATGGAGACTCTGCACTGGTGATCTATCAACTAAAAGGAGAATGGGAAACAAGGGATTCAAAGTTAGTGGATTACCGTAAATTGGTCCTCGAGTTGATTACAGAATTCGATGACGTCACATTCCATTATCTCCGACGAGAAGAAAACCAGATGGTCGATGCTCTTGCCACTCTAGCCTCGATGGTTAAGGTAAGTAGGATGGAAAATGTAAAGCCCATTCAGATGAGTATCTATGAAGCTCCCGCTCATTGTTGTAATATTGAGGCAGAGGAAGAAGAAGAAAAAGATGATCACCCATGTTACCAGAATGTTCTTCAATTTGTGAAAGACCAAAAGTATCCCGAGCAAGCCTCAAAAAATGAAAAAAGGACATTACGAAGACTAGCCAGTGAATACGTCCTAGACGGGGAAATATTGTACAAGAGGAGAAAAGATCAAGTGTTGCTAAGATGTGTCGATGCGATTGAAGCCAAGAAGGTCTTAGAAGAAGTTCACGAAGGCATTTGTGGGACACACGACAACGATTTCACAATGGCTCGGTAAATAATGAGATTTGGGTATTACTGGTCCAGTATGGAGGGCAATTGCATCAATTATGCCGAGAAGTGCCATAAATGCCAGATCTATGGAGACAAAATTCATGTACCTCCATCACACCTTCATGTCATGACCTCTCCCTGGCCTTTTTCTATGTGGGGCATGGATGTCATCGGGCCAATTTCTCCAAAGGCTTCCAATGGTCATAGATTCATTTTTGTGGTGATTGACTACTTTACTAAATGGGTAGAGGCAACCTCATACTCAAATGTTACCAAGTCTGCAGTTAGCAAGTTCTTGAAAAAAGAAATTATTTGCCGATACAAGATGCCTAAAAGGATCATATCCGACAATTCCCTCAATTTGAACAATAGCACGATAGCAGAAGTTTGTGAACAGTTCAAAATTAAGCATCATAATTCTTCTCCCTATCACCCAAAAATGAATGGAGCTGTGGAGGCAGCTAATAAGAATATCAAGAAGATTGTGGCCAAAATGACTGAGACTTACAAGGACTGGCACGAAAAACTACCATTCGCCCTCTTTGCCTACAGAACTTCAGTCAGAACTTCTATTGGGGCAACACCATTCTCATTGGCATACGGTATGGAAGTAGTTTTTCCCATTGAGGTTGAAATACCTTCCCTACGAGTCTTAACAGAACTTCAACTTGACGAAGCTGAATGGATCCAAGCTCGACATGACCAGTTGAATTTAATCGAGGAAAAGAGACTAAAAGCCATCTGCCATGGACAGATGTACCAAAAAAGAATGATGCGAGCTTACGACAAAAAGGTTCATCCCAAGGAATTCTATGAGGGAGATCTAGTTTTGAAAAAGATACTTCTCATACACAAAGATTTTCGTGGGAAATGGATGCCCAATTGGTAAAGAAGGCATTCTCAGGAGGAGCTCTCATCTTAACAGAAATGGACGGCAAGGAGCTGCACAACTCTGTTAATTCAAACTCGGTAAAAAAATATTTCACCTAAAAATTGAGATGAAAACCCGCAAAGGGTGTCTAAAAAAAAAAGGTTCAAGATGAAAACTCGCAAAGGGCGTCCTGGAACCAAGGAAACTTTGAGTTGAAAACCTGCCAAGGGCGGCTCAGGTCCAAGAACGGGTCGATGAGATGGAGGAAGGTTACAACTTGAAACATCAACGAAGCACTCTAGATCTTCTAGACACATATCTGAGATTAGGAGTGATTCTCAAGCAGGTTGGCGCAGAGTAGCTCATTTGGCGATATCTGGGGCAACCAATTATTCATCATTGTATACTTGGCAATTTTAAACTAATGATTGTTTCCTTTGATCCTTTTTTTTTATGATCGTTTCCTTTGATCCTTTTTTTTGGAAAACGACATTGTTCCTGCGCAATTTTGTTCAAGCATTTTGCATTTAAATAACAGGTAATGAACTAAATCATACAAAAAGTTATGAGCATTATTCGGGAATTTTCAAAAATTACAAGAAGTTCGAAACAAGACCACCAATGGGAAGACAAGCTTAAAAACAAGCAATTCCAGAACAATATAGAAAAGATGGAGCAAGACCTCAAAGACAGAATTTGGACGGGCAACAGACTATGCCGACCCGAATAATAATAAATTTGACATTCATCATGCACGTTCATATAAGTTAGGAGCATTTAATTCACTCTTTCTAATTTAGGCCTACATAGAGGCCCATAAAAGCATATTTCACAGGTCACACCCTCGTCACATGGCGAGATGAATCATTTAGATCACTAACTTGAAAAGGGGCGGGACTCCAATGCCTTATTCCGATCACGGGACAGATTGCGATACCCACAAACGACACGGTTAGCTTCCTGATGAGATACTGAGAAGAAGACCAAATCAAACCCACGCTCAAAGCAAGCAAAATCTTCGAACCCCAGCTTCCTGATGAGATACTGAGAAGTAGGTCGAAGTAATAAAACGGATAGCTTCTTGATGAGATACTGAGGAGTGAACCAAATTCGTCTTCCTGATGAGATACAGAGAAGCGGATTGAAACAAACGACGTGGTCAGCTTCCAGATGAGATACTGAGAAGAAGACCAAATCTAACCCACGTTCAAAGCGAGCAAAATCTTCGAACCCCAGCTTCCTGGTGAGATACTGAGAAGCAGGTCGAAGTAATAAAACAAATAGCTTCTTGATGAGATATTGAGGAGTGAACCAAATTCGTCTTCCTGATGAGATACAGAGAAGCGGATTGAAACAAACGACGTGGTCAGCTTCCTGATGAGATACTGAGAAGAAGACCAAATCAAACCCACGTTCAAAGTGAGCAAAATCTTCGAACCCCAGCTTCCTGATGAGATACTGAGGAGTGAACCAAATTCGTCTTCCTAATGAGATACAGAAAAGCGTATTGAAAAACACGACGCGGTCATCTTCCTGATGAAATACTGATAAGATGACCAATCAAACCCACGCGCGATAAATAAATCTTCGAACTCCATCTTCCGAATAAGATACTGGGAAGAAGGCCAAGTCAATGAAACCAGGCTCAAAGACTATGGTGACGAATTCCAATCTTCCTTGAAAAGGAATAGGGTAAAAGCACAGTAGCAAATTTTGTCTTTTGAAGATTACTTTAGGGCAAGATGGAGTCGTGATGAATAAGATACAGAGGTAGATGCGACAAAATCAAACGGTCAATGAAGGTGGACCAGTTGGAAAAAGAACGTCAAAATGATGAGACCTGACAAATTGGGCATCCTTTTAGGTCTTTTGCTCTATTCCTGTTACACAACAACGAGCAAAGAGGGGCAGCTGTTGAAGCCCAAATTTGTCTGGGCCTATTAGAAATTAAATTTATTTTTAAATTAAGTTTATTTAAAATTTAAATTTATTTGAAATTTAAATTTATTATAAATTTAAATTTAAAATGTCCAATTAAAAGTCCATAACAGGTACAGATCAAAACGGCCCAATTACAAATGGCCCAAATAGGCCCAAACCCATTACACTCAAGTCCCTAATCTGCTAAATGCTGCTGCTGCCTCTACCTCAGCCAACCAGGACGTGCCACATCAGCAGCCAAGTTTCCATCTCCAGTTTCAACTTGCACCTCTACCACCAGCTACCATAGCCACCACTGGTACCTGCAAGAAGAAAAGATAGGCATTAAATTGCAAACAACAAATAACCATCATTGTAATACTGGTTATAAAAACCAGATTCAAAGAGTTTGTACAGGGATTTTTTTTTTCCTGGAAAAAATTTACTAATCAATAGAAAAAGAAAAAAAACTTCTAAGGTATCTTCCAAACCCAAATAGAAACAGTTAACGGCAATAGAAGTATTTGAACAGCCACAATAAGCAACCGAGAAATACAAGTCAGATTCCATTAAGTTGCCTAGGTACTTTTAATTTGCATTTATCATCCTTCATAAATTAAGAAGGTTTTAATTAAATCAGTTTCAAAAACGCATTCATGCATGCATTGAATCCCATTATTTCATTTATTATTTTGACCCGTTTTAAAGGTATAATAAATTCCCTAAATATCTTTAGTCTTAATAATAATAAATATTACTAATAACATCAGTAATACCAATGGCAATAATAATGGTAATGAATATCACTAAATGTTAGTAATTAATTTCTAAAAAAAAAAAGAAGCGAAGGGACAGAAAGCACTTCCCTGGTTTGGAACCATCGTCGTCGGAAGCACGCCGGGTTTCACTCCGATCGCCGTTAGCCCCTCCTCATAGACGAACTTGCAAAACAAAGAAAAAGAAGAGAGTTTCAGGACAATGTTTTAAATCCATAATAGTTTTCGAAACCTAGAGTACAAGTTCATAAAATATTCAAAATCGGGTTCTTCCATTTCATACCTGCAATTTCAAAAAAAGAAGTGGAATAAGCAAATTTTCGACAGTAGTGCTTTAGGTTTAAAGTTTTCAAAACTCAAATCTATGTTTTTTAAATAAAAAAATACAAAAGGAAGCGTTTTACCTTACCGGCATTCGGCAACGGCAGTGGACAGTGATGCTTAGCTGCAACGCGCGAAGGGAACGGCAGTGCGTGAACCGACAGGTGACGGATGACGAGGAATGGTGGTCACGCACGCAGCCGGTGAAGCACGTGCAGCGAAGCCACAGTGGTCGGACGGCATGGAGTGGTCGGCCATGGGGAAAGGGGATGAGAGAATTTGAAAGTGTTTTTTGAAGGTTTTTGTAAAAAAAGGAAGAAAGAAATGAAAAAATGGGTTTTGGAATGCTTATTATATAGGGGGTCGAAACGTTGCCGTTTTGGCCAAGGTTTTTAAACATCAAAACGGCGTCATTTTAAGCCGTTACCCATGTTCGACCCGAGGACCAACCCGACCCGACTTAGGATCCGTGTGTTTTTCTAAAAAGGGGTTATTTATGCATCCGGTTCTTCCCCTTTTTCCAAAATTTTCAGTTAAGTCCTTCTCGTACTGTTAATTTTTTTTAAATTGGCCCAATGATTTTCACGGTTTTTCAATATAGACCCTCGACCTTTTAAAAGCACTAGAAGCTACCACGTGTCATGATTTTGGCTTATTTATGCAAATGGTCCTTTTTATTTCTAATTTGTTTTACTTTAATCCTTAAATCAGGTTCGCTTTAATTACAAAATTACCCCAAAAATTTTCCATGGTTTTCAAAATAGTCCTCTGACTTCAGGATGCCTGAGGGGATGCCACGTGTCACCTATTTTTTGTTTTATTACCCCGAAGGTCCCTAAACTATCCAAAAATTCCATTTTTATCCCGAACTTCTAAAAATCCCATTTTGGACCCCTAAAATATCCAAAAATTCCATTTTTACCCTCGAACTTCCAAAAATCCCATTTTGACCCTGAAACTTCCAAAAATTCATTTTTTACCCCAAAACTTCCAAAAATCCCATTTTAACCCTAAAACTTCCAAAAATTCCATTTTTACCCCCAAACTTCCAAAAATCCCATTTTTGACCCTAAAACTTCCAAAAATTCCATTTTTTCCACCAAACTTCCAAAAATCCCATTTTTGACCTCGAAACTTTCCAAAATTCCATTTTTATCCTCGAACTTCCAAAAATTACCATTTTACCCCCGGATGTCCGAAGACTCCATTTTAAACCTCAAATTTTCCCAAAATTACCATTTTGTTCCCGAGAATCCAAAATTACCATTTTCTCCCCGGGTATTCGAAAAGTCTCATTTTGAACTCCAATTGCATCGTTCTTCTTTCTCATCAACATTTGCATTTATTTTTAAATTATTATGCACTCGTATTTTGCATTTTTTATTTTTCGCAAATAATTCATCTGCTTATTCATCTTGCTTCGTGTTATTTAATATCAATTATTAATTGCTTATTCGTATTAAACTCGCATGCTTGTTTTCAAAATTATTTTTCATAAAAGCTTTAAAATCAAGGTAATTCTTTTATTTTGTGTTTCGAAAATTTGTGCCTTAACTCACTAAGTGCAAATTTTCTTCAAATCGAAATAATCGAATACCCTTAATCGAGGCAATGTTTCCTTATCTTCGATTTCGAAATATTACGCCTTAACTTACTAGGTGTAACCTTTCTTCAAATCGAGATAATCAAATATCCTTTTCACAAATAAAAAAAAAGGGTTTTACAAAGGAAAGCTCATTATTTCTAGATCTCAAAATGTCATGTCCTAACTCACTAGACGTAACTTTCTTCCTCGATCACTTTGAAATAGTAGAATTTTCAAACAAACCCGATTTCTTTTAAACTTGACTCATGCATTCAAGGATCGAATTTTAAACTTTATTCAAGCTTTTAAATGTTACAAATTAAGACCTGAAAATAATCAATACGGTACCAATTTTGGGCGTATGAGGGTACTAATCCTTCCTCATGTGTAACCGACTTCCGAATCTGTTTTTCTGGATTTCGAATACCTACATGTTTTCAAAATGGTTTTTTAAAACGTTTTGTGGTGATCCAATCACACCGAATAAAGGATTGGTGGTGACTCCCATTATTTTTCGATTTTAAAATGATTTTTCGAGACACGTCGTTTAACAAAAAAGGATGGTTTCGACACGCATCACTTGTTTTAATCCACTTCTCTGTATCTCGTCATGAAGACGAATTTGGTCCACTTCTCTATATCTCATTAGGAAGACAACCACTTTATTGCTTTGACCCACTTCTCAGTATCTCATCAGGAAGATGGGATTTGAAGTTTCACTAACATTGAGCTTTGCTTCATTGATTTGGTTTACTTCTCTGTATCTCATCAGGAAGATGGCTGCCTCATTTGTTTTAATCCACTCCTCTGTATCTCATCAGGAAGACGGATTTGGTCCACTTCTCTGTATCTCATCAGGAAGACGACCACTTTATTGCTTTAACCCTTTTTTCAGTATCTCATAAGGAAGATAAGGTTTGAGTTTTCACTCACATTGAGCTTTGCTTCATTGATTTGGTTTACTTCTTTGTATCTCATCAGAAAGATGACTGCCTCATTTGTTTTAATCCACTTCTCTGTATCTCATCAGGAAGACAGATTTGGTCCACTTCTCTATATCTCATCAAGAAGACAGATTTGGTCCACTTCTCTATATCTCATCAGGAAGACAACCGTTTTATTGCTTTGACCCACTTCTCAGTATCTCATCAGGAAGATGGGGTTTGAAGTTTCACTCACATTGAGCTTCACTTCATTGAATTGGTCTACTTCTCTGTATCTCATCTGGAATATGACCTCTCTATTGCTTTGACCCACTTCTCTGTATCTCATCAAGAAGATATGGTTTGGAAGTTTCACTCTTCCTTCTAATCAGGGTAAGAGATCGTATGCTTCAATCGGTCTCGCGGTCGGGGTAAGGTATTGGTGCCTTTAATAGTCGCAGCTTCAACCTGCTTCATTTCAACTTCAGGTTATAAGATTCGCCTTTGTGGTCTCAATCTTTTCTCTTCATGCTCCAGGGTATCAGCTCCAATATTTCCTTGGTTCATCTCACCATTTTGCGGGGATGCGACCTGTAAAGTATGCTTCTATAGACCTCTATGTAGGCCCAAATTATTAGGATGCCATGACAAAAATGAATCAAATGCTCCTAACTACATGAATACGCATGATGAATGTCAGATTCATTTATTATTATTTGGGTTGGCATGGCTTGTCGCCTGTCCAAATTCTGTCATAGGTGCGCTGTCTTGTCTCCCTCTAGGCTTAGCTTGAACTGCTTGTTTTCAAGTTTGTTTTCCAATTGGTAGTCCTGTTTCAGGCCCCTATACTATTTAGGAAATTCTAAAGTAATGCTCATGGATCTTTGTATGATTCATATTATTAGTTCATTATCCGTTATTTTAAATACAAAATGCTTGAAAGAGATTATGGAAGAATAAAGTCAAAATTTATTGAAGACACAATTCAAAAGATCAATAGGAGGTAAATTTTAGTCAAGAATTTGCCAAGTATACAACAAAAGACAATTAGATGCCCCGGATAGAGCTTCTCTGAGCCGACTCGCTAAAAATCATTCTGAGCCCAAATATGTGTCTAGAAGACCTAGAGTGCTTTGTTGATGCTTCAAGCTGTAATTTTCTTCCATCTTGTTACATTTGAGAGAAACAATCACTTTGAACCCATTCTTGAATTTGAATTTCCCTTTGCGGGTTTTCAACTCAAAATTCTTTTGGTTTCAAGACGTCCTTTGCGGGTTTTCATCTCGATTTCTCCTTTTTTTTAGGTAAAATATTTTTTCACCAAATTCGAGTTGACAGGGTTGTGTAGATCCTTGTCATCCATTTCTATTAGAATAAGAGCTCCTCTTGAGAAAACTTTCTTTACCACATAAGGCCCTTCCCTGTTGGGCATCCATTTCCCTTGAAAGTCTTTATGTAGGGTAAGTATTTTTTTCAAAACTAGATCTCCAACATGAAATTCTCTAGGATGAACCTTTTTGTCATAAGCTCGCATCATTCTTTTCTGGTACACCTGACCATGACGGATAGCTCTTAACCTCTTTTCTTCGATTAAATTCAACTGATCATATCGGGCTTGAATGCATTCTGCCTCATCTAACTGTAACTCTATCAGGACTCGGAGAGAAGGTATTTCAACTTCGATAGGTAAGACTGCTTCCATACCATATGCTAGTGAGAATGGTGTTGTCCTAGTAGAAGTTCTGATTGAAGTTCTATTAGCAAAGAGGGCAAATGGTAGTTTTTCATGCTAGTCTTTGTAGGTCTCAGTCATTTTCGTAATGATCTTCTTGATGTTTTTATTAGCTGCCTCCACAGCTCCATTCATCTTTGGGCGATAGGGAGATGAATTGTGATGTTTGATTTTTGAATTCGCTATCGTGCTATTGTTCAAATTCAGGGCATTATCAGATATGATCCTTTTCGGCATCCCATATCGACAGATGATCTCCTTTTTCAAGAACTTATCAACCACAGACTTTGTGACATTAGCGTAAGAGGTGGCTTCTATCGACTTAATGAAGTAGTCGATAACCACGGAGATAAATCTATGACCATTAGAAGCCTTTAGAGAAATTAGCCCAATGACATCCATGCCTCACATAGAAAATGGCCAAGGAGAAGTCATGACATGAAGGTGTGACGGAGGTACATGAATCTTATCTCCATAGATCTGGCATTTATGGCATCTATTGGCATAATTGATGCAATCGCCTTCCATGGTAGACCAGTAATACCCAAATCTCATTATTTGCCTGGCCATTATGATACCATTGTCGTGTGTCCCACAAATGCCTTCGTGAACTTCTTCTAAGATCTTCCTAGCTTCAACTGCGTCGACACATCTTAGCAACACCTGATCTTTTCTCCTTTTGTACAAGATTTCCCCATCTAGGACATATTAATTGGCAAGTCTTCTCAATGTCCTCTTTTCAATTTCAGAAGCTTGTTCGAGGTACTTGCAATCTCTTACATACTGAAGAATATCTTGGTACCATGGGCGATCATCCCTTTCTTCTTCTTCTTATTCTTCTTCAATATCATAACAATGAGTCGAAGCCTCATAGATGCTTATTTGAATGGGTTTCATATCTTTTGGTCTATTTACTTTAATCATCGAGGCTAAAGTGGCAAGAGCATCAGCCATTTGATTTTCTTCTCGTGGGAGATAATGAAATGTGACATCATCAAACTCCTTGGTTAACTCGAGAACCAATTTTCGATAATCAATTAGCTTAGAATCTCTCGTTTCCCATTCTCCTTTGAGTAGATAGATTACTAGTGCAGAGTCTCCATATATCTCTAAAACTTTGATTCCCTATTCTATGGCTACATGAATTCCCATGATACATGCTTCGTATTTTGCCATGTTATTTGTGCAATCAAAATCGAGTTTACTGGTGAAAGGATAGTGGTCTCATTCTTGTGATACCAAGCTGCCCCAACTCCATTACTCGTGACGTTTGAAGCTCCATCAAAATTTAATCTCCAAGGATGTTCTATTGTGGTTCTCTCTTTAGTGGTTGCAACATACATTAAATCCTCGTTTGGGAAGTCAAAATTCATTGGCTCATAGTCATCTAAAGCCTTGCTTGCTAGGAAGTCTACTATCGCACTCCCTTTTACTGCCTTTTGATTAATATACACTATGTCGAGCTCAGACAGTAGAATTTGCGACCTAGCCAATCTTCCATTCAATGCGGCTGACTCCATCATGTACTTCAGAGGGTCTAGTTTTGAGATTAACCAAGTGGTGTGGTACAACATGTATTGCCTTAATCTTCGCGTGGTCCAAACTAAAGCGTAACATAATTTTTCAATTGGCGAGTATCGAGTCTCACAATCGGTGAATTTCTTACTAAGATAATATATCTCCCTTTCCTTCTTTCTAGATTCATCGTGTTGGCCTAATACCATCCCATAGAATTTTCAAAGACCACTAAGTACAGGATTAACGGTTTATTGGGAATTGGAGGGACCAAAACGGGATCATTGGATAAGTAATCCTTGACTTTATCAATAGTTTCCTGGCATTCAACATTCCACACACCTGGGTTATGCTTCCTAAGCAGATAGAAGATGGGATCACATTTCTCAATCAGTTGTGAAATAAACCGAGCAATGTAGTTTAATCTTCCTAAGAACCCTTGAACTTATTTTTGCATACTGAGTGGGGGTAACTCTTGTATGACTTTGACTTTATCTAGATCAATTTCAATCGCCCTTTTACTGACCATAAAGCCTAACAACTTTCTCGAAGTGGCTCCGAAAGTGCACTTGGCTGGGATTAACTTTAGTTGATACTTTCTTAACCTCACAAACAACTTTCTCAAGATCTTTACATGCTCTTCCTTTGTTCGAGATTTTGCAATCATATCGTCGACATAAACTTCAATTTCTTTATGCATTATGTCATGAAATAGAGTTACCATAGTTCTTTGATAAGTTGCCCTCGCGTTTTTTAGTCTAAAAGGCATCACCTTATAGAAGAATATTCCCCACAGTGTGAAAAATGTGGTTTTATCCATATCTTCAAGATTCATCCTTATCTGGTTATACCCAGAGAAACCATCCATGAATGCAAATAGGGAATGATCTACTGTATTATCTACTACGGTGTCGATGTGAGGCAATGAAAAGTTATCCTTTGGGCTAGCCTTATTTAAATCTCGATAGTTCACACACATACATACTTTCCCATCTTTTTTAGGAATAGGGACTATGTTCGATACCTATTCTGAGTATTTAACTACTTGGAGGAAACCGGTGTCAAACTGCTTTTTGACTTCTTCTTTTATTTTTAATAACACATCGGGTCTCACCCTTCGGAGCTTTTGCTGAACAGGTCTGCATTCTTCCTTTATGGGGAGCATGTGTACTATAATGTCAATACTTAGGCCAAACATGTCTTTATAAGACAATACGAAGACATCTTTAAACTCTCGAAGCAACTCGATAAGATCCTTTCTGGTTTCTATGGAGATGCTTATCCCAATTTTCACCTCTTTCTTTTCATTTTCGCTCCCCAGACTGATAACTTCCACTGGTTTTGAATGAGGCAAGATTTGTTTTTCTTCTTCTTCCAAAATCCTTAACAGATCAGGAGATAAATTACAATCTTGATCATCTTCAAAGTCTTGAAGTTCTTCTAAACACATATCTTGCTCTAAATGAGGCTCTAAGTTAGCATCAGAGTCACTTATATTATTGATGTTTACAGATCTGTCAAAGGAATAAAAAGGAGGTCCAAGGAATAAAATAAATTTACGAAAAAATGAATATATGGTATGAGTATGAGTATGTTTGTATGTATTAAAGAATGACCAATTTTGTTTATTGGATATGTACGAATGGTTTACTGAGTTGGATAAGAATGAAAGAATAATTAGCGAAAGATTTACCATGTAAGATAGAAAATGCATTTTCATTCAAGATAACTAGATAATGATCATGGGCCCTTTTTACAAAAAGATCCATATTGCTTTTGGGCCTAAAGAAATAGGTGTGTTCTGAGCATTACTCTGAAGAAATCTTAAAAGTTACAGGGAGTTCCTCTACAGTCTAATTATCAAGAGTGCTTTTAGGTGCGCATGGACCGATTCTTGGCATATTCCCTTCTTTTCCCTCATCGGATATGGTGTTGATGCCTAGATCCTTTATGATTCCTTCAGCCTTGATTATCACTTGCTTCTTTTCCAATATTGTCTTTTGGTTGATCACCCCACTCGAGACGAAAGTCTTAGATATGTGTGGAAAGATCATAGGTTCCCACGAAATTTCTCCTCCGAAAAATCTTACCCTCCTTCTTTCTTGCTTTCTTTCCAGCTCCTTCTTCCTTTGCTTTACGTCTGGTTTGTACCCCAAGCCATAACGATCCCATTTTTCTATCAGCATCGGCACACTAACTCTCCCTTGGAGGTATTTTCCTAGCCCCTTTCCAGGTAATGCCCCCTTTCCAACCGTTAAACACAAGCCCATCCTTGTAGTCGATGATAACTTAGGCACAATAACCTTTCTTCCTTTAGCATTAAAGGTTGCATTGATGAATTCTAATGAGTGAAAGGAACATTCAACCGCCTCTTCATTTGTTCCGACATAAGTGCATCACTTGTTACAGATGCAATAATTTCCTCCTCATCATTGATCATGATTAACCGCCCTCCATTTATCAATTTCAGCTTCTGGTGTAACGAAGAGGGTACTACCCAGATGAATGAATCCACGATCTTCCTAATAGATAGTTATAGGTGGACTTAATATCTATCATTAGAAAATCCACCTTGTATGTGTTTGGCCCAATTTGAAGATGTATTTTGATCTTACCCATTACTTTCCTCTCAGTCTCATCAAATGCTCTCACTATATTATTACATCCCCTCATGTGAGAGATATCAATTAGTAATCTCTGCAGGGTAGCTAATGGTAGCACATTCAGAGCCGAGCCGTTATCAATAAGAACTCTGGGTAATGTGTACCCTTTGCAATGGGTGGTAATGTGTAAGGCTTTAGTAGATCTCATTCCTCCAGTTGGTATTTCATCATCACTGAAGAAAATAAAGTTATTGACACTAATGTTATTGACTAATCGATCCAACTTATTGATAGAAATATCATTTGCTACATATGTCTCATTTAGCACCTTCATTAGTATGCTTCGATGGGCCTCTAAGCTTAAGAGCAAGGCCAAAATTGATATATGAGCAGGCTGCTTGTGCAATTGTTTCACTACACTATATTCGCTATGTCTCAGGAACTTCAAAAACTCTTTTGCTTCTTTCTCTGATACAGGCTCATTCGTGGGTGCTTCGGGATTGTTAATTATTTCTTCCTCTGACTCAACCATTACTACCTTCCCCTTGTTAATGTTTTTCTCCCTACTCACCGGGTCATAAAATTTTCCACTGCAAATAACAAGACTCACATCCTTTCTGAGTTCTTCCTCCCTTGGTATTGTTACATTGAAATTATAGTTCCAAGAGACTATTTTACTATCTTTGTAGGGAAACGCCGTTGGCTTTTGTATGATGATGCGCGGTGTTAGTTGCTCTATTGTCACACTGTTTATGGGCTTAAAAATGATTACCAGTGGGCGATTAATCCCATAGGCCTTTGTCGCTCTCTCTTCGGAGGCGTAAACGTCCTTAACTTCCTCCCCTTCTTCAAAAAATTTCAACTCTTTATTATCCATCAGTGTTTGTACCAAAGCTTTGAATTCGACACAGTCCTGAATCTTATGCCCTTCAATGACATGAAATTGGCAGTAGTTGTGAATCTTTACTAGTGTGTTTCCCCTTTCTTTTAAGACTAGTCGTGCTTTGACCATCTGATGCCATACCCATTTGAGCGGAGACTTGACTTCTTCAACATTTAGTTTGATTTTGTGGCTTATTTCCTCTACTATTGCGTTCACTCCTTGGTCCAAGTGGTTGGGCAAGGGGTTCCCGACTATGTTTGGCCTCATTGGTTCATCAAACCTCACAATTTTTTCTCGAATAAGTCCCTTAACTTGCCTCTTGAAGGTAGGGTAATTTTCAATTGAATGCCCCTCTACTCCTGCATTATATTCACATCGAGATTTTGCATCATACCAAGTTGGAAATGGGGGCTTGTATGGCCTTACATGGCGTGGGGATACTAAATGCACGTCATACAGTCTTTGGTAAAGCTCTCCATATGACATAGGAATAGGAGTGTACTAAATTCTTTCTCTATTTGGTCTCGAGCTTGACTCTTATTTTGGAGCATTTTGATAATTTCTTGTCGGGACTTTAGGCTGTCCCGTCATGAATGGCTTTGTGTAGTTTGGCTTGTATACGCTTGTGTTATTCACTTCATTATCCCTCCTTCTGGGAGCAGGCCTTTTGGTAATCTCCCCAACCTCTATCTTGCTATTTATAATTGCATTTTTGATCATTTCCTCTGATATGATCATATCAGAGAAACTTTTTGTGGCATTTCCTAACAGATGATTAAGATAAGGTACCTTGAGAGTATTAAGAAATAAAATCGTTGTTTCTTTTTCTGTTAATGGTGGCTACACCTGAGTTGCCATATCTCTCCACCTCTATGCATACTGTCTGAAACTCTCACTCGATCTTTTCTCCATGTTTTGCAGTGTAAGTCGGTCAGGAGTTATTTCTGTTACATGGCCATATTGCTTTAAGAAAGCCTGAGCTAGATCTCTCCATGAATGAATCTTTGCCCAATCAGCTGATTATACCACATAACTGTTGACCCTACCAAACTGTCCTGAAAATAGTGAATGAGCAGTTGGTCATTATGAACATACCCTGCCATTTTTCTACAAAACATGGTAAGGTGAGCTTCGGGACAGCTTGTTCCATTATACTTCTCGAACTCTTGGACCTTGAATTTAGGAGGGAGTACCAAATCTAGGACCAGGCTTAACTCTTTAGCGTCTATCCCGTAGGAGTTTTCAGTTCCTTTCATCACCTCAATCTTTTTCTCTAATCATTTATATTTTTCTTCCATTTGTCTAGGGAGATTTGCTCTCATCATTTCATCAAAATCTGGGAAACCTAGATTTGCAGCATTATCTTTAGGGTTAGATCCTGATCCTACTGGATAATTAGCTGGCCTTGATGCACCAGTGGCATATTGTTGTGCCCTTATAGTAACGGTCGCCTCCCATGTTTGTGCCTCTTGTGGAGCTTGGTCATGAAAGGGTGTAAAACTTGAGGGATTGATAGGATCTTCATCTTCCTCGATTGCAGGACCTTTTCCCTTGTCGGCCCCATTTTGCCTCATTTGGTCCAATTCATTCATCAAATTTCTTTGGACTTCCATGATTTGATTCTTCATCTCCTTATACATCATTGTCATTTGTTCTTGTAACTGTCCTTGCATTTGTTCCTACATCTCTTTTTAGATTTTCTCTAGCCTTTGCTCCATGGCTTTGGTTTTTTTACGAGTGTTATAATGATGTGGATTTTCAATGATTACTGATGTAACTATTAAAGTTTTAATTAGTCAAAATTGTCATGCTAAAATATATAAAGATGCGATGCGATGCAAATGCATGTATGCAAAAGAAAGGTATTGACTTATAATTCAATTTCTTATTAGAAAACTTCACTAGATAACAAGTTCCTTTACGTAAAGTAGATTTACATAAACGGTTTTACCCTAATGCTTAGAGTTTTTATTTTCTTGAGAAGTCCAACTAAATTCTAACCCCGATTTGACTTTGTCTCATATTGCACACTTAACACATCCGCTTCGACCACTAGTGTTTGCAAATGGTCAGCTACTCCCCGCATTTGATTCAGAGCTTCGCCCATAACATAATCCCTATCTCAAACTTGCCTCTGAGTATGCTGAAGGTGCCATTCATTTGTTTCCATTGTCCTCTCAAGAACCTTGGTTTCATATTTCACTACTCTACAATGCGACTTCCAATTCTTCCACCCTCCTATTCAACCTCTCAATCTCGACTCGACTTGCTTTCAACTCTACTATTGAATTCTTGTTACGATGTTTATATAGGGATTCCTCTAACTCTTTTAATCAGGCCTTTAACTCAGTTATCTCAGCTTGACTTTCCAACAAGCTACTCTTCATGGCATTTTTCTGAACCTGGGCATCCTAAAACTTGTTCTTCCACTAATTTGTTTTATTCTTTTCTTCACGGATTTCCCGTTGCCATTGTTCTGACATTTTTCCTAAACCAACAGTCCTCATCGACAAACAAAGTTTCTTATAGTCTTTCTTCAGGCTATCGAGATCTTTTTCGGCTTTATTTTTTTCTTTTCTCAATTTTTCTGCTCCTAATTTCATAACATCAACATCTAATCCCAAGAGTACCTTTTCTTTTTCCAATTTTTCTATCATTTTTTCCATTTCAGAATTCTTTCTCTCAAAATCTTGTTTGATAATTTTCAATTCTATTGGGACAACCTGCAAGTGCTCTTTAATTGGGCGAACAGCTTCTGGGTTTGGTACAGGAATGTTATCATTGATCCTTCTATTCCTCCACCAATCATATTATGTAGTTATCATGGGATTGGCACCAAACACTTTCATTCTCCGAACTTAGTTCCATGCATTCAAAATCTCTCGAATTCTCTTCTTCTTATTCTCTCCTTTATATGTGAATTCACACTGGGTTAATCCCTGAGTTGCTGGTATGAATTGTCTTAACCTGTACTGTCTTGAAACCAATAAAGGTGCATATCCTACAGCTCCCCAAACCCCAACCAATGGAACCTAGTTGAAGTCTCCACATCAATACAAGATTTCATCAAGAACAAACCATGGTACCTGCCATTCTACGTCCTTGTCTCGGAGACTTTGAAGTATTACCATCCATTTTTCCTTCAAGAAGTTTTCTTGTCTTTACGTAGTTACAAACTCTTTCAAAGGAGAATAATCTTTAGAAAGGTACTGATAAGAGACTTTTTCTATCTTCGAAAAGTGACTGTGAAACCATACTATCAACAATAGTGCGCAGCCGATAAACCATCCCTCTCCTTCTCTTCTACACGCATTTAACGATCTGAAAGTTTAAGCCAATATTGCTGGGACTAGTGTAACCTTTTTATTCAACCTATCGAACAAATTTGTGACTTCATCTTTTATGTGTTCCAAAGCTTTGGAAAAAATGACTAACCCGTACATACTTAGAGCCAGGATGTCAATCTTTTTCTTCGCATCAGGATAGGCCAGGATCAAGTCTCGCAAACTCTTCCATGTAATGCATTTATTGTCGCCTTTCACCTTAACCCAAGCTGCGACCTATTTCTCACTCATGCCAGTGATGTTTGTTAATCTCTTGATGAAAGTCGGGACACTAGGAGCTCTTGAGTAAGCTCTATCAGCCAGAATCTTCGTACAATGGAGTAAAGTGGTGTATTCCTTTATCGTAGGTCTCATGTCTACATTCCTAAAAGTGAAACAACTATAGGCTGGGTTCCAGTGTTATGCCAAAGCTCGGAAGAGGCCCTTATCTACTTTTACCTCGAGTAAGTATGGAGAATCTCTGTACTCGTGGAAAAAGGTTTGCTTCATGTCACTATCCCATTGGTCCCATATTTCTTTCAACTCTTGCACATTATTCTAAGTTGTACTAATTCTGGTGTAATCACAAAATTCTGATTCATGCCCTTCTACTAAGCTATCACCCTTCTGGCATTAATTTTCCTCCGACCACATACGCACAACCATGTTATCCTCCACCTTATCAAGATCCTTGTTCTCCATGATCAATTCTCTTATAAGTAATTGAGTTTGAATCAATACCTTTTTCTTGTATGATGATGCAATGCAAGCAAAAGAAACAAAACAAAACAAGTTAGCAAAATACATCAATACCAATATACAGGTATAAAACAAAGAACCTGAGAACTTGTCTTGGATAGTCACTAAAAAGTTCGGTATAACTCTTTCTAAGGCAAGTACTTACGGCTCATTATATGTGGTTTAGTCTCTAGTATAAAGGGTACCCAAACCAGCAGATTCCTCGATCCTCACCTATTACAGGCTCATACGGATGAGTTCGATTTAGAGGGACACATTTCCCATAAGTTTGCACGGAAGTGAAAACTTTACGAAAACATAGGTACGAATATAATCCCGAAAGTGATTCACTATCCTACACAGAGGTGAAGACCTCACGAAGAAGTAGCTTCTCACTTTCACTTAAAGGGTGTAGTAACAGATGCACATGAATGCAAGCTTATACTAGCAATATCAATGTAATATTATCATGGCATCACACAAAATGTAAAGGATCGTATATTAAACCAAAACCCAAAAATTTCCCCAGTGGAGTCACCAAGCTGTTGAAACGTTTATTTTTGGAAAACAAACAGGTCTAGAAAAATATTTTTAAAATAAAAAATTGGGAGTCGCCACCAATCTTTTTATTTGGTGTGACTGGATCACCACAAAACGTTTAAAATCCGTTTTGAAAAATATTTTGGTCTTCGAAATCCAGAAAATGGGTTCGGGAGTCGGTTACATGTGAGGAAGGATTAGCACCCTCACACGCCCAAATTTGGTACCATATCGATTATTTTCGGGTCTTGTTTGTTAAAATATTGAAATCTCGAGTGAAGTTTACAATATGATCCTTGAATGCATGATTTATTTGATGTACACATTTAAGAAGGAAAAATCGAATTTCATGAGGAAGTCTCATTATTTCAAAATGATCTAGGAAGAAAGTCACGTTTAGTGAGTTAGGACATAACGTTTCGAGATCTGAAACAACGAGCATTCCCTCGTTGCCATTTTCAAACCTTTAAAAGGGTATTCGATTATTCTGATTTGAAGAAAAAAAATCGTGCCTAGTAAGTTAAGGCATAATTTTTCAAAACCAGAAATAAAGGAATTTTGCCTCGATTTTAAAATATTCATATTTTTTTAGAGAAAATCAGAAAGAAAATTTAATTTGAAGATGAGTGCGTAAATTAAACATGAATGTGCAAATAATGCAAAAATTAAGCGTAGGATTAGTAATATACGAAGTACGAAAAAAACGTGAAACGAAATCAAAAAACAAGATTAGTTAAAACGGTGAAGAAAAATAATTAAATTTTATGTACAAAAATTAAAAAAATGGAAAAACAGGATCGAAAATGAAGTTTCAGAGAATTCGGTGTTAGAACGTAATTTTGGAAAAATTTAAGGGCAAAAATGTAATTTTGGGAAAGTTTGGGGGTTAAAATGTTATTTTGGTTAAGTTTGGGGTCAAAATGTGATTTTGAGAAGGTTTAGGGGGTTAAAATTTGATTTTGGAGAAGTTTGGGGGTTAAAATGTAATTTTGGAAAAGCTTTGGGGTTAAATTGTTATTTTGGGAAAGTTTAAGGGTCAAAATGTGATTTTGGGAAAGTTTAGGGGTCAAAATGTGATTTTAGAAAAATTTAAGGGTGAATGATTTTGGAAAAGTTTAGGGGTCAAAATGTAATTTTGGAAAAGTTTAGGGATAAAAATATAATTTTGGGAAAGTTTGAGAGTCAAAATGTGGTTTTTAAATAAAATAGGGACTTTTGTGCAATAAACCCAAAAGGGGTGACATGTGGCAGCTTCCCAGGCTTTTGGAAGTCAAGGGACTAAATTGAAAATAATTTAAAACTATTGGGAAAATTTAAAAAAAATTAAAAATGTGAAAAAAGACGAAATTTCAGAAATCCAAAAATGTGAAAGGACCTGAAGGGTAAATAACCTATCCTCAAAAAAGGCAAACCCTGGACCTGGACGGGTTGGATTTGGTTCAAGGGGTCAAAACGGTGCCGTTTTGGCACTTTGACCCCTTCCCTTAAACTAGTTTTTGACAAAAAAATCATTTTCTCTTTTCCTTTTTAAAAAAAAAAACTCAAATTTCTCCTTTTTTTTTTCTCTCTGGCCTCCAAGGCCGACCACTAGGGTTCCGGCACCGATTCGTCGTCCTTGCTGCCACGTGCCATCATCAACCGTTGTCTCGCGCCACCATGTACGACAGTTCGGTGAGCAAAACCTTTCTTTTCTTATTTTTTTCGAAAAAATCACAGATCTAAGCTTTTAAAATGTCAAAACCAAGCAAAAAAAAAAACCTTTTTAAACAGATTTCAATTTTAAGACTTCTTTTTAAAAAAAAAAAAACTTTAGATCTGGATTTGGCCCTTCCTCTTTCGATTGTTTCCCTCTCTTATTTATTTATTTTTATTTAAGAGAAATCCCAAATCTAGTCTTGGGAGTTTCGAAAAAAAAAAGGTTTTGTTTTTTTATTTTTAAGAAGACCTTAGATTTGGGTTTGATTTTCATTTGAAAAGGTTTTTTATTTTAGAATTTTAACTCCCTTTTTAATCTGTTTATGTATATTTTCTCTTTCAGAAACGATGAAATGCCCTCCTTGTCGAACCCCTCACGAACTCGAACAAATTCGAAGGGTTTTCGACCGGAGCAACGACGACAGCAACGATGGGATCAAGTAAGACCTTTCAAATTTATTATTATTATTATTTAAAATTATAATTATTTATTATGTATTTATTAAAAATGTTTTGAAATAAATAACAATTGATGTGTAGTATTGAAAGCAGGTACATATATATTAATATGTATTTAATAATAAAACGTTTCAGAATTCGAATGATAAACAAACAATTAATCAATATATACCTTGCTAAAAGAGATTGGAATGTTGGGATTTGATTTTTTTGAACTGTACTTCTTTTATTGTATTGTTTTCGAATCCTTCTGTTTTTTTGCATTTGATTTTGAAAGAACTTGTAACCATTACAAATGATATTAATTTCGGCTTTATGGCCTGAATTACAATCATTATAATTTGTTTTTCTCCACTAAATGCCGGTCTTTTTCTCTTTGCAGGTGGCGGTGGTGATGGTGGCAAGTTTCTTGGTGAACTGCTGGTGGTGCTAACTTGGCAGCATCTGAGTAGGCAAGGCAGGGTAGCTGGCAGCACAAGTAGTTCACTAGGGTTTGACCTTTCTTTTTGTAAAATTGGACCAAATATGTAATCGGACCTCTTTGGGTTTAATTGTATTTGGACATTTGGACAAAATAAATTTTAAATTTTATTTTGGGTTCAATTTGGGTCTAAATATTGGACCCTATCAAAATTGGGCTCTAACAATAGTTCCTGATAACTCACATTTTATTTTACCTTTTAATTCACATAAAAAAAAAACATAAAGTCAATTTATAATTTATTTCTACTGAAAAGTTAGCTTGAAAGTTAAATAGTTGGCCATTTATTATGAAAATAAAAATATATAAAAATTTGCACCTTCAAGTAAAAATAAAAATATATGAAAATTTGCACTATAAAAAATTTCTAATTTGTCGTACAATTTTTTTATAAGAAATTATTTAATATAGGGACATTGAAAATTTTTAATTTTACATGCGAGATCTTGTCACATTTTATTTATTCATGTGCTTTACTATACAAGCTAAAACACAAAAGTTTATTTCTTTTGTTTCTATAAATAATAACTTAAATAAAAAATATTTAATGTATTTCTATTATCTCATTATCAAGAACTTAACTTTCTATAGAAAGAATAATTTAAAATTTTTATATCAACTACTTAAAATTTCACGTACTGATGCATAATTATTTCTTTAAAGAAATTAGGATAAACTATTCAAATTCACTATTAGAAAAATATTGTTCTTTTAAAAATTGTTTAGAAAAGTCGGTTGAGTTTTAGTTCGATTGATATGAGTGCTGTTGTCAATGCAAAAGGATGTGTATTTGAGTGCGCTGAAACGCATTGTCCTCCTATTTATGGTAGTGAGGGATTATGGGTAGTTCTAGATATTATACCTGTTGGAGCCCAATTTTGACCGAGTCCAACATTTAAAATTTTAAATTTAAATTTAAAACCCAAATACAATTCCAAGTCTAAAATGACAAAACCCAAACACTAAAAACCAATACATGGCCCAACCAATTACAACCCAAAGGGCCCAATGCAATGAAATTTTGAAACCCTAAATTACAAGTGGGTCTGCTGCCGCCCTTGTCCTGGCCAATCTAAATCCACTAGGTCAGCACCATCACCACCAAGTTGCACCACCGCCACTGCAATCTGCAAAGGAGAATAGATGAACATATAATGATAGTAATAAGACTATAAATGTCAAGTTAAAAGCAATTGTAAAGTTACGAATTTTCTGGGGAAATTAATACAAAAACAACACAGATTTTCTAGTATCTCGCAATCAATATACAAGCATTTGAAACATTGATAATCGAAGCATTCCAAGCATTCTGATCCCTAGGTACATATTCACAGATGCATTCATTTATTGTTTATACACTAGTAAAAATTCAAAACGTTCATATACATTAACTGGCATATTTATTTTGTCATTGATTATCATTTATTATTACTAATTTCCAAATATTTTATAATAACTACGTAATAAATAAATATAATAAATAATTTTAATAATAATAATAAAATCAAAAAAGGAATCGGAAAGGGCGTATCTGGGATCCAAAATGCCGCCATCGTGGGAGCCATGAACGGGGTCCCTCCGGGCCATCCCATATTCACGAGGGATCCCTTCATATGTACAACTGCAAAAAAAAAAAAAGAAAAAAAAGAGAACACTTTAAAAAAATGTATTTTTAAGTCATCAAAGTTTTTAGATTTGGAAGATCTACTTTATAAAAGTTCGATCTTTTTTTAATAAAGGAAAACAAAAAAAGGTGAAAATAAAAAATAAAAATACGAAAACATATTTAAAAAACAAAAAAAGGGGTTTAAAACTTCAACCTTTTTGAAGATCGAGGCTCGATCTTGCTAGATCCGAGCTCGATCTAGGTTTTAGAGTAACAAATATTAAAAAGGAAAAATTTTACCTTTTGACCACCATGCACGACAGTGGTCGACAGCGATCAACAGCGATCGGCGATTGGAACCCTCGGTTGGACTCGAGGAGAGAGGGGAGAGGTTTTTTTGAGTTTTTTTGGTGAGAAAAAAGGAAAAATGAAAAAAAAGAGAGGCTAAAATGCGATATTTAGAGGCTACCAAATTGGCACTGTTTTAGGCATAACCAAAACACTCCAAAACGACGTCGTTTTGATTTGACCCGGTCCGACCCACTCCGACCCAGCTTAGGATCCACGTGTTTTCATTTAATGATCTATTTATGCACGTAGTCCTTCTGAATTATTCAATTGTTTTAATTTAATCCCTAATGTCATTTTTAATTTATTTTAAATTTACCCTGAAATTTTGATTACTTTACAATTTAGTCCCATGATTCTCTGGAAGCCTAAGAAGCTACCACGTGTCCCTTTTTGGGTTATTTTGCATTTGATCCTTTCTACTTTTCCTTTATTTCAATTTCATACTCCGAAACTTCATTTTTCGACCTCGTTTTTTCGTTTTCTTCGATTTTTGTACATAAATTTAATTATTTTCTTCGTCTTTTAATTAATCCTATTTTCTAATTTTGTTTCACATTTTTCTATTATGTACTTCGTATATTATTAATCCTGCATTTATTTTTGTTTCTATTTATCTGCTTAATTGTTTCGTCTTCGTGTTATTTAATTTTGCCAACAAATTGCATATTCGTGTTTAATTTGCACACTCATTTTTTAAAAATTGTTTTCATAAAAATACATACAAAATAATTTCAAAATCTAGGCAACATCCTATCGTGAGAAAATCTCGAAGAATTATGCTCTAATGTGCGAGTGTGATTTTTCGTATAATTCACGCGATCGAGTATCCTCTTTAAAACTTTTCAAAGTGTCCTTCAATTTCGAAATTTCGAGAACGTCGTGTCCTAACGTGTTGATTACGACTTCAATTCTTTGAGAAATTTGAAACACGAGGGCATTTCTCTTCAAATCTAATTTTTGAAATTCACGTGAAATAAGTTATGTGTCCAAGGATCGTATGTTAAACTTCATTCGAAATTTCAAGTTCTCAAAAAATATATAAATAATTTTAAACACAAACGAGGCAATATCCTTTCATGTGAAAGCTTCGAAAACTTATGCCCTAACGTGCTGGGTGTGATATTTCGTATAATTCACGCGATCGAATATCCTCTTTAAATCTTTTCAAAGTGTCCTTCAATTTCGAAATTCCGAGAACGTCGTGCCCTAACGTGTTGGACACGACTTCAATTCTCCGAGAAATTCGAAACACGCAGGCATTTTTCTTCAAATTTGATTTTTGAAAATCATGCAAAATGAGTTATGCGTAAAAAGATCATATTTTAAACTTCGCTCGAGATTTCAAAGTTTTAACAAACAAAACCCGAAAATAATCGATGTGGTATCAATTTTGGGTGTGTGAGGGTGCAAATCCTTCCTCACACGTAACCGACTCCCAAACCTTTTTTTGGATTTCGAAGACCAAAAAATATTTTTCAAAATGGGTTTTTAACGTTTTGCGGTGATCCAATCACACCGAATAAAAAGATTGGTGGCAGCTCCCATTTTTTCGATCATTTAAAATATTTTTCGAGACCTGTTTGTTTTCCAAAAATAAACGTTTCAACATCTTGGCAACTCCGCTGGAGACTTTTAAATAAAAGAGAGTCAAGCCAAAAGTTGATTATTTTCGGGTCTTTTGTTGAAAATTTTTAAACCTTCGGTTTTGTTTAATATATGATCCTTTGCATTTTTGTGTGATGCTATAATTGCAAGTATAAGTTTGCATTCATATGCATTTTGTTACTATCTTCTTAAGTGGAAGTAGGAAACTACTCCTTCGTGAGGTTTTCACCTTCGTGCAGGATAGTGAACCGCTTTCGGAGTTACATCCATACCCATGTTTTCGTGAAGTTTTCACTTCCGTGCAAACATGTGGGAAATGTTCCCCCTAAATTGAACTCATCCGTATGAGCTTGTAATGGGTGAGGATCGAGCAATCTACTAGTTTGGGTACCCTTTACTCCAAAGCCTAAACCACATATAATGAGCCGTAAGTACTTGCCTTAGAAAGAGTTATACCAAACCTTTTAGCCATTATCCAAGACAAGTTCATAGGTTCTTTGTTTTATACCTTATATTGAAGAGTTCTGCTAACGTGTTCTGTTTTGTCTCTTTTGCTTTCATTGCATCAGCATACAAGAAAAGGTGTTGATTAAAGTTCAATTACCAAATAGGTAGTTTCATCATGGAAGACGAATTTCTTGATAGAGTGGAAGATAACATGGTTGCGCACTTATGGTCAGAGGAACGACAGCATGAGAAAGGAGACAGTTTGAAAGAGGGGCATTTATAAGAATTTTAGGATTATACTCGGATTAAGGTAACACAAAATAGTTTGCAAGAATTGAGAGAGGTCTGGGGTCAGTGGGATAGTGAGATGAAGCAAATGTTCTATCGGGAATATGGAGACTTACCCTACTTACTCGAAGTGAAGATAGACAAACATCTCTTTCGAGCTCTCACCCAGCATTGGAATACTGCTTAAAGCTATTTCACCTTTGGAAACTTTGACATGACGCCCATAGTGGAATAATGTACCGTATTGATTCATTATCCCAGAATTCAAGTTGACAAAGCATACTCAAAAGATGCATGTGTCCCAACCTTTCTGAAAAGATTGATGAACGAAATCGGGATGAGTGAACAGTGGTTTACGTCTTGGATCAATGTAAAAGGAGATAATAGGTGTATCAATTGGAAAAGTCTGTGAGATCTAATACTAGCACACCCGGATAGGAAGAAACGCATTGACATTTTTGCTCTTGGCATATATGGGTTAGTCCTTTTCCCAAAAGCATTAGGGCATGTGGAAGATGCAGATGTGATTCTGTTTGATCGGCTTAGTAAAAGTGTCACGCCCGTCCCAATAATTCTCACTGAGACTTTTAGATCATTAAACGCTTGTCGAAGAGAAGGGGAAGGGAGGTTCATTGGTTGTGCACCACTTCTAGTGGTTTGGTTTCAAAGTCATTTCTGAAAGGTAGAGAAATTTTCATGAAAAGTGTTCTTGGTCGATTTCTCGCCTTTGAGGGAATTTGTTACCACACAAAGGGAGCAAAATATATCCATGGAAAAATGGATGGCTATCCTTCAAAACCTTCAGGATGAGGACATCGAATGGTACGCGTCTTAGTTTATCCTTGATGAGATCCTTTATCGTTGTGGCAGCTTTAATTGGGTCCCTTTACTCGAGGTATGGGGTGCTATAGGATATGCCCCTCTGCTCGTGTTGAGGCAATACAAGACGAGACAATTTATCCCTGCGACATATGGCGTAGCTCAGTGCGAGTTCACCTACAAAGGTAATGATTACAAGAAAAAGGTCCGAAAGGTAGAAAATGCATGGAAGGAAGCACATAGGATGAAGAAGTTCAGTGTAAACCCGTTGATGACCTCGAATTATAATTGGTGGAGAAGTAAAAGAGTTAATGATAACATTCCAGCATTGAATCCAGAAAATGTTCGGCAATAGAGCTATATTTGCAGGAGGTCCTGTCAGAGATAGACATCATGAAACAAGACTTTGAGAAGAAGAGCGCAGAATTCGGAAAGAGAATAGAGGTTTTGGAAGAAGAAAAGATGAAGTTGGGATTGGACGTGGATATACATAGGTTAGAGGCTGAAAGATTAAGGAAGGGAAAAAACAAAGTTAAAAATACTTAGAAGACTTGAAGAAGGTTTATAAGAAGCTTCGTTTGTCCATGAGAACCATGGGATTAGGCAAGACGTCGGAATAATGGTGGCAGGAAATATAGAAACAAAAAGATCAAACAGAACAGTGACAAAGGAAACTCCAAGGCAATCAGGCTCGAGAGAATGCCATGAAAGGAGAATTGCTAGAAAAACAAGTCAAGAAGGCCGAACTGAAAGCCCAAATAGCTGGATTAAAAGCTATAACAAAGAAGTTAGAAGAGTCACTACGTAGACACCGCAACCGGAACTCCGTCTTGGAACTTAAAGCGAGTATGGCCGAGAGTAAGGAATTAAGGGAAAGGGTGTAAGAATTAGAGGCTGCACTCCACAACAATGAGATTCGAATTGAGATCCTTGAGAGAAATCTAGAAACTAGTTAATGACACTTTTGACAAGCTCGGAGATAGGTCAAAGAAAGAGATTATGTAATGAGAAAAGCACAGACCCAAATGAGGGAAGCTACTGATCACATGTAAGAGTTAGTTGTCAAAGTTGATATTTTGAGTATTCAATATGAATCGAAATCAGAACTAGGACAGAAATTAGTCGGGTTTTTTAGGAAGATCAAAGCTTTAGGCAATAAGGCAAAGTCATTTGTGTAATTTCGCTTTATGTAAAGAAGTTTTTCTTCTAGAGAAGTTGTTCTAATGGAATTGAATTATAAGTCAATACCTTTCTTTTGCATACATGCATTCATAAGCATTGCATTTCATCAACATGCATTAAATTTTAAGAAAATATCCCTAATTAATTAAAATCTTCTCAAGTTAAATCAGAAACCATAGAGAAACCACATCACTACAGTACTCAAAAAGTAATGGATCAGAGAATCGAACGTTTAGAACAAATCCAGAAGGAAATGCAAGAGCAAGTGCAAGTGTAGCTATAAGACTATTTGGCAAAGGTACAGCAAGATATGAAAGACCAGATTATAGAATCTCAAAGGAGCATTATAAGTGAGCTAACACAATTGATAAGAGAAGGGGCGGATAAGGCAAAAGGTCCTGCTATATGCCCATGGGAGGAGATTGAGGAACCTAGATTTCTCCCAGGCTATGCTTCTGTGCATACTCAAGCACCGCCAGAAACGTACCCATGTGGGGTACCTGTAACAATAAGAGCACAACAACACCTCGGTAGCATGTTAGGGCCAGTGAATTTTTAGATGGGATTCGATTTCAACCTCGGAGATAATGTAGTCATTCCTGTCATCAATGACTTGGATGACGTAGAGGAGATTGAAAGAGCAAGGCCTGAGATCCTTAGACAGCTAGAGGATAGATACAAATGGTTGGAAGAAAAAGTGAAAGCAATGGTAGGCGCTGATACCTTCTATGGCATTGACGCTAAAGAGTTGAGCTTTGTCCCGGACCTAGTGCTCCCCTCGAAATTCAAAACACCTGATTTTGAAAAATACAGCAGGACCAACTATCCCGAGGCACACATTACCATGTTCTGTAGAAAGATAACTGGGCATGTCAATAATGACCAATTATTAATACATTGTTTCCAAGATAGTCTAACAAGATCTGCTGCAAAATGGTACAATCGGTTGAGTCGTGCCCAGATAAACTCATGGAAGGATCTGACACAAGCATTTATGAAGCAATACAGTCATGTAACTGGCATGTCACCTGATAGATTGACCTTGCAGAGAATGGAAAAGAAGCCAAATGAGAGTTTCCGACAGTACGCTCAAAGATGGAGAGACATAACAACCCAAGTACAACCACCAATATTGGAAAAGGAAACAACTATATTGTTTGTTAATACTCTAAAGGCCTCTTTTATTAACCATATGTTGGGAAGCGCTACCAAAAGTTTCTCTGACATGGTTATATCAAGGGAGATCGTCGAGAATGCGCTACCAAAAGTTTCTCTGACATGCATTAAGGTGGTAAGATCACCATTGAGATGGGTATTGCACGAAATGGTGAAAGTGGGTTTAATCGCCCAAGATTCGAGATAAGGAGTAAGAAAAGGATGCTAATGTGAGTTCCACAATAATGAAGGGCATGAGATTCAGGAATGTGACGAGTTCAAAACTGTGGTATAGGGATTGATGGACAATAAGGAGTTAGAATTTTTTGAGGAAAAAGAAGAAATAGAAGAAGTGTGTGCCTCTGAAGAAGACACAACTAAGAAAACTTTTTGGGGTTAAGAATCCAATGATAATCATATCACGGCCAAGAAGTGACGAAATTGAAGCAAGAGTTACTCTCACAATAATAATCCAAAAACCCGTAGCCTTCCCCTACAAGGATAACAAAAGGGTATCTTAGAATTACAATTGTAATGTAATGGTATCGAGAGGGAAAATTTCAAGGTTGAATCAGAAGGAGCTCGGGACGTGAGCCTTGTCACGTGTAGTGCGAAAAACTATTCCCCTACAAGAACAGAAAATGAAACACTTGAAAAAAACCTAGAAGAGCTGAAAAGAGGAAGTATTAGTGGACTAAAGTCACTAATTAATGAGCCAGTGATAGAAAAATAGGCTAAGGAATTCTTAAAGTTCCTCAAGCACAACGAATACAACATGGTGGATAAATTACACAGGCAACCGGCTCGTATATCCATTTTAACGTTGTTATTAAGCTCGTAAGCACATCATAATGCACTAATGAGAGTATTAAATGAGACTTATGTAGCCGATGACATTTCAGTGAACAAATTAGATCGCTTGGTCAATAATGTCAGTGCCGATAATTTCATCTTTTTTTAATGATGACGAAATACCCCCAAGAGGTATAGGGTCAACAAAAGCGCTACATATCTGTAAAGGTTACACACTGCTTGGTGTATTGATTGACAACGGTTCAGCCTTGAATGTTCTGCCATTGACAACATTAAAGAGGTTACCGATCAATAGTTCTCATATGAAGACATGCCACAATGTAGTGAGAGTGTTCGATGGAACAGAAAGGAAAGTTATGGGTCGGATCGAGATAGCATTATTAATTGGTCCAAACTCATACGAAGTAGAATTCTTAGTAATGGATATCAAACCAAGCTACAACTGCTTACTTGGAAGACCACGGATCCATTCGACAGGGGCAATGCCATCATCATTACACCAAAAGTTGAAATTGGTGACCGAAGGACGATTAGTCACAATTAATGCTAAGGAGGACTTAATTGCATCAATAACGAATGATGTGCCATACATTGGAGCAGATGAAGAAGCCTTAGAGTGTTCTTTTCGATCCTTGGAGTCCGTTAATGCGACCTTCATCGCCGAGGGAAATAGAATCCATATACCCAAAATATCAAAAATTACGAGGATGGCCCTACAAATGACAATTGGTAAAGGAGCCCTAACGGGAAAAGGACTAGGGAGGTTTCTTTAGGGGAGAATCAATGTACCAATGTTGGTAGAGAAATAAGATCACTTTGGCCTAGGGTATAAACCAGACGCAAGGGGAAAGAAAAGAGAGCTGGAAAAGAAGCATGAACAAAGAAGAGCTTTATTAGCTGGAGAGGAGATCCAATGGAAGCCAATGATCTTTCCCCATATATCAAAAACATTCATATCAGGAGGAATAATCAATTCAAGGCCAAAGGTGGAAGAGAGAGAAGGAAGACTAATTGAAGAAATGGGGATAATGAAGGGTTTGAGCATCAACGTTGTTTTCAAGGAAGGAAATGAAGGAAGAAACCTATGGGAAATTCGTCCTTTCACCCTTGGGAGTACTCTCGATAATTGGATTGAAGAGGAGCTCCCTATAGTCTTTAGGGCTTCTTCAGAGTAATGCTCAGAACACACCTATTGCTTTAGGCTCAAAAGCAATATAGATCTTTTTGTAAAAGGGCCCATGATCATTAACTGGTTATTTTGAATTAATATGCATCTTATATCTTACATGGCAAATTTTTCGCTAATTATTTTTCATTCTTAATCCAACTCAACAAACTGTTCGTACTTATTCAAAAAAACAAAATTAATCATTCTTTAATACATACATTCTTGTCCAATTTGACAAACATACTCATACTCATACCATATAATCATTCTTTCATAAATTTATTTTGTTCTCTAGACCTCCTTTTTTATTCCTTTGATAGGTCCTTGAATGTCAATAATATGAGTGACCCTGATGCTAACTTAGGCCTCGTTTCAAGCAATATATGTGTTAGAAAAACTTTAGGACTTCGAAGATGATCAAGATTATAATTTGTCTCCCGATCTGTTAAGAATGATGGAGCAAAAAGAAAAACAAATCTTGCCTCATTTGGAATCGGTGGAAGTTATAAGCCTAGGAAACGAAGATGAAAAGAGAGAAGTAAAAATTGGGACAAGCATCTCCCTAGAAACCAGAAAAGATCTTATCAAGTTGCTTCAAGAGTTCCAAGATGTCTTCGCATGGTCCTACCAAGACATGCCTGGCCTGAGTACTGACATTGTGGTACATAAACTCCCCATAAAGGAAGAATGCAAGCCTGTTCAGCAAAAGCTCTGAAGGATGAGACCTGTTGTGTTATTGAAAATGAAAGAGGAGGTCAGAAAGCAATTTGACGTTGGGTTTCTCCAAGTAGTTAAATACTCAAAATGGGTAGCCAACATAGTCTCTGTTCCTAAGAAAGATGGGAAAGTGCATATGTGTGTGGATTATTAGGATTTAAATAAAGCTAGCCCAAAGGATAACTTTCTGTTACCTCACATCGACACCTTAGTAGATAATACAGCAAGTCACTCCTTATTTTCATTCATGGATGGTTTCTCCGGGTATAACCAGATAAGAATGGATCCTGAAGATATGGAGAAAACCATGTTTGTCACGCTGTGGGGAACATTTTGTTACAAGGTGATGCCTTTTGGACTAAAAACGCAGGGGTAACTTATCAAAGGGCCATGGTGACTTTGTTTCGTGACATGATGCATAAAGAAATTGAAGTTTATGTTGATGATATGATTGCAAAATCTATAGCAGACGAATAGCATATAAGGATCTTGAGAAAGCTATTTGGGAGGCTAAGAAAGTATCAACTAAAGCTAAACCCAGCGAAGTGCACTTTCGGAGCAACTTCAGGAAAGCTATTAGGCTTTGTGGTCAGCAAAAAAGAGATTGAAATTGATCCAGATAATGTCAAAGCCATACAAGAGCTACCACCACCTAGTACGCAAAAAGAAGTTCGAGGGTTCTTAGGGAGATTAAATTACATTGCTCGTTTCATCTCACAGCTGACTGAGAAATGTGATCCTATTTTTCGTTTGCTTAGGAAGCGCAACCCAGGTGTATAGGATGATGAATGTCAGGAAACTTTTAACGAGGTCAAAGATTAGCATATATTTTGAGAAGTTTCTCATTTGTTTTGATGACTTAATATGCTTGTAAAATCATCTTTTGGTTGAATTTTGTATTTTGTAAGATAAAAAGGGAGTTGGAAGCATTTGGAAACAATATAGAGGTTTTTATGGACAAAATGAAGTTTGACTATTTTATGGACTAAGAAGATAGACAGAAAAAGTAGGAGAATCCTTCAAAGCTCTATTTTCAAGGATTGATTAGGATTTTATGAGATATTTTAAATCTTAAAACTTTATGTTGAAGTCTTATCTAGGAGATCTTGGAGGGTATTTAAAGAGGCTTTGTGGGACATGAAAATGATGTACAAAACTTTCACATTTTCTTTTGCTATTTTTTTTCTCTTCATGGATTGTTAACTTCTTCATTCTAGTCAAGGGTTTTATTAAGGTTTTTGATTAATTGAATTGATAGATTATTGTTATTCATGTTTCTATATTTTTGAATATTTTTGCATCTTTTGTTCTTCATATTATTATTGATTTGTGAGTTGCATGAACTGGTCACTTTTCAATTTGTAAAATTAATATACAACCAATTAGGATCTTCTCATCCTTAATTGTGGGAAGGTTTTAATCCGTATGGTGAATAGCTCAAGTTATGAAGGTATAAAATCTAGTTTAAATTATCCGCGTTGGTGTGAGATGGTTGGCTAGAATTGGGTCCTCTTGGTAATTAAATCCTAATAGCGTCTTCGTAGGATTATTTATCAACAAGAGAAGTAATCATTTGAGAATCTCTTTGATTACCGAGAATATTAGGAGTGATTAGGCTATTACAGCATCTTGAGTGGCTATAACAAATTTATTCAAGAAGTTTAGAAAATTATTAGCAAAATCAATGATCAATCCATGAATTAAAAATTGCGATTTCCCTTGGCTGGATATTTATCATACTTCGAATTTTCCTAAATCCTATTGTTTTGACTACATTATTTGTTATTAGTTTTTATCTTGCTTTATCTTTGTTCAGGCAATCCTTTGACTTAGGACCGGACGACATGTGGGAGCTCAAATTGTTTTCGCTCTTAGTGTAAATATAGTGGTTGTTCATAATTATTTATTTTGAACCTTAGGGTTTGTAATATGTTTTCGAACTTGTCTTGATTTTTGATTAATTTGTTGGTAATTGATATTTTCAAAAGTGGAACTGTAAAATCACTTAAGTCGACAAAATGGATTTCGATTTTCAAAACTAAAATTTTGAAGAGATTTCTGCCTAAAATTAAGTTATTTCTTAAGTGTTTTCTTTAAACGAACAATAGCTTTTTAAATGACTGTTTGTCATCTTTGTGTTACACAAAATACTTACTGAAACAATTTTCCAAACGAATCAATGTAATTTCTCCATATTCATTCATAACTTTAGGTCAGATTTGAGGTGTTACAATGAGGGTCGTGCAATCCACACAGGCAACCCACATGCCCATGTGGTTTAGGCTCGATTCGATTTTGCCTCGATTTTCTCATAAAGAACACAAACCTGAATTCTAAGGTCTCGAATGATGATCCTCACATCCAAATCTAATCTTGGTCACCTACAATGAGTCTTTCAACTGACAAATAAGTAGGAATTAGTATACAACTTAAAGGCACAGGACAAAATTAACTTCGCATATAGAGTTCAAATTTTTTATCATCAATATACTATTTTTTTTTGCTCAGTCAATGTTCTTACGCATTAATAGGAATCTGTGGGAAAAACAACATCATTCCTGTCCAAAATTACAAATTTCTTGAATACACAACTAGCAACACATCCTATCATCAAACCTCTACTCCTAATAATATAACAAATCTCACTACCAAGCTTTAAACATATCAATACGTTTAACCCCAAAAATGGCCAAAGTTGTAGCCATTTCGTTTCCATGCTACTCAACCACTGAAAATGTGACATTACCAACCTATTAATACTCTTGTCAATATCAGTAAAAAGGATTCGCAACATCCATGGGCTTAATACCTTATTCATTAACCATTTTAACACAACATTTGAACCGAATTCAATAATAAGTGGACCTTTAGTCTTCCAACCCATACCAATATACATGTCCAAAGCATTTTTAATAGCCTATACCTCAGTAGAATCTAATTCCTTTGTTGCTATTAGGCCTGAATATAACGTTCGTGCCACACCATCCTCATCTCTTAACACCCCGCCACACCTAGCAACATCCTCATTCACCACACCGTTCACATTGAATTTTACCCATCCTTGCGAAGGAGGACACCAATCACATACATTAGTCCTAGTTTTGTTTTTAATTAGCTTGCATTTCAAAAGACACATCCACCAAGAACTCTCCTACAAATTTAACTCATCATGCACTGCCCTTATCCACATCATTGCTTTGGAATGAAATACTAAAGTGTCCATTGATGTCAACTTTCTCTCGAACACAATTTTATTTCTTACCAGCCAAACTGACCAGCACGCTGCCAACACCGATATCAACCATAACCTTTTAAGATCACCTGTCGTTGGTAATCAACTGGATTAAGCAACGAACAAGTAAAAATAGCTGAAGAAATTGAGAAATTGAACACACAAATTTAACGTGGAAAAACCCCTCCGAAGAAGATAAAAACCATGGGCAAAGATAAGTTTACTATAATGGAAAAAAAACGAAGAGCACAAAAGATGGAGATAAAAACTAAACCATGAAAACTCGAAAATCCAAAAAACAAAGAACCCTCAAAACTTAAACACAAAGTTCTCCAAAAGTTTTAGGAGTCTTAATCTCTAATGGGTGTATTTTATAATGTTGTAAAAGAGTTTATTTATAGTCTAAATTCCTAGGTCAAATAATAATAAAGTAATCTAGACTAATTAAAGTTTGATTGAAACAAATAAACAGGGTTTAACTGGAAGATTATTTCTCAAATTTGACTTGAAATATGAGTTATACTTAACAAATATCCACCTTGACTCGTATTTCCACAATGTCATCTTTGCTAAACCTTGCCACGGGCCTATCTTGAACTATGCAGGGAATTAACTGAGTCGAATCTGTGCTTAGAAGTTGGAAGACTTCTAGCCTTCGACTTGTGCACTACTAAAGAAAAACTAACCTAGGTCTAATTTTCACAAACACGATGTCTTAACTTTTCAAAACTTGCATCCAAAAGAGAACCTCTCTTCAATGAAACGGTCATACCTTTTTCCCTCCTATGATTAAGTTGCCTCTGCTCCAAACGAGTTGACTTCAACTCCGTAACGAACAAAGGACATTCTATTTCACTGGTCATTGTAGAACCTTCAATAATATTAAGACTTTCGGTCCTTTTACGTTTTAACAAAACAAGATCCCCACGAGACACCTTAATACCACTTGACTCGATGTTGATTCTATAACCTTTTGAGTCTAAAATACTCAAGGAGATAAGATTCTTTCGTAAATCAGGTACATACCTGACATCTGAGAGTGTCCTAATCGTCCCATCGTGCATCCTAATTTTAACAGTACCAATATCGATTACCTTAGTGGATGAATTGTTTCCTATGCGCAAAACTCCACCTTCAACTAAACTATATGGGGAGAACCATTCTCTGGTGGGACGCATGTGAAAAGAACATCTCGAATCTAGGATCCATTCAGACGTAAGATCAGAGCTTTCGCTCGTTAACACTAACAAGAAATCATCACCACTTTCGTCAACCAAATTAGCACCAACTACATCTTCCTCGTTACTCTCAGCAACCCTTTTATTTCGTAATTTATAACAGTGCCTTGACGTGACCTAACTTCTTACAATAGCGACACCTTTTGTCTAATTTTTTTTATGCAACCAAAACAGAAGCTTTGCCTATTTGTCTTGCTATCCGAACCAAACTCATTGTCGAGTTTGTTTTTACTTAACAAATGAAGCTTCACATCCTCGAACGAGAGATTATCTTTCCCATAAATCATGGTTTCCTTGAAAGACTTGTATAAAGGGGGTAAAGAACACAATAATAGCATAGTCTGATCTTCATCATCAATCTTAACCTCAACATTCTTTAAATCATTCAAAGGAGTAATGAATTGACTGAAGTGATCTCTAAGAAGCTCACATTCGTTCATACGAAACGTAAATAGACATTGTTTCAACACTAAATGGTTTGCTAGAGACTTAGTTGCATAAAGAGTTTCTAGCCCTTTCCATAAGGCGGATGAGGTCTTATCCATCAATACCTCCTACAATATCCTATTCGCGAGGCACAACTGGATTGCAGACAAGACCTTTTCATCAAGCTCTTTCCATTCTGACTGATCTAAATTCTCAGACTTTTTCTCGATAACGACCTTTTTCAAGCTGGTCTGAACTAGAATTTTCATCATCTGAACTTGCCACAAATTGAAATTTGTGACACCTTCGAACTTCTCAATGTCGAACCTTGTTCTTGTCATCTCTGAACGGACTGATCTACGAAAATCGAACAAGCTTTGATACCACTTGTTGGTGATAGACCCGATTAAGCAACGAATAAGTAGAAATAGCGGAAGAAATTGAGAAATTGAACACATAAATTTAACGGGAAAAAACCTCTCCGAAGAGGATAAAAATCACAGGCAAAGATAATTTCACTATAATGACAAAAGAACGAAGAGTACAAAAGATGGAGATAAAAACTAAACACAAAATTCTCCAAAAGTGTTAGGAGTTATAATCTCTAATGGGTGTATTTTCTAAGGTTATAAAAAAACCTATTTATAGGCTAAATTCCTAGGTCAAATAATAATAAAATAATCTAAACTAATCAGAGTTTGATTGAAACAAATAAATAGAATTTAACTGACAGATTATTTCTCAAATTATACTTAAAATATGAATCATACTTAACACCTGTTAAATTCACATTACAGCACAAAATGTAAAAATCTAGAAAACCATAAACCGGTCTCCAATGAATATCCCACCATTTAAATATTTTTTGCCAAAAACCTTCCATGAATATCCCACCAAATATTCTTTCTTTATTACCAAAATAAATCAACGTGCTTTTTTTTCCACAAACACAAAACTTTATATGATTTGTTTTTATAAATAATAACTTTTAAATACGAAATTTTAATGTCTTTGTATTATCACATTATCAAAATCTTAGCTCTCTATTGAAAGAATAAATCAATTGTCTCATGAAAAAGTCTAGAATTTTGACACAAACTAAAATATTATGCCTAGTTATTCCATTAAAAAATTAGGGTGTACTATATAAATCAATTTATTATAAAAATATTGTTCTTTGAAAAGTTATATATAAAAATATAATAAGTTTAAGATTATTTAGAAAATTGTTGTTTTCTCTAAAAAAAAATTTTTCTAAAATTTCTTTAACAGGACATTCAAAATAAAAAAAAAATATTTTTAGAACAATATGAAACGTGTTAATAACAACACAAAACTTCATTTCCTTTTGTTTCTATAAATAATAACTTTTAAATACAAAATTTTAATGTATTTCTATTATCTCATTATCAAAATCTTAACTTTCTATTATCTCATTATCAATTGTGTCATGAAAAAATTTAAAAATATGATAAGCTTTAGATTATTTAGAAAAATGTTGTAGTTTTCTCAAACATATTTTTTTTTTGGTTAAAATTATCTTCACAACAATTTCATAATAAAAATAATAATATTTTATAATAAGATAACATAATGGGTGATCTGTCGTATCAATTTTTTTTATTAAAATTGTTTCCGTAATAATTTTATGATAAAAACAATAATATTTTTATAACAAGATGACATAATGGATGAAACCGTCATATCACCTGACAACTCCTCATATAAAAATTATATTTTGAAAGTTTCACCCAACACAATAGTTTCAAGAAGGTTCAACTCTAAGGATAGTCCTTATACATTTAAGATAACATTAGTGCATTTTATAAACTTTATAGTTTTATAAAATTGTTCTCCCATTAATTTCAAATTTAAAAATTAAAAAATAAATAAGAAAAACTATTTTAAGGAATGAAAATACAAAGTAAACAATTGTCAAAACCAATAAAATAATTAAAATATTATATAAATATAATATCAAAATAAACTTGTCAATTTAGTCCCTCATTTTGTGGATTTGTTTTGTTCAATTCTGTAGTTAGTGGGCGTGAGTGTTGGCAGTGTCTCAGCATTTTGAAGTGTAATGAAGATCGTCTCTTGGAATCGAGGAGATTTCATATGAATAGGCTCAAAGGATTTCGTGCCATAACAACTTTCTGGGTATTGGTTATTTGGCTGATGGTGGTTGTCTGTCTTGGCTGAGTGGTGTTTGATGTTTTTTTCTATTATGCTTCTGGGTATTGGTGAACTTGGCGGAGACATGTGGAGTGTGGCTGTGTTCAGGGTGAAGCTATATTCAAATTTCTGTGTTTAAAACCTTTTCTGAAGGTGTTAAGTACATTTCATTCAAAATTTTGATATTCATATTCTGGGTCCATCATCTTTTTGTGTGTTGTGTTGCTAGGACTGATGGTTGATCAATAGTTTGATTATTGCCTGTGTCTGAGCTGCATGTATTTGGCAGCGAGATTCTTCTTTGAGTTCATCCATTTTGTTTTTTTTTTCAAACTTAAGATACCAATTTGAATGCTACCCGTAAATAAAAATAGAGGTACTGAATCTGCGCAAATCATTAAGTATAAGGATCATTCTTAGAATTTAACTTAAAATAGTATTTGTTTCACTCGATTCTGACACGTGACCTTCTTGATATAAAAATAATAATAATTCTTTTTATTTTAAATCTGCCATCTTACACAGCGGTTTCAAGATATAAAATATTATTTTTTATTTTGAAACGGTCTCTTTACATGGCGGTTTCAAGATATGCAAAAAAAATTATTCTTAAAAGTGCCCTTTTATATCGTGGTTTCAAATTAATAAAAATATATTTTTTTCTAAAGTAACTGGATAAGGGGGCGGTCAAACCCTTACCCAATTGTCAATTGAAACATCCATTGCGCAAAAAAATTTCAAACGTTAAAAGTTTTATTCGATCCACTCCCTTCAATCCATCAAACCCTTGTCCCCAACAATATAGCACGTCACATGACACTTTAATGATTTTTTTTTCTAAAATTCACAAAGTCAAGTGGCGGTTACAAACTCCAAGATTCTAAAATTAAAAATAAAATTACGAAAGTATCCAATTTAATCTATATGACTACCAGTTCCAATTTTTCTCACAAAAATATTCTCATAATTTCTCCTCTATTTAAATTAATCTCCATTTTGTTGAAGTAAGTTTGCTTTTCTTAGTTTTTTTAAATATATTTTTTAATTTAGTTAATTTGCACTATCAAAGGCCATAATGTTATTTGAATACAATTGTTATATATATATATTTTTTTTTGTTATAATGTGTAGGTTAGTAGGAGAAGATGGATCGTAAATTCAATGTTTGGCCCATTATAATGGGCAAACTCACTTTATCAAAGACACCGATTTGAATGCTAGTAAATAAAAGTGGAGGGGCCAAATCTGCACAAATCAATAAGTACAAGGACTATTCTTAGAATTTAACAAAAAATTTGTTTTATTAGACTCTGACACGCGATGTTCTTGATATAAAATAATAATAAATTTTTTATTTTAAAACTATTATCTTACGCGGCGGTTTCAAGATGTACAAAAAAAAGTTATTTCTGAAAGTGCCCCCTTATACCGTGGTTTCAAATTAATAAAAATATATTTTAATTACTTGCAAATCAGCCCTTGATTAGGTTTTTAATGACATCTAGAGAACTAGATTTTACAATTAAGTCCTACGTTAAAGAATAGAATGATTGAATATATGGATAAATGAACTTAGGGTTTTTAATTACTTTGATTGACTGCTTGATCCATGAATGCTTTTATGTTTATCAATGTTGTAAATGCTAAACAAACGTCTCGAATGCCTATTTGCTTGAGCTAATGCTTGATGGATATAATTGTGAATGTCACTATTATGCAATAAAATAGAATGTTGAAAGTATTAATGATTGAATGAAAGTATGCTTTAAAAGAATAATTTTATGTTTTATATGCTTATGATTTGTGACATGAATTGTGAATTGTTTTTATGATTTTATGAATAACGACATAAATTCGTGAATGATATCATGATTATTGTTAGAATTTCAATGATTTAGGTATGACCACTCAAAAACATAATTGTTATTCCCATGCTTATAATTGTTAATATTATATAATTGCTTAAGGAATGACCGCAGTTTCCAATTAATAAAAAAAAAATATTTTTTCTAAAATAGCTGGATTAAGGGGTGATCAGACTCTTACTCAGCTTTCAATAGAAACATTCATTGCACAAAAAAAATGTAAATTTTTTATCTTATCTACTCCCTTCTTTCCATCAAATCCTTGTCTCCAATAATAGCACGTCACATGACACTTTATTGAATTTTTTTTTGAAATTGACATGTCAGGTGGCGGTTACAAATTTCGAGATTCTAAAATTAAAAATAAAATTACTAAAGTACCCAATGTAATCTATATGACTGTCACCTCCATTCCCACAAAAATATTCTCACAATTTTTCTCTATTTAAACTACTCTCCATTTTGTTGAAATAAATTTTTTTTCTTAGTTTTTTAAATTACTTTTTTAATTTAGTTAATTTTCACTATCAAAGCCGATAATGCTATTTATATGCAATTGTTATAATTTTTTGTTATTTTTTCTTAATGTGTAGGTTTTTAGGAGAAGATGGATCGTAAATTCAATGTTGTGGCCCATTACAATGGACAAACTTACCTATATCAAAGACATCGATTTGAATGCTAGTAATAAAAGTAGAAGGATAAAATCCGCACAAATCAATAAGTACAAAGACTATTCTTAGAATTTAACCAAAAATAATATTTGTTTCACTCGATAGTGACACACGATGCTCTTGATATAAAAAATAATAATTTTTTTTTTAAATTTTCATCTTACGCGGCAGTTTCAAGATAAAAATGTTTTTATTTTTAAATTGTCTCTTTACATGGTGGTTTCATGATATATAGAAAAAATTATTTCTAAAAGTAACCCCTTATACCGCGGTTTCAAATTAATAAAAAAAAATATTTTTTAAAATAGCTGGGTTAGGGAGTGGTCAGACCCTTACCCAGTTATCAATTGAAACATCTGTTGCACAAAAAATATTCAAATTTTAATAAATTATTTTTTATGTAACTGACATGTCAAGTGGCGGTTACAAACTTCAAGATTCTAAAATTAAAAATATAATTACAAAAGTGCCTAATGTAATCTATATGACTGTCACCTCCATTTTTCTCACAAAAAATATTGTGACAATTTTTTCTTTATTTAAACTACTCTCCATATTGTTGAAGTAATTTTGCATTTCTTAGTTTTTTAAATTATTATTTTTTAATTTTGTTAATTTTCACTATCAAAGGCAATAATATTATTTGTCTGCAATTGTTATAATTTTTTGTTATTTTTTTGAATGCTAGTAAATAAAAGTAGAAGGATAAAATTCACACAAATCAATAAGTACAAGGACTATTCTTAAAATTTAACCAAAAATAATAATTGTTTCACTCGACAATAACACAGGTCGCTCTTGATATAAATAATAATAATTTTGTTTTTTAAAATGATTCTTTTTATTTTGAAAATGATTTTTTTTTTTGAAAAGGTCTCTTTATATATCGGTTTCAAGATATACAGAAAAAGTTAATCCTAAAAGTGCCTCCTTATACTGCGATTTCAAATTAATAAAAATATATTTTTTTCTAAAATAGTTGGTTAGGGGGCGGTCAAACCCTTATCCAGTTCTTAATTGAAACATCCATTGCGCAAAAAAATTCAAATTTTAAAAGTTTTTATTCAATCTACTTCCTTCGATCCATCAAACTCAGTCCTTAACAAAATCACATCACATGACATTTTAATAAATTATTTTTTTCTGAAATTGAAAATGATTTTTTTTTTATTTTGGAAAGGTCTCTTTATATGTCGGTTTAAGATATACAAAAAAAGTTATTCCTAAAAATGCCCTTTTATAATGCGATTTCAAATTAATAAAAATATATTTTTTTCTAAAATAGCTAGGTTAGGGGGCGGTCAGACCCTTACCCCACTATTAGTTGAAACATCAATTGCGCAAAAAAATTCAAATTTTAAAAGTTTTTATTCGACCTACTTCCTTCAGTCCATCAAACCCAGTCCCTAACAAAATCACGTCACATGACACTTTAATAAATTATTTTTTTCTGAAATTGACATTTAGGGGTGGTTTCAAACTCTAAGATTCTAAAATTGAAAATAAAATTACGAAAGTACCAATGTAATCTATATGACTCCCTCCTCCATTTCCCCCACATAAATATTCTCACAATTTCCTAGAAGGTGTAAAGCTAAGGAGAGTACATCTTAGCATAATAGCGAAAAAAAATACAAATCATAATATATAGAATTAACTTGTAACAAGAACGTTCACAAGACACTTGGTATTGATTATGAAGAGACGTACTCTCTTGTGGTGGATGCAACTACTTTTAGGTTCTTGATTAGTTTGGAAATAAGAGAAGGGCTTGATTTACGCCTAATGGATGTAGCTACAACCTATTTATATGTCCCACTTGATAATAACATTTACATGAAAATTCTAGAAGGTTTTAATCTGCCAGAAGCAGCTAATTCAGGTTCTCGAGAACATTACGCAATCAAATTAAACAAATCTCTTTATGGATTGAAACAATCTAGGCGCATGTGGTATAATCGCCTTAGTGAATACTTATTGAGGGACGACTATAAGAATGATCTCATTTCTCCATGCATTTTTATAAAGATGTTTGGATTAGGATTTGTTATAATTGCTGTGTATGTTGATGATTTAAATATCATTGAGACTCCTGAAGAGAATTTAGTGATAATGAAGTGCTCAAAGAAAGAATTTGAAATGAAAGACCTTGGAAAAACAAGATTTTGTCTAGGGTTAGGATTACAAATTAAATAGCTAAAGGATGGAATCCTTATGCATCAAACAACATATATAGAAAAAGTGCTAAGAAGATTTTACATGTATAATGCACATCTGCTGAGCACCCCAATGGTTGTTAGGTCAATTGATGTAAATAAAAACCCTTTTTGTCTTCGAGAAAATGATGAAGATTTTCTTGGTCCTGAAGTACCACATTTAAGTGCTATTGTGCATTGATGTGTCTTGCTAGTCATACATGACCTAATATATCATTTTTTGTCAACTTATTAGCAAGATTTAACTCTTGTTGGTGCATTGATGTGTCTTGCTAGTCATACATGACCTAATATATCATTTTTTGTCAACTTATTAGCAAGATTTAACTCTTGTCCAACCCGAAGACATTTGAATGGGGTTAAGCATGTTTTTCGTTATCTTCAAGGTACAAGAGATATGAGCTTATTTTTCCATAACCTCCCCAAAATAGAATTAGTTGGTTTTGCAGATGCAGGGTACTTTTCTGATCCTCACAATGCTCAATCACAAACTGATTATGCTTTCGCATATGGTGGTACTACAATTTCTTGACGCTCTATGAAACAAACAATCACTGCTACATTTGATAAATTAATTTTCAATATTGGATTTCGTTGTTTCAAAGATCTTAAGTGATGGTTACATGAGGGGGAGTATATATATATATATGGTTGTGATATACTATGTATCAAAGGATTATATACTCTTTTTTCTTTCACTAGGTTTTTATTCCATAGCGTTTTTCTTTGTAAGGTTTTTAATGAGACATATCCTTTATACAATGAACATCTAAGGGGAATGTTATGAATATTATTAAATGGATGTTTAACCTTTCATCTCCTTTGACCTTTAACCTTTCATCTTCTTTAACTTTTCATATTTTTGTAACTACTTTTTTCTATTTATGTATTAGAATATACAGAGTCGAATCTCCCTATATATATATATAGGAGTATGCTACTTATAAATGGGATGAAATATATAGAATACAATACATATTCTCTCTTTATTTTCATCTATTATCCTTGTGTTTTTTACATCATTATTATTATTTTATAACGTAAAATATATTATAAAAAATAAAAAAAATCATTAAATTTAAAAAATAAAAACTTCTGGAATGAGTGAGATTATTAAGAAACGCTAGAAATCGATTTGAAGGAAATAAAATTTCCCTCTCTCCTATAAAATTTGTTTTATTTTGAATTTTAAAATTTTTTTTTGTTTCGTTTTTTTTGTTCTACTACCATCCCCCCTTGCCCTTGCTTTGGCCTACCCTCCCTTCATCATACCTTACCTGCACAATGACAAGTGGCATTTAACTCTCACACAGTAGTCATTAGTTGTCTCCAACTCAAGGCAATGCCTTATGTCATTTTCTCAGCACCGCCGATGTGTCTGTGTTTTTGCCTTTCTGCAATGTAATGAACCGCTTCACATGCAAAGGGGACCGTTTAGTTTTTGTGCGTGTCCATATTTTAATGGGGCTAAATTTAAGTACGTATACTTACAATTAATTTTATAAATATAGAAAGACAACTGAATAAAGGGGACAGAATCCTAAATTTGTAAGTCACCTTGCAATTTGATGTCCACGTGGCAAACATTCAAATGTGTTTCAAAACTGGGTACTAATAAACGTAACAAAGTCTTGTCACTTATCTTCTGGATCAGACTACTCCCTCTTCCTCATCCTTCTTTCGATTCATTTTCTTTTCTAATGTAAACAAAATAAGAAAACCGCAATGTTAATTTTTTAGGGTAAGAATTAAATTATATATTTTTTATTTTTTATAATTTTTAAAAAATTAAATCAAAATTTTATCATTTTGAAATGGTAAAATATAATTTTATCATTACTAATTTAAAATTTTATGAACTATAAAAGGAACAAGTTGGAAAGCTTTTGAACTCCGTGTGTTGACTTGATAATCAAGGTGTTTATTATTCCAGTTATAGCTTGGGTTCGAGTTGCACTAGTCGCATTGCTATTAGGACTTTTTTCTTCTCTTACAATTTATCAAAAAAATAGAAACCTTTTTATTTTAAGGGAGTCGGGTCCTACCAGCCATCTCAATTTGCTAATGATATAGATAGAGTTTCCTTTATACATATTAAAGTAGGAATAAGATAATACAGTTCAAATCCATATTAAATAGATGTTTGACAAAAATTTTAATTACTGCTCTATTTAAATCAAGATAAATAGATAAGTTTTTTTGCATCAACCATCCTTAATTTAGAGTGATTATTGATTATAATAATAATTTGGTTGAAATAACAAATTATTTTTAAATTTGATAATTTTTCTACCTTCATTTTTAAATATTTTGTATTCATATTAGTTTGAAACTTGACAGTTTTAATTAGCTTAGTTCATAATTTTGGATTTTATTATAGTATACTATTATGATATTTGATAAGTCATCACTTTGAAATTTTTTATATTTTTTTCTGAAATTTTTAGGTAATAATATTGTTTAATTTTAAAGTGTCAAATTATTATTTTTGAATAAAATTCAAATTTAAATATTAAATTGAAAAAATTATCTAATTTTGAGATTAAAATAAACAAAAACAATTATGGATTAAATTAAAATGAATTGTGAAGTAAAAAAATTAAATGTTATTTTATTGTTTTTGGATTACGATAAATTCAATATATCACCGCTTCCTTTTAAATTAAAACTTAAATATTTTTTTTAAAAGAAAATCTCTTCAAAAAGGGAGATGAATTGCGTAACTGGCCCTCAAAATTGAAAAAAAAAAAAAAAAAGAAAAAAAAAAGGAAGAATCTTTTATAAAGAAAAAGAGATGAAATAGTTAGGTAAGTGTTAGAAATTGTTGAAGTTGATTGGAAGAAGGTATGAATGGGAAAAGGTTTTTTGTCGGAACATGAACTGTGAACTTATGACTTGTTACAATCAATCACTGATTAAGAGTGTATACCATAATGTCTGAAAAACAATACTTAATCACCATTCACATCTTTCTTATTTATAAGCTTGCTAGTGTCGCCTCACATCTTTACACTTTTGGGTTATGGAAGAAAAATGAAAAAATTGAAAATCGATTTAAATGGAGGTATTTGGATAATTTATAAAATGTAATTTTTTTTGGTGAATTATAGTAATAGGATAAAGTCTAAACAATAAACGTAATTAATGCAATTTGAATCCAGGTTACACTAGAGGTGTTCATGGGCCAAGTCGGGTCAAGTTTAAGCATGATATTAACATATTTTATACTTGTTCAAGTTCGGCCCGACCTGAAATCTGGGCCTAAAGTTTTGTTTAAATTCGCTCATATTGCAAAGGACTAATCCAAGTTCATTTTAAGCCCGTCCATATTATTTTTAAATTTTTTAAAATTTATATTGTTTTATTTTAATATTTAATAATTTTATAAAATTTTATTTATTGAAAATTTTTATATAGTCATCTTAATATATTTTTTAATGTGTTTTAATTTGCATTAATATATAAAAATAGCATAATATAAAGTATTATAAATTTAAAACGGGTCGGGTCGGGTCGGGCCGAATTTAGGCCTTGAATGTTCAAACCCAAGCCCGAGCCATATTTTTAATGGGTCTAATTTTTTTACCGAAGCCCATTTTTGGGCTTAATATTTTTGTTTAAACCTTCCCAAATTTCAAACAGATCTTCGAACCTGAGTGAGTAGCTCGGCTCATGAATAGGTTTAGATCACACTTGAGGTGATGAAAATAATTTAATAATTATGGTTATTCAATATCTAATTAAACTTTATTTTTATTAATTTATAATTATTTATGATATAAAAATAAATATTTTACATTTAAAATAATAAAAATAATATAACAATTCTTGAAATATTATTGTATTTTAGAAATATTTATGAACAAAACTTTGAAAGTTTATCAAAAAAATTCTCAAAAATCATAAAATAAAATTCATTTTATCAAAATAAATTAAATAAAAATAAAAATAAAAAATTCAACCCAACCAAATCGAATTATGATGTATAATTCATAAAATTCAAAAACCTCAATTGAACCAAGTCGATATCAGACTTAGTACACTTATTTATGCTTTCTATCGCTTATTGACAAGTAGACGTTTTTCGACTTCTATTGCTCAAATTTCTTCTATTTTTCTTTGACTTCTTTTAGAGTTTTGTTACTTTGAACCATCAGTTTCTTTTGTTCTTGCAAGCAAGATATCTTAAGGTAAATTATACCAATATTTTCTAAATTTTGTTTAAAATTACATTTCAATCCTTCAACCTTCAAAAAATTACATAATAATCATTTACATTATCGAGTAAAATTACATAATAATTATTTATATTATCGAATTATTTGATTTTAATCACTTGTCCATTAGCTTCCATTAAAGAGATGATATGATGGAAACACTAAAATATATAAATTTTTTCAACAAAAGCACTAATTCATGTAATTTTTAAGTAACTTCTGTCAAATTTTATACTTTTATTATAAAATAATTAATTTGAACTTAATTTATGAAACCTTTGAATTTTAGTTATTTTTATACTAAATTTATATAATTTGATCAATTTTCAACAATTTTACGTAAAGCATGAAAAATCAACTCGGCAGTCAACTTGAAAAGACTGGACCGCTGCAGCATCTTTCAAATCAATTATTTGGACCCATTGAAAAATTGTTTTTGATCTAATAAGAATTGGGTTAAATTTACTCCTAGCCCTGTGCAAAGAAAGGGGTCCAGTGTTGCTAAATTAAAGAGGATTGATCCATTAAGGGAAGAGCAACCCAATGCCGACCCAATTGCTGCCCAAATAAGCTAATTAAGCTGATTATAACAATTGCAAAATAACCCTCAAACCTCTCTTCAAATCATGGTTCAATCCCTCCTCTGTTGTGCATTTTCTTTCTAGCCACAAGTTAAAAATAGCATACTATCCCAAACTCTCCTTCCACCTAGCATGCCCAACCATGATAAGGGGGATTTGATGCTGTTTTTAGCTAATGCATGCTGCCATTTCCAAGTTTAAATACCCCCTTTCACTTCCTCATTTATCATCCCACACATCCCTAACTCATCTCTTCACTCATTTCTCCTTTTTGCTTTTCATTTTATTTCATTTTCCTTTGCCGATTTTCTCCTCTTAAGAAAGAGCTAGCACGCCTCTTGGAGCAAAAGCAATCAAGTATTTTTAAAAGTCGTTGATCAACAGAACAAGCAGAGAGGAAGAGAAGAACACTAGTTTGACTTCGGAGAATCATAGGGATTTTCCTTCTAGTTCCCTTCTCTTTATCTTTTATGTTTATTTTGTGATCAGAAACATGAATGCTTATTGTTTTGATGCTTCTGATTTAATTAAGATGATTTAAATTATGTTTGTGTTTGATTGATTGTGTTATATTACTAAAATTATTAAAATCATGTTCGTGTTGTTTTAGGCTTTGGTAATTTGTTCAATTAGATAAAATCATGCCTATGTTATGATTGCATTATAACTGTAAGGTAACAAATTAATTAATTATTAGTTAGATTGAAATTGTAATTGATGGACAAAATATTTAATCTACTAAATGTAAAAGTGAGTTAAATTAGCAATAGTATTAAACAATATGCTTTCCTTGCATAACTTGAAAGATTGTTGTGATTAAATTGTTTCAGTAAATATACCTATTCTTACTTTAGTGGACGGTTGCGGCTTTGGTTTTAAAGGAATTTGATTAATTTTCAAAGAATAATTTAGTACTTAAACAAATAAGCTTTAATTAAAACAAAAGTAAGGAAAACATCATCATCTTCCTTGAGTTTTTGACCGAAAGTATGAAGAAAAATTTCAGGTTGGGAAGGTTTAGCATTCGGTTGGTTAGGAGCTTGCATGTAAGGGAATTTGACTACTGTTTTTGGTAAATTTTGTGTTTTCATGATTGTAGAAGCTTAAGCTATGCAACTCGTATGTCATTTTGTATAATTGTTTAGAGTTTTTGAATTTACCATGAATGAAGTTTGGATGTTTTTCTATTACTAGATGATTTTATAAGTTTGATAATGTTTTTAGATTGTATTGTAACATAGTTTTGGTTGGTTTTGTGGTTAGGGATTAAATTGTTATAATTTCGAAATTTTAAGGGCTACTAGCTAATACTCGGTTGTTTAAGGACTGTTTAAGGACTAGTAAGAAATCAGCACAAGTCTCTCTAGCTCAATTTGTATAAATTTGGAAGTTCAATGATTAAAGATTAATTTGTATAAAATATAATAGTTTTGAGGTAGTTGCGTAAAATGTCATTAAACAGTGAATTATAGGATTTTTAAATGTTTTAAGATATTCAATTGAATTGATTAAGTTAAAGTATTATATCTAGATCAAGAAATAAGTGGTTTAGTAGTAAACGCGGAAAAGGAAAAAGCGGTTGACTAGCGTTGTCAAATACTGGATGTCACTGCATAAGTAAGTTCATATTACATGAAATTCCTTGATATTTGTTTTATGCGGGAAAGGAAATAAATAATGCAATTGGTAATTAAAGCTCACTATTGGTTTCAATAAAATGCGAGCATGTGTTTGTTTTAGGGACATTTTAGTGGTCAATATAACCTCTAAAATTTGATCAAAACTTTTGGGTCAAGTTTTAGGGTGTTACAACACAAGCGTGTGGAGTAACCCCATGGTCATGTTTGAGGTACGGGCTGGCCTCTGTCACACGGCCTGGCCACACGAAATTTTTTGTATGTGTTTCAATATAATCCAATTTTAATTCCGAGTTATTTTAAATGTTCCCTAAGCTCGATTTAGGTTCTGATATGCTCGTAAGACACGAAAAACGATAGTGTTTAAAATAAATTGCCTTTCTCTAATGGTTTAAAATAAATTGCCCAAGACACTCGTGGGATTAATTTTACGATTTACATGTTTATCATTAATGCTGTGAAAAATGACAATTTTACCCTTGATCTTTTTTTATGACGAACGAAGCATAATTTAGGTTTGTTTGTTTTTAAAAATAACTTATTTAATGTTTTAGATTGGTGTGATGATTGGGATGTGGTGTGTTGATTGACTGATAAGGAGAATCATATAAATGATTAATGTGACGTTCTGAATTCGGATCGATCCATTCCATTCGGATTTGGGACACCAAATTTTTACTATGGCCTTTATGTGTGATCATAACAACATCCCTTTACCCATCAAATTCCTTTCTCTTTAAGCCTATGACTTATTTTTTCTTCCAAAGAGCTGATTTGTCTCTAGAGCACATTAACATTAAGAGTCCTTTTTGAATGAATTTGATGCTCACAGTTAGTGCAAATCACAATTACGACCACAATGATTTAGTTTCTAAAAGAATTGAGACAAAACCTAGAATTATTGTAGGTAAATATCGAAAAATTATTGAATCTTTAATTGTGACTTATTGATCAGATATTTATTTACATTAAGAATAACTTAAATTCGAATTATGATTATACCAAAAAAAACTATTAAAAACTTATCAATAAAAAAAGACTAATTAAAAAAAACACGGTGTAACCCGTAATGTTATAACGAGAAGTGATTGTATGAAATTATGATTCCACATCATCCCTATCTCTTTTCAATAAAAAAATGACTAACTATATTTTTCTTTTGATTTTTAATATTTCTAATTGAATTTAAATTTTTTCAAAAAAAAAATTTAATTTATCATCTCCCTATTAAAAGAAAATCACAATTTTATGTAATTCTTTCTCATGTTATACCACCCAATTGTATGTCACCGGTAATAATGCAACAACTTATTAGAATAAACAGAATCTAGGGGATTTGAAGGCTTTTTTGATTGGAGTGAAGAATAAATATATTTCTAGTGTTTCCTCATTTGGTAGTGGTATGGGATTGGGCACCATTAAATTAAGGGATCTTTTTGCCTAACATACCTAAAAAATACATTAAATTATAAGTAAAATGAAATTTAAAAATAAATTCGTCGAGTTAAGAATATTAAATGAGTACAATTTTTTTATCATAGTGTACTCATCAATCCTAAGTTGGTGTTGAGTTAATTTGTGACACCAACTCAATCAATAACATTATTAATAATAAATTCTATCATACATGTGTGCACGTGGAAAACATGTATTTAGAAAATAGTTGTACGTTTAAAAATAACATACAACAAGTAATAAAATATATGGTTCGAAACTTATTGATAATAACACATGAAATATGTCTGGTATTAAAATAAAAAATTAAAATAAATTGTAAGTAAAATGAAATTTAAACACATAAATACATTAGATTAAGAATATTAAATGAATACAATTGTTTACCATGATATTATCAAGTTAACTTGCGACACTAACTCAATAAACAACATTATTAATATGTGCAATTAATGGAGGTAATAAAGTATGCATAATACATTAAAAATGTAAATATCATATTAAAATAAAAACAAAAGACTAAAATACTTTCAAATAATATAATTTACTTTAATTATGAAAAGATATTTTCATATTTTTTTTGACCGACTAAGTGTCTGGTTGACTCGTGATATCAACTTAATCACATGTATGGTTTTAAAATTCGCAGTATGTCGTGCATATTTTTAGTTGATTTATTCTTTAATTTATTTTCCACTAGTTTTTCAAGTTTTACATTTGGATTGATTATTTCTTTTGACAATTTATATAGTAGAAATTTGAATGTTAAAATATACTGTAAGTCCTTATACACTTCATAAATTTGAAATTTAGTCTCCATGCTTTTATTTTTAGGAATTTAATCTCTCTATTTTTCAAATTAAAAATCCAAGTCTAGTTGTTACCATCTTTAAAATTATTCTATTAAATTCACAGGTGTGATATTTTAATTTTTGTTTTTTAAAAATCACTTGATACCAATGTAACAAAAAATAAGGTTGAAAATGCTAATGTGGATTTTTTTCTTAAAGACACCCATTTGAACCCGTCATGATGATTTTTTTTATTGGAATAGTTTTTTTAAGAAAAAAAATGAAATATGCATTATAATTGAAATATTATCAACTATATATTAACTATTTAGGATAATTAATGACAATATAAAAATAGAGAGACCAAATTATATCAAACACTAAAGTACATAGATTCAATCCAAGTTTTAGTATAGTATAGGGATCAAAGCTGAAATTTGATCATTATATTATAATGTCAACAAAGACAAAGCCAAACATGACTCATAGGGCGTTCAAATTATATATAATCACGTTATATTATAATAGAAAAGTTAACAATATTAACTATTTGGTTTAATTAATAACATTATAAAAATATAAGACCAAATTATTTTAAAAATAAAATGATAAAGATTAAATCTCAAATTTAATCATAATAAAGGGACTAAACTTGAGATCCAACCCTTTCTTATAATCTAAAAGAAAAAAATTCCTATACGCACTTGTTTTTCAATTATTATCATTCTAAATAATTAATAAATTGTATTCATACAAAATATTTTATTAGACTGAGTAAATGTAATTTAGGAAAAACGAGACGTACAGTGAAACCTTCCTATCAGTTTTTTTTTTTTTTTTAAATTGCCTCCGCAGCAATTTTATGATAAAAGTAATAATATTTTATAATAAGATGATACGATAGGTGAAACAGTGGTATCAATTTTTTTTTGTTAAAAGCAGTTTTATCATAATAATAATAATATTTTTATAACAAGACGACACAATCAGTGAAACTGCCATATTACATAGCAGTTTCTCGTATAAAAGAATATTTTAAAAGTATCACTTTATAAAGTAGTTTCAAGATATAAAAAAGGTTAAACTCTAAGGACAGTCCTTATACATATCGATTTTTGTAGACTTAATCCCTCTACTTATATTTGCTCAAAATTGGTCCTTTTACTATTCGATTTGCTCATTTTAATCCCTCAATTAATTTTTTTTTCCTTTTAACTCTACTAAAATTAGGTAAAATCAGAAATTGATAAATTTTACAACTACTTAAAATTTCACCTACTATCATACTATGCATAATTATTTTTTTTAAAGAAATTAGGGTAAATTATACAAATTTATTACTAGAAAAATATTATTCTTTTAAAAATTATTTATAAAAATATAATAAGTTTTAGATTATTTAGAAAAACATAGTGGTTTTCTATGATATAATTCTTTTTCGATTAAAATTTCCTTCACAGTAGTTTCATGATAAAAATAATAATATTTTATAATAAAATGATACAGTGGATGAAACTGTCGTATCATTTTTTTTTGTTAAAATTGTGTTCTTAGCAATTTCATGATAATAACAATAATATTTTTATAACAAGACGACATAATGGGTGAAACCATCGTATCATGTAACAGCTCTTCGTACAAAAGAATATTTCGAAAGTACCACCTTACACAATAGTTTCAAGATATAAAAAAGGTTAAACTCTAAGGATAGTCCCTATACATATCGGTTTTTGCAGATTTAATTCCTCTACTTTTATTTGCTCAAAATTGGTCCCTTTACTTTTCGATTTGCTCATTTTAGTCCCTCCATTAATTTTTTCCGTTAACTATACTAAAATTAGGTACAATCAGAAATTTAATCCTTAACCTTTACAACTTCTGTCAATTTAGCCCTTATTCTAAAAAATTTGAGTAATTTAAAAAATTTATAGAATTTCCGAAACTTGTCAAAAAAAATTCTATGTGTGCCTCCTGGTTTTGGGGATTTGTTTTGTTCAGTTCTGTAGTTAGTGGGCGTGAGTGTTGGCAGTGTCTCAGCATTTTGAAGTGTAATGAAGATCATCTCTTGGAATTGAGGACATTTCATATGAACAGGCTCAAAGGATTTGGTGCCATGGTAACTTTCTTCCAACTTTTTGGTTATTTGGCTGAGTGGTGTTTGATGTTTTTTCTATTATGCTTCTGGGTATTGGTGAACTTGGCGGAGACATGTGGAGTGTGGCTGTGTTCAGGGTGAAGCTATATTCAAATTTCTGTGTTTAAAACCTTTTCTGAAGGTGTTAAGTACATTTCATTCAAAATTTTGATATTCATATTCTGGGTCCATCATCTTTTTGTGTGTTGTGTTGCTAGGACTGATGGTTGATCAATAGTTTGATTATTGCCTATGTCTGAGCTGCATGTATTTGGCAGCGAGATTCTTCTTTGAGTTCATCGATTTTGTTTTTTTTTTCAAACTTAAGATACCAATTTGAATGCTACCCGTAAATAAAAATAGAGGTACTGAATTTGCGCAAATCATTAAGTATAAGGATCATTCTTAGAATTTAACTTAAAATAGTATTTGTTTCACTCAATTCTGACACGTGACCTTCTTGATATAAAAATAATAATAATTCTTTTTATTTTAAATCTGCCATCTTACACAGCGGTTTCAAGATATAAAATATTATTTTTTATTTTGAAACGGTCTCTTTACATGGCGGTTTCAAGATATGCAAAAAAAATTATTCTTAAAAGAGCCCTTTTATATCGTGGTTTCAAATTAATAAAAATATATTTTTTTCTAAAGTAACTGGATAAGGGGGCGGTCAAACCCTTACCCAATTGTCAATTGAAACATCCATTGCGCAAAAAAATTTCAAACGTTAAAAGTTTTATTCGATCCACTCCCTTCAATCCATCAAACCCTTGTCCCCAACAATATAGCACGTCACATGACACTTTAATGATTTTTTTTTCTAAAATTCACAAAGTCAAGTGGCGGTTACAAACTCCAAGATTCTAAAATTAAAAATAAAATTACGAAAGTATCCAATTTAATCTATATGACTACCAGTTCCAATTTTTCTCACAAAAATATTCTCATAATTTCTCCTCTATTTAAATTAATCTCCATTTTGTTGAAGTAAGTTTGCTTTTCTTAGTTTTTTTAAATATATTTTTTAATTTAGTTAATTTGCACTATCAAAGGCCATAATGTTATTTGAATACAATTGTTATATATATATATATTTTTTTGTTATAATGTGTAGGTTAGTAGGAGAAGATGGATCGTAAATTCAATGTTTGGCCCATTATAATGGGCAAACTCACTTTATCAAAGACACCGATTTGAATGCTAGTAAATAAAAGTGGAGGGGCCAAATCTGCACAAATCAATAAGTACAAGGACTATTCTTAGAATTTAACAAAAAATTTGTTTTATTAGACTCTGACACGCGATGTTCTTGATATAAAATAATAATAAATTTTTTATTTTAAAACTATTATCTTACGCGGCGGTTTCAAGATGTACAAAAAAAAGTTATTTCTGAAAGTGCCCCCTTATACCGTGGTTTCAAATTAATAAAAATATATTTTAATTACTTGCAAATCAGCCCTTGATTAGGTTTTTAATGACATCTAGAGAACTAGATTTTACAATTAAGTCCTACGTTAAAGAATAGAATGATTGAATATATGGATAAATGAACTTAGGGTTTTTAATTACTTTGATTGACTGCTTGATCCATGAATGCTTTTATGTTTATCAATGTTGTAAATGCTAAACAAACGTCTCGAATGCCTATTTGCTTGAGCTAATGCTTGATGGATATAATTGTGAATGTCAATATTATGCAATAAAATAGAATGTTGAAAGTATTAATGATTGAATGAAAGTATGCTTTAAAAGAATAATTTTATGTTTTATATGCTTATGATTTGTGACATGAATTGTGAATTGTTTTTATGATTTTATGAATAACGACATAAATTCGTGAATGATATCATGATTATTGTTAGAATTTCAATGATTTAGGTATGACCACTCAAAAACATAATTGTTATTCCCATGCTTATAATTGTTAATATTATATAATTGCTTAAGGAATGACCGCAGTTTCCAATTAATAAAAAAAAATATATTTTTTCTAAAATAGCTGAATTAAGGGGTGATCAGACTCTTACTCAGCTTTCAATAGAAACATTCATTGCACAAAAAAAATGTAAATTTTTTATCTTATCTACTCCCTTCTTTCCATCAAATCCTTGTCTCCAATAATAGCACGTCACATGACACTTTATTGAATTTTTTTTTGAAATTGACATGTCAGGTGACGGTTACAAATTTCGAGATTCTAAAATTAAAAATAAAATTACTAAAGTACCCAATGTAATCTATATGACTGTCACCTCCATTCCCACAAAAATATTCTCACAATTTTTCTCTATTTAAACTACTCTCCATTTTGTTGAAATAAATTTTTTTTCTTAGTTTTTTAAATTACTTTTTTAATTTAGTTAATTTTCACTATCAAAGGCGATAATGCTATTTATATGCAATTGTTATAATTTTTTGTTATTTTTTCTTAATGTGTAGGTTTTTAGGAGAAGATGGATCGTAAATTCAATGTTGTGGCCCATTACAATGGACAAACTTACCTATATCAAAGACATCGATTTGAATGCTAGTAATAAAAGTAGAAGAATAAAATCCGCACAAATCAATAAGTACAAAGACTATTCTTAGAATTTAACCAAAAATAATATTTGTTTCACTCGATAGTGACACACGATGCTCTTGATATAAAAAATAATAATTTTTTTTTTAAATTTTCATCTTACGCGGGAATTTCAAGATAAAAATGTTTTTATTTTTAAATTGTCTCTTTACATTGTGGTTTCATGATATATAGAAAAAATTATTTCTAAAAGTAACCCCTTATACCGCGGTTTCAAATTAATAAATTTTTTTTTTTTAAAATAGCTGGGTTAGGGAGTGGTCAGACCCTTACCCAGTTGTCAATTGAAACATCTGTTGCACAAAAAATATTCAAATTTTAATAAATTATTTTTTATGTAACTGACATGTCAAGTGGCGGTTACAAACTTCGAGATTCTAAAATTAAAAATATAATTACGAAAGTGCCTAATGTAATCTATATGATGACCTCCATTTTTCTCACAAAAAATATTGTGACAATTTTTTCTTTATTTAAACTACTCTCCATATTGTTGAAGTAATTTTGCATTTCTTAGTTTTTTAAATTATTATTTTTTAATTTTGTTAATTTTCACTATCAAAGGCAATAATATTATTTGTCTGCAATTGTTATAATTTTTTGTTATTTTTTTGAATGCTAGTAAATAAAAGTAGAAGGATAAAATTCACACAAATCAACAAGTACAAGGACTATTCTTAAAATTTAACCAAAAATAATAATTGTTTCACTCGACAATAACACAGGTCGCTCTTGATATAAATAATAATAATTTTGTTTTTTAAAATGATTCTTTTTTATTTTGAAAATGATTTTTTTTTTGAAAAGGTCTCTTTATATATCGGTTTCAAGATATACAGAAAAAGTTAATCCTAAAAGTGCCTCCTTATACTGCGATTTCAAATTAATAAAAATATATTTTTTTCTAAAATAGTTGGTTAGGGGGCAGTCAAACCCTTATCCAGTTCTTAATTGAAACATCCATTGCGCAAAAAAATTCAAATTTTAAAAGTTTTATTCAATCTACTTCCTTCGATCCATCAAACTCAGTCCTTAACAAAATCACATCACATGACATTTTAATAAATTATTTTTTTCTGAAATTGAAAATGATTTTTATTTTATTTTGGAAAGGTCTCTTTATATGTCGGTTTAAGATATACAAAAAAAGTTATTTCTAAAAATGCCCTTTTATAATGCGATTTCAAATTAATAAAAATATATTTTTTTCTAAAATAGCTAGGTTAGGGGGCGGTCAGACCCTTACCCCACTGTTAGTTGAAACATCAATTGCGCAAAAAAATTCAAATTTTAAAAGTTTTTATTCGACCTACTTCCTTCAGTCCATCAAACCCAGTCCCTAACAAAATCACGTCACATGACACTTTAATAAATTATTTTTTTCTGAAATTGACATTTAGGGGTGGTTTCAAACTCTAAAATTCTAAAATTGAAAATAAAATTACGAAAGTACCAATGTAATCTATATGACTCCCTCCTCCATTTCCCCCACATAAATATTCTCACAATTTCTTCTCTATTTAAACTACTCTCTTTTTTGTTGAAGTAAGTTTGCTTTTCTTAGTTTATTTTTAAATGTCTTTTTTCACTATTAAAAGCGATAGTGTTATTTGTACGCAATTGTTATATTTTTAAATATTTTTTCTCAATTTGCAGATTGGTAAGAGACCATGGATTGTAAATTCAATGTTGTGACCCATTATAATGGACAAACTCACTATATAAAATATAGATCAATTTGAATAATAGTAAATAAAAGTAGAGAGACCAAATCCGTACAAATCAATAAGTACAAGGACTATTCTTAGAATTTAGTCAGAAATAATTTTTGTTTCACTTGACAATGGCACACGACGTTCTTGATATAAAAAAATAATTTTTTATTTTAAAACCGCCATCTTATGTGACGGTTTCAAAATATAAAATAATTTTTTAATTTGGAAGTGTATCTATAAATGCCGGTTTCAAGATATATAAAAAAAAGTTATTTCTAAAAGTGTCCCTTATATCGTGGTTTCAAAATAAGAAAAATATATATTTTCTTAAATAACTGGGTTAGTAGGCGATCAGACCTTTACCCTGCTGTCAATTGAAACATCCATTGCACAAAAAAAATTCAAAATTTAAATGTTTTTATTCAATCTACTCCATTCAATCTATCAAACCCAATCCCCAACAACATCACATCATATGACACTTTAATAAATTATTTTTTTGAAATTGACATGTTAGGTGGCGGTTTCAAAAATACGAAAGTACCCAATGTAATCTATATGACCTCCACCTCCATTTTTCCCACAAAAATATTCTCACAATTTCTTCTCTATTTAAGCCACTCTCCATTTTGTTAAAGTAAGTTTGCTTTTCTTAGTTTTGGCCCATAACAATGTACAAACTCACTATATAAAAAAAACCAATTTGAATGGTAGTAAATAAAAGTGGAGAGACAAAATATGCACAAATCAATAAGTACAAAGACTATTCTAGAATTTAACAAAAAATAATATTTGTTTCAGTCGGCTCTGACACGCGGCGTTTTTTATATAAAATAATAATATTTTATATATTTTTAATCTGTCAACTTACGCGACAGTTTCAAGATATATAAAAAAAGTTATTTCTAAAACTATCCCCTATACTGCGGTTTCAAATTAAAAAAAAATTAATTTTCTAAAATAGTTCTATTAGGGGGTGGTGAGGCCCTTACCCAACTGTCAATTGAAACATCCATTTTGCAAAAACTAAATTCAAAATTTAATTTTTTATCTAATCTACACCCTTCTTTCCATCAAACCCTTGCCCCCAACAACAATACATCACATGACACTTTAATTAATTATTTTTTTTCTGAATTTGACATGTTAGGTGGCAAATTCAAACTCCGAGATTCTAAAATTGAAAATATAATTACGAAAGTACCCAATCTAATCTATATGGTTGCCACCTCAATTTTTCTCATAAAATTTCTCTTAGAATTTCTTCTCTATTTAAACTACTCTCCATTTTGTTGGAGTATGTTTGCCTTTCTTAGTTTTTTTTAAATTATTTAATTATAACTATCAAAGGCGATAATATTATTTGTATGCAATTGCTATATTTTTTTGTTATTTTTTTGAATGTGCAGGTTGTTAAGAGAAAATATATTTTAAATTCAATGTTCTGGCCCATTACAATGGACAAAATCACTATATCAAAGATATCGATTTGAATGCTAGTAAATAAAAGTAGAGGGACCAAATCTAAACAAATCAATAAGTACAAGGACTATTCTAAGAATTTAACCAAAAATAATATATGTTTCACTCGACAATGATACACGACGCTCTTGATATAAAAAATAATAATTTTTTTAAAACTACCATTTTATGCGGCAATTTCAAGATATACAATAATTTTTTTTTTTTAATTTTCTCTTTACATGGCGATTTCAAGATATAGAGAAAAAGTTATTTCTATAAGTGTCCCCTCATACCGTTGTTTCAAATTAATAAAAATATATATTTTTCTAAAATAGCCGGGTCAGTGGGCGGTGTGACCCTTACTCAACTATCAATTGAAACGTCCATCGTGCAAAAATTTTTCATATTTTAAAAGCTTTTGTTCAATCTACTGTCTTCCGTCCATCAAATCTAGGCCCCAACAACATCACTTCACATAACATTTTAATAAATTATTTTTTTTGAAATTGACATTAAGGTGGCAGTTTCAAACTCCAAAATTCTAAAATTAATAAAATTACGAAAGTACCCAATGGAAACTATATGACTACCAACTCCATTTCTCTCACAAAAATATTCTCATAATTTCTTCTCTATTTAAACTGCTCTTCATTTTGTTGAAGTAAGTTTGCTTTTCTTAGTTTTTTTTAATATTTTTTTAATTTAGTTAGTGTCGAAACCATCCTTTTTTTGAAAAACGACGCGTTTCGAAAATCATTTTAAAATAGAAAAATAATGGGAGTCGCCACCAATCCTCTATTCGGTGTGATTGGATCACCACAAAACGTTTTAAAAAACCGTTTTGAAACCATGTAGGTCTTCGAAATCCAGAAAAACAGGTTCGGAAGTCGGTTACGCATGAGGAAGGATTAGCACCCTCATACGCCCAAAATTGGTACCGTATTGATTATTTTCGGGTTTTAATTTGTAACATTTAAAAGTTCGAATAAAGTTTAAAATACGATCCTTGAATGCATGAGTTAAGTTTAAAAGAAGTCAGGTTTGTTTGGAAATCTCGCTTATTTCAAAGTGATCGAGGAAGAAAGTTACGTCTAGTGAGTTAGGACACGACATTTCAAGATCCAGAAATGACGAGCTTTCCTTTGTAAAACCCTTTTTAGAATTTTGGGAAAAGAATATTCGATTATCTCGATCTGAAGAAAGGTTGCACTTAGTAAGTTAAGGCGTAATATTTCAGAATCGAAGATAAAGAAACATTGCCTCGATTAAGGGTATTCGATTATTTCGATTTGAAGAAAATTGCACCTAGTAAGTTAAGGCACAAATTTTCGAAACTCGAAACAAAAGAATATTACCTCGACTTTAAAGTCTTTATGAAAAATAATTTTGAAAACAAACATGCGATTTTAATGTGAATAAGCAGTTAATAATGGATATTAAATAACACGAAGTAAGGTAATTAAAAAGATAAATGATAGGTAAAAAATCAAAAATGCAAAATACGAGTGCATAATAATTTAAAATCAAATGCAAATATTGATGAGAAAGAAGAATGATGCAAAATGGTAATTTTAAATTCTCGGGGTGAAATGGTAATTTTGGGAAAATTCGAGGTTAAAAATGGACTTTTTAGACATTCGAGGGTAAAAGCATATTTTTTGAGAGTTTCGAAGTCAAAATGGAATTTTTGGACATCCGGGGGCAAAATGGTAATTTTTGGAAGTTTCGAGGTTAAAAATGGAATTTTTGGAAGATTCTAGGTTAAAAATAGAATTTTTGAAAGCTCGAGGGCAAAAATGTAATTTTGGGAAGTTTGGGGGTAAAAATGGGATTTTTGGAAGTTTGAGGGTAAAAATGGATTTTTTGGAAGTTTTGGGGTCAAAAATGGAATTTTGGGAAGTTCGGGGGTAAAAATGTGATTTTTGGAAGTTCGAGGGTAAAAATAGAATTTTTGGATAGTTTAGGGACCTCCAGGGCAATAAAACCAAAAGAAAGTGACACGTGGCAGCCTCCCAGGCATCCTGAAGTCAGAGGACTAATTTGAAAACCATGAAAAATTTTTGGGCCAATTTTATAATTAAACAGAACTTGATTTAGGGATTAAATTAAAATAAATAAAAATAAAAGGGACCATCGATGTAAATAAACCAGAATAGTCACACGTGGCAGCCCCTGGTGCTTTCAAATGGTTAAAGGATTAAATTGAAAAGCATTGAAAATTATTGGGTCAATTTAGAATCAATTAAAAGTACGAGAAGGACCTGATTGAAAATTTGAGAAAAAGCGGAAGGATCGAACTCATAAATAACCGCTCCTTTAAAAACACGAGGATCCTAGGTCGGGTCGGGTCGGGTCGGATTTTGGGTCGACCATGGGTTATGAGGTGAAACTGTGCCGTTTTGAGCATTCTGAAGCCATGCCAGAACAACACCGTTTTGGATGGCTATAAATAGGCCATTTCTTAGAAAAAAAATTCATTTTTTATCCATTTAAAAAAAAAACCAAATCCTCTTCAAAAAAAACCTCTCAAACACTCCCCTTGGTCGACCACTCCAAGCCGTCCGGCCACCGTGGCTCCGCTGCACGTGCCTTGTCGGCCGGCGCGCATTACCACCATGCTTCAACGTCCCTCACCGTGGCTCCGTCGCACGCGCCTCGTCGACCAACGTGCATGACCACCATGCTTTGACGTCCGTCACTTGCTGGTACACGCGTCGCCGTTCCCGCCTTCCACGCGCCGTTGACAGCGTAAGAACCTCTCCCCTTTTACTTTCTCTTTCATTATTCTGTTTAAACATTTGATTATTTTAAAAAAATCCCTTTTATGTTATAAAACCTTTTGTATATCTCTTTTCAAAAGACGTTGTTTTATTCTTTGCAGGTTTGTTCTCGGCGGGTGCGCAACAGCGACGGTGGTAGGCTCCGAATCTGACGTGGTGATACGGACTCAGTTCCGTCGAAGCAGATATGTTCCGACTTTTCGATTTCTTTTTTTTTATTAAAATAATTAATAATATTATTATTATCATTAAAACATTTACTATTATTAATGATTATTAAGAAAACTGTTTATTATTATTAATGTCATTAATATTATTATTATTATTGTTATTATTAAAACAGTTATTAATATTATTAATAGTTATTGAAACGTTTGAAAATAAAAAGAAATAAATGACAACAATGGGTATTGAATACAGATATTAATGCATGCACAAAATATGAACGTCTTTTATTTCCACTGTTAAAATAATAAATAGGCAATAAACATTCATGAATTTAAAACCTATACTTGGCAATCTGCTCTTGGCTGGCTATTAATGGCTTCTTGTTTCTGATTTCTCAGTGCTTCGAAAGTCTATTCTCTTATATTGATTTATAATTGTTCAAAAAAAAAGAGCACATAATTCGTACCCTATTATGAAGGTTTGAACTTGGTTTTATAACCAGAATTGCAATCATTTCTCTTTGTTTTTATGCCATTTAACTGCTATCATTTCTTTCTTTTGCAGGTGCGGTAATGGAGACTGTAGCACGGTGGCAGTGATGCAGGGCAAGTTGCTGATCAGTGCTGCTGATGATGACGTGGTAGCCTCTGGTTGGACGTGGGTGACGGTAGCAGCAGTGCAAGTTGGGTTGGCAGAAGTTTAGCTACCAGATTAGGGTTTTAAGTGTTGGGTGTAATTGGGTCTTTAGGCTAGTCTTAAGCCCTTTGTGATTGGGTCCTTTGAATTCGAGCCCCAATTGGGCTTTGATTTGTAACTGGACATTTTATGATTGGACTTGATTTAAATAGATTTAAACTTTAAATTTATAATAAATTTAAAATTTTAAGTAAATTTAAACTTAAAATAAATTTAATTTTAAAATGAATTTAAATCCTGTTGGGCCCGGACAAATTGGGCTTCAATAGCTGCCCCTCTTTGCTCGTTGCTGTGTAACAGGAACGGAGCAAAGACCCGAAAGGATGCCCAATTTTGTTAGGTCTCATCTCTTTGACGTTCTTTCTTCAATTGGTCCACCCTTCATTTTATTGACCGCTTGATTTTACCGTATGTACCTCTGCATCTTATTCATCATGACTCCATCTTGTCCTAAGGTAGTCTTCAAAAAGACAAAATTTGCTACTGTAATTTCACTCCATTCCTTTCAATGGAATTGAAATTCATCACCGTAGTCTTTGAGTCTGGTTTCATTGACTTGGCCTTCTTTTTAGTATCTCGTCAGAAAGATGACCATATCACTTGTTTTGGTCCACTTCTCTGTGTTTCATCAAGAAGATGGTTTTGGTTCACTTCCCCGTACTTCATCAGGGAGCTAACTGTTTTATTACTTCGACCTGCTTCTAAGTATCTCATCAGGAAGCTGGGGTTCGAAGATTTGCTCATTTCGAGCGTGGGTTTGATTTGGTCTTCTTCTCAGTACCTTATCAGGAAGATGGCCGTGTCGTTTGTTTCAATCCGTTTTTCTGTATCTCATCAGGAAAACAAATTTGGTTGACTTCTCAGTATCTCATCAGGAAGCTAACCATTTTATTGCTTTGACCTGCTTCTCAGTATCTCATCAAGAAGCTGGGGTTCGAAGATTTGCTCGCGTTGAGCCTCGAGTTGGTATACTTCTCTGTATCTCATCAGGAAGATGACCACCTCACTTGTTTTAATCCGCTTCTCTGTACCTCATCAGGAAGACAAATTTGGTCCACTTCTCAGTATCTCATCAGGAAGCTAACCTTTTTATTACTTCGACCTACTTCTCAGTGTCTCATCAAGAAGCTGGGGTTCGAAGATTTGCTCATATCGAGCGTGGGTTTGATTTGGTCTTCTTCTCAGTACCTCATCAAGAAGATGACCGTGTCATTTGTTTCAATCCATTTCTCTGTATCTCATTAGGAAGACGAATTTGGTCGACTTCTCAGTATCTCATCAGGAAGCTAACCATTTTATTATTTCGACCTGCTTCTCAGTATCTCATCAGGAAGCTGGGGTTCGAAGATTTGCTCACATCGAGCCTCGTTTCATTGATTCGGTCTTTTTCTCAGTATCTCATCAGGAAGATGATCGCATCGCTGTTTGTAGATGGTCGCAATTTGCCCCGTGATCGGGGTAAGGTTTTGGATTCCTGCATCTCTTCAACTTTTCCTTGGCGATCTTAATGATTCATCTTGCCATGTGGCGGGGATGTGACCTGTGAAATATGCTTCTATGGGCCTCTATGCAGGCCTAAATTAGAAAGTAATGATTAGAAGGAATTAAATGCTCCTAACTTGTATGAATGTGTATGATGAATGTCAAATTTATTTATTATTATTTAGGTAGGCATGGTCTGTCGCCCGTCCAAATTCTGTCTTTGATGCGTTGCTCCATCTTTTCTAGGTTGTTCTGGAACTACTTGTTTTTAGGTTTGTCTTCCCATTGGTGGTCTTGTTTCGGACTTCTTGTAATTTCTAAAAACTCCAGAATAATGCTCATAACTTTTTGTATGATTTATTAGTTCATTACCCGTTATTTAGATACGAAATGCTTGGACAAAATTTGTGCAGAAACAAGGTCATATTTCGAAAATCCTATTAAAAAGAGGATTAAAGGAAACCATCATTAATCGAAAATTGTCAAGTGTACAATAAAGAATAATTAGTTACCCCAGGTATCGCAAAATGAGCTACTCTGCGCCAACTTGCTTGAGAATCATTCCTAGCTCAGATGTGTGTCTAGAAGATCTAGAGTGCTTTGTTGATGTTTCAAGTTGTAACCTTCCTCCATCTCGTTGACCCGTTCTTGGATCTGAGTTGTCCTTTGCAGGTTTTCAACTCAAAATTTCCTTGGTTCCAGGATGCCTTTTGTGGGTTTTTATCCTGAACCCCTTTTTTTTTTTCGAGACGCCCTTTTCGGGTTTTCATCTCAATTCCCCTTTTGTTTTTAGGCGAAGTATTTTTTCACCGAGTCTGAATTGACGGGGTTTACAGATCCTTGTCGTCCATTTCTGTTAGGATGAGAGCTCCTCCTGAGAAAGCTTTCTTTACCACATAAGGTCCTTCCCAATTGGGCATCCATTTTCGACGAAAATCTTTATGTATGAGAAGTATCTTTTTCAAAACTAGATCTCCCTCATAGAATTCCCTGAGACGAACCTTTTCTGGTACATCTGGCCATGGCGAATGGCTTTTAACCTCTTTTCCTCGATTAAATTCAACTGGTCATATCGAGCTTGGATCCATTCAGCCTCGTCTAGTTGAAGCTCGGTTAAGACTCGGAGGGAAGGTATTTCAACCTCGATAGGCAAGACTGCTTTCATACCGTATGCTAATGAGAATGGTGTTGCCCTAGTAGAAGTCCTGATTGAAGTTCTGTAGGCAAAGAAAGCAAATGGTAGTTTTTTGTGCCAGTCTTTGTAAGTCTCAGCTATTTTTGCCACGATCTTCTTGATGTTCTTATTAGCTGCCTCCACAGCTCCATTCATTTTTGGGCGATAGGGAGAAGAATTATGATGCTTGATTTTGAACTGTTCGCAAACTTCTGCTATCGTGCTATTGTTCAAATTTAGGGTATTATCGGATATGATCCTTTCGGGCATCTCATATTGGAAAGTAATTTCTTTTTTTAGGAACTTGCTAACCGTAGACTTGGTAACATTTGCATATGAGGTTGCCTCTACCCATTTAGTGAAGTAGTCAATCACAACAAAGATGAATCTATGGCCATTGGAAGCCTTTGGAGAAATTGGCCCAATGACATCCATGCCCCACATAGAAAAAGGCCAAGGAGAGGTCATGACATGAAGGTGTGATGGAGGTACATGAATCTTGTCTCCATAGATCTGGCACTTGTGGCACTTCTTTTCATAATTGATGCAATCGCCCTCCATGGTAGACCAGTAATACCCAAATCTCATTATTTGCCGGGCCATCGTGAAACCGTTGGCGTGTGTCCCACAAATGCCTTCGTGAACTTCTTCTAAGATCTTCTTAGCTTCAATTACGTCGACACATCTCAGCAACACTTGATATTTTCTCCTCTTGTACAAGATTTCCCTATCTAGGACATATTCACTGGCCAATCTTCTTAATGTCCTCTTTTCATTTTTTGAGGCTTGCTCGGGGTACTTCCGATCTCTTACAAATTGAAGAATATTCTGGTACCATGGGCGATCATCCTTTTCTTCTTCTTCCTCTGCCTTAATATCACAACAATGAGTAGGGGCTTCATAAATACTCATCTGAATGGGCTTTACATCTTCTTTCCTACTCACCTTAATCATCGAGGCTAAAGTGGCAAGAGTATCGCCATCTAGTTTTCTTCTCGTGGGAGATAATGGAATGTGATGTCATCGAACTCCGTGATCAACTCGAGGATCAATCTGTGGTAATCCACTAGCTTAGAATCCCTTGTTTCCCATTCTCCTTTGAGTTGGTAGATTACCAATGCGGAGTCTCCATAAATCTCTAAAATTTTTATTCCTCGCTCTATGGTTGCACGGATTCCCAAGATACGTTCTTCGTATTCAGTCATATTGTTTGTGCAATCAAAATCAAGTTTACTAGTAAAAGGGTAATGATCTCCTTCGGGTGATACCAAGGCTGCCTCGACCCCGTTACCTGTGGCATTTGAAGCTCTATCAAAGTTCAATTTTCAAGGTCGTTCTACCGTGATTTCCCTTTCAATAGTCGCAATGTACATTAAATCCTCATTCGGGAAATTGAAGTTTATCGGCTCATAGTCCTCTAAAGCCCTACTGGCCAGGAGGTCTGCTATCACAGTCCCTTTTACTGCTTTCTAATTGATGTAGACTATGTCGAATTTCAAGAAAACGATTTGCCATCGAGCCAATCTCCCATTCAATGCAGCTGACTCCATCAGATACTTTAGAGGATCTAATTTCGAGATCAACCAAGTGGTATGGTATAACATGTATTGTCTTAATCTACGTGTAGTCCAGACTAGTGCACAACATAATTTCTCAATTGGCGAATATCACGTCTCGCAATCAGTGAATTTCTTGCTAAGATAATATATCGCCTTTTCCTTCTTTTCGGATTCATCGTGTTGGCCTAGTACGTATCCCATGGAATTTTCAAAGACTGTCAAGTACAGGATCATTGACTTATTAGGAATTGGAGGTACCAAGATGGGAGCTTTGGATAAATAATCTTTGACCTTGTTAAAGGTTTCTTGACATTCATCATCCCATACACCCGGGTTGCGCTTTCTAAGCTGGCGAAAGATAGGATTGCATTTCTCAGTCAACTGTGAAATGAACCGAGCAATGTAATTTAGTCTTCCTAAGAACCCCCGAACTTCTTTTTATGTGCTGGGTGGTGGTAGCTCCTGTATGGCTTTGACTTTATCCGGGTCAATTTCAATTCCTCTTTTGCTGACTACAAAGCCTAACAATTTTCCTGATGTGGCCCCGAAAGTGCATTTTACTGGGTTTAGCTTTAATTGATATTTCTTGAGCCTTCCAAATAACTTTCTCAGGATTCTCACATGTTCTTCCTCCGTTTTGGATTTCTCGATCATGTCATCAACGTAAACTTCAATCTCCTTATGCATCATGTCGTGGTACAAGGTCACCATGGCCCTTTGATAAGTTGCCCCTGCGTTTTTGAGTCCGAAGGGCATCACCTTGTAGCAAAATGTTCCCCATAGTGTGATAAATGTGGTTTTGATCATATCCTCAGGGTCCATCCTTATCTGATTATACCCAGAGAAACCACCCATAAAGGAAAACAGAGAATGTCTTGTCGTGTTATCGACTAAAGTGTCGATGTGAGGTAAGGGAAAATTATCATTTGGGCTAGCTTTATTTTAATCTCGATAGTCCACGCACATGCGTACCTTTCCATCTTTTTTAGGAACGGAGACTATATTAGCTACCCATTCAGAGTATTTAACTACCTAGAGAAAACCGGCGTCAAATTGTTTCTTGACTTCTTCTTTTATTTTTAACAACACATCCGGTCTCATCCTTCGGAGTTTTTGCTGCACGGGTCTGCTTTCTTCCTTTATAAGGAGTTTGTGCACCACATTGTCAGTGCTTAAGCCAGACATATCCTGGTAAGATCATGCAAAGATATCTTGGAACTCTCAAAGCAACTCGATAAGATTCCTTCTGGTTTATACGGAGATGCTTGTCCCAATTTTCACCTCTTTCTTTTCATCTTTGTGCCCCAGATTTATAACTTCCACTGGGTCCGAATGAGGCAGAATCTATTTTTCTTCCTGTTCCATCATTCTTAACAGATCCGGAGGTAGATTACAATCTGGATTATCATCAAGGTCCTGAAGCTCTTCCAAACACGTATTTTGCTCGAAGTGAGGTTCTAAGTTAGCGTCAGGGTTGCTCATATTATTGATATTCGAGGATCTGTTAAGGGATGAAAGGAAGATCCAAAGAGCAAAAATAAATTTAAGAAAGAATGATTATGTGGTGTGTATGAGTATGTTTGTATTAAAGAATAATTAATATTGTTTATTGGATATGTACGAATGGTTTATTAAGCTGATTTAAGAAATGAAAGAATAATTATGGAGAAGAGTATAAGATGGAAAGTGCACTTCATTCAAAATAACTGAATAATGATCATGTGCCCTTTTACAAAAAGATCCATATTGCTTTCGAGCCTAAAGCAATAGGTGTTTTCGAGCATTACTCTAAGGAAATCTTAAAAAATACAGGGAGTTCCTCCACGGTCCAATTATTCAGGGCGCTTCCAAGTGCACATGGACCAATTCTTGATGAATTCCCTTCCTTTTCTTCATTTGATATAACATTAATGCCTAGATCTATGATGCCCTCTTTGGTTCTAATGGTCACTCGCTCCTTTTCTTACTAGTTGATCACCCCTCCTGAGACGAAAGTCTTATAGATGTGCGGCAAGACCATGGGTTCCCACGAGATGTCCTTTCCAGACAGTCTGGCCCTCCTTCTTTCTTGCCTTTTCTCAAGCTCCTTCCTCTTTTGTCTCACATCTAGCTTGTACCCCACGCCATAACGATCCCGCTTTTCTATTAGCATCGGCACATTAACTCTTCCTTGGAGGTATTTTCCCAGTCCTTTCCCAGGTATAGCTCCCTTTCCGACTATTAATTGCAAGCCCATCCTGGTGGTCGATAATATTGTTGGCACAAGTATCTTGCTTCCTTCCGAAATGAAAGTTGCATTAACAAACTCTAGTGACCGGAATGGAAACTCCACAGCCTCCTCATCTATTCCCACGTAGGGTGAATCGCTCGTTATGGACGCGATTATTTCCTCCTCAGCATTAATCGTGATTAACAGCCTTTCATTTATTAGCTTCACTTTCTGGTGCAAAGAGGAAGGTACTGCCCCAGCTGAGTGGATCCACTATCTTCCCAGCAGACAGTTATAAGTGGGCCTAATATCCATCACTAGAAAATCCACTTCGTATGTATTCGGCGCAATTTGAAGAGGTATTTCAATCTTTCCCATTACCTTCCTTTCTGTCCCATCAAATGCTCTAACTATGTTATTACATCCTTTCATGTGAGAGCTATCTATTGGCAATCTTTGCAGTGTAGCTAGCGGTAGCACATTCAGGGCTGAACCATTGTCTATAAGTACTCAAGGTAGCGTATACCCTTTACAACGGGTAGTGATGTGTAAAGCCTTGGTGGACCCTATTCCTCCCGTCGATATTTCATCATCGTTGAAGAAAATGAAGTTATCAGCACTTACGTTATTGACCAATCAATCTAGCTTACTGACGGATATGTCATTTGCTACATATGTTTCGTTCAGCACCTTCATTAGTGCGCTTCGATGGGCTTCCGAGCTTAAGAGCAATGACAGGATCGATATCCGAGTAGACAATTTGCGTAGTTGTTCTACTACACTATATTCACTATGCCTCAAAAACTTTAAAAACTCCTTCGCTTTATTCTCGGATACAGGCTCGTTCGTGGGTACTTCGAGCTTGCTAGTTATTTCTTTCTCAAGCTCACACATTCTTTCCTTCCCTTTACTGACCTCTTTTTCTTTATTTACAGGGTCATAATTTTTACTGCTACGGGTAACAAGATTCACGTGCTTCCTCGGTTCCCCCTCTCTTGGTATGGTAACGTTGCAATTGTAACTCCATGGGATCTTCTTACTATCCCTGTAAGGAAATGCTACCGGCTTTTGTATGATGATGCGAGGGGTTGGCTGTTCTCTTACCGTGCCACAAATAATCACCTTGGGGCGATTGCTTCCGTAAGCCTTAGCTGTTCCGTTCTCGAAGGCACAAACATTTTTGGCTTCCCTTCCTTGTTCAAAAAATTCCAGCTCTCGATTGTCCATCAACATTTGGACCACGGCTTTGAACTCGACGCAGCTTTGAATTTCATGCCCCTTAACGGCATGAAACTTGCCATGGTTATCATCCCTGATTATCATACTCTTTTTATCCTTCACGATTATCCCTTCTTTAACCATCTCTTACCATACCCACCGAAGTGGAGACTTAATTTCTTCAACACTTCTCTTAATTTTCTGAGCTCATTCAGCAAAGCATTCACCCCTTGCTCTGGGTGATTGGGTAGAGGATTCTCAGCTATATTTGGCTTTGCTGGCTCTTTTAACTTTACGATTCCATGCTCTATGAGTCCTTCGACTCGTCTTTTGAAAGCAGGGCAATTTTTAATCGGGTGTCCTTCTGCCCCTGCATGGTATTCACAGTGAGTATTCGCATCGTACCAAGTCGGGAATGGGGGTTTATATGGTCTTACACGCTGAGCAGCTACCTCATACGCGTCATACAGTATCTTGTAGAGTTCTCTGTTTGACATCGAAAGGGGAGTGTATTGAACTCTTCCTCTATTTAGCCTGATGCCCGGTTCCTGCCGCGGGGCATTTTAGTAATTGTCCATTAGAACTTTGGGTTGACCTGTCACGAAGGGTTTGGTGTAGCTAGGTCTGTATATGCTTGCATTGTTGGTCTTATTATCCCTTCTTCTGGGGGCAGGCCTTTTAGGGCTTTCTCCAGTTTCAATCTTGCTGGCCTTGATCGCATTTTCGATCATCTCCCCCGATATGACCATATCGGATAAACTCTTCGTGGCGTTTCCTAACAGGTGATTTAAGTAAGGAGCTTTGAGGGTATTGACAAACAACATTGTTGTCTCTTTTTCTGTCAGTGGTGGCTGTACTTGGGTTGCCACCTCGCGCCATCTTTACGCATATGTTCTAAAGCTCTCGTTCGACTTCTTCTTCATATTCTGCAATGTAAGTCGGTCAGGAGCTATTTCGATCACATGACCATACTGCTTTAAGAAATCCTGTGCCAAATCTTTCCATGAATAGATTTTTTATCAGCTCAATTGATTGTACCATTTGATTACCGACCCGGCCAGGCTGTCTTGAAAGCAATGAATTAGCAATTGGTCATTATGCACGTGCCCCGCCATTCTCCTACAGAACATGGTCAGGTGGTCTTCAGGGCAGCTCGTCCCGTTATATTTTTCAAATTCTGGAACTTTGAATTTAGGAGGGAGAACCAGATCCAGAACTAGACTTAACTCTTTAGCATCTACCCCATAGGAAATTTCAATTCCTTGCATCGCGTCGATTTTCTTCTCTAATCGCCTGTGTTTCTCCTCTATTTGTCTAGGGAGATCTTCTCTTATCATCTCGTCAAAGTCTGGGACACCCAGATTCAAAGCATTATCTTCTAGGTTTGACTCGGACCCAATTGGATAATTGGCTGGTCTCGACGTACCTGTGGCCTGTTGTTGTTCCCTTATAGTAATGGTGGGCTCCCGTGTCGATATTTCATGTGAAGCCGGGTTATGACGAGCTGTAAAGCCTGGTGGGACTGTTGGGTCCTCTTCTTCCTCCGTAGCAGGGCTTTTTCCTTTATCGGCCATGTTTTGTTTTACTTGCCCTAATTCATTCATTAAGCTCTTTTGTACCTCCATGAATTGATTTTTCATTTCTCTACACATCATGGTAATTTGATCTTGGTTGCATTCTTGCATCTGGTCTTGTAATTCTTTTTGGATTTGTTCAAGTCTTTGCTTCATAGCCTTAATTTTCTTTCGAGTATTTTAGCGATGTGAGTTTTCAATGATTACTGATGTAGCTGGATCGTAAGTTTTTAATAAGTTAGGATCGTTCTGCAAAAATATGCAAAAATGTGATGCGAATAAGATGCATGTATGCAAGAGAAAGGTATTGACTTATAATTCATTTTCCATTTAGAAAACTTCATTCGTATAACAAGTTCCTTAACATAAAGCAAATTACATAAACGATTTTGCTTTGATGCTCAGAGCCTTGACTTTCTTAAGGAGGCTTGTTAGCTTTTGACCTCGTTCCGTCTTCGTCTCGTACTGTATGCCTAGCTCTTCTACTTCAACTGCCAGTGTTTGCACATGATCGACTACTCCGCGAATTTGATTTAAGGCCTCACCCATAACATAATCCTTTTCTCTAACTTCTTTTTGGGTTTGCTGAAGATGCCAATCATTTGTCTCTAACGTCCTTTCCAAAATCTCGATTCGTATTTCACTATTCTACAAAGACGCTTCTAATTCGTCCATCTTCTTATTCAGTCTCTCGATCTCAGCTCGGCTTGCCTTCAACTTTATTACTGAATTTTGGCTACGATGCCTGTACAAGGATTCCTCTAATTCTCCTACTTGAGCTTTTGATTCGGTCACTTCGGCTTGGCTTTCTAGAAGGCTACTCTTCATAGCATTTTCCTGAACTTGGGCATCTTGAAATTTGTTTTTCTAGTGACTTGTTTATTTTTCCCTTCGCTGATTTCCTACTGCCATTGTTCTGACGTCTTACCCAGACCGGCGATTCTCATTGACAATCGAAGCTTTTTATAGTCCTTTTTTAGGCTGCTAAGATCTTCTTCAGCCTTATTCTTCCCTTTTCTCAATTTTTTCGCTTCTAGCTTCTGGACATCAACGTCTAATCCTAAAAGCACCTTCTCCTCTTCTAGCTTTTCTATCATTTTCTCCATCACAGCATTTTTCTTTTCAAAATCTTGTTTAATTATTTCTAATTCAGTCGGGACAACCTGCAAGTGTTCTTCAATTGGGCGGATAATCTCCGGGTTTGGCACAGGAATATTGTCGTTGATCCTTCTGTTTCTCCACTAATCATATTCTGTAGTTATCATGGAATTGGCGTCGAATGCTTTCATTTTTCGAACCTGGTTCCATGCATTTGAGATTTCCCGAATCCTTTTCTTATTGTTTTTTCCCCGGTACGTGAATTCACACTGAGCTAACCCCTAAGTCACGGGTATGAATTATCTTGATCTGTATTGTCTTGAAAGCAACAAAGGTGCATATCCGGTTGCTCCCCATATTCCTGCCAATAGGACCCAGTCGAGATCTCCGCACCGATACAATATTTCATCAGGAGCAAACCATGGTGCTCGCCACTCTATGTCCTCGTCTTTGAGGCTTTGGAGTATGACCATCCACTTTTCTTCTGCGAAGTTCTCTTGTCTTTGCGTGGCCACGAACTCTTTCAAAGGGGAATAATCCTTAGACAAGTACTGATAGGAGACTTTTTCTGTTTTCCAGAAGTGACTATGAAACCATACCATCAATAGCGGTGCGCAAAAAAAAAATCGACCTTCTCCCTCCTTTCTACATGCATTTAAGGATCTGTAAGTTTTAGCCAGTATGGCCTGGGCAGGTGTCACTCTTTTACTCAATCTATCAAACAAATCTATCATCGCGTCCTCTATATGCCCCAAAGCCCTCGAAAAAATGACCAACCCGTAGATACTTAGGGCTAGAATGTCGATCTTTTTCTTTGCATCTAGATGAGCCAGTATCAAATCTTGCAGACTTTTCCACGTGATGCACTTGTTATCGCCTTTGACCTTAACTCGAGCTGCAACCCACTGTTCTCTCATGCCGGTGATGTTTGTTAATCTTTTAATAATGGTCGAGAGATTTGGAGCTCTAGAATAGGCCTTATCTATCGAAATCTTCGGACAAAGGAGCAATGTGGTGTATTCTTCTATCGTCGGTGTCATGTCTATATTCTCGAAGGTAAAGTAATTGTAGGCTAGGTTTCAATACTGTGTTAAGGCTTTAAAGAGGGATTTGTCTACCTTAACTTCGCAAAAGTATGACAAATCTCTATATTCTTGGTAAAAAGGTCTGTTTCATGTTATTATCCCTATTGTCCTATATCTCTTTCAACTCTAGCACATTGTTTTGAGTCGTGCTGATCCTGGTATAATCCCAAAACTCTGACTCATATCCTTCCACTAAGTTGTCCCCCTTTTGGCGCTGAGTCTCCTCCGACCACATGCGCACAACCATATTATCCTCCACTTTATCAAAGTACTTGTTTTCCATGATTAATTCTCTTATCGGTAACTGAACTTTTGAGTCTATACCTTTCCTTTATATGATGATAAAATGCAATGCCAAAAAGAGACAAAATAAACAAGTTAGCGAAACACAACAATATCAATATACAAGTATAACATAGAACCTAAGAGTTTGTCTTGGAAGGTTGCTAAATGGTTTAGTACAACTCCTTCTAAAGCAAGTTCCTACGGCTTACTATATGCGGTTTTAGGTTCTAAAGTAGGGGTACCCAAACCAACAGATTCCTCGGTCCTTACCCATTACAGGCTCACACGGACGAGTTCGGTTTAGGGGGACGCATTTCCCACATGTTTGCACGGAAGTGAAAACTTCACGAAAATAAGGGTACTTTGTAATCCTGAAATCGATCCACTATCCTACACGGAGGTGAAGACCTCACAAAAGAGTAGTTTCCGGCTTCCACTTAAAAGGGTAATATCATATGCAGATGTATGCAAATTTACACTAGCAATACATAATATAATGTCACAAAAGATGTCGAGGATCGCTTATTAAACAAAACTGAAGCTTAGAAGTTTCCAAAGAAGACTTGAAAATATGGATTTCGGTTTGACTCTCATTTATTTTAAAAGTCCCAAGTAGAGTCGCCAGCTATTGAAACCATCCTTTTTTTGAAAAACGACGCATTTCGAAAATCATTTTAAAATCAAAAAATAATGGGAGTTGCCACCAATCCTCTATTAGGTGTGATTGGATCACCACAAAACATTTTAAAAAATCGTTTTGAAAACATGTAGGTCTTTGAAATCCAGAAAAATAGGTTTGGAAGTCGGTTACGCATGAGGAAGGATTAGCACCCTCATACGCCCAAAATTGGTACCGTATTGATTATTTTCGGGTCTTCATTTGTAACATTTAAAAGTTTGAATAAAGTTTAAAATACGATCCTTGAATGCATGAGTTAAGTTTAAAAGAAGTCGGGTTTGTTTGGAAATCTCGCTTATTTCAAAGTGATTGAGGAAGAAAGTTGCATCCAGTGAGTTAGGACACGACATTTCAAGATCTAAAAATGACGAGCTTTCCTTTGTAAAACCCTTTTTAGAATTTTGGGAAAAGGATATTCGATTATCTCGATTTGAAGAAAGGTTGCACCTAGTAAGTTAAGGCGCAATATTTCAGAATCGAAGATAAATAAACATTGCCTCGATTAAGGGTATTCGATTATTTTGATTTGAAGAAAAATTGCACCTAGTAAGTTAAGACACAAATTTTTGAAACTCGAAACAAAAGAATATTACCTCGACTTTAAAATCTTTATGAAAAACAATTTTGAAAACAAACATGCGAGTTTAATGTGAATAAGCAGTTAATAATGGATATTAAACAACACGAAGTAAGGTAATTAAGAAGATAAATGATAGCCAAAAATTCAAAAATGCAAAATATGAGTGCATAATAATTTAAAATCAAAAGCAAATATTGATGAGAAAGAAGAATGAGACTTTTCAGATACCTGGTGATAAAATGGTAATTTTGAATTCTCGAGGTGAAATGGTAATTTTGGGAAAATTACGGGTTAAAAATGGACTTTTTAGACATTCGGGGGTAAAAGGGTAATTTTGAGAGTTTCAAGGTAAAAAAATGGAATTTTTGGACATCCAAGGGGAAAATGGTAATTTTTGGAAGTTTCAAGGTCAAAAATGGAATTTTTGGAAGTTTTAGGGTCAAAAATGGAATTTTTGGAAGCTCGAGGGTAAAAATAGAATTTTTTGAAGTTTTAAGGTCAAAAATGGAATTTTGGGAAGTTTAGGGGTAAAAATGGGAATTTTGGAAGTTCGAGGGTAAAAATGGAATTTTCAAAAGTTTTAGGGTTAAAAATGGAATTTTGGGAAGTTCGGGGGTAAAAATAGGATTTTGGGAAGTTCGGGGGTAAAAATAGGATTTTTGGAAGTTCGGGGGTAAAAATAAATTTTTTTGACAATTTAGGGACCTCCAGGGCAATAAAACCAAAAGGAAGTGACACATGGCAGCCTCCCAGGTATCCTGAAGTCAGAGGACTAATTTGAAAACCATGAAAATTTTTTGGGCCAATTATGTAATTAAATAGAAGTTATTTTAGGGATTAAATTAAAATAAATTAGAAATAAGAGGAACCATCGACGTAAATAAACCAGAATAGTGACATGTGGCAGCCCCTGGTGCTTTCAAAGGTCAAAGGATTAAATTGAAAAGCATTAAAAATTATTGGGTCAATTTAGAATCAATTAAAAGTACGAGAAGGACCTGATTGAAAATTTGAGAAAAAACGGAAGGATCGAACGCATATATAACCCCTCCTTTAAAAACACGCGGATCCTAGGTCGAGTCGGGTCGAATTTCGGGTCGACCATGGGTTGTGAGGTGAAACGGTGCCGTTTTAAGCATTCTGAAGCCATACCAAAACGAGACTGTTCTGGATGGCTATAAATAGGCTATTTCTTAGAAAAAAAATTCATTTTTTACCCCTTTTCAAAAAAAACCAAATCCTCTTAAAAAAAAACCTCTCAAACACTCCCCTTAGCTGACCACTCCAAGCCGTCCGACCACCGTGGCTCCGCTGCACGCGCCTCGTCGACCGGCGCACGTGACCATCACGCTTCGACGTTCGTCTCCTGCTGGTACACGCGTCGCCGTTCCTGCCTTCCACGCGCCGTTGACAGCGTAAGAACCTCTCCCCTTTTACTTTCTCTTTCATTATTCTGTTTAAACGTTTGATTTTAAAAAAAAAAATCCCTTTTATGTTATAAAACCTTTTGTATATCTCTTTTCAAAAGACGCTGTTTGATTCTTTGCAGGTCTGTTCTCGGCGGATACGCAACGGCGATGGTGGTAGGCTCTGGCTCCGACGTGGTGATACGGACTCAATTCGATCGAAGCAGATATGTTTCGACTTTTCGATTTTTTTTATTAAAATAATTAATAATATTATTATTATCATTAAAACATTTACTATTATTAATGATTATTAAGAAAACCGTTTATTATTATTAATGTCATTAATAATATTTTTGTTATTGTTATTATTAAAACAATTATTAATATTATTAATAGTTATTGAAACGTTTTGAAAATAAAAAGAAATAAATGACAACAGTGGGTATTGAATATAGATATTAATGCATGCACAGAATATGAACGTCTTTTATTTCCACTGTTAAAATAATAAATAGGCAATAAACGTTCATGAATTTAAAACCAATACCTGGCAATCTGCTCTTGGCTGGCTATTAATGGCTTCTTGTTTCTGATTTCTCAGTGCTTCGAAAGTCTATTCTCTTATATTGATTTATAATTGATAAAAAAAAAAACACATATATTACGAAGGTTTGAACTTGGTTTTATAACCAGAATTGCAATCATTTCTTTTTGTTTTTATGCCATTAAATTGCTATCATTTCTTTCTTTTGCAGGTGCGACAATGGAGACTGTAGCAATGACGGTGGCAGTGATGCAGGGCAAGTTGCTGATTAGTGCTGCTGATGCTGACGTGACAGCCTCTGGTTGGACGTGGGTGGACGGTAGCAGCAGTGCAAGTTGGGGCGGCAGAAGTTTAGCTATCAGATTAGGGTTTTAAGTGTTGGGTGTAATTGGGTCTTTAGGCTAGTCTTAGGCCCTTTGTGATTGGGTCCTTTGAATTCGGGTCCCAATTGGGCTTTGATTTGTAACTGGACATTTTATGACTGGATTTGATTTAAATAGATTTAAACTTTAAATTTATAATAAATTTAAATTTTTAAGTAAATTTAAACTTAAAATAAATTTAATTTTAAAATGAATTTAAATCCTGTTGGGCTCGGGCAAATTGGGCTTCAACAGTTAGTTTTTACTATTTAAGGCGTAATGTTAATTGTATGTAATTGTTATATTATTTTGTTATTTTTTCTGAATGTGCAGGTTGGTAGGAAAAGATGGATCGTAAATTCCTTGTTGTGGCCCATTATATTGGACAAACTCACTATATCAAAGACACCAATTTAAATGCTAGTAAGTAAAAGTGGAGGGACCAAATCGGCACAAAGCAATAAGTACAAGGACTACTCTTAGAATTTAACCAAAAAAATAATTGTTTCACTCAACTTTGACACATGGTGTTCTCGATATAAAATAATATTTTTTTATTTTAAAATTGTCATCTTACGTGGCAATGCAATTTCAGATTAATGAAAATATATTTTTTCTAAAATAGTTGGGTTAGGGGGTGGTCAGACCCTTTACCCAGCTTTCAATTGAAACATCTATTTTGCAAAAAAAATTTCAAATTTCAAAATTTTTTTATCCTATCTACTCCATTCTTTCCATCAAACCCCTATCCCCAACAAAAGCAGCACGTCACATGACATTTTCATGAATTTTTTTTTCAAAGTTGACATGTAAGGAGGCGGTTACAAACTTCGAGATTCTAAAATTGAAAATAAAATTACGAAACTACCCAAAGTAATCTATAGGGCTGTCACCTCCATTTTTCATACAAAAAAATTCTCATAATTTCTTCTCTATTTAAACCACTCCTCATTTTGTTGAAATAAGTTTGCTTTTCTGATTTTTTTTAAAATTGTTTTTAATTTAGTTAATTTTCATCGTCAATGGGGATAATGTTATTTGTATGCAATTGTTATATTTTTTTGTTATATTTTTCTAAATGCGTAGGTTGTTAAGATAAGATGAATCGTAAATTCAATGTTGTGGCTCATTACAATGGACAAACTCACTATATCAAAGACACCAATTTGAATGCTACTGGTAAATAAAAATAGAAGGGCCAAATCCGCACAAATCAATAAGTACAAGGAATATTCTTAAAATTTAACCTAAGATATTATTTGTTTCACTCGACTCTGACATGTGGCGTTCTTGATATAAAAACTAATATATATATTTTTAAAACTTCCATCTTACGCGGCATTTTCAATATATAAAATAATTTTTTATTTTGAAAGTGTCTCTTTACATGGCGGTATCAAGATATACAAAAAAGTTATTTCTAAAAGTGCCCCCTTATATCGCGATTTTAAATTAATAAAATTATTCTTTTCTAAAATAGCTTGGTTAGGGGGTGGTCAAACCCTTACCTAGCTGTCAATTGAAGCATACATTACCCAAAAACTTTTCAAATTTTAAATTTTTTATTCGATCTACTCCCTTCATTCTATCAAACCCCTGTCCCCAACATCATCATGTCACATGACACTTTAATGAATTATTTTTTTTTGAAATTGATATGTCAGGTGGCGATTTCAAACTCTGAAATTCAAAAACTGATAATAAAATTATGAAAGTACCCAATGTAATCTATATGATTGTCACCTCCATTTTATTTTGAAAGTATCTCTTTACATGGCAGTTTTAAGATATATTGTAGTTGTCTCTGATATATTTGTTTTTGCTTAATGTTGCACAATAGTTTCAAGATATAGAAATGATTAAATTAAAAGGATAGTCCCTATCATGTAAATTTTTTTAGATTTAATTCCACTACTTTTATTTGCTCAAAATTGGTCCCTTTACTTTTCGATTTATTCATTTTAGTCCCTCCATTAATGTTTTTCGTTAACTCTAGTAAAATTAGGTTGGTAGGAGAATATAGTTCGGAAACTCACTATTGTAGCCCTTTACAATTGACAAACTCACCAATTTAAATGCTAATAAATAAAAGTAGAGGTACCAAATATGCACAAATCAATAAGTACAAGGACAATTCTTAAAATTTAACCAAAAATAATATTTGTTTCACTCGACTTTGACACGTGGGGTTCTTGATATAAAAAAATATTAATTTTTTTTATTTTAAAACTGCCATCTTACGCAATGATTTCGAGATATAAAATAATTTTTTATTTTGAAAGTGTCTTTTTATGCTGCGGTTTCAAGATATAAAAAAAGTTATTTCTAAAATAGCTAAGTTAGGGGGCGGTCAAACCCTTACCCAACTTTCAATTGAAACATCCGTTGCGCAAAAAAATCTAAATTTAATTTTTTATCCGATCTACTCCTTTCTTTCCATCAAACTCATGTCCCCAACAACAACACGTCACATGACTCTTTAATGAATTATTTTTTTTTGAAATTGACATGTCAAGTGACGATTACAAACTATGAGATTCTAAAATTGAAAATATAATTACGAAAGTATCTAATGTAATTTATATGATTGCCACCTCCATTTTTCCCACAAAAATATTCTCACAAATTCTTCTCTATTTAAATTACTCTTCATTTTGTTGAAGTAAGTTTGCTTTCTAAGTTTTTTTTTTAAATTATTTTTTTAATTTAGTAAATTTTCACTATCAAAGAAGATAATGTTATTTGTAAGCAATTGTTTTAGTTTTTATTTTTTTTGTTCTGAATGTTCAGGTTGTTAGGATAAGATGGATTGTAAATGCATTATTGTGGCCCATTACAATAGACAAATTCACTATATCGAAGACACCAATTCAAATGCTAGTAAATAAAAGTAGAGGGATCAAATCCGCACAAATCAATAAGTTCAAGGACTATTATTAGAATCTAACAAAAAATCATATTTGTTTCACTCGACAATGACACACGACGCTATTTGTTGAAGCCCAATTCTGATCGAGCCTAAACTTTGGGTCAAACTTTTACTTTTGAGCTTAGATTAGTTTTAGATTTATTTCTAAATTTAAATTTACTTTAAATTTAAATTTAAATTCATTTTTAAATTTAAATTTGTTTTAAATTTAATTTAGTTTAAATTTGAAATAATTTTAAACTTAAAATTTAAAATTAAATTCAAAGTCCATTTACAAATAAAATGTCCAAACTTACTGGGCCAATCGTGGTTGACCTAATACCAACCTTGACACCTCCCAAATACCAAGTCCAAAAGTCCAATTACAACTGACCCAAATTGCCTAAACCCAAATCTTTAATTGACCCAATACCAACCCAACACAAGCCCAAATTAAAGTGACCCAAATAACCCAAAACAGAAGCTCCAATCTGCTCCCACTTGTATTGCTGCTGCCACCCTCAGCCACTCAGAGTGCGCCACGTCAGCTTCAACAGTGTCACCAGCTTCAACTTGCTCTGCCACCGCCACTGCATAAGCTCCTATTACCGCACCTGCAAAAAAGAAAGAGGAGACAAATTTTAAATTGCAAAACAACAATTTAGAATGATTGTAAATCTGGTTATAAAAACTAGATTCAAACATAGGTTAAGGACTTTTTTTTTCTTTTTTGTACTTCTGAAACTTTAAAATCAATACAAGAATAGACTCTTTAATAATATTATAGAGTATACTAAAGAACCAGAATCAAGAAGCAATGTCCAAGCAAGAACAGGCTATCAGATACACGAAACAACCAGGAACATTCAAGCATTGAAATCGACCAGGTATCATTCAACGCATGATTAATGCCATTTTACGTTTCAAGTTCCTAAATCCATTAGTTTCTATGTATGCATTGATATATGCATTTAATACCTCTGTTAATAATTATTGTTTCTTTCAAAACGTATTAATAGGTCATTAACATTAATATTAATTACAATATTAATAATAAATAATATTACTAAATAACATTAATAATAATAATAATATTAATAATAACAGTAATAATGAATTTATTACTAATAATAAATAATATAACAAATAAAAATCGACTAAAAAAGTCGAAAGGTTAGAGGGCTTATCCTCTGTTGATTCTGCCGTCGTCAGAGCTTCTTACGGAGCCTCCTTTGGATGTTGCCACCGTCCCGTTGTGCACGGATCTACAAAAAGACATGAAAAAGGATTAAAAAACCCTAAATACGAAACAACAAAGCAAGAAAAATAAAATGAAATCAGATCTATAACAAACCACAACAAAACGAAGGATGTTTTAAAAGTACAAAATATTTTGAGATTAATAAAGGGCTCAGATCCAGGGAATTTAAAACCCGATATGAGATTTTTAACATGAAAAATGGAAAAAAGGGTTGATTTTGCAAACCTGTGAGATTGGCCAACGATCGGAGTACACCAGAAGGCGATCGGAGGGCGTTGGGCGGCAGTGTACGGTGGCGCGTGGTGTCGACGCGCGGTGGACGGTCGAGGATGATCGGACGGGGTTTGGCTGACCAAAAGGGGGGAGAGAGAGCTTCAAAGTTTTTTTTAAAAATGAAAGGTGGAAATGGGTTTAAAAGAGGGTGAAGTTGATATTTAAAGAAGACTAAAACGACCCCGTTTTGGTCTAGGCTCTTAAGCTCCAAAATGGCGCCGTTTCTTGCTCAGACCCAACCCAATCTGACTCGACCCGAACTGCCCCTAGGATCCGTGTGTTTTTGAGAAATGGTATATTTAACCATTTGGTCCTTTCGCTTTATTTTCAATTTTCAATCAGGTCCTTTCTGTACTTTTAATTAATTTTAAATTGACCCAATAATTTTCAATGCTTTTCAATTTAATCCCTTAACCTTTTGAAAGCACCAGGAGCTACCACGTGTCATGAGTTTGGCTTATTTATGCAAATGGTCCCTCTTACTTCTAATTTGTTACAATTTAATCTTAAAATTAAGTTTTGTTTAATTACAAAATTGGCCCAAAATTTTTTCATGATTTTCAAATTAGTCCTTTGACTTTTGAACACCTAAGAGGCTGCCACATGTCACTTGTTTTTGGTTTTATTGCCCTGAAGGTCTCTAAACTGTCCAAAAATTATATTTTGACCCTCAAACTTCTCCAAAATTATATTCTTAACCCTAAACTTTTTGAAAATTACATTTTTACCCTCAAACTTCCAAAATTCCATTTTTGACCTTGATTTTTCCAAAATTTACCATTTTACCCTTAAACTTCCAAAAAATTCCATTTTTGACCCCGATTTTTCCAAAAATTACCATTTACCCTCGAATTTCCAAAAATTCCATTTTTAACCTTGGTTTTCCCAAAAATTACCATTTTACCCCCGAACTTCCAAAAAATCCATTTTTAACCTCGATTCTTCCTAAAATTACCATTTTATCCTCAAACTTCCAAAAATTTTATTTTTGATCCCGATTTTTTTCAAAAATTAGCATTTTACCCTCGAACTTCCAAAAATTCCTTTTTTCAAACCCCGATTCTTCCCAAAATTACCATTTTACCCTTAAACTTCCAAAAATTTCATTTTTTATCTTGATTTTTTTCAAAAATTACCATTTTACCCTCGAATGTCTAAAATTCTATTTTTAACCTCGAACTTTCCCAAAATTACCATTTTACCCTCGAGTGTCCAAAAATTACCATTTTGCCCTCGAGTATCCAAAAATCACATTTTCAAACCCCGATTATTTTATTCTTCTTCCTCATCCATGTTTGTATTTAATTTTTAACCATTATGCATTCGTATTTCATATTTTTTTATTTTTGTATATAATTTATCTGCTTAATTGTTTTTGCTTCATGTTATCTAATATTCAATATTAACTGCTCATTCATGTTAAACTCACATATTTGTTTTCAAAATTGTTTTCATAAAAACTTTAAAATCGAGACAATATTCTTTTATTTTGAGTTTTGAAAATTTTTGCCTTAACTTATTAGGCACGATTTTTCTTCAAATCGAAATAATCGAATATCCTTAAATCGAGGAAATGTTTCTTTATCTCTGATTCTAAAAATTTGTACCTAAACTTACTAGGTGTGACTTTTTCAAAACGAGATAATCGAACATCCTTTTCCAAAGTTAAAAATTTTACGACAAAGGAAAGCTCGTTATTTTTGGATCTCGAAATGTTATGTCCTAACTCACTGGACGTGAGTTTCTTTCTCGATCACTTTGAAATAGTGGGACTTCCAAACAAAATCGATTTCTTTTAAACATAACTCATGCATTCAAGGATAGTATTTTTAAACTTTATTCGAGTTTTCAAATTTTGTAAACAAGACTCTAAGATAATCAATGTGGTACCAATTTTTAGGCGTATGAAGGTGCTAACCCTTCCTCATGCGTAACCAACTCTCGAACTTGTTTTTTGGATTGCGAAGACCAAAATATTGTTTTAAAACAAGATTTTAAACGTTTTGAGGTGATCCAATCACACCATATAAAAGGATTGGTGGCGACTCCTATTTTCCAATTTTAAAATAATTTTTGAAACTTGTCGTTTTACAAAAAAGATGGTTTTGATAGCTTGGCGACTTCACTGGGGACTTTTTTTTTAAAAAAATAAACGAGAGTCAAGCCAAAATTGACTATTGTTGGTCTTTTTGAGAACTTTTGAAGCCTCAATTTTGTTTAATATATGATCCTCGACATCTTTTGTACGACATTGTATTTTGTGATATTGCTAGTATAAATTTGCATTCATCTGCATATGATATTACCCCTTTAAGTGGAAGTGGGAAACTACTCCTTCGTGAGGTCTTCACCTTCATGCAGGATAGTAGATCGCTTTCGGGATTACATCCATACCCATGTTTTTGTAAAGTTTTCACTTCCATGCAAACATGTGGGAAATGTGTCCCCCTAAATCGAACTCGTCCGTATAAGCCTGTAATGGGTGAGGATTGAGGAATCTACTGATTTGGGTACCCTTACTTTAGAGCCTAAAACCACATATAGTGGGCCGTAAGGACTTGCCTTAGAAGGAGTTATACTGAACCTTTTAGCAACCTTTTGAGACAAACTCTTAGGTTCTGTACTCTACTTGTATATTGATATTGTTGTGTTTTGCATTTCATCATCATATAAAAGAAAGGTATAGACTCAAAAGTTCAGTTACTAATAAGAGAATCAATCATGGAAAACAAGTACATTGATAAAGTGGAGGACAATATGGTCGTGCGCGTGTGGTCGAAGGAGACTCAACGTAAAAAAGGGGACAACTTAGTGGAAGGATATGAGTCAGAGCTTTGGGATTACACCAAGGTCAGTACGGCTCAAAACAATGTGCTAGAATTGAAAAAAATATGAGACAGTTGGGATAACAACATGAAGCAGACCTTTTACTAAGAATACGGAGATTTGCCATACTTGTTCGAGGTTAAGGTAGATAAATTCCTTTTTCGAGCATTAACACGGTATTGGAACCCGGCCTACAGTTGCTTCACCTTCGGGAATGTAGACATGGCACCGACAATAGAAGAATACACCACTCTGCTCCGTTGTCTAAAAATTTCAGTAAATAAGGTCTATTTCAGAGCTTCAAATCTCCCGACTGTTGTTAAAAGGTTAATAAACATCACTAGCATGAGCGAACAATGGGTTGCAGTTCGGGTTAAGGTCAATGGAGACAACAAATGCATCACGTGGAAAAGTCTACGAGATTTGATACTGGCTCATCCAGACGCAAAGAAAAAGGTTGACATCCTAGCCTTGAGTATCTACGAGTTGGTCATTTTTCCAAAGGCTTTGGGACATATAAAAGACGCGGTGATAGACTTGTTTGATCGATTGAGTAAAAGAGTTACACCCTTCCCGGCCATATTGGCTGAAACTTTCAAATCCTTAAATGCATGTAGAAAAGAGGGAGAAGGTTGATCTATTGCTTATGCACCGCTATTGATGGTATGGTTTCCTAGTCACTTCTGGAAAACAAAAAAAGTCTCATATCAGTACTTGTCTAAAGATTACTCCCCGTTGAAAGACTTCGTAGCTTTGCAAAGACAAGAAAATTTCTCAGAAGAAAAGTGGATGGCCATACTCCAAAGCCTTAAAGATGAAGACATAGAGTGACGAGCACCGTGGTTTGCTCTTGATGAAATATTGTATCGATATGGAGACTTCGACTGGGTCCCATTAGCGAGAATATGGGGAGCAACAGGATACGCACCTTTATTGGTTTCAAGATAATACAGATCGAGACAGTTCATACTAGCGACTCAGGGGTTAGTTTAGTGCGAATTCGCATACCGAGGAGAAAATAATAAGAAGAGGATTCAGGAAATCTCAAATGCATGGAACCAGGTTCGAAGAATGCAAGCATGTGGCACCAATCCCATGATAACTACATAATATGATTGGTGGAGAAACAGAAGGGTCAACGACAACATTCCTGTGCCAAACCCGGAGATTGTTTGCCCGATTGAAGAACACTTGCAGGTTGTCCCGACTGAGCTAGAAATAATTAAACAAGATTTCTAGAGGAAGAATGCTGAGATGGAAAAAATGATTGAAAAGCTAGAAGAAGAGAAGGTGCTTTTAGGATTGGACGTTGATGTTCAGAAGCTAGAAGCGGAGAAATTGAGAAAAGGGAAGCATAAGGCTGAAAAAGATCTCAATAGCCTAAAAAAGACTATAAAAAGCTTTGCTTGTCAATGAGGACTACCAGTTTAGGTAAGACGTCAGAGCAATGGCAGTAGGAAATCCGCGAGGAAAAGAATAAAACAAGTCACTGGAAAAACAAGTTTCAAGATGCCCAGGTTCAGGAAAATGCTATAAAGAGTAGCCTTTTGGAAAGCCAAACCGAGGTGATCGAATTAAAGGCCTGAGTACTAGAATTAGAGGAATCCTTGTACAGACATCGTAGCCAAAATTCAGTGATTGAGTTGAAGGCAAGCCGAGATGAGATCGAGAGACTAAATAAGAGGGTGGAGGAATTAGAGGCCTCTTTACAGAATAGTGAAATACGAATCGAGATTCTGGAGAGGACATTGGAGACAAATGACTGACATCTTCAGCAAGCCCAGAAACAAGTCAGAGACAAAGATTATGTTATGGGTGAGGCTTTAAATCAAATTTACGGAGTAACCGATCATGTGCAAGCATTGGCAGTTGAAGCAGAAGAGTTAAGCATACAATATAAGACGAAGATGGAACGAGGTCAAAAGCTAGTAGGACTCCTCAAGAAAGTCAAGGCTCTAAGCATCAAAATAAAACCACTTATGTAATTTGATTTATGTAAAGGAACTTGTTATCTAAATGAAGTTTTCTAAATGAAAATTGAATTATAAGTCAATACCTTTCTTTTGCATTCACGCAATCATTCGCATTGCATTCTTACGCTTTAACACAATAAATCTCATTAACTAAATTTGATCTAGTTAAAACTGAAAAAATAAAGAACTCACACCCTTACGATACTCGGAGAGCCATGGACCAGAGAATAGAAAGGCTAGACCAATTACAAAAGGAAATGCAAGATACCAGCTGGAAAGGGTCCAAAGGGATATAAGAGACCAGATTATTGAGTCTCAAAGCAACATAATCAATCGATTGACCCAACTATTGCAGGAGTCGAAAAAGGGAAAAATCCTACAAAAGGCCCAAGGGAGGAAAATGAAGATCCTCAATATCCTCCTGGTTTTACTCCCGTGCACCACCAAGTTCCACCGGAAACAAACTCACGGGGAGCACCCATCTTCATCCGGGCACAACCACAGCCCATTGATACCTCAGGCCAAGCTAATTACCCGATTGGATCAGGGTCTAACTTTGGGGAAATTACTGCAAACCCATCAATCCTAACTTCGATGGGATAATAGAGGCAGAGAGAACAAAATTGGAAGTTTGCAAACAAATAGAGGAGCTGTACAAGTGATTGGAGGATAAGGTCAAGACAATGGAAGGGGCTGACACCTACTGTGGGATAGATGCTAAAGAACTAAACATAGTTCCAAACTTAGTGCTGCCCTCAAAATTCAAAACTCTAGAGTTTGAAAAATACAATGGGACAAGTGCCCCTAAAATTCAAAACTCATATTACGATGTTCTGTCGAAAAATGACAGGATACATCCATAATGACAAATTACTGATCCACTGTTTCCAGGACAGTTTGGTAGGATCTACTGCAAAATGGTACAATCAGTTAAACTGTACAAAGATCAATTCATGGAAGGACCTGACCCAGGCCTTTATGAAGCAATACGGCCATGTTACTGACATTGCTCCGGATAGAATCACTTTGCAGAATATGGAGAAAAGGTCGAGCGAAAACTTCAGGCAATATGCTCAACGATGGAGAGATGTAGCCACCTAGGTGCAACCACCATTAACAGAGAAAGAGACGACCATGCTTTTTATCCACACGCTAAAAGCACCATATCTCAACCACTTGTTGGGAAATGCTACGAGAAGTTTCTCGGACGTGGTTATGTCTGGAGAAATGATTGAAAGTGCAATTAAGTGCGGTAAAATTGACGCTAGAGGCTGTGGAAAAAGAGTAGCCCCTAGAAGCAAGGAAGCTGAAGTAAACAACGCAGGCGTTTACAGGCCAAATTATGCGAAGTTAATCATGATGACGCAATCTAAAACCCCTACAAGCAGTTATCAAAATCCACCAAAGTCGAAACCAAGCTCAAGAAAGAACACTGAAAGGATTCAGTTCACTCCTATTCTGGTGACGTATAAAGAGCTTTACCAGTAATTATATGACCAACATGCAGTGGCCTCGTACTACACGGAGCCTGTACAACTACCCTTCCCGAAATGGTACGACACCAATGCTCAGTGCAAATTCTATGAAGGAGTAACCGGACACTCCATCGAAAACTATTTTGCTTTTAAGAGGATAGTGGATAGATTAATTAAGATGAAACGAATAAGATTCATGAGCCGTCTGGACCTAATGTAGTCGGGAACCCTTTACCTGCCCACCCTGATCAAGGGGTAATGTGATTGTAGGAGTAAAAGGTAAAAGGGTTAAGAGCAATATCGGAGAGGTCAAATCTCCTTTGAAATGGGTATGGCGTCAAATGATTGATAGAGGAATAATCACGCAGAATGGTGAAGACACGACGATAACTACCAAGAATTATTGTGACTTCCACAGTGCTGAGGGACATAAGATTCAACACTGTATGGAGTTCAAGGCTCTGGTACAGAATCTGATGGACCGCAAAGAACTGGAGTTCTTTGAAGAAGAAGGAGAGATGGAGGATATTTGTGCCTCCGAAGAAAAAGGGATGAACAAACCTGATCGCCTTGTGATAATTATCTTTGCGTCTAAGAGTACTGAAACAAGGAGGCAAGTGACACCTTGTGTCATCATACGAAAACCTACTCCGTTTCCTTATGAGGATAGCAGGAGAGTCCCTTGGAATTACGGGTGTAACATAATAATGCCCAAGGAGGACCAATCCCAAGAAGATGTAAACCTTGTTACCCGTAGTGGAAAAGTCTATGACTTGGAAAAGGAGAAAAAAGAAGCTGCCAAAGGAAAGGCCTTGGCAATCGAGCCAAAAGAAAAAAAGACTGACAAGCTAGAGCCGGTAAATGAGCCAGTCGCAGAAAAAAAAGCAAAATAATTCTTGAAATTCTTGAAACACAGCGAGTACAGTGTAGTTGAGCAGTTACACAAACAACCCACATGTATATTGATCTTAGCACTATTGCATAGTTTCGAAGCCCACCGCAATGCATTAATGAGGGTGCTCAACGAAACATACGTGACCAATAACATATCCGTGTGCAAACTAGATCGCTTAATTAATAACATCATCGCTGACAATTTTATTTTTTTCAGTGACGATGAGATCCCGTCTGGGGGAATGGGGTCGACCAGGGCTTTGTACATCACCACTCGCTGCAAAGGGTATACTCTACCTGGAGTGCTCATCAACAATGGCTCAGCTTTAAATGTGTTACCACTAGCCACCTTGGAAAGATTACCAGTTGATAGCTCTTATATGAAGACATGTCACAATATAGTTAGAGCTTTCGATGGAACAAAAAGAAGAGTGATAGGCCGAATTGAAGTACCATTGTAGATAGGCCCGAATACCTACGAGGTGGACTTCTTGGTGATGGACATTGAGCCCTCCTACAATTGTTTATTGGGGAGACCCTGGATCCATTCAGCGGGAGCGGTACCATCCTCACTTCATCAGAAACTTAAACTGGTAATTGATGGAAGATTGGTTACAATAAATGCAGAGGAGGATATTATCGCATCTGTGACAAGTAATGCCCCGTACGTAGAAAGAAACGAAGAGGCAATGGAATATTTTTTTCGATCGTTAGAGTTTGTTAATGCCACATTCATCACGGAAGGAAGTAAAATTCTTGAACCCAAGTTGTCATGAACCACGAAGATGGGGTTGCGATTGATAATTGGAAAAAGGGCACTACTAGGAAAAGGGCTTGGGGAATATCTATAAGGGATAATCAATGCACCAGTGCCATTAGGAAAGTGGGATCGCTTCGAGCTGGGATACAAAAGGAAAAGAAGAAAGAGATGGAAAGGAAGCGAGAAATGAGAAAAGCACGACTGGCTGGGAAGGAAGTCAAATGGGAGCCGATGACCTTTCCTCATATATCAAAAACTTTCATTTTCGGTGGAATGATGCTTAAAGAGGAAGAGAACACCGGAAGAGTTGTGACAAAGTTGGACATTAATGCCATCTCTAAAGAAAGCGGAGGAAGGAGCTCATCACAAATTTGCCCGTACGCACCAGGAAGCATTTTGGACAACTGGACGGAAGAAGAGCTCCCTGTAACATTTAGGATCATTTCAGAGTAATACTCGACAAATACCTATAGTTCGATGCCCGAGAGTGATAGTGATCTTTTGTAAAGGACATTTGACTTTTATCCATTATCTTAATAAAAATGCATTTTGTCCCTTTTTGGCAAATATCTCTTTATATTCTTTCATTCTAATTCAAAAAATTTGTTAACCGTTAACCTACACAAATTAATCATTCTTGAATTTTGTATACATACACTCATACTCGTACCATACAATCATTCTTAAATTTACTTTGTTCATTGGACCACTCTCATTCTTTTGACAGATCCTTAGATATCAATAATATGAGTGACACTGACTGTGAACCTCATTTCGAGCGAGATGTGTGTCTCGAAGAACTTCAGGAATTTGAAGATGACCAAGATAGTAACTTATCTCCTGATTTGTTACAATGATGGAACAAGAAGAAAAACAGATCTTGTCCCATAAGGAGTTAATCGAAACTGTGAGCATAGGGGATGAATGTGAAAAGAAGGAAGTGAAAATTGGAACTAGCATCTCGGCAGAAACACGAAAAGATCTTATCAAGCTGCTTAGAGAGTTCAAAGATGTCTTCGTCTGGTCCTATTAGGACATGCCTGGGCTAAACACCAATATTGTAGTCCATAAGCTCCCAATAAAAGAGGAATGCAAGCCCGTCCAACAAAAACTCCGCAGAATGCGACCATATGTATTGCTAAAAATAAAAGAAGTTCAAAAGCAAATTTGACACGAGTTTCCTCCAAGTGGTTAAATATTTAGAGTGGGTTGCCTACATAGTCCCCGTCCTCAAGAAGGATGGGAAAGTACGTATGTGTGTGGATTATCGAGACTTGAACAAAGCTAGCCCAAAAGACAACTTCTCACTACCTTACATTGATACCCTAGTAGACAATACAGCGAGTCATTCCTTCTTCTCTTTCATGGATGGTTTCTCAGGATACAACCAAATAAAGATGAACCTTGCAGATATGGCGAAAACTACCTTCATCACAATGTGGGGAACATTTTGTTATAAGGTGATGCCATTCGGTCTTAAAAATGTAGGGGCAATGTATCAAAGAGCCATGGTGACATTATTTCACGATATGATGCACAAGGAAATCGAGGTCTATGTTTATGACATGATCGTAAAGTTGCGAACTAGGGAAGAACACGTAAAGGTCTTGAGAAAGTTGTTCTTGAGATTAAGGAAGTTCCAGCTAAAGTTAAACCTAGCCAAATGCACCTTTGGGGTTACTTCAAGCAAGTTATTAGGTTTTGTGGTCAGCTGAAAGGGGATTGAGATCGATCCAGACAAGGTTAAAGCCATACAAGAATTACCCCTACCACGTACATAAAAAGAAGTTCGAGGTTTCCTCGGGAGATTGAATTACATCGCTCAGTTCATCTCACAATTAATTGACAAATGTGATCCCATCTTTCGTCTTCTCAGAAAGCACAATCCAAGTGTGCGAGACGATGAGTGCCAAAGAACTTTTGACAAAGTTAAGCAGTATTTGTTTGATACTCCAGTCTTAGTACCACCAAGTCCCAACAAGCCATTAATCTTGTACTTAGCAGTTTTTGAGAATTCTATAGGATGTGTCTTGGGGCAACATGATGAGAATGGAAAGAAGGAGAGAGTCATATACTACCTCAGCAAAAAGTTTACTGACTGTGAAGCAAGGTACTCTTCGATAGAAAAGTTATGATGTACGCTGGTTTGGACTACCCGAAGATTGTGACAGTACATGCTATATCACACAACTTGGTTGATCTCGAAATTAGATCCTCTCAAATACATGATGGAGTCAACTGCATTGAACAGAAGAATGGCTAGATGGTAAATCCTACTGTAAGAATTCAACATAGTCTATGTAAGCCAAAAGGCAGTGAAATGAAGTGTAATACCAGATTTCCTAGCCAGTAGAGCTCTGGAGGATTACAAGCCGATAAATTTTGACTTTCCAAATGAGGATCTAATGTGTATTGCAACCATCGAAGAGGGGACCGCGACAGAGCATCCTTGGCGATTAAATTTTGATGGTGCTTCAAATGCCATGGGCAATGGAATCGGGCCAGTTTTAGTATCTCTAGAAGGAGACCATTATCCCTTCACAAGCAAACTCGACTTCGATTGCACAAACAATATGGCAGAGTACGAGGCGTGCGTTATGGGGATTCAAGCAGCCATAGATCGAGGGATCAAGGTCTTGAAAATATATGGAGATTCAGCATTGGTAATCTACCAGCTCAGGGGAGAATGGGAGACAAGAGACTCCAAGTTAATTGATTATTGAAATATGGTCCTCGAATTGATCAAAGAATTCGACGAGGTTACATTCCATTACCTCCTACGTGAGGAAAACCAAATGGCTGATGCTTTGGCTACTCTAGCCTCGATGATAAAAGTAAACAGGCTAGAGGATATGAAGCCCATTCGAATGAGCATTTATGAGACTCCAGCCCATTGCTGCGAAATCGAAGAAGAAGGAAAAGAGGAACATCCTTAGTACCAAGACATCCTTCAATATGTAAAAGACCGTAAATATCTCGAAGGAGCTACTGAAAATGATAAAAGGACGTTGAGAAGGCTCGCAAACGAGTACGTCCTAGATGGAGAGATTCTGTATAAGAGGAGAAAGGATCAGGTGTTGCTGAGATGTGTTGATGCAATCGAGGCTAAGAAAATCCTAGAAGAGGTCCATAAGGGGATTTGCAAAACGCACGCCAATGGATTCAAAATGGCCAGACAGATCATGAGATTTGGATACTACTGGTCAACTATGGAGGGTGATTGTATCAACTATGCTAAGAAATGTCACAAATGCCAGATCTATGGAGATAAAATTCATGTGCCTATGTCACAGCTGCATGTCATGACTTCTCCATGGCCTTTTTCTATATGGGGCATGGACGTTATCAGATTGATTTCACCGAAGGCTTCTATTGGGCATAGATTCATCTTTGTAGTTATTGACTACTTCACCAAGTGGGTGAAAGCTGCCTCTTATTCCAACGTCACAAAGTCTGCAGTTAGCAAGTTCCTGTAAAAGGAACCGATATGGAATGCCAGAAATGATCATATCAGACAATGCATTGAACTTGAATAACAGCATGATATCGGAGGTTTGTGAACAATTCAGGATCAAACATCATAATTCATCCCCATATCGCCCAAAGATGAATGGAGTAGTAGAAGCGGCAAATAAAAACATCAAGAAGATCATTGTAAAAATGACAGAAACCTATAGAGATTGGCATGAAAAACTACCATTTGCCCTCCTTGCTTATAGAACTTCAGTCAGAACGTCTACTAGGGCAACGTCATTCTCACTTGTATACGGGATGAAAGTCGTTTTACCCATTGAGGTGGAGATCCCTTCTCTCTGAGTCATGTCAGAACTAAATTTGGACGAGGCAGAATGGATCCAAGCCAGATATGATCAGTTGAACTTGATTGAAGAAAAGAGGTTAAGAGCCCTCCGTTATGGTCAGATGTACCAAAAGTAGATGATGCGAGCATACAAAAAGAAGGTCCGCCCTAGAGAATTCCACAAGGGAGATCTAGTCTTGAAGAAGATACTCCCAATACATAAAGATTCTCGAGGAAAATGGATGCCTAATTGGGAAGGGTTGTACGTGGTAAAGAAAGCCTTCTCTGGAGGAGCTCTAATTTTGACTGAAATGGATGACAAAGAGCTATACAACCCAATGAATTTAGACTCGGTGAAGATGTCACCTAAAAAAACACCGGAGAGGTCAGGATGAAAACCCATGAAAGGGCATCTTGAAACCAAAGGGGCTTTGAGTTGAAAACCCGAAAAGGGCAGTTAAAAGGTCAAACAAAGGCGATCAATTGTTCCCTTAAATGTGACAAGATGGAGAAATTTTACGTCTTGGGGCATCGACAAAGTACTCTAGGACCTCCAGATACATATCGAGCGGAAAGATGATCCTCAGATCAGAGAGCCTCATAATTGATATCTAGGCATCTAATGCTGTCCCTTGTAATTGTTTTGTTCCTTGTAAATATTCAGCAACTTTTCTTTAGCCAACAATTCTTCAAGCTCTAATTCCAATACAATCTCATTCTTTTCCACACTACCCAAGTATTTTCATACAAGATAATGGATAATAGACTAAATCGCATGAAAAGCAAGGATCTGCGAGTATTATCTTAGAAAATTCCTAAATGATACAAGGACCCTAACACCAGTCAAAAAGAATCAAACCTGGAAAGAACGGTTCAAATTGAGAATCTACAAGTCATATATTTTTGAAGACGTAAAGAGATGATCCCAAAGTAGAAAAAATTATTCTTTGAAAAAATTAAAACAATTAATCATGCACATTCATTTAGTTAGGAGCATTTTGACTCATTCTGAGCATGACATCCTAAACAAATCTGGCCTACCTAGAGGCCTATTTGAGCATATGCTGCAGCTCTCAGCACCACGAAACATGAAGGGAAAGATCTAAGCCGTAACGGCGGATTCAGTACCATGAAGACATGAAGGAAAAGATCTAAGCCGTAACAACGGATCCAGTACCACGAAGACACAAGGGAAGGTTTAAGTTGCAATGACGAACCTAGTACCTCAGAAGACGTGAAGGGAAGACGTGAAGGGAAAGATCTAAGCCACAACGGCGGATCCAGTACCAAAAAGACACCAGGGAAAGGTTTAAGTCGCAATGGCGAACCTAGTACCTCAGAGACATGAAGAGAAAGATCTAAGCCGCAACGGCGGATTCAGTACCGCAAAGATACGAAGACATGAAGGGAAAGATCTAAGCTGCAACGGTGGATCTAGTACCGCAAAGATACGAGGACATGAAGGGAAAGATTTAAGCCGCAACGGCGGATCCAGTACCACGAAGACATGAAGGGAAAAATCTAAGCCGCAATGGCGGATCCAATACCGCAAAGACACAAAGGGAAAGGTTTAAGTCGCAACGACAAACCTTATACCTCGGAAGCAAACAAGGAAAAGCAATGGCAGATTTAGTACCATGCGGACTAAAACAGCAACAGCAAATCTAATGCCGTGAAGGAGTAGATTAAAGACATGACTATGCAGCTTCTACATCCAAGTTGCAACGGATCAGGTCAAGATGGCGAATCTTTGTCTCCCTGAAGTTGTAGTAAGAGCAAGATGAAGCCTCAACATCAAACCCTATTTGAGAGTTTCGCAAGTTGAATAACGAATCTCACTCTCCCCGTAGTCACAGTAGAAGGGAATGGGACTACAAGTCAAATGCTGTCATTTTTTAAGTAATCAATGGTGGAGCCGAGATTCAACAAGATTGAACAAAATTGGTCTTCTTTTTGTCTTTGCTTCATTCCTGTTACACAGCAACAAGCAAAGAGGGGCAGCTGTTGAAGCCCAATTCTGACTGGGCCTAAACTTTGGGTCAAACTTTTACTTTTGAGTTTAGATTAGTTTTAGATTTATTTCTAAATTTAAATTTACTTTAAATTTAAATTTAAATTCATTTTTAAATTTAAATTTGTTTTAAATTTAAATTTAGTTTAAATTTGAAATAATTTTAAACTTAAATTTTAAAATTAAATTTAAAGTCCATTTACAAATCAAATGTCCAAACTTACAAGCCCAATTGGGGCAATCGCGGTTGACCCAATACCGACCTTGACACCTCCCAAATACCAAGTCCAAAAGTCCAATTACAACTGACCCAAATTGCCTAAACCCAAATCTTTAATTGACCCAATACAAACCCAACACAAGCCCAAATTACAGTGACCCAAATAACCCAAAATAGAAGCTCCAATCTGCTCCCACTTGTATTGCTGCTGCCACCCTCAACCACTCAGAGTGCGCCACGTCAACTCCAGCAATGCTACCAGCTTCAACTTGCTCTACCACCGCCACTGCATAAGCCCCCATTTCCGCACCTGTAAAAAAAAAAGAGGAGACAAGTTTTAAATTGCAAAACAACAATTTATAATGATTGTAAATCTGGTTATAAAAACCAGATTCAAACATAGCTTAAGGACTTTTTTTCTTTTTTGTACTTCTGAAACTTTAAAATCAATACAAGAATAGCCTCTTTAATAATATTATAGAGTATACTAAAGAACCAGAATCAAGAAGCAGTGTCGAAACAAGAACAAACTATCAGATACACGAAACAACCAGGAACATTCAAGCATTGAAATCGACCAAGTATCATTCAACGCATGATTACTGCCATTTTACGTTTCAAATTCCTAAATCCATCAGTTTCTATGTATGCATTGATATTTGCATTTAATACCTTTGTTAATAATTATTGTTTCTTTCAAAACGTATTAATATGTCATTAACATTAATATTAATTACAATATTAATAATAAATAATATTACTAAATAACATTAATAATAATAATATTATTATTATTATTAATAACAGTAATAATGAATTTATTAATAATAATAAATAATATAACAAATAAAATCGAATAAAAAAGCCGAAAGTCAGAGGGATTATCCTCTGTTGACTCTGTCGTTGCCAGAGCCTCCTCTGGATGCCGCCACCGCCCTGTCATGCACGGATCTACAAAAATACATGAAAAAGGATTAAAAAAATCGTAAATACGAAATAACGAAGCAAGAAAAATAAAATGAAATCAGATCTATAACAAAACACAACAAAATGAAGGATGTTTTAAAAGTACAAAATATTTTGAAATGAATAAAGGGCTCAGATCTAGGGATTTTAAAACCCGATCTGAGATTTTTAACATGAAAAATGGAAAAAAGGGTTGATTTTGCATACCTGTGAGATTTGCAAATGATCGGAGTACACTAGAAGACAATCGGAGGGCGTTGGGCGGCAGCGTAAGGTGGCGCGTGGTGTCGATGCGCGATGGACGGTCGGGGATGCCAAAAGGGGGGAGAGAGAGTTTGAAAGTTTTTTTTGAGGTTTTTTTTTTAAAATGAAAGGTGGAAATGGGTTTAAAAGAGGGTGAAGATGATATTTAAAGAAGACTAAAATGATGCCATTTTGGTCTAGGCTCTTAAGCCGCAAAACGACGCCATTTCTTACTCAGACCCATGCCCAATCCGACCCGACCCGAACCGCCCCTAGGATCTACGTGTTTTGAGAAATGGTATATTTTCCCATTTGGTCCTTCCGCTTTATTTTCAATTTTCAATCAGGTCTTTTCTATACTTTTAATTAATTTTAAATTGACCCAATAATTTTCAATGCTTTTCAATTTAATCCCTTGACCTTTTGAAAGCACTAGCAGCTGCCACATGTAATGATTTTGGCTTATTTATGCAAATGGTCCCTCTTACTTCTAATTTGTTTCAATTTAATCCTTAAATTAAGTTATGTTTAATTACAAAATTGGCCCAAAATTTTTTCATGATTTTCAAATTAGTCCTTTGACTTTTGAACACCTGAGAGGCTGCCACGTGTCACATGTTTTTGGTTTTATTATCCTTGAGGTCCCTTAATTGTTCAAAAATTATACTTTGACCCTCAAACTTCTCTAAAATTATATTTTTAACCCCAAACTTTTTGAAAAATTACATTTTACCCCTAAACTTTCCAAAATTCCATTTTTGACCCCGATTTATCCAAAATTTACCAATTGACCCCCGAACTTCCAAAAATTCCATTTTAACCCTGAATTTCCTAAAAATTACCATTTTACCCTCGAACTTCCAAAAATTCCATTTTAACCCCGATTCTTCCCAAAATTACCAGTTTACTCTCAAACTTCCAAAAATTTCATTTTTTATCTTGATTTTTTCAAAAATACCATTTTACCCCCAAATGTCTAAAATTCCATTTTTAACCCCGAACTTTCCCAAAATTACTATTTTGCCCACGAGTGTCTAAAATTACCATTTTACCCCTGGGTATCCAAAAATCTCATTTTCAAACCTGATTGTTTTATTCTTCTTCCTTATCCATGTTCGTATTTAATTTTTAACCATTATGCATTCGTATTTCGTATTTTTTATTTTTGTATATAATTTATCTGCTTAATTGTTTTTGCTTCATGTTATCTAATATCCAATATTAATTGCTCATTCATGTTAAACTCACATATTTATTTTCAAAATTATTTTCATAAAAAATTTAAAATCGAGGCAATATTATTTTATTTCGAGTTTTGAAAATTTGTGCCTTAACTTACTAGGCACGATTTTTCTTCAAATCAGAATAATCGAATATCCTTAAATCGAGGCAATGTTTCTTTATCTCTGATTCTGAAAATTTGTTCCTAAACTTACTAGGTGCGACTTTTTCAAAATGAGATAATCGAACATTCTTTTCCAAAGTTAAAAATTTTACGACAAAAGAAAGCTCGTTATTTTTGGATCTCGAAATGTTATGTCCTAACTCACTGGACGTGACTTTCTTTCTCGATCACTTTGAAATAGTGAGACTTCCAAACAAAATCAATTTCTTTTAAACATAACTCATGCATTCAAGGATCGTATTTTTAAACTTTATTCGAGTTTTCAAAATTTTGTAAACAAGACCCTAAGATAATCAATGTGGTACCAATTTTTGGGCGTATGAGGGTGCTAACCCTTCCTCATGCATAACCGACTCCAGAACTTGTTTTCTGGATTGCGAAGACCAAAATATTTTTTTAAAACAAGATTTTAAACGTTTTGAGCTGATCCAATCACACCATATAAAAGGATTGGTGGTGATTCCTATTTTCCAATTTTAAAATAATTTTTGAAACTCATCGTTTTCCAAAAAAGATGGTTTTGACACTGTTGATATAAAAAATAATAAATTTTTTTATTTTAAAATTGTCATCTTACGCGGTTGTTTCAAGATATAAAATAAATTTTTATTTTGAAAGTCTCTTTACATGGCGGTTTCAAGTACAAAAAAACTTTATTTCTAAAAGTGTCCCTTTATACCGCAGTTTCAAATTAATAAAAATATATTTTTTTTCTAAAATAGTTGGATTACAGGGTGGTTAGACCCTTACCTAGCTGTCAATTGAAACATCAATTGCGCAAAAAAATTCAAATTTTAATATTTTTTATGTGATCTTCTCCCTTCAGTCCATCAAATCCAGTGCCCAACAACATCACGTCACATGACACTTTAATAAATTCTTTTTGTCTGAAATTGACTCTCAGGTGATAGTTTCAAACTTCGATATTTTAAAATTGAAAATAAAATTACGAAAGTATCCAATGTAAATCTATATGATTGTCACCTTCATCTCTCCCACAAAAATATTCTCACAATTTCTTCTCTATTTAAACTACTCTCCATTTTGTTGAAGTAAGTTTGCTTTTCTTAGCTTTTTTTAAATATATTTTTTAATTTAGTTAATTTTCACTATCAAAGGCAATAATATTATTTGAATGCAATTGTTATATTTTTCGTTATTTTTTTGAATGTGCAGGTAGGTATGAGAAGATAGATCGTAAATTCAATGTTTTGGCCCATTACAATGGACAAATTCACTGTATCAAAGAAACCAATTTGAATGATAGTAAATAAAAGTGAAGGGACTAAATCCACACAAATCAATAAATACAAGGACTATTCTAAAAATTTAACAAAAAATAATATTTGTTTCACTCGAATCTGACACGCGACGATCTTAATATAATATAATAATAATTCTTTTATTTTGAATCTATCATGTTATGCGTCTGTTTCAAGATATATAAAAAAAGTTATTTCTAAAAGTGCCCCTTCATGGTTTCAAATGAATAAAAATATATTTTTTCTAAAATAGCTCGATTAGGGGTGGTCAAACCCTTACCTAGCTTTCAATTGAAACATCCATTGGGCAAAAAATTTTCAAATTTTGAACTTTTTTATCCTATCTACTCCCTTCTTTCATCAAACCCCTTTCCCCAACAATAGCACGTCACATGACATTTTAATGAATTTTTTTTGAAATTGACATGTCAGGAGGCGATTACAAATTTCGAGAGTTCTAAAATTGAAAATATAATTATGAAAATACCGAATGTAATCTATGTGACTGTCACCTCCATTTTTCCCACAAAAATATTCTCACAATTTCTTCTCTATTTAAACCACTCTCCGTTTTGTTAAAGTAAGTTTGCTTTTCTTAGTTTTTTTTTTAATTATTTTCTTAATTTAGTTAAGTTTCACTATCAATGGGGATAATGTTATTTGTTTGCAATTATTATATTTTTTTGTTTTTTTTTTAAGGTGCGGGTTGTTAAGCTAAGATGAATCGTAAATTTGATGTTGTGACCCATTACAATGGACAAACTCATTATATCAAAGACACCAATTTGAATGCAACCAGTAAATAAAAATAGAGGGACCAAATCTATGCAAATCAATAAGTACAAGGACTATTCTTAGTATTTAACCTAAGATAATATTTATTTCACTTGACTCTGACACGTGGTGTTCTTGATTTTAAAAATAATATATATATTTTTAAGACTGCCATCTTATGTGGCGTTTTCAAGATATAAAATAATTTTTTATTTTGAAAGTCTCTTTACATGGCGATATCAAAATATACAAAAAAAATTATATCTAAAAGTGCCCCCTTTATACCGTGATTTCAAATTAATAATTTTTTTTCTAAAACAGTTGGGTTAAGGGGCGGTCAGACCACTACCTAGCTGTAAATTGAAGCATCCATTGCGCAAAAAATTTTCAAATTTTAATTTTTTTTATCTGATCTACTCCCTTCATTCCATCAATCTCTTGTCCCCAACATCATCACATCAAATGACACTTTAATGAATAATTTTTTTTCTTTTGAAATTGACATGTCAAGTGGTGGTTTCAAAACAACGAAATTCAAAAATTGATAATAAAATTACGAAATTACCCAACGTAATCTATATGATTGTCACCTCCATTTTATTTTGACAGTGTCCCTTTACATGGCAGTTTTAAGATATTTTGTAGTTCTCTCTAATATATTTGTTTTTTTGTTAAAATTGCCTCCACAGCAGTTTCATGATAATAATAATAATATTTTATAACAAGATGATACAATGGATGAAATCGTCGTATCAGTTTTTTGCTAAAATTGCTTTGGCAACAATTTCATGATAAAAAAAAAATATTTTTGTAAAAGAAGATAGGATGAGTGATACCACCGTATCACGTGGTAGCTCCTCATATTAAAAATATTTTGAAAGTACCACGTTGCGTAATAGTTTCAGGATATAGAAAAGGATAATTTCCTCTACTTTTATTTGCTCAAAATTGGTCCCTTTACTTTTCGATTTGCTCATTTTAGTCACTCCATTAATTTTTTTTCCATTTAACTCTTGTAAGATTAGGTTGGTAGGGGAAGATGGATCGTAAATTCAATGTTGTGGCCCATTACAATGGACAAACTCACTATATAAAAAAACACCAATTTGAATGCTAGTACATAAGAGTAGTGGGACAAAAAACACACAAATCAACAAGTACAAAGACAATTTTTAGAATTTAACTAAAAATAATATTTGTTTCACTTGACTTACACGTGGGTTCCTGATGTAAAATAATAACAATTTTTTTATTTTAAAATTGTCATATTACACGGCAATTTCAAGATATAAACTAATTTTTCATTTTGAAAGTGTCTTCTTACGCTGCGGTTTGAAGATATAAAAAAAAAATATTTCTAAAAGAGACCCCTTATATTGCAGTCTCAAATTAAGAAAAATATATATTTTTCTAAAATTTTAATTTTTTATTTGATCTACTCCTTTCTTTCCATCAAACCCCTGTCCCCAACAACAGCACGTCACAAGACACTTTATGACTTTTTTTTTCTGAAATTGACATGTCAGGTGGTGGTTACAAACTCCGAGTTTCTAAAATTTAAAACATTATTACAAAAGTACCCAATGTAATCTTTATGATTGCCACCTCCATTTTCGAACACAAATATTCTCACAATTTCTTCTCTATTTAAACTACTCTTCATTTTGTTGAAGTAAGCTTGCTTTTCTTAGTTTTTTTTTTAAATTAATTTTTTAATCTTGTAAATTTTCACTATCAAATACGATAATGTTATTTGTATGCAATTGTTTAATTTTTGTTTTGTTATTTGTTCTGAATGTGCAGGTGGTTAGGATAAGATGGATCGTAAATGCAATATTGTGACCCATTACAATGGACAAATTCACTATATCAAAGACACCGATTTGAATACTAGTAAATAAAAGTAGAGGGATCAAATCCACATAAATCAATAAGTACAAGGACTATTCTTAGAATTTAACCAAAAATCATATTTGTTTCACTCGACAATGACACACGATGCTATTGATATAAAAAAATAATTTTTTTATTTTAAAACTGCCATCTTACACGGTTGTTTCAATATATAATATATATATATTTTTGAAAGTGTCTCTTTACATGACGGTTACAAGATATACAAAAAAAAAATATTTCTAAAAGTATCCCCTTATACCGCAACTTCAAATTAATAAAAACATATTTTTCTAAAATAGCTGAGGTAAGGGGCGGTCAAACCCTTACCTAATTGTCAATTGAGCCATCAATTGAACACAAAAAAAATCAAATTTTAATATTTTTTATCTGATCTTCTCCCTTCAGTCTATCAAACCCAGTCCCCAATAACATCATGTCACATGACACTTTAAATTTTTTTTTTTGAAATTGACATCTCATGTGGTAGTTTCAAACTTCGAGATTCTAAAATTGAAAATAAAATTACGAGAGTATCCGATGTAATCTATATGATTGCCACCTCCATTTCTCTCACAAAAATATTCTCACAAATTCTTCTCTATTTAAACCACTTTCCATTTTGTTGAAATAAGTTTGATTTTCTTATTTTTTTAAATATCTTTTTAATTTAGTTGATTTGCACTATTAAAGGCCATAATGTTATTTGAATGCAATTGTTATATTTTTTTGTTACTTTTTAATATGCAATTTGGAATGAAAAGATAGATCATAAATTCAATGTTTTGATAGATTATAGTGGACAAACTCACTATATCAAAGAAACCAATTTGAATGGTAGTAAATAAAAGGGGAGGGACCAGATCCGCACAAATAAATAAGTACAGGGACTATTCTCAAAATTTAACAAAAAATAATATTTGTTTCACTTGACTTGGATACGCATCGTTCTTGATATAAAATAATAATAATTTTTTATTTTGAAACTGTCATCTTACGTGACAATTTCAAGATATACAAGAAAATTATTTCTAATCATGCCCCTATACTGCGGTTTTTAAGTAATAAAAATATATATTTTTCTAAAATAGTTGGGTTATGGGGTGGTGAGACCCTTACCCAATTGTCAATTGAAATCCATTTTGCAAAAAAAAATTCAAATTTTAAATTTTTTTTATCCAACTTACACCCTTCTTTCCATCAAACACCTGTCCCCAACAAAAGCACGTCACATGACACTTCAATGAATTATTTTTTTCAAAAATTGACATGTCAAGTGGTGGATTCAAACTCCGATTCTAAAATTAAAAATATAATTACGAAAGTACCAAATGTAATCTATATGACTGCAACCTAAATTTTTCCCACAAAAATTTTCTTACAATTTCTTCTCTATTTAAACTACTATACATTTTGTTGAAGTGAGTTTGCTTTTCTTAGTTTTCTTAAATTATTTTTTAAATTTAGTTAATTATCACTATCAAAGGTGATTATGTTATTTGTTCCTCGATCAAGAAGTTCCTGAAATTGAGCTTTCAACTTCGCAAGCTCTTTCAGTGTCATGCGATAGGGTGCTACGGACACAGGAGTAGTACCCGGAAACAGATCACTGCTAAACTCAGCCTCCCTGCCCTGTGGTACACTTGGGAACTCCTCGAAAAAACATTCGGGAAATCCCTCATGGTTCGAATATCCTTAACAAAAAGCTTTGCAAAAGTAGAGTCAGATCAAAAGCAAGATATGCTTCGCAACCTTTACGACTAACTTTTCAACTATTAGGGCAGAGATTACATTAGAAAGGTAATCACGATGCTCCTCAATCATGACAATCTCACAATTCTCTTCAACTCTCAGAGTGACCCTTTTAAAGTCATAATCTAGATTGACCCAATGTTCTATGAGCCAATCCATTCTTAGAATTAGATCAAACTCACCAAAAGGCAGTTCCATTAAATTAGCTGGAAATACAAATCCCTAAATTTCTAACGAAACCCGTTTGTATACCTTGTCAACCCAAACCGATTGACCTAAGAAACTAATCATAGAATCCTCTCTAGCAGTACACTTAGCAGAGATACCTAGATTTACAGAGACAATACTAGATACATAAAAGTGAGCAGATCCTATATCAATCAAAGCAAAATATGGTAAAGTATTGATAAAGAACGTACTCTCTATGACATTGGTGTCATCACTATCCTCACGGCGCCTCGTCGCGTACACAAGGGTAGGTTGATGAGAGTCCACCTCTACTCGGTACTCTCTGCCCTCTACCAAAACCATTACTACCTCTAACCACGTCACGACCCCTAGGCAGCTATTGAGTGACTCTCGGAGGCTGAATTAGACTCGAAGCTAGAGCTAGTACCGAGGCTAACACCTGATCAGATCGATGAGGACAATCTCAAACCCGGTGCTCCATCGACCTATAACAGAGATATGCCCCTGATTTCTTTCAGCCCTAGCCCGAATGGTGCCTCCGTGATCAACACATCGTAGAATCTCATTAAAAGCAATCGGTGCCTCGATCTTAGGAGGCTCGTCAGATCTATCTCGTTTGTTAAGGCGTTAAATAGAACTAGCAAGAACCAAATTTTCTTTACCTTAACCTAACCTCTCTCCCAATCCCTCCTCTCGTGCTCAATGCACTTAACCTCTTCGACGATCTTTGTCTTTTTAACCAAGACTATAAAAACCCACTCACTCTAAGAAGCTATCAAAACCGATAGATCGTAATACAAACCCTCCTCAAACCTTACATTATTATCGTTATTAGATGCCACTAAAGTCGGACCATACCTGCTCAATCTTAAAAACTTGGCCACAGACCTCTTACCTTTATCGAGGAACATAAACTCGCGTCTACGAGCCTCAACATAACTCACCCCTATGTACTTATTTTGGAAGGCATCCTTAAAGTAGTTCCAAGTAATCTGTTCGGAATGGGTATCCTGTTCAATAGTCAGCCACCACTAGTAAGCTTCATCTTAAAGTAAGGACACTGCACCGCTCAGATTTCGAGTAAGAGAATAATCAATATCGTTCATGATGCACTCAGTAGCCTCCAGCCAATACTCGACCATAGTAGGGACAACTCTAGTGACACCCCTAAATAGCTTAGTGCCATTCGACCAAAGTTATTCAGTAACTGACCCTCGACCTCTAGATCAATAATAGGTCCTAGCGACCCTCTCAAGCACACGTAATATAGCCTGAGACAATATATCTTCCTAGACTATAGGAGTCTGAGACCCCATCTCAGTAGTAGGTGTCCCTATAAACTCATTAATATCAAAGTTGGGCATGTTACCCATCGAAAAAGACTCAACTCGAGCCCTCCCTCTGCACCCACGCATACCACATTCAGGACTAGTGCGTGAACTCATTTTTCCCAGAGTCTACAACATCAGAAGTGTACAGATCAATTTAAAGTCTATATAGAGTTCTTTGAAACGTTCATTTTTTAGAAAACAAACAAGTCTCGAACAATATTTAAAAATCAAGAAAATGGGTATTTTAAATGATCAAAAAATGGGAGTCGTCACCAATCTTATTATATAGTGTGATTGGATCACCGTAAAACGTTTAAAATCTATTTTGAAAAATATTTTGGTCTTTAAAATCCACAAAAATAGGTTCGGGAGTCGGTTACGCATGAGGAAGGATTAGCACCCTCATATGCCCAAAATTGGTACCACATTGATTATTTTCGGGTCTTGGTTTGTTAAAAGTTTGAAAACTCGAGTAAAACTTAAAATACAATCTTTGTTCTTGGAAAAGCACGCATGATTTTCACAAAACCTATTTGAGGAAAATCGTGCGTGTGCTTCAAATTTCTAGGGGAACTAGAGTCGTGTCCAGCACGTTAGGGTACTTCGTTCTCTGACTTTTGAAATTGAAGGACATTTTGAAGACTTTAAAGAGGATATTTGATTGCGTGAATTATACGAAAATCACACGCAACATGTTAAGGCATGGTTTTTCAAAGTTTTCACACGAAGGGATATTGCCTCGCTTTGTCTTAAAATTATTTGTATACATATATTTTTGAGAACTCAAAATTTCGTATTGAGTTTAAGATACGATCCTCTAAAACATGACTTAAAAGGATTTGAAGAAAGAATGCCCGTTCGTTTCGACTTTCGCGGAGAATTAAAGCCGTGACCAACACGTTAGGGCATGACGTTCTCGAAATCTCCAAGTTAAAGGGCATTTAAAAAACTTGGAAAAGGATATTCGTTTCGTGTGAATTACACGAAAAATCACACCTGACATGTTGAGGCATGTTTTCTCGAGGTTTCTACATGAAAAGGACATTACCTCGATTTTAAAGGTTCATGAAAAAATAATTTTGAAAACAAATGTGTGAATTAAATTTGAAGAGGCAATTGATAGCAAAAAATTAAATAATACGAAACAAAATAGTTAAGCAGATAAATACATGCACAAAAATCAAAAAAATAAGAGAACATAAAATATGAAAGAATAATAATTAAAATCTAAGAAAGAATATCGAAGAGAAAGAAAAGCAAAACCAATGGAGTCAAAACTGTAATTTTTGGATGTCGGGGGCAAAACGGTAATTTTTGGATACTTGAAGGTAAAATGGTAATTTTTGGATGTTTGAGGGTAAAATAGTAATTTTTGGATGTTCAGGGGTAAAATGGTACTTTTTGGAAAGTTCAAGGTTAAAAATGTAATTTTTAGACATTCGAGGGTAAAATGGTAATTTGTGGATGTTTAGGGGTAAAATGGTAATTTTTGGAAAATTTAGGGTCAAAAATGTAATTTTTGGACATCTGGTGGTAAAATGGTAATTTTGGATGTTTGGGTAAAATGGTAATTTTTGAAGTTCAAGGGCAAAAAGGATTTTTGGAAAGTTTGAGGTTAAAAATGTGATTTTTGGACATCCGATGGTAAAATTGTAATTTTAGGATGTTCAGGGTAAAATGGTAATTTTTGGAAAGTTCGGTATCAAAAATTTGATTTTGGAAAAGTTCGAGATTAAAACGATAATTTTAGAAGTTTAGGGGGTAAAAATGTAATTTTTGAGAAGTTCGAGGGTCAAAATGTATTTTTTGGAATGTTCGGGGTCAAAATACAGTTGTTGAAGAGTAGAGGGGACCAATTTGAAAATCTTTTAGAATCTCTGGGCAAATTTATAATTAAATAAAACATGATTTAAGGACAAAATTGAAACAAATGAAAAGTAGAAGGGACCAATTGCATAAAATGACACGTGGCAGCCTCTCAAGCTTGTAGAAATCAAAAAATATGAAAGGACCAAAGGCATAAATAGCCCAATTTATGAAAACACACGGATCCTTGGCCTGGAGTGGGTTGGGTTGGGTCGGTCGGTACGACGTCGTTTTGGTGCTTAAGAGCCTAGACCAAAACGACGTCGTTTTGGTTCTCTATATATTCCATTTCAAGCCTTGTGTTTTCATTTTCTTTTTCTTTTCTACAAAAAAGCTCCAAAATTTTATCTTCCCTCTCTCTTCTCTCCTCAAGCTCGATCGAGTTCCGATCATTGGCCCACCGTCCGTCTGTTGCAAGTCGCTGTCGACCGCCGTGCACGATGGTCCAGGTAAAAAAAATTCATCTTTTTGTATTTCTTTTTAAAAAAAACTTAGATCGGGCCTATATATAGTAAGATCGAGCCCCGATCTTCAAAAATAAACAAAAGTTCAAAAGTTTTCTTATGCTTTGGAATCTATTTGTTGTTTTTCTTAAAAATGATTTCATTTTTTTTTAATTTTTTTATTTTACCCTATTTCCATTATTTTTCTCTCTTTTAATCTGTTTTTCATTTGTCTTTTTTTGTAAATCTTGGTCATTCTGGGATCTTATGCAAACTAGAAGTGTCCACGAGTTTCCTCAACCACCCTCTGTGGCGGTGACGGCGTGGAAGGAGGTAAGACGAAACGGTGACCCCTTTTCTGTTACTTCTTATCTATTAAAACTTTTCAAATTTCATAGGAATTAATTAACAAATAATTAATGGCTATATTAATGTATAATAAATAATAAGTGAGTATATTAATAGCATATATGTTTAAAAACGTTGTGTATTTTTCAAGGCAGTAATGGATGAGCATTTAATAGGTGTAATTATTTAATAAGTTGTATACACTTAAATAAAAAGAAAGAAGAAAAACACTTTGAAGTAGTAAATACATAGTAAATACGCATGCAAATTATATACCTTGAGTGCTACTAGATTCTTGAATCTGACTATTGGTTGCTTCGGGTATTCTTACGTTCGTATTTCGAATGCACTATGCTTCTTTTGTATTGATTTTTTAATGTTCCACAAAAAGTCAATAACCTCTTACAAACTGTTTTGAATTTGGCTTTATAGCCTGAATTATAATCATTATAATTTGTTGTTTGCAATTGAAATATTGTATTTTCTTCTTGTTTGTTGCAGGTTCGGCTTGACAGTAGATGGTGGCAGAGGCAAGTTACTGGTAGTGTAACTTGGTTGCTGACGTGGCAGGTGTTGAGTGGCTGAGGATGGGTGATGGTGACATGGTGGCCTCTGATTGGGTGAGAAGGAGGTGATAGAAAGCACAAGTTACTGATTAGGGTTTTTTGTTTTAGTCTTAGGTGTTTGGGTTGAGTGTTTGGAGTCAATTGAAATTGGGCCCAATTGGGTTTGTAAAAATGGGTTCAGACTTTGTAATTTTGGACATTTGGAATTTCTTTTTAATTTTTAATTAAATTTAAATTTAAAATAAATTCAAATTTAAAATGAACTTAAATTCAACGTAATTTTAAATTTATACTAAATTCAAACTTAAAATAAATTAAAAATGGGTTCACTTTTGCTTAACTGTTGGGTCCGATCAAAATAGGGCTCCAACAGCTGCCCCTCTTTGCTCGTTGCTGTGTAACAGGAACAGAGCAAACTCCAAGAGGAGGCCCAATTTTGTCAAGTTTCATTTCTTTTTCTTTGATGCTCCTTTCTTCAATTGGCCCACCTTTCGCTTCATCGGTCGTTCAACTTTGTTGCATCTGCTTCTCTACCTTCAGCGTTATGATTCCATCTTGTCGTGAGGCAGTTTCAAAAAGACAAAATTTGCTACTATAGCTTCACCCCATTTGCAACCTCAAGGATTTGGTGTCGTAACTTCACATCTTGGTCTACTTGTTTGAATTTCACTAAGAAAACAGATTTGGTTCACTTCTTTGCATCTCGTTAGGAAGATGACCACTTTATTGCTTCGACCTACTTCTCTGTATCTCATTAGGAAGCTGAGGTTCGAAGTTTCGCTCACATTGAGCTTTGTTTCATTGAATTGATATACTTCTCTATATCTCATCAGGAAGATGATCGCCTCACTTGTTTTAATCCACTTCTCTGTATCTCATCAGGAAGACGGATTTGGTTCACTTCTCTGTATCTCATCAGGAAGACGACCATTTTATTGCTTCGACTTGCTTCTCAGTATCTCATCAAGAAGATAGGGTTCGAAGTTTCGCTCACATTGAGTTTTGTTTCATTGATTTGGTATACTTCTCTGTGTCTCATCAAGAAGATGACCGCCTCACTTGTTACAATTTGCTTCTCTGTATCTCATCAGAAAGACGAATTTGGTCCACTTCTCTGTATCTTATCAGGAAGACGACCATTTTACTGCTTCGACCTGCTTCTTAGTACCTCATTAGGAAGCTGGGGTTCGAAGTTTTGCTCACATTGAGCTTTGTTTCATTGATTTGATATACTTCTCTATATCTCATCAGGAAGATGAACGTCTCACTCGTTTTAATTCGCTTCTCTGTATCTCATCAGGAAGACGATTTTGGTCCACTTATCTATATCTCATCAGGAAGCTGACCATTTTATTGCTTCGACCTGCTTCTCAATATCTTATAAAGAAGCTGGGGTTCGATGTTTCGCTCACATTGAGCTTTGTTTCATTGATTTGGTCTACTTCTCAATATCTCATCAGGAAGATGACTGCCTTGTTGTTTTGATCCACTTTTCTGTATCTCATCAGGAAGACGAATCTGGTTTACTTCTCTGTATCTCATTAGGAAGGTAACTGCTTTATTGCTTCGACCTGCTTCTCAGTATCTTATAAAGAATCTGGTTTAATGTCGAAGCTTTATCTTGCTCTTACTATAACTTCAGAGAGATAAAGACTTGCATTTGCAGTTTTGATATGCTTCACTATAACTTCGAGGTAGAAGATTCGCCATTGCAACTTCAATTTGCTTCTCTTCGACTTTCTGGTATAAGATTCACCATTGCGGCTTCAATCTTTTCCATCTTATTTTTTAAGGTACTGGGTTCGCCGTTGTGGCCTCAAATTTTCCCGTCACATCTTCTAAAGAACCGGGTTTGCTGTTGCAACCTCAACCCTTCCCTTCAAATCTTCATGGTACCCGGTTCGCCGTTGCGGCCTCAACCTTTCCTATCACATTTCATGGTACCAGATTTGTCGTTGCGGCCTTAATCTTTCCCATCACATTTCTGAGGTACCAGGTTCGCCGTAGCGGCATCAACCTTTCCCTTCAAATCTTCATGGTACTGGGTTTGTCGTTGCGACCTCAACCTTTCCCGTCACATCTTCTTAGGTAACGAGTTCACCGTTACGGCCTTAACCTTTCCCATCACTTCTTCTTAGGTACCGGGTTTGCCATTGCAGCCTCAACCCTTCCCTGTCAAACCTGTAGAATATGCTTTCATGGACCTCTATGTAGGCTAGATTAATAGAATTAGTCAAATCTCCTAACCACATGGGTATGAATGATGGATGCAAAAATGTCATCTCTGAGAATGATTTTATTTTTAGTCATTGTTCTTCGTTTGTCTAAGTCCTATCACTGATGTGTTATCATGTTCTTTTTTGGTGTGGTATCTTTTTCATGGAACCTAAAGAGGTAGTCATATTTCGAACTATTTGTTTCAATACCCTTCTATCCATCCGATTTATTATTTCCAACTAGTGGTCCTGTTTCAAGTCCCTGTACTATTTAGGAATTTTCCAGAATGATATGCAGAAATCCTTTTATTCCTTATACCGTTAGACTACTAACCGCTATTTCAAAAGCAAAGATGCTTGAATCAAGGTTATAAGGTGGATGAATTTGAATTTGTTTGAAAACGAAGGTCGCATGAATGAAAAGATCGTTTGATTCATTAATCGCTATTTTGATGCAGAATTGCTTCAACATGGTCGCAAGGCGAATGAAACTTTATTGGAGGAAAAGCTCGCATAAATGAAAAGATTAAAAATTACTCGTATTGGTCAGAGAGTTACCAAACATAAAGTGACCAAAGAATGGAGTTAGGTGCCCCAGATATCAAAGTATGAGCTTTATTGAGCAAACTTGATGAGGACCATTCTGAGCTTGACATGTGTTCATGAAACTTGGAGTACTTCGTCAATTCTTCAAGGTGTAAAGTTTCTCTACCTTGCTACTTTTGAGAGAGAAGACCATTTCATGCTCTTTTCTTCAAAATTGAGCCGCCCTTTCAGGTTTTCAACTCAAGTCTCCTTAGGTTTTGAGATACCCTTTACAAGTTTTCACCTCGACCTCTCATTTTCTTTTTCCTCTCTTTCTTTCTTTCTTTCTTTTTTTTTGGTTCTTGTTTTTCTTCTTTTTTTATTTATTATTTTTTTCTCTTTTTTTCATTTATTTTTCTTCATCGAATCTGAGTTCACGAAGTTGGTCAGGTCTTTGCCGTCCATTTCTGTCAAAATCAAAGCTTCTCCAAAAAAAACTTTCTTTACCTCATAGGGCTTTTCCAATTTGACATCCATTTTCCTTGGAAGTCTTTTGTAAACAAGATCCTTTTCAAAACCAGAGCTCTCTCGTGGAATTCTCTAGAGCGGATCCTTCTTTATCGTAAACCCTTGTCATCTGAATCATAACAGATGACTTTTAGCCTCTTTTCCTTGATCAATGTTTAACTAATTGAATCTGGATTGACTTCGTTCTGCTTTTGATTGAAGGACTCTTGACTTCAAACAGGTAAAACTGCCTTTGAAAGAGATGTTACCCTTATGTAAGTCCCGATGGACATTCAAATAAGCGTAGAGAGTAAATGTTGACTTCTCATGTCAAGCCTTTGTAGGTCTCTACTATTTTCTAATCAATCCTTTGATGTTCTTATTAGTTGCCTTCATTGTCCCATTTGCTTTTTGGCGATGTGGTGCTGAGTTGTGATACTTGATCTTGAATTGGCTGTAGACTTCTGCTATCATGCCGCTGTTCAAGTTGTCGTTAGATATGACCCTTTCGGCATTTCATATCGACATATAATCTCTCTTTCAAGAATTTGCTTAACCGTTGATTGACATATGAAGCAATAATCAATGATCATGAGGACGAATTGATGCACACTTTTGCAAAGTTGGCTCGATGGTGTCCATGCTTCAAATAGAAAAAGGCCACGAAGTGGAAAGATAAACGAGAATAATAACTTTTCAAGACATCCTTTGCGGGTTTTCGTCTTGACTTTTTTTCTTTCTTTTTTTTTGCCTTGGGTTTCAAGATATCCTTGGCAGGCTTTTATCTTGACACCTTTTTTTTAACACGTCAAGCCTCAATTTTTGAAGTTTCTGTTGAATTTCTTCCTTTTATTGGAGCCTGTGTGTCACGACATCGGTTCCTTAAACCTGGCATACTTTGATAGAACCATGCAAAGACCTTTGGATTCTCGAGGTAGCTTGCCTTGTTTTTACAAAGACTCATGTCTCGATTCTCACTTAAAATCACAACTCTTCAAGGTGATGTTTGTTTCGTGTCTTGTTCAACCATCCGTAGCAGATCAAGAGACAAGTTATATTCTTGATCATTTTCAAAGCCTCAAAGTTTTTCTGGACACATGTTCTTCTCCAAAAGGGCTCCGAGTCAACAGCAGTGTCGCTCATATCCTTGATATCAAGGGACCCAACATAAAGACAAAAAGGGATCTAAAGAATAATTTAACTAAAGAATGATTAATTGTGGTATGAATGAATGAGAAGAATGGTAAGGTGTTTGCCAAATGGGACAAAAACAATGCATCATTTTTATTAAAATAAAAGATAGTAGTCATGTGCCTTTTATAAAAGGATCCCTATTACTCTCGGACTTAGAGTGATAAGTGTGTCTTGAATATTTTCTTGGAAAAGTCCTAAAACTACAGGAAACTCCTCCACAATCTAGTTGTCCAAAACACTTTCGAGGGTGTAGGGACAAACTCTCAACAGGTTTCACTCTCCACATGACTTTTTCTCAAATTTTTATCATTCCCTATCTTGATTTATCATGTTTCCTCTCAGCTTTCATTTAGGGTTGATGACTCTCTCTCACAAGAGTGTTTCAAATATGAGGGTTCATTGAAATTTAATGCATGAAGTGAAATGCAAATGAATGGTAAAATGCATGCAAAAAGGCGTTGATTCTAGTTCAATTCCGTTTAGAACAACTTTACTAGAAAACAAATTATTGTACATAAGACAAATACATGTATGGTCGTGCCTTAATGCTTAAAGTCCTAATCTTCCAAGCTAATTTGGTTTGGTTTGATCCTGATTTCCAGTCCAAGGTGCTGATCTTGAATGGCTACAGTCTGCAAATGGTTAGCCTTTTCTTGCACTTGGTGGAGTCATTGCTTGTGACATGGTCCCTATCTCAAACTTGTCCCTAAGAGCACTGTAGTCATTCCTCATTATTTCAAATTTCCTTTGGCGATATCTTCTTTTCTTTAGATAGGCATAAATTCCTTTGATAAAGAATATTCCTCAAAGAATACTCAACAAGAGACTTTTTCAATTTTCAAAAATGGCCACTGAACCATTCTAGCAAAAAGTTGTGCACCAATACACCTTATTTTTCCTTTTCTTCGATAAGTGTTTAGTGGCTAAGATTGCTAGAACATGTGTGATTCTCTTGTCAAATTGGTCAAACAAATCTGCAACCGCACCCTCTACATGCCTTAACACTTTAGGGAAGACGGCTAACTCATACATGATTGAAGCAAAGATGACGACATTCTTTCTTGCATCTAGGTACACTATGTCTTACGGGTTTTTCAAAGTGATGTACTTGTTATCCCCTTTTTCCTTAATCAAGACTGCAACCCAATGCTCGCTCATTCAAAATAGGTCTTATGATTTTTTAATCCTCGGGCAACATAATGTATTCCTCTTCCTTATGGTCATGTTTCTGAAAGTGAAGCAACTAAGCTTAAGTGAGTAAGACAAATCAACATATTCGAATTTGAACATCTGCCTCATTTTGTCTTCCATACTTCTTTTAGCTCTAGCAAACTGTTATGACTTTCATGTATTTGAGTGTAACCCTAGAACTCTGATATCTACCCCTTTGATAGGCAATCACTTTTCATTGTTATTTTTCTTTAACCACATATACGCACGACCACGTTGACTTCTACCTTATCAAGGAATCCGTTTTCTTATGACCAGTTCTCTATTTGGCAATAGAACATGAACCAACACCCTTTTTTTATGAAAATGCAATGCAAATAGATTCAAAATATATTGCAATTAAAGCAAAAATATAATTGTGTCTCTTACCTTATTCAGGTAACCACTAAAGGTTTGACATAGTTTCATTTAAGGTAGGCTCTCATGGGATTAAATGCAAGTTAAAAGGTGCAGGTTATGAATGCATGTATACATAAGAAAAGGCATCGATTTTGAATTCAATCCCATTAGAACAACTTCTCTAGAAGACAAAATTCTCAAAATAAAACGGATTACATATGGCTTTGCCTTATGGCCTAGAGCTTTTGATCTTCCTAGAAGTCTAGCTAATTTTCATCCCCGCTCCGATTTTGATTCATAATTCATGCTCAACATATCAGCTTCGATGACTAATGCTCGCATGTGATCAGCCGTTTTTTCATCATTTGCATAATCTTTATCTCAAACATGTCTCTGAGCTTGTCGAAAGTGCCCCTCACTTGCTTCTTGATTCCTTTCAAGGATCTTGATCTGAATTTGCGTAATCTTTCTTCAAGTCTCCTAAATCTTCTTTGACTCTGTGCTTTCCTTCGACCATTAGTGCAAAGCCATGTTATTTTCCACTTTATTAAGAAATATGTCCCCCATGATGAAACTGCCTATTTGGTAACCGAATTTAAATCAACACCTTTTCTTGTATGATGATGCAAATGCAAGCAAAAGAAAAGAGGCAAAAAAGAAAGAGTTAGTAAAAAAATCACTACAAGTATAGAACAAAGAACTTAAGAACTTGTCTTGAAGGATTGCTAAAAGGTCCTGTATAACTTCTTCTAAGGCAAGTACCTATGGCTCATTACATGCAGTTTAGTTTCTAGAGTAAAGGGTACCCAAACCAGTGAATTCCTCAATCCTCACCCATTACAGGCTCATACGGATGAGTTCGGTTAAGAGGGACACATTTCCCACATGTTTGCATGGAAGTGAAAACTTCACGAAAACATGGGTACAGATGAAATCCCTAAAGCGATCCACTATCCTGCACGGAGGTGAAAACCTCACGAAGGAATAGTTTCCCACTTCCACTTAAAAGGGTAGTACCAAATGCATATGAGTGCAAACTTATACTAGCAATATCAACATAATATAGCATCACACAAAAATGTTAAGGATCGTATATTAAACAAAACTGAAGGTTTAAAAGTTTTCAAAAAAGACTCAAAAATAATCAGTTTTGGCTTGACTCTCTTTTATTTAAAAAAAATTCCCCAACGGAGCCGCCAAGCTGTCGAAATGTTCATTTTTGGGAAAACAAACAAGTCTCAAACAATATTTAAAAATCAAGAAAATGAGTATTTTAAATGATAAAAAAAAAGGGAGTCGCTACCAATCTTTTTATATGGTATGATTGGATCACCACAAAATGTTTAAAATCCATTTGGAAAAATATTTTGGTCTTTGAAATCAAGAAAAATGGTTCGAGAGTCAGTTACGCATGAGGAAGAATTAACACCCTCATACACCCAAAATTGGTACCACATTGATTATTTTCGGGTCTTGGTTTGTTAAAAGTTTGAAAACTCGAGTAAAACTTAAAATTCGATCTTTTTTTTTAGAAAACCTCGCATGATTTTCAAAAAACCTATTTGAGGAAAATCGTCCGTGTGCTTCAAATTTCTAGGAGAACTAGAGTCATGTCCACCACGTTAGGGCATTACATTCTCGGACTTTCGAAATTGAATAACATTTTGAAAGACTTTAAAGAGGATATTCGATTGCGTGAATTATATGAAAATCACACCCAGCACGTTAGGGCATGGTTTTTCGAAGTTTTCACATGAAGGGATATTGTCTCGCTTTGTCTTAAAATTTTTTGTATACATATATTTTTTGAGAACTCAAAATTTCTTATTGAGTTTAAGATACGATCCTCAAACACATGACTTAAAAAGATTTGAAGAAAGAATGCCTTTTTGTTTCGACTTTTACCGAGAATTGAAGTCGTGACCAACACGTTAGGGTACGACGTTCTCGAAATCTCGAAGTTAAAAGGCATTTAAAAAACTTGAAAAATGATATTCGATTCGTGTGAATTATACGAAAAATCACACCCGACATGTTGGGGCATGATTTCCCGAGGCTTCCATACGAAAGGGATATTGCCTCGATTTTAAAGGTTCATGAAAAAATAATTTTGAAAACAAATGTGTGAATTAAATATGAATAGGCAATTTATAGCAAAAATTAAATAACACGAAACAAAATAGTTACGCAGATAAATACATACACAAAAATCAAAAAATAAGAGAATATAAAATACGAAAGAATAATAATTAAAATCTAAGTATGAATATCGAAGAGAAAGAAAAGCAAAACCAATGGAGTCAAAAGTGTAATTTTTGGATGTCGGGGGTTAAAACGGTAAATTTTGGACACTCGAGGGTAAAATGGTAATTTTTAGACACTCAAGGGTAAAATGGTAATTTTTGGATGTTTGGGGGTAAAATAGTAATTTTTGGATGTTCAGGGGTAAAATGATACTTTTTGGAAATTTTAGGGTCAAAAATGTAATTTTTGAGAAGTTTAGGGGTTAAAATGTAATTTTTGGAAAGTTCAAGGTCAAAATTTAATTTTTGGAGAGTTCAGGGACCTTCTGGGCAATAAAACAAAAAAGAAGTGACACGTGGTAGCTTCTCATGCCTTCAGAAGTCAAGGGACCAATTTGAAAATCTTTTAGAATCTTTAGGCAAATTTATAATTAAATAAAACTTGATTTAAGGACAAAATTGAAACAAATGAAAAGTAAAAGTATCAAATGCATAAAATACACGTGGCAACCTCTCAGGCTTCCAGAGAGATAAAGGACTAATTTGAAAATGATTCAAAACTATTTGGAAAATTTAAAATAAATTAAAAATATAAAAAGGACCTAAATGTAGAAATCAAAAAATGCGGAAGGACCAAAGGCATAAATAGCCCAATTTCTAAAAACACGCGGATCCTTGGCCTAGAGCGGGTTGGGTCGGTCGGGTCAGAGGCTCAAAACAATGTCGTTTTGGTGCTTAAGAGCCCAGACCAAAACGACATCGTTTTGGTCGTCTATATATATTCCATTTCAAGCCTTTTTTTTTTCATTTTTCTTTCTCTTTTCTCCAAAAAAGCTCCAAAATTCTCTCTTCCCTCTCTCTTCTCTCCTCAAGCTCAATCGAGCTCCGATCACGGGCCCACGGTCCATCCGCTGCCAGCCATCGTCGACCGTCGTGCACGGTGGTCCATGTAAAAAAATTCCTCTTTTTTTTATTTCTTTTTAAAAAAAACTTAAATCGGGCTTAGATACAATAAGATCGAGGCTCGATCTTCAAAAATAAACCAAATTTTGAAACTTTTCTTATGCTTTTGAATCTGTCTGTTGTTTTTTTTTAAATGATTTCATTTTTAAAATTTTTTTTATTCTAACCTATTTCCATTATTTTTCTCTCTTTTAATCCATTTTTCATTTGTCTTTTTTGTAAATCTCAATTTTTGGGATCTTTTGTGAACTAGAAGTGTCCGCGAGTTTCCTAGACCACCCTCCGTGGCTACGACGGCGTGGAAGGAAGTAAGACGAAACGGTGGCCCCTTTTCTGTTACTTCTTATTTATTAAAACTTTTCAAATTTCATAAAATTAATTAACAAATAATTAATGGCTATATTAATGTATAATAAATAATAAGTGAGTATATTAATAGTATATAATAAGTGAGTATATTAATGTATAATGAATCTAACTTTTGGTTGCTTCGGGTATTCTTACATTCATATTTCAAATGCACTATGCTTCTTTTGTATTGATTTTTTAATGTTCCACAAAAAGTCAGTAACCTCCTACAAATTGTTTTGAATTTGGCTTTATAGCCTGAATTACAATCATTATAATTTGTTGTTCGCAATTGAAATACTGTCTTTTCTTCCTGCTTGTTACAGGTTCGACTTGACAGCAGATGGTGGTAGACGCAAGTTGCTGGTGGTGCAACTTGGTTGTTGACGTGGTAGGTGCCGAGTGGTTGAGGATGGGTGATGGTGACGTGGTAGCCTCTGATTTGGCGAGAAGGAGGTGGCAGACAACACAAGTTGCTTATTAGGGTTTTTTGTTTTAGGCTTAGTGTTTGAGTTGAGTGTTTGGGGTCAATTGAAATTGGGCCCAATTGGGTTTGTAAAAATGGGTTCAGACTTTGTAACTTTGGACATTTGGAACTTCTTTTTAATTTTAATTTAAATTTAGAATAAATTCAATTTTAAAATGAACTTAAATTCAACATAAATTTAATTTTATACTAAATTAAAACTTAAAATAAATTAAAAATGGGTTCACTTTTGCTTAAGTGTTGGGTCCGATCAAAATGGGGCTCCAACATAGTTCATATCAGATTAGTCAATTAATCAATAGAATCAAACATCACAATACATTTCACAGGCAACATACTAAGCAAAGATACAAATAGGTGTGGCGTCGGAGGCTCGATCCTTTATAAGAAAACCAGTTATCCACACTATTTTGACAAACATTTAATTCAAACACATTTTACCAAAAAAGCAGGAGCTCAAAAATACAACTCGAGTGTTGTAAACCTGGCTCTAATACCACTAAATGTAAACCCTTTATTCGACCTGAACAAAATGACCAAATCTAGAATGCTACATTAACTTCTCTCAATAAAGTCTGACTTTTAAAACAAATTAAATATAGCCTAATTAAGTATTGAATCTCATAAAAAAAACTGAAATCATAGTTAAATTCTAAAAATGTAAATTACGAAAAATGCAAAAATAAACTAGAGAATATATTAACGAAAATAGTTGGATGATCGAGCTCCCCATCCACTGACCCGATCAATTCTGTGAGTTACCTGAAATTCATTAAATGAGTTAGTGAGTTATAAACTCAACAAATAATATAAACAAGTTCAACCATACTTATGAACAAATCAAAATTTATTTAAAATCGGATTCAATATCATTTTCAGATATCACTTATTCAAATTTAACAGATCAGATATGGTGAATCATTTAAATTCCAAATAAAACGCATATTAGATATAGAATAGATCAAATATAGATAGAAATGCAATTTTCTTACCTCCATCCGCTACACATCATCTCCGCCCATATCAACACACCATATAGGTATTTGATACCCATCCAACCCTACACATCACATAGTGTTTGTCGAAATCATCCTTTTTTGGAAAACGACGAGTTTCGAAAATTATTTTAAAATCGAAAAATAATGGGAGTCGCCACCAATCCTTTGTTCGGTGTGATTGGATCACCATAAAACGTTTTTTAAAAAATCATTTTGAGAACATGTAGGTCTTCGAAATCCAAAAAAATAGGTTTGGGAATCGGTTACGCATGAGGAAGGATTAGCACCCTCATACGCCCAAAATTGGTACCGTATTGATTATCTTCGGGTCTTAATTTGTAACATTTAAAAGTTCAAATAAAGCTTAAAATCCGATCCTTGAATGCATGAGTTAAGTTTAAAAGAAATCGAGTTTGTTTGGAAATCTCGCTATTTCAAAGTGATTGAGGAAGAAAAGCGACGTCCAGTGAGTTAGGACACGACATTTCAAGATCTAGAAATAATGAGCTTTCCTTTGTAAAACCTTTTGAAATCTTTGCGAAAAGGATATTTGATTATCTCGATTTGAAGAAAGGTTGCACCTAGTAAGTTAAGGCGCAATATTTCGGAATCGAAGATAAGGAAACATTGCCTCGATTAAGGGTATTCGATTATTTCGATTTGGAGAAAAATTGCACCTAGTGAGTTAAGGCGCAAATTTTCGAAACCCGAAATGAAAGAATATTGCCTCGATTTTAAAGTTTTTATGAAAAAAGACAATTTCAAAAACAAGCATGCGAGTTAAATATGAATAAACAGTTAATAATAGATATTAAACGCAAAGTAAGATAAATAAAAAGATAAATTAATTGCGAAAAAGAATAAAAAATACAAAATACGAGGGCTTTAATAATTTAAAATTAAATGCAAATATTGATGAGAAAGAAGAATGATGCAATCGGAGTTCAAAATTAGACTTTTCGGATTCCCGAGGGCAAAAATAATTTTGGATTCTCGAGGGTGAAATGGTAATTTTGGGAAAATTAGAGGTCAAAATGGGATTTTTGGAAGTTCGAGGGTAAAAACGGAATTTTTGGACAGTTTAGGGACCTTCGGGGTAATAAAACCAAAGACAGGTGACACGTGGCAGCCCCTCAGGCATCCTGAAGTCAGAGGACTATTTTGAAAACCATGGAAAATTTCTGGGGCAATTTTGTAATTAAAGCGAACCTGATTTAAGGATTAAATTAAAACAAATTAGAAATAAAGGGGACCATTTGCATAAATAAGCCAAAATCAAGACACGTGGCAGCTCTTGGTGCTTTAAAAGGTCGAGGGGTTAAATTGAAAAATCGTAAAAAATCATTGGGCCAATTTAGAATTAATTAAAAGTACGAGAAGGACCTGATTGAAAATTTTGGAAAAAGCGGAATGACCAAATGCATGAATATCCCTTTCTCCAAAAACACGCGGATCCTAGGTCGGGTCGGATCGGATTTCGAGTCGATCATGGATACTTTAAAGAAACTATGCCGTTTTGTAACGAAATACCCTTACCAAAACGGTAGCCCTTGCAAAACCGAAACCTTTTCTCATTTTTCAGACTTTCAGAGAAAAAAACGAGAGCCCTACCCCCCTTTCTCTCAAATCCTCTTCATGGCCGGCCAAACTCCGACCGATTAGCTCAACCGTCGTCCGTCGCGTGGGGACATACGCGCGTTTTCATCGCGCGTCGTCGCTTGGGGTTCTCCGATGCACACGCCACTGCCCCCCTCTTAAAAAAAAACCAAATCGGTCCTGTTTAGGGTTGAAACTATTCGTACCCTCAATTTTTAAAACCAGTTTTGAATCTCTTGTGTTTCTCTGGGTTTTGCAAGTCCGTACGCGACGAGGCAAAGGCGGTGTTCGTTCGGGGTTCGACTTTCGACGACGGTGATCGACGACAGCGGGCTGGCCGAGGATAAGCCCTCTGACTTTTCATTTTTTTTATTTGTCATTAATATTATTATTATTATTATTATTAAGAAAATATTTATTATTAATAAATATTATGAAAACCACCCACTTGTCAGTAATGTCATTATTTATTACTACCATCTATTATTAATATTATTCTTATTAACTAATATTACTGTTAATACTTATCTCTGTAATTAATATGTATTGAAAACACGTATAGAAATAATAAATTATAGTAATAATGTATGCATGAATGGGTATTAATGAATACATGCAAAAGGACATTAACAGTTTAAATCTAAAGAATTAACATTGACGAATGAGTGATTACTAGTATATGTATACTTTGCTCAGTATGAACTATTTGGTATTCTGCTTTCTTGTGCTTCGGGTGTTGATATCTTTTTCAATGATTTACTGTTTCTGTTTTGTATTTATTTTTTCAAGAGGTCCTCCTCTTACAACTGAAATGAATTCAGCTTTTAAAGCCTATGTATCCATCATTCTTTTTTGTTTTGCAGTACTTAATGTATGTCCATTCTCTCCTTTTGCAGGTTCGGCTATGGTAGTGGCGGTTGGAGTAGCCGGTGGCAGCGCAAGTTGGAGCTGAAGATGGTGACAAGTTGCTGATGATGTGGCAGCCTCTGGTTGGCTAAAGGGGAGGCAACAGCAGCAACACTTAGTTGTAGCAGACTTAGGATTAGGCTTTAGGGCAGTGCAAAGCCATTGTGATTTTAAGGTAGTTTGGGTCTTTCGAATTTGGGCCCAATTGGGCTTTGTAATTGGACATTTTTTGTTTTTGAACCTTATTCATTTTAAATTTATAATAATCTTAAATTTGGAAAATAAATTTAAACTTAAATTAAATTTAAATTCGAAATAAATTTAAATTTAATATAAATTTAAATTTCTACACAAATTTATTCTTAAAATAAATTTAAAGGGAGTTTGGGCCCAGTCAAAATTTGGGCTTCAACAGTTGCCCCTCTTTGCTCGTTGTTGTGTAACGGGAACAAAGCAAAGATCCAAAAGAAAGCCCAATTTTGGCCAAGTTCTATTACTCAGTTGTTCTTTCTTCAACTGATCCACCCTTTGTTTGACGTCTGTCGTATAATTTCACTGCATCCGCCTCTCTACATCTTCGATGTTGTGGTTTCATCTTGCTCTTAGGCGATTTTCAAAAAGACAAAATTTGCTACTGTAGTTGCATTCCATTCTCTTGAAATTTCAAAGAGATTGGAATTCGTCATCGTAGCCTTTGAGTCTGGTTTCGTTGACTTGGCCTTCTTCTCAGTATCTCATCAGGAAGATGGCCGCATCACTTGTTTTGATCCATTTCTGTGTGTTTCATCAGGAAGACGAATTTGGTTCACTCCTCCGTATCTCATCAGGGAGCTATACGTTTTATTACTTCGACCTGCTTCTCAGTATTCTATCAAGAAGCTGGGGTTCGAAGGTTTATTCATCGTGCGTGGGTTTGGTTCGGCCTTCTTCTCAGTATCTCATCAGGAAGATGATCGCATCGCTTGTTTCAATCCGCTTCTCTGTATCTCATCAGGAAGACGAATTTGGTTCACTTCTTAGTATCTTATCTAGAAGCTAACCGTTTATTGCTTCGACCTACTTCTCGGTATCTCATCAAGAAGCTGGGGTTCGAAGATTTTGCTCGCTTTGAGCGTGGGCTTGATTTGGTCTTCTTCTCAGTATCTCACTAGGAAGATGACCGCATCGCTTGTTTCAATCAGCTTCTCTGTATCTCATCAGGAAGACGAATTTGGTTCACTTCTTAGTATCTCATCTGGAAGCTAACTGTTTATTGCTTCGACCTGCTTCTCGGTGTCTCATCAGGAAGCTTGGGTTAGAAAATTTTGCTCGCTTTGAGCATGGGCCTGATTTTGTCTTCTTCTCAGTATCTCACTAGGAAGATGACCGCATCGTTTGTGGGTATCGCAATCTGCCCCGTGATTGGGGTAAAGTTTTGGATTCCCATATCTCTTCAACTTTTTCCTCGGTGGTCTTAATGATTCATCCCGTCATGTAGCGGGGATGTGACCTGCGAAATATGCTTCTATGGGCCTCTATGTAGGCCTAAATGAGAAAGTCATGATTAGAATGAATTAAATGCTCTTAACTTGCATGAATGTGTATGATGAATGTTAGATTTATTTATTATTATTCAGGTTGGCATTGCCTGTCGCCCATCCACATTATATTTTTGATGTCTTGCTCCACCCCTTCTAGATTGTTCTAGAACTGCTTGTTTTTTAAGCTTGTCTTCCCATTGGTGGTCTTGTTTCAGACTTCTTGTAATTACTGAAAACTTCAGAATAATGCTCATGACTTTTTGTATGATTTATTAGTTCATTACCCGTTATTTATATGCAAAATGCTTAGGCAAATTTGTGCAGAAACAAAGTCGTATTTCCAAAATTCTATTAAGGAGAGGATAAAAGGAAACAATTTAAAAGGAGGATCAAAGGAAACCATCATTAGTTGAAAATTGCCAAGTATATAAAGAATAATTGGTTGCCTCAGATATCGCAAAATGAGCTACTCTGCGCTAAACTTGCTTGAGAATCACTCCTAATCTCTGATGTGTGCCTAGAAGATCTAGAGTGCTTTGTTGATATTTCAATTGTAACCTTCCTCTTTCTCGTCGACCCGTTCTTCGGACTTGAGCCGTCCTTTGCGGGTTTTCAACTCAAAGTTTCCTTGGTTTTGGGATGCCTTTTGTAGGTTTTCATCCTGAACCCCTTTCTTTTTCGACGCCCTTTATGGGTTTTCGTCTCAATTCCCCTTTTTCAGGCGAAGTATTTTTTCACCGAGTTTGAATTGACAGGGTTGTGTAGCTCCTTGCCGTCCATTTCTGTTAAGATGAGAGCTCCTCCTGAGAAAACCTTTTTTACCACATAAGGCCCTTCCCAATTGGGTATCCATTTCCCGCGGAAATCTTTGTGTATGGGAAGTATCTTTTTCAAAAGTAGATCTCCCTCATAAAATTCCCTGAGACAAACCTTTTTGTCGTAAGCTCGCATAATTCTTTTTTGGTACATCTGTCCATGGCGGATGGCTTTTAATCTCTTTTCCTCGATTAAATTCAACTGGTCATACCGAGCTTGGATCCATTCGGCCTCGTCTAGTTGAAGTTCTATTAAGACTCGAACGGAAGGTATTTCAACCTCGATAGGTAAGACTGCTTCCATACCGTATGCCAACGAGAATGGTGTTGCCCCGGTAGAAGTTCTGACTGAAGTTCTATAGGCAAGGCGGGCAAATGGTAATTTTTCGTGCCAGTCCCTGTAAGTCTTAGTCATTTTTGCCACAATCTTCTTGATATTCTTGTTAGCTGCCTCCACAGCTCCATTCATTTTTGGGCGATAGGGAGAGGAATTATTATGCTTAATTTTGAACTGTTTACAAACTTTTGCTATCGTGCTATTGTTCAAATTGAGGGCATTATTGGATATGATTCTTTCAGGCATCTCGTATCGGCAAATAATTTCTTTTTTCAGGAACTTGCTAACCGCTGACTTGGTAACATTTGCATATGAGGTTTCCTCTACCCATTTAGAGAAGTAGTCAATCACCATAAAGATGAATCTATGGCCATTGGAAGCCTTTGGAGAAATTGGCCCGATGACATCCATGCCCCACATAGAAAAAGGCCAAGGAGAGGTCATGACATGAAGATGTGATGGTGGTACATGAATCTTGTTTCCATAGATCTGGCATTTATGGCACTTCTTAGCATAATTGACACAATCGCCCTCCATACTAGACCAGTAATACCCAAATCTCATTATTTGTTAGGCCATCGTGAAACCGTTGGCATGTGTCCCACAAATGCCCTCATGAACCTCTTCTAAGATCTTTTTAGCTTCGATTGCATCGACACACCTTAGCAACACTTGATCTTTTCTCCTCTTGTATAAGATTTCCCCATCTAGGACATATTCACTGGCTAGCCTTCGTAGTGTCCTCTTTTCATTTTCTAAGGCTTGCTCGGGATACTTTTGATCTTTCACAAATTGAAGAATATTCCGGTACCATGGGTGATCATCTTTTTCTTCTTCTTCCTCTGTCTCAATATCATAACAATGAGTAGGGGTTTCACATATACTCATCTGAATGAGCTTTACATTTTCCGTCCTGCTAACATTAACCATCGAGGCAAGAGTGGCAAGAGCATCGGCCATCTGGTTTTCTTCCCGTGGGAGATAATGGAATGTGACGTCATCGAATTTTGTGATCAACTCGAGGACCAATTTGCGGTAATCCACTAACTTTGAATCCCTTGTTTCCCATTCTCCTTTTAGTTGATAGATCACCAGTGCGAAGTCTTCATAAATTTCCAGAATTTTGATTCCCCGCTTTATGGCCGCACGGATTCCCAATATACATTCTTCGTATTCAGCCATATTGTTTGTGCAATCAAAATCAAGCTTGCTGGCGAAAGGGTAATGATCTCCCTCTGGTGATACCAAGACTGCCCCAATCCCATTACCCGTGGCATTTGAAGCTAAGTCGAAATTCAATCTCCAAGGTCGTTTTTCCATGATTGCCTCTTCAGTAGTTGCTATATACATTAGATCTTCATTCGGGAAATCGAAGTTTATCGGCTCGTAATCCTCTAAAACCCTACTGGCCAGGAAGTCTGCTATCGCACTCCCTTTTATTGCTTTCTAATTTACATAGACTATGTCGAATTCTGAGAGCAAAATTTGCCATCGAGCCAACCTTCCATTCAATGCCGCTGACTCCATCAGATACTTCAGAGGATCTAATTTCGAAATTAACCAAGTAGTATGATATAATACGTACTGCCTTAATCTGCGTGTAGTCCAGACTAGGGCACAACATAATTTCTCAATAGGCGAATATCGCGTCTCGTAATCAGTGAATTTCTTGCTGAGATAATATATCGCCCTTTCTTTCTTTTCGGATTCATCATGTTGGCCTAGTACGCATCCCATGGAGTTTTCAAAGACCGTCAAGTACAGGATCAATAGTTTATTAGGAACTGGAGGTACCAAGATGGGAGCTTTGGATAAATTGTCTTTGACCTTATTGAAGGTTTCCTGACATTCATCGTCCCATACCCCCTAGTTACGCTTTCTATTGAAGGTTTCCTGACATTCATCGTCCCATACCCCCGGGTTACGCTTTCTAAGTAGGCGAAAGATAGGATCGCATTTCTCAGTCAATTGTGAAATAAAACGAGCAATGTAATTTAATCTTCCTAAGAAACCCCGAACTTCTTTTTGCATGCTGGGTGGTGGTAGCTCCTGTATGACTTTGACTTTATCCGGGTCAATTTCAATTCCTCTTTTGCTGACTACAAAGCCTAACAATTTTCCTGACGTGGCCCCGAAAGTGCATTTTGCTGGATTCAACTTTAATTGATATTTCCTTAGCCTTCCAAATAACTTTCTCAGGATTCTTACATGTTCTTCCTCTGTTTGGGATTTTGCAATCATGTCATCGACGTAAACCTTAATTTCCTTATGCATCATGTCATGGAATAGGGTCACCATGGCCCTTTGATAAGTTGCCCCTGCATTTTTGAGTCCAAAGGGCATCACTTTGTAGCAAAATGTTCCCCATAGTGTGACAAAAGTGGTTTTGGTCATATCCTCGGGATCCATCCTTATTTGATTATACCCAGAGAAGCCATCCATGAAGGAGAACAGGGAATGTCCTGTCGTGTTGTCGACTAGAGTGTCAATGTGGGGTAAGGGAAAATTATCCTTCGGGCTAGCTTTATTTAAATCTCGATAGTCCACACACATGCGCACCTTTCCATCTTTTTTAAGAACGGGGACTATATTATCTACCCATTCAGAGTATTTGACCACCTGGAGGAAGCCGGCGTCAAATTGTTTCTTGACTTCTTCTTTTATTTTTAACAACACATCCGGTCTCATCCTTCGGAGTTTTTGTTGCACAGGTCTGCTTTCTTCCTTTATAGGGAGTTTATGGACCACGATGTCAGTGCTCAAGCCGAGCATATCCTGATAAGACCATACGAAGATATCTTGAAATTCTTGAAGCAAATCGATAAGATCCCTTCTGGTTTCTTCGGAGATGCTTGTTCCAATTTTAACCTCTTTCTTTTCATCTTCGTGCCCCAGATTTATAACTTCCATTGGGTCCAAATGAGGCAAGATCTATTTTTCTTCTTGTTTCATCATTCTTAACAGAGGTAGATCACAATCTTGATTATCTTCAAGGTCCTGAAGCCCTTCTAAACACGTATCTTACTCGAAGTGGGGTTCTAAGTTAGCGTCAAGGTTGCTCATATTATTGATATTTGAGGATCTGGATGAGATAGAGGTCCAAAGAGCGAAATAAATTTACAAAAGAATGAATATGTGGTATATGTATGAGTATGTATGTATTTAATCTTGTTTATTAGATATGTACGAATGATTTATTAAGCCGAATTTAAGAAATAGTTATAGAAAGAGTATAAAATGGAAAGTGCACTTCATTCAAAATAACTGAATAATGACCATGGGCCCTTTTACAAAAAGATCCATATTGCTTTCGAGCTTAAAGCAATAGGTGTTTTCGAGCATTACTCTGAGGAAATCTTAAAAATTACAGGGAGTTCCTATACGATCCAATTATTCAAGGTCCTTTCTGGTGCACACGGACCAATTCTCGATAGATTCCCTTCCTTTCCTTCATCTGATATAGCATTAATGCCTAGATCTTTTACGATACCCACTTTGGTTCCAATTGTCACTCGCTTCTTTTCCTGCTAGTTGATCACCTCTCCTAAGACAAAAGTCTCATAGATGTGCGAGAAAATCATGGGTTCCCACGAGATGTCCTTTCCAACTAGTCTGGCCCTCCTTCTTTCTTGCCTCTTCTCCAACTCCTTTCTCTTTTGTTTTGCATCTGGCTTGTACCCCAGGCCATAACGATCTCATTTTTCTATTAGCATCGGCACATTAACTCTTCCTTGGAGGTATTTTCCTAGTCCTTTCCCAGGTCTCCCTCCTTTTCTGACCGTTAATTTCAAACCCATCCTGGTGGTCGATGATATTGTAGGCACATGTATTTTCCTCCCTTTTGAAATGAAGGTTGCATTGACAAACTCCAATGAGCGGAACGAGCATTCCACAGCCTCCTCGTCTATTCCCACGTAGGGTGAATCGCTTGTTATGGACGCGATTATTTCCTCCTCAGCATTAATCGTGATCAGCAGCCCTTCATTTATTAGCTTCACTTTCTAGTGCAAAGAGGAAGGTACTGGCCCAGCTGAATGGATTCATGGTCTTCCCAGCAGACAATTATAAGTGGGCCTAATATCCATTACTAGAAAATCTACTTCATACGTATTTGGCCCAATTTGAAGGGGTATTTCAATCTTCCCCATTACCTTTCTTTCTGTCTCGTTCAAAGCCGTCACGAACTCTTTACGTTGCCACGAACTCTTTCAAAGGGGAGTAATCTTTAGACAAGTACTGATAAGAGACTTTTTCTGTCTTCCAAAAGTGACTATGGAACCATACCATTAGTAGCGGTGCGCAGGCGATAAATCGACCTTCTCGCTCCTTTCTACATGCATTTAAAGATCTGAAAGTTTCAGCTAGTATAGCTGGGACAAGCGTCAATCTTTTACTCAATCTATCGAACAAATCTATCACCGCGTCTTCTATATGCCCCAAAGCCTTCGGAAAAATGACCAAACCGTAGATGCTTAGGGCTAAAATGTCGATCTTCTTCTTCGCATCTGAATGAGGCAATATTAAGTCTCGCAGGCTTTTCCACGTGATGCACTTGTTATCGCCTTTGACCTTAACTCGGGCTGCAACCCATTGTTCCCTCATGCCTGTGATGTTTATCAATCTTTTAACCATGGTTGGGAGGTTTGGATCTCTAGAATAGGCCTTATCTACTGACAACTTCGAACAACGGAGCAGAGTAGTGTATTCTTCTATCGTCGGTGTCATGTCTATATTCTCAAAGGTGAAACAATTGTAGGCTGAATTCCAATACTGCGTTAAGGCTCTGAAGAGGGACTTATCCACCTTAACTTCGTACAAGTATGGCAAGTCTCCGTATTCTTGGTAAAAGGTCTGTTTCATGTTGTTGTCCCAACTGTCCCATATCTCTTTCAATTCTAGCACATTGTTTTGAGCCGTGCTAATCCTGGTATAATCCCAAAGCTCTGACTTATATCCTTCTACTAAGCTGTCTCCTTTTCGACGTTGAGTCTCCTCTAACCACACGCGCACGACCATATTGTCTTCCACTTTATCAAAGTACTTATTTTCCATGACTAATTTTCTTATAGGTTACTGAACTTTTGAGTCTATACCTTCTCTAAATATGATGATGAAAATGCGATGCGAAAAGAGACAAGATAAACAAGTTAGCGAAGCACATCAATATCAATATACAAATATAGCATAGAACCTAAGAGTTTTGGACAGTTACTAAATGGTTTAGTCCAACTCCTTTCTAAGCAAGTTCTTACGGTTTACTATATGTGGTTTTGGGTTCTAAAGTAAGGGGTACCCAAACCAGCAGATTCCTCGATCCTTACCCATTACAGGCTTATACGGACGAGTTCGATTTAGGGGGATGCATTTCCCACATGTTTGCACGGAAGTGAAAACTTCACGAAAACAAGGGTACTTTGTAATCCCGAAAGCAATTCACTATCCTGCACGGAGGTGAAGACCTCACGAAGGAGTAGTTTCAGGCTTCCACTTATTAGGGTAATATCATATGCAGATGTATGCAAATATACTAGCAATATCACATAATATAATGTCACAAAAGGTGTCGAGGATCGCATATTAAAAAAACTGAAGCTTTTAAAAGTTTCTAAAGAATACCCGAAAATAATCAATTTTGGATTGACTCTCGTTTATTTTAGAAGTCCCCAGCGGAGTCGCCAACTGTCGAAATCGTCCTTTTTTGGAAAACGACGAGTTTCGAAAATTATTTTAAAATCAAAAAATAATGGGAGTCGCAACCAATCCTTTGTTCGGTGTGATTGGATCACCATAAAACGTTTTAAAAAAATCGTTTTGAGAACATGTAGGTCTTCGAAATCCAAAAAAATAAGTTCGGGAGTCGGTTACGCATGAGGAAGGATTAGCACCCTCATACGCCCAAAATTGGTACCGTATTGATTATCTTTGGGTCTTAATTTGTAACATTTAAAAGTTCAAATAAAGCTTAAAATACGATCCTTGAATGCATGAGTTAAGTTTAAAAGAAATCGAGTTTGATTGGAAATCTCGCTATTTCAAAGTGATCGAGGAAGAAAAGCTACGTCCAGTGAGTTAGGACACGACATTTCAAGATCCAAAAATAATGAGCTTTCCTTTGTAAAACCTTTTGAAATCTTTGCGAAAAGGATATTTGATTATCTCGATTTGAAGAAAGGTTACACCAAGTAAGTTAAGGCGCAATATTTCGGAATCGAAGATAAGGAAACATTGCCTTGATTAAGGGTATTCGATTATTTTGATTTGGAGAAAAATTGCACCTAGTGAGTTAAGGCGTAAATTTTTGAAACCCGAAATGAAAGAATATTGCCTCGATTTTAAAGTTTTTATGAAAAAAGACAATTTCGAAAACAAGCATACGAGTTAAATATGAACAAACAGTTAATAATATATATTAAACGCAAAGTAAGATAAATAAAAAGATAAATTAATTGCGAAAAAGAATCAAAAATACAAAATACGAGTGCTTTAATAATTTAAAATTAAATGCAAATATTTATGAGAAAGAAGAATGATGCAATCGGAGTTCAAAATAAGACTTTTCGGATTCTCGGGGGCAAAAATAATTTGGATTCTCGGGGGCGAAACGATAATTTTGTGAAAATTCAGGTTAAAAATGGGATTTTTAAAAGTTTAGGGAGTTTCGGGGTCAAAAATGGGATTTTTGGAAGTTCGGGGGTAAAAATGGAATTTTTGGAAGTTTCGAGGTTAAAAATGGGATTTTTGGAAGTTCGAGGGTAAAAATGAAATTTTTGGACAGTTTAGGGACCTCCGGGGTAACAAAACCAAATACAGGTGACACGTGGCAGCCCCTCAGGCATCCTGAAGTCAGAGGACTATTTTGAAAACCATGGAAAATTTTTGGGGTAATTTTGTAATTAAAGCGAACTTGATTTAAGGATTAAATTAAAACAAATTAGAAATAAAGGGGACCATTTGTATAAATAAGCCAAAATCAAGACACGTGACAGCTCTTGGTGCTTTTAAAAGGTCGAGGGGCTAAATTGAAAAATCGTAAAAATCATTGGGCCAATTTAGAATTAATTAAAAGTACAAGAAGGACCTGATTGAAAATTTTGGAAAAAGCAGAATGACCAAATGCATAAATATCCCTTTCTCCAAAAACACGCGGATCCTAGGTTGGGTCGGATCGGATTTCGAGTCGGTCATGGATACTTTAAAGAAACTACGTCGTTTTGTAACGAAATACCCTTACCAAAATGACAGCCCTTGCAAAACCGAAGCCTTTTCTCAATTTTCAGATTTTCAGAGAAAAAAAAACAAGAGCCCTGCCCCCTTTCTCTCAAATCCTCTTCATGGCCAGCCAAACTCCGACCGGTTAGCTCAGCCGTCGCCCGTCGCGTGGGGCCATACGCGCGTTGCCGATCCCCGTGCGTTTTCATCGCGCGTCGTCTCTTGGGGTTCTCCGGTGCACACGCCGCTGCCCTCACCAGTCACGCGCTGTCATTTGCCTCCGTGTTCAACCGCTGTCCACGGTTTAAAGGTAAAAAAAAGGTTCATTTCTTCACTCTCCCCTTTTTAAAAAAGGAAACAGATCTAGGTCTAGATCGAACCTGATCTAGCCTAGATCTAAAAGGTTTTGCCCCCCTCTTAAAAAAAAAACCAATTCGGTTTTGTTTAGGGTTGAAACTATTCGTACCCTCAATTTTTAAAACTCGTTTTTAATCTCTTGTGTTTCTCTGGGTTTTGTAGGTCCGTACGCGACGAGGCAAAGGCGGTGTTCGTTCGGGGTTCGACTTTCGACGACGGCGATCGACGACAGCGGGCTGGCCGAGGATAAGCCCTCTGACTTTTCGTTTTTTTTATTTGTCATTAATATTATTAATATTATTATTATTAAGAAAATATTTATTATTAATAAATATTATGAAAACCGCCCACTTGTCATTAATGTCATTATTTATTACTGCCATCTATTATTAATATTATTCTTATTAACTAATATTACTGTTAATACTTATCTCTGTAATTAATATGTACTGAAAAAGCGTATAGAAATAATAAATTACAGTAATAATGTATGCATGAATGGGTATTAATGAATATATGCGAAAGGACATTAACAGTTTAAATCTAAAGAATTAACACTGATGAATGAGTGCTTACTAGTAGATGTATACTTTGCTCAGTATGAACTGTTTGGTATTCTGCTTTCTTGTGCTTCGGGTGCTAATATCTTTTTCAATGATTTATTGTTTCTGTTTTGTATTTATTTTTTCAAGAGGTCCTCCTCTTACAACTGAAATGAATTCGGCTTTTATAGCCTATGTATCCATCATTCTTTTTTGTTTTACAGTACTTAATGTATGTCCATTCTCTCCTTTTGCAGGTTCGGCTATGGAAGTGGCGGTTGGAGCAGCCGGTGGCAGCGCAAGTTGGAGCTGAAGATGGTGACAAGTTGCTGATGACATGGCAGCCTCTGGTTGGCTGAAGGGGAGGCAACAGCAAGCAACACTTAGTTGTAGTAGACTTAGGATTAGGCTTTAGGGCAGTGTAAAATTTGGGCCTATTTGGGCCATTGTGATTTTAGGGTAGTTTGGGTCTTTCGAATTTGGGCCCAATTGGGCTTTGTAATTGGACATTTTTTGTATTTGAACCTTATTTATTTTAAATTTATAATAATCTTAAATTTGGAAAATAAATTTAAACTTCAATTAAATTTAAATTCGAAATAAATTTAAATTTAATATAAATTTAAATTTCTACACAATTTTATTCTTAAAATAAATTTAAAGGGAGTTTCGGCCCAGTCAAAATTTGAGCTTCAACAGTGTTGGTATGACACAATTCAGAATTGTAGTCTAGTTGCCAAATTAGATTACGGATATTGGTGGCTTAACCACTAATACAGAACAGAACACTTCCTTCTTTACATACTTCTAACCCCATGCAAATGCAGTATCATTTTTAGATATCACTTATTCAAATTTAATAGGCAAGAAGTGGTGAATAATTTAAATTCTAGATACAAAGTAGATCAAATACAAAACAGATCAGATATAGATACAAATGCAATTTTCTTACCCCCATCCGCTACACACCATCTCCGTCCATACCAACACACCATATAGGTATTTGATACCCATTCAACCTTATACATCACATAGTGTCGGTATGACACGGTTCAGTAATTGTAGTCTAGCTGCCAAATTAGATTACATATATTGGTAGCTTAGCCACTAATACAGAACAAAACACTTCCTTCTTTACATACTTCTAACCACATACAAATGCAGTATCATTTTTAGATATCACATATTCAAATTTAATGGATCAGATATGGTGAATCATTTAAATTCCAGATACAGAGCATATCAGATACAAACAGATCAGATATAAATACAAATGCAATTTTCTTACCCCCATCCGCTACACACTATCTACGTCCATACTAACACACCATATAGGTATTTGATACCCATCCAAACTTACATATCACATAGTGTCGGTATGACACGGTTCAGTAATTGTAGTCTAGCTGCCAAATTAGATTACAAATATTGGTGGCTTAGTCACTAATACAGAACAGAACAGTTCCTTCTTTACATACTTCTAACCCCATGCAAATGCAGAATTCTGATAACAAATTTAAGATTTCATATACAGTTATGCATTTACAGTTCAGGCTTAACAAATTATATTAATATCGATAATATCAACGCATACAAGTATTCAATACTCATTTCAGATCGAAATATAGTAGTTTATACAGTCCAATTCAGTTTTTACGAATCCTATGGAAAGCTTACATTTTCCTCGCACGACGTTTACTGCCCTAAAAAATTACTGTGTTTAAGCTCACACGGCTGTGTGGCTTCACACGGCCTGGCACATGCCCGTGTGGCTACTTGTGTGACCTTATTTCTAAAACAGTGAGTTACACGATTTGCACACAAGCCCGTGTATAAGCCTGTGTGCCTCACACGATCTGACACACGCCTACATCCCCTGTCCGTGTGACTTTAATTCACAAACAATAAGTTACACAGCCTTAGAACATGCATGTGTTTTGGCTCGTGTGGACCCTGTACCTCAATTTCCCACACGAGGTCTACCACAGACCTGTGTGTCTAGCCTATGTGCCTTAATTCCAAAAGACAGTGAGTTACACTGTCTGTCACACGACCTGCCACACAATCGTGTGGCGTCGATAGACCCGTTTTCTAGAGACCAAAATAGTGAAAATTTGGGGTTTTCAGTACCCACATGATACATCAATGATGAAAGAGCAATCCCAAGACTCCTAAAGCCTAAAAACAATATCCAAATTCCTAATTTAACGAAAGACTCAAAGTAATACACTAAATCACAACAAACAATCGACGTTAAAACCTTCAACGCACAAACCCGAAGCAAACAAAAATATGCTGATCGACGAATCAACTGCACACGCTCGAATCCTAGATAGTGAAAGGAACGTTAGACGTCTCCTAATCTTCCCCTAACGCACCGAAAACACAAACAAAACAAAACAAGAACAATTAACCATCACTTCGAGACTTTTGAAGAAATTCCCAATTCACACGATTGATCACAACAAACGAAATTAAACAATTTAACCTACCTTAAAGCGCATCAAAGCAAGTAATAGAAAAACACGATCAAACAATTAACACAATGGAAAAAAAAAAGGGATTTTTAAGAACGGAAGTAAAAAAGATAAGGAAAGAAAAGAAAGAACAGAAAAAAGAACGTTCAAGAATGTTAGAGGGAAAAACCATTTTAGAATTCTAAAATCAATTTTACGGGGAAGTACAAAAATATATTTGCTTACTGCATATGCAAAGATTCAAACACAAGATCAGAGAATAGATAGATAGTTAACCATTGAACCACTAAGCTCATCGTTGACATAGATTAACGAATAACTTATTTTAAGCCGAGAGTTCACCACTAAATTCCTAGTAAAAGAAAAACAAACTTTACAAAAGACAACTCAAACCTTAGATCTCAAGCAAACAAATAGAGCACATAACCATTGAAGCAGACGCACAATTATTGATAGGGTTGAACGAACAAACATAAAATTTTCGAGGCGTTACAGTGAGTGTTGGCAGTGTCTCGTCATTTTGAAGTGTAATGAAGATCATCTCTTGGAATCGAGGAGATTTCATATTAACAGGCTCAAAGGATTTGGTGTCATGACAACTTTGTTCCAACTTTTTGGTTATTTGGTTGATGGTGACAATCTTTTTGGCTGAGAGGTGTTTGATGTTTTTATAATTTTTTTTTGGTTAAAATTGCCTCCACAACAGTTTCATGATAATAATAATATTTTATAATAATATGACACAATGGATGAAACCGTCATTTCAATTTTTGAGTAAATGGTTTCAAAAGTATTCTATTACTCAAAAATAAAATGATTGAAATGATTACAAATGAGATAAATGACTTTATTTATAGTTGAACTCTTTCAGATTTAAAGGTACAATTTAAATTACATTAACAATTAAATAAAAATTTCAAAAGTATTCTATTACTCAAAAATAAAATGATTGAAATGATTACAAATGAGATAAATATATTTATTTATAGTTGAACTCTTTCAAATTTAAAGGTACAATTTAAATTACATTAACAATTAAATAAAAATTACTTCCACAACTTTCAAAAAGAATATTTTTATAACAGGAAAAACTGCCGTGCCACCTGGTAGTTCCTGATGACTCACATTTTATGTTACCTTTTAATTCACATAAAGAAACATAAAGTCAATTGAAAAATTATTTCTACTGAAAAGTTAGCTTGAAAGTTAAATAGTTGGCTATTTATTATGAAAATAAAAATATATGAAAATTTGCACTATAAAAAAATTTTAATTTGTCGTAGAAATTTTTTATAGGTAATTATTTAATATAGGAACAATGAAAATTTTTAATTTTACAAGCGAGATCTTATCACATAATTTATTTATTCATGTGCTTTACTATACAAGCTAAAACACAAAAGTTTATTTCTTTTGTTTCTATAAATAATTACTTAAATACAAAATTTTAATGTATTTCTATTATCTCATTATCAAAAACTTAACTTTCTATAGAAAGAATAAGTCAATTGTGTCATATTAAAAAATTTTAAATTTTTTATATCAACTACTTAATGCATAATTATTTCTTTAAAGAAATTAGGATAAACTATTCAAATTCATTATTAGAAAAATATTATTCTTTTAAAAATTATTTAGAAAAGTCGGTTGAATTTTAGTTCGATTGACATGAGTACTATTATCAATACAGGAGAATGTGTGTTTGAGTGCGCTGGTATTTCTAGATATTGTATCAAAAAGAGAAAATATGATTAAATCTTATATTGAGATTGTTCAAAAAAATCAATTGGAAAATATGATAAATTTTAAATTATTTACAAAAATGTTGTAATTTTCTCTAATATAATTCTTTTCTGGTTAAAATTTCCTCCATAGCAATTTCATGATAAAAGTAATAATATTTTATAATAAAATGACACAATAGGTAAAACCATCGTATCACTTTTTTTTTTTGTTAAAATTGCCTCCACATAAATTTTATGATAAAAATAATAATATTTTGATAACAAGACAACACAATGGGTGAAAATAATAATATTTTTATAATAAAAGTAGAGGGGCTTAATTTGCACAAATCAATAAGTACAAAAATTATTTATAGAATTTAACCAGAAATAATATTTGTTTCACTCGACTCTAACTCGAGAGATTCTTGATATAAAAAAATAATAATTTTTTATTTTAAAACGGTTATCTTACGCGACGGTTTGAAAATATAAAATAATTTTTTTATTTTGAAAATGTTTCTTTATATGGCGGTTTTAAGATATAAAAAAAAATTATTTTAAAAATGGTTTCAAATTAATAAAAACAATTATTTTTTTTCTAAAATAGCTAGTTAGGAGGCGATCAAATCATTGCCCAACAATCAATTGTATCATCCATAGCGCAAAAAAATTCAAATTCCAAAATTTTTTATTCGGTATATTCCCTTCATTCCATCAAACCCCTATCCCAACAACATTACGCCATAAGACTTATTTTTTTCTAAAATTGATATGCCAATAAAAAATTTAAAGTTTTTACACCAACTACTTAAAATTTCACCTACTGTCATACTATGCTAATTATTTCTTTAAAGAAATTAGGGTAAACTATACAAGTCCACTATTACAAAAATATTATTCTTTTAAAAATTATTTATAAAAATATGATAAGTTTTAGATTATTTAGAAAAATATAGTAGTTTTTTTCTGATATAATTATTTTTTGGTTAAAATTGCTTTCACAGCAATTTCATGAAAAAAAAAATAATATTTTATAACAAGATGATATAATGAGTGAAACCGTCGTATCAATTTTTTTTGTTAAAATTGCTTCTATAGCAATTTCATGATAATAATATTGGTTTTATAACAAGACGATACAATGGGTAAAACCGTCGTATCACGTGACAGCTTCACGTGCAAAAGAATATTTTGAAAGTGCCACCTCACACAATAATTTCAAGATATGAAAAAGGTTAAACTCTAAGGATAGCCCCTACACATATCGATTTCTACGAATTTAATCCCTCTTCTTTTTTATTTGCTCAAAATCAATTCCTTTACTTTTCGATTTGCTTATTATAGTCCCTCCATTAATATTTTCCGTTAACTCTACTAAAATTAGGTATATCAAAAATTTAAATTTTTTACACCAACTACTTAAAATTTCACCTACTGTCATACTATGCATAAATATTTCTTTAAAGAAATTAGGGTAACCTATACAAATCCATTATTAGAAAAATATTGTTCTTTTAAAAATTATTTATAAAAATATGATCAATTTTAGATTATTTAAAAATACATAGTAGATAGTCAAAAATAGTTGGGTTAGGGGTGGTCAGACACTCACCCAGCTCTCAATTGAAATATTCATTGCGCAAAAAAATTCAATTTTTAGAAGTTTTTATTTGATCTACTCCCTTTAGTCTATCAAACCCAATCCTCAAAAATATCACGTCGCATGACATTTTAATAAATTAATTTTCTCAAAATTGACATTCAGGTGGCGATTTCAAGATATAAAATAATAATTTTTTATAACTACCATCTTACGTCAAAGTTTCAAGATATAAAATAATTTTTCATTTTGAAACTGTCTCTTTACACAGTGGTTTCAATATATACAAAAAAAGTTATTTTTAGAAGTGCCCTCTTATATCGCGGTTTCAAATTAATAAAAAAAAAATTTCTAAACTAGCTGGGTTAGGGGTGGTCAGACTCTTACCCAACTATTAATTGAAACATCCATTGCGCAAAAAAAGAAATTCAAATTTTAATAGTTTTTATTAGAGCTACTCCTTTCAATTCATCAAACCCAGTTCTTAACAACATCACGTTACATGCACTTTAATAAACTTTTTTTTTTTGAAATTGACATTCAAGTGACAGTTTCAAATTTCAAGATTTTAAATATGAAAACAAAATTACGAAAGTACCCAATGTTATTTATATGATTGCCACCTCCATTTCTCCCACAAAAATATTCTCATAATTTTTTTATTTAAACTACTCTCCATTTTGTTGAAGTAATTTATTTTTTAGTTTTTTTTTAATATTTTTTTATTTTAGTTAATTTTTACTATCTAACGCATAATGTTATTTGTATGCAACTACTATATTTTTTGTTATTTTTTCTGAATGTGCAGGTTGGTAGGAGAAGATGAATCGTAAATTCAATGTTGTGGCCCATTACAAGGGACAAACTCACTATATCAAAGACACCAATTCGAATGGTAGTAAATAAAAGTGGAGGGATCAAATCTGCACAAATCAAAAAGTACAAAGACTATTCTTAAAAATTAAACAAAAAAAATATTTATTTCACACAACTTTGTCAAATGGTTTTTTTATATAAAATAATAATAAATTTTTATTTTAAAACTACCATCTTACATGGCGTAATGTTATTTTTCCCACAAAAACATTCTCACAATTTCTTCTCTATTTAAACTACTCTCCATTTTGTTGAAGTAATTTATTTTTTAGGTTTTTTAAATATTTTTTAATTTAGTTAATTTCTATTATCTATAATGTTATTTGTATGCAACTGTTATATTTTTTGTTATTTTTTTTTGAATGTGCAAGTTGGTAAGAGAAGATGGATAGTAAATTCAATATTGTGGCCAATTACAAGGGACAAACTCACTATATCAAAGACACCAATTTGAATGGCAGTAAATAAAAGTGGAGAGACCAAAAGCGCAAATCAAAAAGTACAAGGACTCTTCTTAGAAATTAAACAAAAATAATATTTGTTTCACTCAACTCTGTCACGCGGTTTTTTATATAAAATAATAATAAATTTTTTATTTTTAAAACTGCCATCTTACACGACGGTTTCAAGATACACAAAAAAAAATATTTCTAAAAGTACCCCTTATACTGCGGTTTCAAGTTAATAAAAGTATATATTTTCTAAAATAGATGGGTTAGGGTTATCCAACTGTCAATTGAAACATTCATGGTGCAAAAAATGTCAAATTTTAAATTTTTTTATTCGATTTACTCCCTTCTTTCCATCAAACTCTTCTCCCCAACAATAACACATCACGTGACACTTTAATGAATTATTTTTTTCTAACATTGACATGTCAGGTGATGGTTTCAAACTCCGAGATTCGAAAATTGGAAATATAATTATGAGAGTATCTAATGTAATCTATATGACTGCCACCTTTATTTTTTCGACAAAAATATTCCCACAATTTCTTTGCTATTTAAACTACTCTCCATTTTGTTGAAGAAATTTTGCTTTTCTTAGTTTTTTAAATTATTTTTTTATTTAGTTAATTTTCACTATCAAGAACTATAATGCTATTTGTATGCATGTTATATTTTTTTTGAGTGTGCAGGTTGTTAGGAAAATATGGATCGTAAATTCAATGTTGTGGCCCATTACAATGGGCAAACTCACCAATATGAATGGCACCGATTTGAATGGTAGTAAATAAAAGTAGAGGGATAAAATCCGCACAAATCAGTAAGTAGAAGGACTATTCTTAGAATTTAACCAAAAATAATATTTGTATCACTCGACAATGACACATGGCACTCTTGATATAAATAATAATAATTTTTTTTAAAATTGTCATCTTACGCGACGATTTTAAGATGTAAAATAATTTTTTATTTTGAAAGTTTCTCTTTACATACCGGTTTCAAGATATAGAAAAAAACTTATTTCTAAAAGTTCCCTCTTATACCGCAGTTTCAAATTAATAAAAATATATTTTTCTAAGATAGCTGGGTTAGGGGCGACCAGACCCTTACCCAGCTGTCAATTGAAACATCCATTGCACCAAAAAAAATTCAAAATTTAAAAGTTTTTATTCGATCTACTTTCTTCAATCCATTAAAATTAGTCTCCAACAACATCACGTCACATTAAACTTTAATAAATTATTTTTTGAAATAGACATTCAAGTGGAAGTTTCAAACTTCAAAATTCTAAACTTGAAAATAAAATTACGAAAGTACCCAATGTAATTTATATGACTACCACCTCTATTTCTTCCACAAAAATATTCTCACAATTTCTTCTCTATTTAAACTACCCTCCATTTTGTTGAAGTTTTTTTTGTTTCTTTAAATATTTTTTAATTAAGTTATTTTTTACTATCTAAGGCTATAATGTTATTTGTATGCAATTGTTAAATTTTTTGTTAATTTTTTATTGTGTAGGTTGGTAGGCGAAAATGGATCATAAATTCAATGTTGTGGCCCATTACAATAGACAAACTCACTATATCAAAGACACCAATTTGAATGATAGTAAATAAAAGTGGAGGGACCAAATCCGCACAAATCAATAAGTATAACGACTATTCTTAAAATTTAAACAAAAATAATATTTGTTTCACTCGACTCTGTCACGTGGTGTTCTTGATATAAAATATAAATAATTTTTTATATTTTAAATTATCATATTACACGGTGGTTTCAAGTATACAAAAAAATTATTCTCAAAAGTGCCCCCTTATATCGTAGTTTCAAATTAGCTAGGTTAAGGGGTGGTCAAACCCTTATGCAACTGTCAATTAAAACATCCATTGCGCAAACAAAATTAAATTTTAAAAGTTTTTATTCAGTCTACTCACTTTAGTCCATCAAACCCAGCCCGCAACAACATCACGTCACATGACAGTTTAATATTTTTTTTTGAATGTGCGGGTTGTTAGGAGAAGATGGATCGTAAATTCAATGTTGTGGCCCATTATAGTGGACAAACTCACTATATCAAAGACACCAATTTGAATGGTAGAAAATAAAAGTGGAGGAACCAAATCCACACAAATCAATAAGTACAAGGACTATTATTTGAATTTAACCAAAAATAATATTTGTTTCACTTGATTCTGACACGCGGTGTTCTTGATATAAAATAATAATATTTTGTTTTAAAAATTGTCATCATAAGCGGTGGTTTCAAGATATACAAAAAAGTTATTTCTAAAAGTGCCTCCTTATACCGTGGTTTCAATTTAATAAAAATATATTTTTTCTAAAATAGATGGATTAAGGGGTGGTCAAACCCTTACCCAACTATCAATTGAAACATCCATTGCCCAAAAGTTTTTAAAATTTTCATTTGATATACTCTTGTCTTTCCATCAAACCATTGTCCCAAAAACAGCACATCACATGAACCTTTAATGAGTTAATATTTTATGTAACTAACATGTCAGGTGGCGGTTACAAATTTCGAGATTCTAAAATTAAAAATATAATTACGAAAGTAACCAATGTAATCTATATGATTGCCACCATTTTTCCAACAAAAATATTATGACAATTTTTTCTCTATTTAAATTACACTCCATTTTGTTTAAGTAAATTTTTTTTTCTTAGTTTTTTAAATTATTTTTTTAATTTAGTTAATTTTTACTATCAAAGGCGATAATGCTATTTGTATGCAATTGTTATAATTTTTTGTTATTTTTTCTGAATGTGTGGATTGTTAGGAGAAGATGGATCGTAAATTAAATGTTGTGGCCCATTACAATGGACAAACTCACCAATATCAAAGACATCGATTTGAATGCTAGTAAATTAAAGTAGAAGGATAAAATCTGCACAAATCAATAAGTACAAGGACTATTTTTAAAATTTAACCAAAAATAATATTTGTTTCACTCGATAGTGACACACGACGCTCTTGATATAAAAAATAATAATTTTTTAAATTTCCATTTTACGCGACGGTTTCAAGATAAAAATGTTTTTATTTTTAAATTGTCTCTTTACATGGTGGTTTCATGATATATAGAAAAAATTATTTCTAAAAGTAACCCCTTATCCTATGGTTTCAAATTAATAAAAAAATATATTTTTAAAAATAATTGGGTTAAGGAGTGGTCAGACCCTTACCCAGCTATATCAATTGAAACATCCATTGCACAAAAAAATTCAAATTTTAATGAATTATTTTTTTATGTAACTGACATGTCAGGTGGCGGTTACAAACTTTGAGATTCTAAAATTGAAAATATAATTATGAAAGTACCCAATGTAATCTATATGTCTGTCACCTCCATTTTTCTCACAAAAATATTGTGACAATTTTTTCTCTATTTAAACTACTCTCCATTTTGTTGAAGTAATTTTGTTTTTCTTAGTTTTTTTAATTATTTTTTAATTTAATTAATTTTCACTATCAAAGGCGATAGTGTTATTTGTCTGCAACTGTTATAATTTTTTGTTATTTTTTTGAATGTGTGGGTTGTTAAGAGAAGATGGGTCGTAAATTCAATGTTGTGACCCATTATAATGGACAAACTCAGCTATATCAAGTACACCAATTTGAATGCTAGTAAATAAAAGTAGAAGGATAAAATTTGCACAAATCAATAAGAACAAGGACTATACTTAGAATTTAACCAAAAATAATAATTGTTTCACTTGACAATAACACATGTCGCTCTTGATATCAATAATAATAATTTTATTTTTTTAAAATGATTCCTTTTATTTTGAAAATGATTTTTTTTTTATTTTGTAAAGGTCTCTTTATATGTCGGTTTCAAGATATATAGAAAAAATTATTCCTAAAAGTACCCCTTATACTATGGTTTCAAATTAATAAAAAATATATTTTTTTCTAAAATAGCTGGTTAGGGGGCGGTCAAACCCTTACCCAATTGTTAATTGAAACATCCATTGCGCAAAAAAATTCAAATTTTAAAAGTTTTTATTCGACCTACTTCCTTCAGTCCATCAAACCCAGTTCCCAACAAAATCACATCACATGATACTTTAATAAATTATTATTTTTGAATTGAAAATGATTTTTTTTTAATTTTAGAAAGGTCTCTTTATATGTTGGTTTCAAGATATACAGAAAAAGTTAATCCTAAAAATGCCCCATTATACTGCGGTTTCAAATTAATAAAAATATATTTTTTTCTAAAATAACTGGGTTAGGGGCGGTCAGACCCTTACCCCATTGTTAATTGAAACATTCATTATGCAAAAAAATTCAAATTTTAAAAGTTTTTATTCGACTTACTTCCTTCAGTCCATCAAATCCAGTCCCCAACAAAATCATGTCACATGACACTTTAATAAATTATTTTTTTTCTGAAATTAACATTTAGGGGCGGTTTCAAACTCCAAGATTCTAAAATTGAAAATAAAATTACGAAAGTACCAATGTAATCTATATGACTCCCTCCTCCATTTCTCCCACAAAAATATTCTCACAATTTCTTCTCTATTTAAACTACTCTCTTTTTTTGTTGAAGTAAGTTTGCTTTGCTTAGTTTATTTTTAAATGTCTTTTTTAATTTAGTTAATTTTCATTATTAGAGGCGATAGTGTTATTTGTATGCAATTGTTACATTTTTAGATATTTTTTCTCAATGTGTAGATTGGTAGGAAGTTGTGACCCATTATAATGGATAAACTCACTATATAAAAGATAGATCAATTTGTATGATAGTAAATAAAAGTAGAGGGACCAAATCCACACAAATCAATAAGTACATGGACTATTCTTAGAATTTAGTCAAAAATAATTTTTGTTTCACTTGACAATGGCACACGACGTTCTTGATATAAAAAATAAATTTTTATTTTAAAACTGCCATCTTATGAGGCGGTTTCAAAATATAAAATAATTTTTTAATTTGAAAGTGTATCTATAAATGGCGGTTCCAAGATATACAAAAAAAGTTATTTCCAAAAGTACCCCTTATATCGCGGTTTCAAAATAAAATATATATATAATTTTTCTTAAATAACTGGGTTAGTGGGCGACCAGACCCTTATTCAGCTGTCAATTGAAACATCCATTGCACAAAAAAATTCAAAATTTAAATGTTTTTATTCAATATACTCTATTCAGTCCATCAAACCCAGTCCTCAACAACATCACATCATATGACACTTTAATAAATTATTTTTTTCTGAAATTGACATGTTAGGTAGCGGTTTCAAACTTCGAGATTTTAGAATTGAAAATAAAAATACGAAAGTACCCAATGTATTTTATATGATCGCCACCTCCATTTTTCTCACAAAAATATTCTCACAATTTCTTCTCTATTTAAGCTACTCTCCATTTTGTTAAAGTAAGTTTGCTTTTCTTAGTTTTGGCCCATAACAATGTACAAACTCATTATATCAGAAAAACCAATTTGAATGGTAGTAAATAAAAGTGGAGGGACCAAATACGTACAAATCAATAAGTACAAGGACAATTCTTAAAATTTAACAAAAAAAATATTTGTTTCAGTCGACTTTGACACACGGCATTCTTGATATAAAATAATAATAATTTTTATATTTTGAAACTGTCAACTTACACGACTGTTTCAAGATATACAAAAAATGTTTTTTTTTAAAACTATTCCCCTATACCACGGTTTCAAATTAAAAAAAATATTTTTCTTACATAGTTTTGTTGGGGGGTGGTGAGGCCCTTACCCAGCTGTCAATTGAAACATCCATTTTGCAAAAAATAAATTCTAAATTTAATTTTTTTTATCCAATCTACACCCTTCTTTCCATCAAACCTTTATCCCCAACAACATGTCACATGACACTTCAATTAATTATTTTTTTTCAGAAATTGACATGTTAGGTGGCAAATTCAAACTCCGAAATTTTAAAATTGAAAATATAATTACGAAAGTACCCAATATAATCTATATGATTGACACCTCAAATTTTCTCACAAAATTTCTCTTACAATTTCTTCTCTATTTAAACTACTCTTCATTTTGTTGGAGTGAGTTTGCTTTTCTTAATTTCTTAAATTATTTTTTAATTTATTTAATTATAACTATCAAAGGCGATAATGTTATTTGTATGCAATTGCTATATTTTTTATTGTTATTTTTTTTGAATATGCAGGTTGTTAGGAGAAATAGATTTTAAATTCAATGTTGTGGCCGATTATAATGGACAAAATCACTATATGAAAGACACCGATTTGAATGCTAGTAAATAAAAGTAGAAGGACCAAATCTAAACAAATCAATAAGTACAAGGATTATTCTAAGAATTTAACCAAAAATAATATTTGTTTAACTCGACAATGATACACGACGCTCTTGATATAAAAAATAATAATTTTTTTAAAAACTGCCATTTTATGTTGCAATTTCAAGATATACAATAATTTTTTATTTTGAAATTGTCTCTTTACATGGTGGTTTCAAAATATAGAGAAAAAGTTATTTCTATAAGTGTCCTCTCATACCGCGATTTCAAATTGATAAAAATATATATTTTTCTAAAATAGTTGGGTTAGTGGGCGGTGTGACCCTTACTCAACTATCAATTGAAACATCCATCGTGCAAAAAAAAAATCATATTTTAAAAGCTTTTGTTTGATCTACTCCCTTCCGTCCATTAAACCTAGGCCCCAACAACATCACGTCACATGACATTTTAATAAATTACTTTTTCTAAAATTGACATTATGGTGACGGTTTTAAACTCCAAGATTATAAAATTGAAAATAAAATTATGAAAGTACCCAATGGAAACTATATGACTACCAGTTCCATTTCTCTCACAAAAATATTCTCATAATTTCTTCTCTATTTAAACTACTCTCCATTTCGTTGAAGTAAGTTTTATTTTCTTAGTTTTTTTTAAATGTTTTTTTAAATTTAGTTAATTTTCACTATCTAAGGCGTAATGTTAATTGTATACAATTGTTATATTATTTTGTTTTTTTTTCTGAATGTGCAAGTTTGTAGGAAAACATGGATCGTAAATTCATAGTTGTGGCCCATTATATTGGACAAACTCACTATATCAAAGACACCAATTTAAATGCTAGTAAATAAAAGTGGAGGGACCAAATCGGCACAAAGCAATAAGTACAAAGACTATTCTTAGAATTTAACCAAAAATAATAATTGTTTCACTCGACTCTGAGACACAGTGTTCTCGATATAAAATAATAATTTTTTATTTTAAAACTACCATCTTACTCGGTAACGCAATTTCAAATTAATAAAAATATATTTTTTCTAAAATAGCTAGGTTAGGGGGTGGTCAGACCTTTTACCCAGCTTTCAATTGAAACATCTGTTGCCCAAAAAAATATCAAATTTTAAATTTTTTTATCCTATCTACTCCCTTCTTTCCATCAAACCCCTATCCCCAACAACAACACGTCATATGACACTTTAATGAATTATTTTTTCGAAATTGACATGTCAGGAGGCGATTACAAACTCCGAAATTCTAAAATTGAAAATAAAATTATGAAACTACCCAAAGTAATTTATATGGATGTCACCTCCATTTTTCATACAAAAATATTCTTATAATTTCTTCTCTATTTAAACCACTCCTCATTTTGTTGAAATAAGTTTGCTTTTCTAAGTTTTTTTAAATTGTTTTTTAATTTAGTTAATTTTCACAATCAATAGGGATAATGTTATTTGTATGCAATTGTTATATTTTTTTGTTATTTGTTCTGAATGCGCAGGTTGTTAAGATAAGATGAATCGTAAATTCAATGTTGTGACCCATTACAATGGACAAATTCACTATATCAAAGACACCAATTTGAATGCTACTGGTAAATAAAAATAGAAGGGCCAAATCCGACAAATCAATAAGTACAAGGAATATTCTTAAAATTTAACCTAAGATAATATTTGTTTCACTCAACTCTGACATGTGGCGTTCTTGATATAAAAACTAATATATATATTTTTTAAACTGCCATCTAACGCGGCGTTTTCAAGATATAAAATATTTTTTTTTATTTTGAAAGTATCTCTTTACATGTTGGTATCAAAATATACAAAAAAAGTTATTTCTAAAAGTGCCCCATTATACCGCGATTTCAAATTAATAAAAATATTTTTTTTCTAAAATAGCTGGGTTAGGGGGTGATCAGACCCTTACCTAGCTGTCAATTGAAGCATCCATTGCCTAAAAAACTTTTCAAATTTTAAATTTTTTATTCTATCTACTCCTTTCATTCCGTCAAACACTTGTCCCCAACGTCATCAAGTCACATGACACTTTAATGAATTATATATTTTTTGAAATTGACATGTCAGGTGGCGGTTTCAAACTTTGAAATTCTAAAACTGATAATAAAATTACGAAAATACCCAATGTAATCTATATGATTGTCACCTCCATTTTATTTTGAAAGTATCCCTTTACATGGCGGTTTTAAGATATATTGTAGTTGTCTCTGATATATTTGTTTTTGGTTAATGTTGCACAGTAGTTTCAAGATATAGAAATGGTTAAATTAAAAGGATAGTCCCTATACATGTAATTTTTTTTGGATTTAATTCCACTACTTTTATTTGCTCAAAATTGGTCCCTTTACTTTTCGATTTACTCATTTTAGTTTCTCCATTAATGTTTTCCGTTAACTCTAGTAAAATTAAGTTGGTAGGAGAATATGGTTCGGAAACTCACTATTGTAGCCCTTTACAATTGACAAACTCACCAATTTAAATGCTAGTAAATAAAAGTAGAGGTACCAAATATGCACAAATCAATAAGTACAAGGACAATTCTTAAAATTTAACCAAAAATAATATTTGTTTCACTCGACTTTGACACAAGGGGTTCTTGATATAAAAAAATATTAATTTTTTTATTTTAAAATTGCCATCTTACCCAACGATTTCAAGATATAAAATATTTTTTTATTTTGAGAGTATCTTTTTACGCGGTGGTTTTAAGATATAAAAAAAGTTTTTCTAAAATAGCTGAGTTAGGGGGCGGTCAGACCCTTACCTAGCTTTCAATTGAAACATCTGTTACGCAAAAAAATTCAAATTTTAATTTTTTATCCGATCTACTCCCTTCTTTCCATCAAACTCATGTCCCCAACAACAACACGTCACATGCCACTTTAATGAATTATTTTTTTTGAAATTGACATGTCAGGTGGCGGTTACAAACTACGAGATTCTAAAATTGAAAGTATAATTACGAAAGTACCTAATGTAATCTATATGATTGCCGCCTCCATTTTTCCCACAAAAAAATTTCTCACAAATTCTTCTCTATTTAAACTACTCTTCATTTTGTTGAAGTAAGTTTACTTTCTTAGTTTTTTTTTTAAAAACTATTTCCTTAATTTAGTAAATTTTCACTATCAAAGAAGATAATGTTATGTGAAAGCAATTGTTTTAGTTTTTTTTTTTTATTTGTTCTGAATGTTCAGGTTATTAGGATAAGATGGATTGTAAATGTAATATTGTGGCCCATTACAAGGGACAAATTCACTATATCAAATACACCAATTCGAATGCTAGTAAATAAAAGTATAGGGATCAAATCCGCACAAATCAATAAGTACAAGGACTATTATTAGAATCTAACCAAAAATCATATTTGTTTCACTCGACAATGACACACGACGCTGTTGATATAAAAAGTAATCATTTTTTTATTTTAAAACTGTCATCTTGCATGGTTGTTTCAAGATATAAAATAAAATTTTATTTTGAAAGTCTCTTTACATGGCGATTTCAAGATATACAAAAAAGGCTATTTCTAAAAGTGTCCCCTTATACCGCAGTTTCAAATTAATAAAAATATATATTTTTTCTAAAATAGCTGGGTTACGGGGCGGTCAGACCCTTACTTAGCTATCAATTGAAACATCAATTGTGCAAAAAGAATTCAAATTTTAATATTCTTTTATCTGATCTTCTCCCTTCAGTCCATCAAATCCAGTCCCCAACAACATCACGTCACATGACACTTTAATAAATTCTTTTTGATTGAAATTGACTCTCAAGTGACAGTTTCAAACTTCGAGATTTCAAAATTGAAAATAAAATTACAAAAGTATCCAATGTAAATCTATATGATTGTCACCTTCATTTCTCCTACAAAAATATTCTCACAATTTCTTCTCTATTTAAACTACTCTCCATTTTGTTGAAGTAAGTTTGCTTTTCATAGCTTTTTTTAAATATTTTTTTAATTTAGTTAATTTGCACTATCAAAGGCAACAATATTATTTGAATGCAATTGTTATATTTTTTGTTAGTTTTCTTTGAATGTGCATGTTGGTAGGAGAAGATGGATCGTAAATTCAATGTTTTGACCCATTACAATGGACAAATTCACTGTATCAAAGAAACCAATTTTAATGGTAGAAAATAAAAGTGGAGGGACTAAATCCATACAAATCAATAAGTACAAGGACTATTCTCAAAATTTAACAAAAAATGATATTTGTTTCACTCGACTCTAACACGCGGCGTTCTTAATATAATATAATAATAATTCTTTTATTTTGAATCTGTCATGTTACGCGGTTGTTTCAAGATATATAAAAAAAGTTATTTTTAAAAGTGCCCCTTTATAGTTTCAAAAGAATAAAAATATATATTTTTCTAAAATAGCTCGGTTAGGGGGTGGTCAAACCCTTACCTAGCTTTCAATTGAAACATCCATTGGGCAAAAAATTTTAAAATTTTAAACTTTTTTATCCTATCTACTCCCTTCTTTCATCAAACCCTTGTCCCCAACAATAGCACGTCACATGACATTTTAATGAAATTTTTTGAAATTGACATGTCAGGAGGCAATTACAAATTTTGAGATTCTAAAATTGAAAATAAAATTACGAAAATACCCAATGTAATCTATATGACTGTCACCTCCTTTTTCCCAGAAAAATATTCTAACAATTTCTTCTCTATTTAAACGGCTCTCCGTTTTGTTGAAGTAAGTTTGCTCTTCTTAGTTTTTTTTAATTATTTTCTTAATTTAGTTAAGTTTCACTATCAATGGGGATAATGTTATTTGTTTGCAATTGTTATATTTTATTTTTTATTTTTTAATGTGTAGGTTGTTAAGATAAGATGAATAGTAAATTTGATGTTGTGACCCATTACAATGGACAAACTCACTATATCAAAGACACCAATTTGAATACAACCAGTAAATAAAAATAGAGGGACCAAATCTATGCAAATCAATAAGTACGAGGACTATTCTTAGAATTTAACTTAAGATAATATTTGTTTCACTCGATTCTGACACGTGGCATTTTCAAAATATAAAATAATTTTTTATTTTGAAAGTCTCTTTACATGGCGATATCAAAATATACAAAAAAAAATTATATCTAAAAGTGCCCCCTTATATCGCGATTTCAAATTAATAATTTTTTTTCTACAACAACTGTGCTAGGGGGCGATCAGACCACTACCTAGCTATAAATTGAAGCATCATTGTGCAAAAAATTTTCAAATTTTAAATTTTTTTATCTAATCTACTCCCTTCATTCCATCAATCCCCTGTCCCCAACATCATCACGTCAAATGACACTTTAATGAATAATTTTTTTTCTTCTGAAATTAACATGTCAAGTGGCGGTTTCAAAACTACAAAATTCAAAAATTGATAATAAAATTATGAAATTACCCAACGTAATCTATATGATTGCCACCTCCATTTTATTTTGATAGTGTCCCTTTACATGGTAGTTTTAAGATATTTTGTAGTTCTTTCTAATATATTTGTCTTTGGTTAAAATTGCCTCCACAGCAGTTTCATGATATAAATAATAATATTTTATAACAAGATGATACAATAGATGAACCGTCGTATTAATTTTTTGCTAAAATTGCTTTGGCAACAATTTCATGATAAAAAAATAATATTTTTGTAAAAGACGATAGGATGAGTGAAACCACCATATCACGTGGCAACTCCTCATATTAAAAATATTTTGAAAGTACCACGTTGCACAATAGTTTCAGGATATACAAAAGGATAAATTCCTCTACTTTTATTTGCTCAAAATTGGTCCTTTTACTTTTCAATTTGCTCATTTTAGTCACTCCATTAATTTTTTCCATTTAACTCTTGTAAGATTAGGTTGGTAGGAGAAGATGGATCGTAAATTCAATGTTGTGGCCCATTACAATAGACAAACTCACTTTATAAAAAACACCAATTTGAATGCTAGTATATAAAAGTAGTGGGACCAAATACGCACAAATCAATAAGTACAAGGACAATTTTTAGAAATTAACCAAAAATAATATTTGTTTCACTTGACTCATACGCGGGGTTCTTGATGTAAAATAATAACAATTTTTTTATTTTAAAACTATCATATTACACGACAATTTCAAGATATAAACTAATTTTTCATTTTGAAAGTGTCTTTACGCCACGGTTTCAAGATATAAAAAAAATTATTTCTAAAAGGGCTCAAATTAATAAAAAAAAATATTTTTCTAAAAATTTTATTTTTTTAATTTTTTATTTGATCTACTCTCTTCTTTCCATCAAACCCTGTCCCCAACAACAACACGTCACAAGACACTTTAATGAATTTTTTTTCTGAAATTGACATGTCAAGTGGAGGTTACAAACTCCGAGATTCTAAAATTTAAAACATTATTACGAAAGTACCTAATGTACTCTATATGATTGCCACCTCCATTTTTCCCACAAAATATTCTCACAATTTCTTCTCTATTTAAACTACTCTCCATTTTGTTAAAGTAAGCTTGCTTTTCTTAGTTTTTTAAATTAATTTTTTAATCTAGTAAATTTTCACTATCAAAGACAATAATGTTATTTGTATGCAATTGTTTAATTTTTTTTGTTATTTGTTCTAAATGTGCAGGTGGTTAGGATAAGATGGATCGTAAATGCAATATTGTGGCCCATTACAATGGACAAATTCACTATATCAAAGACACCGATTTGAATGCTAGTAAATAAAAGTAGAGGGATCAAATCCGCATAAATCAATAAGTACAAGTACTATTATTAGAATTTAACCAAAAACCATACTTGTTTCACTCTACAATGACACACGATGCTATTGATATAAAAAAATAATAATTTTTTTATTTTAAAATTGTCATCTTACGCGGTTGTTTCAAGATATAAAATGTTTTTTTGAAAGTGTCTTTTTACATGGCAGTTTCAAGATATACAAAAAAAAAAATTATTTCTAAAAGTACCCCCTTATACCGCAATTTCAAATTAATAAAAATATATTTTTCTAAAATAGCTGAGGTAAGGGGCGATCAGACCCTTACCTAGCTGTCAATTGAAACATCAATTGCACAAAAAAAAAATCAAATTTTAATATTTTTCATCTGATCTTCTCTCTTCAATCTATCAAACCCAGTTCTCAATAACATCATGTCACATGACACTTTAATAAATTTTTTTTTTGAAATTGACATCTCATGTGGCAGTTTCAAACTTCGAGTTTTTAAAATTGAAAATAACATTACGAAAGTATCCAATGTAATCTATATGATTGTCACTTCCATTTCTCTCACAAAAATATTCTCACAAATTCTTTTCTATTTAAACTACTTTCCATTTTGTTGAAATAAGTTTGATTTTCTTAGTTTTTTTAAATATTTTTTTAATTTAGTTAATCTGCACTATTAAAGGCCATAATGTTATTTGATTGCAGTTGTTATATTTTTTGTTATTTTTTTTAATATGCAATTTGGAAGGAGAAGATGGATCATAAATTCAATGTTTTGATAGATTACAGTGGACAAACTCACTATATCAAAGAAACCAATTTGAATGGTAGTAAATAAAAGTGGAGGGAACAAATTCGCACAAATAAATAAGTACAGGGACTATTCTCAGAATTTAACAAAAAATAATATTTGTTTCACTTGACTTTGATACGCATCGTTCTTGATATAAAATAATAATATTTTTTTATTTTGAAACTGTCATCTTACGTGACAGTTTCGACAGTTTCAAGATATACAAAAAAAATTATTTCTAAACATGTCGCTATACTGCGGTTTTTAATTAATAAAAATATATATATTTCTAAAATAGTTGGGTTATGGGGTGGTGAGACCCGTACCTAGCTGTCAATTGAAATCCATTTTGCTAAAAGAATTCAAATTTTAATTTTTTTTTATCTAATTTACGCCCTTCTTTCCATCAAACACTTGTCCCCAACAAAAGCATGTCACATGACACTTTAATGAATTATTTTTTTTTAGAAATTGACATGTCAGGTGGCAGATTCAAACTCCGATTCTAAAATTGAAAATATAATTACGAAAGTATCCAACATAATCTATATGACTGCCACTTCAATTTTTCCCACAAATTTTTTCTTATAATTTCTTCTCTATTTAAACTACTCTACATTTTGTTGAAGTAAGTTTGCTTTTCTTAGTTTTCTTAAATTATTTTTTAAATTTAGTTAATTATCACTATCAAAGGCGATAATGATTATTTGTTCCTCGATCTAGAAGTTCCTGAAGTTGAGCTTTCAAATCCGCAAGCTCCTTCAGTATCATGCGATAGGGTGCTATGGACACAGGAGTAGTACCCGATAACATATCAATGTCGAACTCAACCTCCCTGCCCAGTGGTACACTTGGCAACTCCTCGAAAAAACATTCGGGAAGTCCCTCATAGGCTGAATATCCTTAACAAAAAGCTTTGCAAAAGTAGAGTCAGATACAAAAACAAGATATGCTTCGCAACCTTTACGGACTAACTTTTCAGCTACTAGGGCGGAGATTACATTAGAAAGGTAATCACGATGCTCCCCAATCATGACAATCTCACAATTCTCTTCAACTCACAGAGTGACCCTTTTAAAGTCATAATCTAGATTGACCCAATGTTCTACGAGCCAATCCATTCTTAGAATTAGATCAAACTCACCAAAAGGCAGTTCCATTAAATTAGCTGGAAATACAAATCCTTAAATTTCTAACGAAACTCGTCTGTATACCTTGTCAACCCAAACCGATTGACCGAAAAGACTAATCATAGAAACCTCTCTAGCAATATACTTAGCAGAGATACCTAGATTTACAGAGACAATACTAGATACATAAGAGTGAGTAGAACCTATATCAATCAAAGAAAAATATGGTAAAGTATGGATAAAGAACGTACCCGATATGACGTTGTTGTCATCCATATCCTCACGACGCCTCGTCACATACACAAGGGTAGGCTGACGAGAGTCAATCTAAATCGCACCTTTACTCGGTGCTCTCTGTCCTCTACCAAAACCATTACCACCTCTAACCACGCCACGACCCCTAAGCGGCTACTGAGCGGCTCTCGGAGGCTGAATTGGACTCGGAGCTGGAGCTGGTGTCGGGCTGACACCTAATCAGATCGATGAGGACAGTCTCAAACCCAGTGCTCCATTGACCTACAACGGAGACATGCCCCTGATTTCTTTCAACACTAGCCCGAATGGTGCCTCCCGTAATCAACACATTGTAGAATCTCATTAAAAGCAATCGGTGACTCAATCCTAGGAGGCCCGTCAGATCTATCCCGTTTCTTAAGGCGCTGAACGAACTAGTAGGAACCAACTAATTTTTTACCTTAACCTGACCTCTCTCCTAATCCCTCCTCTCATGCTCAATGCACTTAACCTCTTCAATGATCTTTGTCTTTTCAACCAAGCCTGCAAAAACCCACTCCATCTAAGGAGTTATCAGAACCCACAGATCGTAACACAAACCCTCCTCAAACCTTACACTATTATCGTAATTAGATGGCACTAAAGCCCAAGCATACCTGCTCAATCTCAAAAACTAGGCCACAGACCTCTTGCCTTTAACGAGGTTTATAAACTCGCGTCTACGATCCTCAACATAACTCGCCCCTACGTACTTATTTTAGAAGGCGTCCTTAAAGCAGTTCCAAGTAATCTGCTCGGATTGGGTATCCTGTTCAATAGTCAGCCACCATTGGTAAGCTTCATCTCAAAGTAAAGACACTGTACCCCTCAGATTTCGAGTAGAAGTACAATCGATGTCGTTCATGATGCACTCAGTAGCCTCCAGCCAATACTCAATCACAGTAGGGATGACTCTAGTGACACCCCTAAATAGTTTAGTGCCATTCGATCGAAGTTATTTAGTAACCGACCCTCGACATCTAGATCAAGAATGGGTCTTATCGACCCTCTCAAGCACACGTGACATAGCTTGAGACAATACATCTTCCTTGACTGTAGGAGTCTGAGACCTCATATAAGCAGTAAGTATGCCTATAAACTCACTAATATCAAAGTTGGGCATGTTGCCCATTGAAGAAGACTCAACTCGAGACCTCCCTCGACGCCCACGCATACCACGTTCACGACTAGTACATGAACTCATTTTTCTTAGAGTCTACAACATCAAAAGTGCACAAATCAATTTAAAGTCCATATAGAGTTCTTACAATAGTTCATATCAGATTACTCAATTAATCAACAGAATCAAACATCACAGTTCATTTCACATGCAACATACTAAGCAAAGATACATACAGGTGCGACGTCAGAGGCTCGATCCTTTTTAAGAAAACTAGTTATCCATACTATTTTGATAAACATTTAATTCAAACACATTTTACCAAAAAGCAGGAGCCCAAAAATACAGCTCGAGTGTTGTAAACCTGGTTCTAATACCACTAAATGTAACACCCTTTACTCGACTTGAACAAAAAGACCAAGTCTAGAATGCTACATTAACTTCTCTCAATAAAGTCTGACTTTTAAACCAGATTAAATATAGCTTAATTAAGTATTGAATCTCATCAAAAAAACTGAAATCATAGTAAAATTCTAAAAATGTAAATTACAGAAAATGCGAAAATAAACTAGAGAATATAGTAACGAAAATAGTTGGATGATCGAGCTCCCCATCACCTGATCCGATCAGTTTTGTGAGTTACCTGAAATTCATTAAATGAGTTAGTGAGTTATAAACTCAACATATAATATAAATAATTTCAACCATACTTATGAACAAATCAGTAATTTATTTAGAATCAGATTTAATATCATTTTCAGATTTCACTTATTCAAATTTAACAAATCAGATATGGTGAATCATTTAAATTCCAAATACAGAGAATATTAGATACAGAATAGATCAGATATAAATAAAACTACAATTTTCTTACCCCCATCCGCTACACACCATCTTCGTCCATACCAACACACCATATAGGTATTTGATACCTATCCAACCCTACACATCGCATAGTGTCGGTATGAGATGGTTCAGTAATTGTAGTCTAGCTGCCAAACTAGATTACGGATATTGGTGGCTTAACCACTAATACAGAACAAAACACTTCCTTCTTTACATCCTTCTAACCCCATGAAAATGTAGTATCATTTTTAGATATCACTTATTCAAATTTAATAGTCCAGATATGGTGAATCATTTAAATTCCAAATACAAAGTAGATTAGATACAGAACATAACAGATATAGATACAAATGCAATTTTCTTACCCCCATCCGCTACACACCATCTCCGTCCATACCAACACACCATTTAGGTATTTGATACCCATCCAACCTTACACATCACATAGTGTCGGTATGACACAGTTCATTAATTGTAGTCTAGAAGCCAAATTAGATTACAAATATTGGTGGCTTAGCCACTAATATAGAACAAAACACTTCCTTCTTTACATATTTCTAACCCATGAAAATGCAGAATTCAGATAACAAATGTAAGATTGCATATACTGTTATGCATTTACAGTTCAGGCTTAACAAAGTACATTAATATCGATAATATCAACACATACAAGTATCCAATACTCATTTCAAATCGTAATATAGTAGTTTATACAGTCCAATTCAGTTTTTATGAATCCTATAGAAAGCCTACATTTTCCTCGCACGATGTTTACTGCCTTTAAAAAATTACGGTGTTTAAGCTCACACGTCCGTGTGGCTTCACACAGCCTAACACATGCCCTTAATGGCTACATGTGTTACCTTATTTCCAAAATGGTGAGTTACACGGTCTGCACACATGCCCGTTTATTAGATTGTGTGCCTCACATGGTCTTACACACGCTTGTCTCTCCTGCCTGTTTGACTTTAATTCACAAGAAGTAGGTTACATGGCCTTAGCACATGCCCGTGTGTTGGCTCGTGTGAACCTTGTACCTTAATTTCCCACACACGGTCTACCACAGGCCTGTGTGTCTAGCCTATGTGCCTCAATTCCAAAAGACAGTGAGTTACACTGTCTGTCATATGACCTGCCACACAACCGTGTAGAGTCGATAGACCCATTTTTTGACGACCAAAATAGTGAAAATTTAAGGTTTTCGGTACCCACCTGATACATCAACGATTAAAGAGCAATCTCGAGATTCACAAGGCCTAAAAATGAGATCCAAATTCCTAATTTAATGAAAGATTCAAAGTAATACACTAAATCACAACATATAACCTACGTCAAAACCTTCAACGCACAAACCCGAAAATAAAAATATGGTGATCGACGAATCAACAATACACGCTCGAATCTTGGATAGTGAAAGAAACGTTAGACGTCTCCTAATCTTCCCCTAACGCACCAAAACACAAACAAAACAAAACAAGAACAATTAACATCACTTCGGGACTTTTGAAGAAATTCCCAATTCACAGGATTGATCACAATAAACGAAATTAAATGATTTAACCTACCTAGCGCACCAAAGCAAGTAACACAATAACACGATCCAACAATTAACATAATGGAAAAACAAAAAGGGATTTTTAAGAACGAAAGTAAAAAAAGATAAGGAAAGAAAAGAATGAACAGAAAAAAAAACGTTCAAGAATGTCGAGGGAAAAACCATTTTAGAATTCTAAAATCAATTTTATGGGGAAGTGCAAAAATATATTTGCTTATTGCATACGCTAAGATTCAAACACAAGATCAGAGAATAGATAGGTGCTTAAACATTGAAAAATTAAGCTCATCATTAACATCGATTAACGAATAACTTATTTTAAGCTGAGAGTTCACCACTAAATTCCTAGTAAAAGGAAAACAAACTTTTCAAAAGACGACTCAAATCTCAAGTCTCAAGCAAACAAATAGAACACATAACCATTGAAGCATATGCACAATTATTGATAGGGTTGAACGAACAAACATAAAATTTTTGGGGTGTTACAGTGAGTGTTGGCAGTGTCTCGTCATTTTAAAGTGTAATGAAGATCATCTCTTGGAATCGAGGAGATTTCATATTAACAGGCTCAAAAGATTTAGTGCCATGATAATTTTCTTAAAAACTTTTTGGTTATTTGGTTGATGGTGACTATCTTTTTGGCTGAGAGGTGTTTGATGTTTTTTATAAGTTTTTTTTGGTTAAAATTGCCTCCATAATAGTTTCATGGTAATAATAATATTTATAACAAGATGACACAATGGATGAAACCGTCGTTTCAGTTTTTGAGTAAATGCTGTCAAAAGTATTCTATTACTCAAGAATAAATTGTCTGGGATGATTACAAATGAGATAAATATCTTTATTTATAGTTGAGCTCTTCTAGATTTAAAGGTACAATTTAAATTACATTGACAATTAAATAAAATTACTTTCACAACTTTCAAAAAGAACATTTTTATAACAAGAAAAACTACCGTGTCAGGTGGTAGTTGTCGAAACGTTTATTTTTGGAAAACAAACAGGTCTCGAAAAATATTTTTACAATAAAAATTGGGAGTCGGCACCAATCTTTTTATTTGGTGTGATTTGATCACCACAAAACGTTTAAAATCCGTTTTGAAAAATATTTTGGTCTTCGAAATCCAAAAAATGGGTTTGGGAGTCGGTTACGTGTGAGGAAGGATTAGCACCCTCACATGCCCAAAATTGGTACCACATCGATTATTTTCGGGTCTTGTTTGTTAAAATCTTGAAATCTCGAGTGAAGTTTAAAATATGATCCTTGAATGCATGATTTATTTGATGTAAACATTTAAGAAGGAAAAATCGAATTTCGTGAGGAAGTCTTGTTATTTCAAAATGATCGAGGAAGAAAGTCATGTCCAGTGAGTTAGGACATAATGTTTCAAGATCCAAAATAACGAGCATTCCCTCGTTGCCAATTTCAAACCTTGAAAAGGGTATTCGATTATTTCGGTTTGAAGGAAAAATCGCGCCTAGTAAGTTAAGGCACAATTTTTCAAAACCCGAAATAAAGAAATATTGCCTCAATTTTAAAATATTCGTATTTTTTTAGAGAAAATTAGAAAGAAAATTTAATTTGAAGATGAGTGCGTAAATTAAACATGAATGTACAAATAATGAAAAAATCAAATAATAATTAAGCAGATAAGTAAATGCAAAAATTAAGCGTAGGATTAGTAATATACGAAGTACGAAAAAACATGAAATTAAATCAGAAAACAAGATTAGTTAAAATGGTGAAGAAAAATAATTAAATTTTATGTACAAAAACCGAAAAATGGAAAAACGGGATCGAAAATGAAGTTTCAGATGGAAAATTTTAATGGTAAAAATGTAATTTTTGGGAAAGATTTGGGTTAAAATGTGATTTTAGAGAAGTTTAGGGTTAAAATGTGATTTTGAGAAGGTTTAGGGGTTAAAATGTGATTTTGGATAAGTTTGGGGGTTAAAATGTAATTTTGGATAAATTTTGGGTTAAAATGTTATTTTGGGAAAGTTTAAGGGTCAAAATATGATTTTTGGAAGTTTAAGGGTCAAAATGTGATTTTATAATAGTTTAGGGGTAAAAATATAATTTTGGAAAAGTTTAGTGGTTAAAATGTAATTTTGTATAATTTTGGGGATCAAAGTATAATTTTGGGAAAGTTTGAGAGTCAAAATGTGGTTTTTAAATAAAATAGGGACTTTTTATGTAATAAATCCAAAAGGAGTGACACGTGGTAGCTTCCCAGGCTTCTAGAAGTCAAGGGACTAAATTGAAAATAATTTAAAATTGTTGGGAAATTTAAAATAAATTAAAAATGTGAAAAGAACGAAATTGTAGAAATCCAAATATGTGAAAAGACCTGAAGGGTAAATAACCCATCCTCAAAAAACACGGGCCTTGGACCTAGGTGGGTCGGATTCAGGTCAGGGGGTCAAAACGGTGTCATTTTGGAACTTTGACCCATTCCCCTAAACGGCACCGTTTTTAAACTTTATATAAACCAAGCTTTTGGTAAAAAATCATTTTCTCTTTTCCTTTTTTTTTAAAAAAAAAACTCAGATTTCTCTTTTTTTTTCTCTGGCCTCTAAGGCCGAACACTAGGGTTCCAGCACCGATACACCGTCCTCACTACCACGCGCCGTCATCAACCATCGTCACGCGCCACTGTGTACGACAGTTTGGTGAGCAAAAGCTTTCTTTTCTTATTTTTTCGAAAAAATCACAGATCTAAGCTTTTAAAATGTCAAAACCAAGCAAAAAAACCTTTTTAAACAGATTTTGATTTTAAGACTTCTTTTTTTTTTTTTTTTAAACTTTAGATCTGGATTTGACCCTTCCTCTTTCGATTGTTCCCTTCTCTTGTTTATTTTTTTTATTTAAGAGAAATCCCAGATCTAGTATTGGGAGTTTCCAAAAAAATAAAGGTTTTGTTTTTTTAATTTTAAGAATACCTTAGATCTGAGCTTGAGTTTCATTTAAAAAGGTTTTTTATTTTAGAATTTTTACTCCCTTTTTAATTCGTTTATGCATATTTTTTCTCTTTCAGAAACGATGAAATGTCCTCCTTTTTGGACCCCTCACGAACTCGAACAAATTCGGAGGGTTTTCGACCGGAGCAATGACGGCGGCAACGATGGAATCAGATAAGACCTTTCTAATTTCCTTTATTATTATTATTTTATTTATTTGATATTATAAGTATTTATTATGTATTTATTAAAAATGTTTTGAAATAAATAACAATCAATGTGTAGTATTTAAAACAGGTACATATATATTAATATGTATTTAATAATAAAACGTTTCAGAATTCGAATGATAAACAAACAATTAATCAATATATACCTTGCTAACAGAGATTGGAATGCTGGGATTTGATTTTTTTGAATTGTACTTCCTTTGTTGTATTGTTTCCGAATCCTTCTATTTTTTTGCATTTGATTTCAAAAGAACTTGTAACCATTACAAATGATATTAATTTCGGCTTTATAGCCTGAATTACAATCATTATAATTTGTTTTTCTCCACTAAATGCCGATCTTTTCCTCTTTGCAAGTGGCGGTGGCGGTGATGGCAAGTTGCTTGGTGAACTGCTGGTGATGCTGACGTGGCAGCATCTGAGTGGGCAAGGCAGGGTGGCTGGCAGCACAAGTAGTCTGCTAGGGTTTGACCTTTCTTTTTGTAAAATTGGGTCAAATAAGTAATCGGGCTTGTTTGGGTTTAATTGTATTTGGACAAAATAAATTTTAAATTTTAATTTTGGGTTTAATTTGGGTCTAAATGTTGGGCCCGGTCAAAATTGAGCTCCAACAGCTGCCCCTCTTTGCTTGTTGTTGTGTAACAGGAATGGAGCAAAGACCAAAAGAAAGCCTAATTTTGTCAAGTCTCCTTTCTTTGATGCTGTTTCTTCAATTGACCCACCTTTCGCTTTATCAGTCGTTCAACTTTACTACATCCGCTTCTCTACATCTTCAGTGTTGTGACTCTATCTTGCCTTAGGGCAATTTCAGAAAGACAAAATTTGCCATTGTAACTTCCTCAATCCACTTGCAACTTCAAGGGGATTGAGATTTGTCATCGTAGTCTTTGATTCAATTCACTGACACTCTATGTGTGTTGGTGTTGTGACTTCATCTCTTAGTCTACTTCTCTGTATCTCATCAGAAAGATGACCGTTTCATTTGTTTTAATCCACTCCTTTCTATCTCATCAAGAAGATGGATTTGGTCCAATTCTCTGTATCTTATTAGGAGGACGACCGCTTTATTACTTTGACCCACTTCTTAGTACTTCATCAGGAAAATGGGGTTTGAAGTTTCACTCACATTGAGTTTTGCTTTATCGATTTGGTCTACTTCTCTATATCTCATCAGGAAGATGACCACATCACTTGTTTTAACTTGTTTTAATCTACTTCTCTGTATCTCATCAGGAAGATGACCGCATTGTTGAAGCCCAAATTTGTCTGGGACTATTTGAAATTAAATTTATTTTTAAATTAAGTTTATTTTAAATTTAAATTTATTTGAAATTTAAATTTATTATAAATTTAAATTTAAAATGTCCAATTAAAAGTCCATAATAGGTACAGATCAAAACGACCCAATTACAAATGACCCAAATAGGCCCAAACCCATTACACTCAAGTCCATAATCTGCTAAATGCTGCTGCTGCCTCCACCTCAGCCAACTAGGACGCGCCACGTCAGCAACCAAGTTGCCATCTCCAGTTTCAACTTGCACCTCTACCACCAGCTACCATAGCCACCACTGGTACCTGCAAGAAGAAAAGATAGGCATTAAATTGCAAACAACAAATAACCATCATTGTAATACTGGTTATAAAAACCAGATTCAAAGAGTTTGTACGGGGATTTTTTTTTCCTGGAAAAAATTTACTAATCAATAGAAAAAGAATATACTTCTAAGGTATCTTCCAAACCCAAATAGAAACAGTTAACGGCAATAGAAGTATTCGAACAGCCACAATAAGCAACCGAGAAATACAAGTCAGATTCCATTAAGTTGCCCAGGTACTTTTAATTTGAATTTATCATCCTTCATAAATTAAGAAAGTTTTAATTAAATCAGTTTCAAAAACGCATTCATGCATGCATTGAATCCCATTATTTCATTTATTATTTTGACCCGTTTTTAAGGTATAATAAATTCCCTAAATATCTTTAGTATTAATAATAATAAATATTACTAATAACATCAGTAATACCAATGGCAGTAATAATGGTAATGAATATCAATAAATGTTAGTAATTAATTTCTAAAAAAAAAAGAGGAAGCGAAGGGACGGAAAGCACTTCCCTGGTTTGGAACCATCGTCGCCGGAAGCACGCCGGGTTTCACTCCGATCGCCGTTAGCCCCTCCTCATAGACGAACTTGCAAAACAAAGACAAAAAAGAGAGTTTCAGGACAATGTTTTAAATCCATAATTGTTTTCGAAACCTAGAGTACAAGTTCATAAAATATTCAAAATCGGGTTCTTCCATTTCATACCTGCAGTTTCAAAAAAAGAAGTGGAATAAGCAAATTTTCGACAGTAGTGCTTTAGGTTTAAAGTTTTCAAAACTTAGATCTATGTTTTTTAAATAAAAAAAATACAAAAGGAAGCGTTTTACCTTACCGACAGTTGGTAACGACTGTGGGCGGTGATGTGTAGCGGTAACGCGCGAAGGGAACGGCAGCGCGTGAACCGGCAGGTGACGGATGACGAGGAATGGTGGTCACGCGCGCAACCGGCAAAGAGCGTGCAGCGGAGCCACAGTGGCCGGATGGCATGGAGTGGTCGGCCATGGGGAAAGGGGATGAGAGAATTTGAGAGTGTTTTTTGAAGGTTTTTGTAAAAAAGGGAAGAAAGAAATGAAAAAAAGGGGTTTTGGAATGATTATATAGGGGGTCGAAATGACGCCGTTTTGGCCAAGTTTTTAAACATCAAAATGGCGACATTTTAAGCCGTTACCCATGTTCGACCCGAGGACCGACTCGACCCGACTTAGGATCCGCGTGTTTTTCTAAAAAGGGGTTATTTATGCATCCGATTCTTCCGCTTTTTCTCAAATTTTCAATTAAGTCCTTCTCGTACTGTTAATTTTTTTTTAAGTTGGCCCAATGATTTTCACGGTTTTTCAATTTAGACCCTCGACCTTTTAAAAGCACCAGGAGCTGCCACGTGTCATGATTTTGGCTTATTTATGCAAATGGTCCCTTTTATTTCAAATTTGTTTTAATTTAATCCTTAAATCAGGTTTGCTTTAATTACAAAATTGCCCCAGAAATTTTCCATGGTTTTCAAAATAGTCCTCTGACTTCAGGATACCTGAGGGGCTGCCACGTGTCACCTGTTTTTGGTTTTATTACCCCGGAGGTCCATAAACTGTCCAAAAATTATGTTTCTACCCTCGAACTTCCAAAAATCCCAATTTTGACCCCTAAACTATCCAAAAATTCCATTTTTACCCCCGAACTTCCAAAAATCCCATTTTTAACCCTAAAATTTCCCAAAATTCCATTTTTACCCCGAACTTCCAAAAATCCCATTTTTGACCTCAAAACTTCCAAAAATTCCAATTTTACCCCCAAACATCCAAAAATCCCATTTTTGACCCCAAAACTTCCCAAAATTTTGTTTTTACCCCCGAACTTCCAAAAAATCCCATTTTTGACCCTAAAACTTCCAAAAATTCCATTTTACCCCCGAACTTCCAAAAATCCCAATTTTTACCCTAAAACTTCCCAAAATTCCCTTTTTACCCTCGAACTTCTAAAAATTACCTTTTTACCCCCGAATGTCTGAAGACTCCATTTTAAACCTCAAATTTTCCCAAAATTACCATTTCACCCCCAAGAATCCAAAATTACCATTTTCTCCCTAGGTATCCGAAAAGTCTCATTTTGAACTCCGTTTGCATCGTTCTTCTTTCTCATCAACATTTGTATTTATTTTTAAATTATTATACACTCGTATTTTGCATTTTTGATTTTTCGCAAATAATTCGTCTGCTTATTCATTTTGCTTCGCGTTATTTAATATCAATTATTAACTGCTTATTCGTATTAAACTCGCATGCTTGTTTTCAAATTTGTTTTTCATAAAAGCTTTAAAATCGAGGTAATATTCTTTTATTTCGAGTTTCAAAAATTTGTGCCTTAACTCACTAGGTGCAAATTTTCTTCAAATCGAAATAATCGAATACCCTTAATCGAGGTAATGTTTCCTTATCTTCGATTCCGAAATATTACGCCTTAACTTACTAGGTGTAACCTTTCTTCAAATCGAGATAATCAAATATCCTTTTCACAAATAAAAAAAAAGGGTTTTACAAAGGAAAGCTCGTTATTTCTAGATCTCGAAATGTCATGTCCTAACTCACTGGACGTAACTTTCTTCCTCGATCACTTTGAAATAACAAAATTTCCAAACAAACCCGATTTCTTTTAAACTTGACTCATGAATTCAAGGATCGTATTTTAAACTTTATTCAAGCTTTTAAATTGTACAAATTAAGACCCGAAAATAATCAATACGGTACCAATTTTGGACGTATGAGGGTGCTAATCCTTCCTCATGTGTAACCGACTCCCGAATCTATTTTTTTGGATTTCGAAGACCTACATGTTTTCAAAACGGTTTTTTAAAATGTTTTGTGGTGATCCAATCACACCGAATAAAGGATTGGTGGTGACTCCCATTATTTTTCGATTTTAAAATGATTTTTTGAGACACGTCGTTTAACAAAAAAGGATGGTTTCGACAGCTGGCGACTCCACTAGGGACTTTTAAAATAAACGAGAGTCAAGCCAAAATTGATTATTTTCGGGTCTTCTTTAGAAACTTTTAAGCTTCAGTTTGTTTAAAATGCGATCCTCGACATCTTTTGTGACATTACGTCATGTGATATTACTAATGTAAATTTGCATACATCTGCATTTGATATTACCTTTTAAGTGGAAGCCTGAAACTACTCCTTCGTGAGGTCTTCACCTCCGTGCAGGATAGTGGATTGATTTCGGGATTACAAAGTACCCTTGTTTTCGTGAAGTTTTCACTTTCGTGCAGACATGTGGGAAATGCGTCCCTCTAAACCGAACTCGTCCGTGTAAGCCTATAATGGGTGAGGATTGAGGAATTTGCTGGTTTGGGTACCCCTACTCTAGAACCCAAAACCACATATAGTAAACCGTAGAAACTTGCTTAGAAAGGAGTTATACTAAACCATTTAGTCACCTTCCAAAATAAGCTCTTAGGTTCTATGCTAAACTATTGATATTGTTGTATTTCGTTAACTTGTTTATTTTTTATCTTTTTGCATCACATTTCATGAAAGACAAGGTATAGACTCAAAAAGTTTAGTTACCGATAAAGAGAATTAATTATGGAAAACAAGTACTTTGATAAAGTGGAGGACAATATGGTCGTGCACCTGTGGTCGGAGGAGACTCAACGCCAAAAAAGAGATAGCTTAGTGGAAGGATATGAGTCAGAGCTTTGAGATTATACTAGGATAAGCACGGCTCATAACAATGTGCTAGATTTGAAAAAGATATGGGACAGTTGGGACAACAAAATGAAACAAACCTTTTACCAAGAATACGGAGATTTACCATACTTGTGCGAAGTTAAGGTGGACAAATCCCTCTTTAGAGCCTTAACATAGTTTTGGAATTCGACCTACAATTGTTTCACCTTCGGGAATATAGACATGACACCAACGATAGAAGAATACACCACTCTGCTCTGTTGTCCGAAGATGTCAGTAGATAAGGCCTATTCTAGAGCTCCAAATCTCCCAACCATGGTTAAAAGATTAATAAACATCACGGGCATGAGCGAACAGTGGTTGCAGCTCGAGTTAAAGTCAAAGGCGATAACAAGTGCATCACGTGGAAAAGCCTACGAGATTTGATATTGGCTCATCTAGATGCGAAGAAAAAGATCGACATTTTAGCCCTAAGTATCTATGGGTTGGTCATTTTTCCAAAGGCTTTGGGGCATATAGAAGACGCGGTGATAGATTTGTTTGATAGATTAAGTAAAAAAGTGACACCTGTCCCGGTTATACTAGCCGAAACTTTCAGATCCTTAAACGCATGCAGAAAGGAGGGAGAAGGTCGATTTATTGCTTGCACACCGCTATTGATGGTATGGTTTCATAGTCACTTCTGGAAAACAGAAAAAGTCTCCTATCAGTACTTGTTTAAAGATTACTCCCCTTTGAAAGAGTTCGTGGCAACACAAAGACAAGAAAACTTCTCAGAAGAAAAGTGGATAACCATACTCCAAAGCCTCAAAGACGAAGATATAGAGTGGCGAGCACCACGGTTTATTCCTGATCAAATATTGTATCGGTGTGGAGATCTCGACTGGGTCCCATTGGTAGGAATATGGGGAGCAATCGGATATGCACCTTTGCTGGTTTCAAGACAATACAGATTAAGACAGTTCATACCCGCGACTCAGGGGATAGCTCAGTGTGAATTCGTGTACGGGGGAGAGAACAATAAGAAAGGGATTCGAGAAATCTCAAATGCATGGAACCAGGTTTGAAAAATGAAAGCATTCGATGCTAATCCCATGATAATTGCAGAATATGATTGGTAGAGAAACAGAAGGATTAACGACAATATGCCTGTGCCAAACCCGGAGATTGTCCGTCCAATTGAAGAACACTTGCAGGTTGTTCCGACTGAATTAGAAATAATTAAACAAGATTTCGAAAAGAAAAATTCTGAGATGGGGAAAGTGATAGAAAAACTAGAGGGAGAGAAGGTGCTTTTAGGATTGGACGTTGATGTTCAGAAGCTAGAGGCGAAGAAATTAAGAAAAGGGAAGAATAAGGCTGAAGAAGATCTTAGTAGCCTAAAGAAGGACTATAAAAAGCTTCGATTGTCAATGAGAACCGCCGGTTTAGGAAAGACATCAGAGCAATGGTAGCAAAAATCCGTGAAGAGAAAAATAAAACAAGTCACTGGAAAAAAAAATTTCAAGATGCCCAAGTTCAAGAGAATGCTATGAAGAGTAGCCTTCTGGAAAGCCAAGCCGAAGTGACTGAATTAAAAGTTCGAGTAGGAGAATTGGAGGAGTCCTTGTATAGGCATCATAGTCAAAATTCAGTAATAGAATTAAAAGCAAGTCGAGCTGAGATCGAGAGACTGAATAAGAGGGTGGAAGAATTAGAGGCCTCTTTGCAGGATAGTGAAATAGAACTGAGATTTTGGAAAGGATGTTGGAGATGAATGATTGGCATCTTCAGCAAACTCAAAAGGAAGTTAGAGAAAGGGATTATGTTATGGGTGAAGCTTTAAATCAAATCTGCGAAGTAGCTGATCATGTGCAGACACTGGCGGTTAAAGCAGAAGAGCTAATCATACAGTACGAGACGAAGACGAAACGAGGGCAAAAGCTGTCAAAACTCCTTAAGAAAGTCAAGGCTCTGAGCATCAAAGTAAAACCGTTTATGTAATTTGCTTTATGTTAAGGAACTTGTTATCCAAATGAAGTTTTCTAAATGAAAAGTGAATTATAAGTCAATACCTTTCTCTTGCATACATGCATCATATTCACATCACATTTTTGCATACTTTTACATAACAATCCTAACTTATTAAAAATTTACCATCCAGCTACATCAATAACCATTGAAAACTCACACCGCTATAATACCCGAAAGAAAACTAAAGCCATGGAACAAATACTTGAACAAATCCAAAAAGAGTTACAAGACCAGATGCAAGAGCGCATCCAAGAGAAAATGAGCATGATGTGCAGAGAAATGAAGAATCAATTCATGGAGGTACAAAAAAGCCTAATGGATGAATTAGCGCAAGTAAAACAAAGCATGGCCAATAGGGGAAGAAGCCCTGCTATTGAGGAAGAAGAGGACCCAATGGTCCCCTCAGGCTTCACACCCCTCCATAACCTAGCTTCGCATGAAATGCCAACACGGGAGCCCACTGTTACTGTAAGGGCACAGCAACCAACTACAGGCACGTCGTGATCGGCTAATTATCCAATTAGATCAGGGTCAAACCCAGAGGATAATGCCGGGAATCTGGGTGTCTCAGACTTTGACGAGATGATAAGAGAAGATCTCCCCAGACAAATAGAAGAAAAATACAGGTGATTAGAAGAGAAAATCGACGCGATACAGGGAATTAAAATTTCTTACGGGGTAAACGTCAATGAGCTAAGCCTTGTTCCGGACCTAGTCCTCCCTCCCAAATTCAAAGCTCCAGAATTTGAAAAATATAGCGGGACGAGCTGCCCTGAAGCTCACCTAACCATGTTCTGCAGAAAGATGGCAGGGCATGTACATAACGACCAACTATTAATTCATTGTTTTCAAGACAGCCTGGCTGGGTCGGCAATCAGATGGTACAATCAGTTGAGCCGATCAAAAATCCATTCTTGGAAGGATTTGGCGTAAGCTTTCTTAAAACAATACGGCCATGTAATAGAAATAGTTCCTGATCAGCTTAGGCTGCAGAATATGGAAAAGAAGTCAAATGTGAGCTTTAGAACTTATGCGCAGAGGTGGCGTGAGATGGCAACCCAAGTACAGCCACCGCTAATAAAAAAGGAGACAAAAATGTTGTTTGTCAATACCCTCAAAGCTCTTTGCCTAAATCATTTGTTAGGGAACGCCACCAAGAGTTTCTCTGATATGGTCATGTCGAGGGAAATGATTGAAAATGCGATCAAAGCCGGTAAACAATGCAAGCATATACAAACCTAGCTACACCAAACCCTTTGTAACAAGTCAGCCCAAAACTTCAATAGGCAATCATCAAAATGCCCCGCGGTAAGAGACGGGCATTAGGCCAAATAGAGGAAGAATTCAATATACTCCCCTTCCGATGTCATATGGGGAACTTTACAAGATATTATATGATGCGCACGAGGTGGCTCCTCAACACGTAAGACCATACAAACCTCCATTCCCTGCTTGGTACGATGTAAAAGCTCACTGTGAATACCATGTAGGGGCCAAAGGACACTCGATTAAAAACTACCTCGCTTTTAAAAGACTAGTCGAAGGACTCATAGAGCATGGAATCGTAAAGTTGGAAGAGCCAGCAAAGCCCAATATAGCTGGGAATCCTCTGCCTAATCACCCAGAGCAAGGGGTGAATGCCTTGTTGGAAGAAGGAGCTCGAAAAATTAAGAAAAATGTTGAAGAAATTAAGTCTCCACTTCGATGGGTATGGCAAGAGTTGGTCAAAGAAGGATAGTCGTGAAGAATAAAAGGAGTATGATAATCGGAGATGATGACAATTACGAGTTTCATGCCATTAAGGGGCACGAAATTCAAAACTACGTCGAGTTCAGAGCCGTGGTACAAATGATGATGGATAATCGAGAGCTGAAATTTTTTGAAGAAGGAGGGGAAGATAATGATGTTTGCGCCTCCGAGGACGGGACAGCTAAGACTTATGGAAGTAATCGCCCTAAGGTGATTATTCGTAGTATGGCAAGAGAATAGACAACTCCCTGCATTATCATTCAAAAGCCCGCAACGTTTCCTTACAAGGACAACAAGAAAGTCCCATGGAGTTACAATTGTAACGTGACCATACCAATAGAAGAGGAACCCGGGAAAGATGTTAATCTTGTTACCCGTAGCGGTAAGAATTATGACCTTGTGAATAAAGAAAAAGAGGTCAACAAAGGGAAAGCTAGAATGTGTGAGCCCGAGGAGGAAATGACTAACAAGCTTGAAGCACCCATCAACGAGCTTGTAACCGAGAATGAGGCGAGGGAGTTTTTAAAGTTCTTAAGGCATAGTGAATATAGTGTAGTAGAGCAACTACACAAACAACCTGCTCGTATATCAATCTTTTCATTGCTCTTAAACTCGAAAGCCCATCGAATCGCACTAACGAAAGTGCTGAACGAAACATATGTAGCAAATGACATCTTAATCAGCAAACTAGATCGATTGGTTTATAACATAAGTGCTAATAACTTCATCTTCTTCAGCGATGATGAAATACCGACGGGAGGAATAGGGTCCACCAAGGCTCTACACATCACTACCCATTGTAAAGGGTATACGCTATCGGGAGTACTCATAGACAATGGTTCAGCCCTAAATGTGCTACCGCTAGCTACACTGCAAAGATTGCCAATTGATAACTCTCACATGAAAGGATGTAACAACATAGTGAGAGCATTTGACGGGATAGAAAGGAAGGTAATGGGGAAGATTGAAATACCCCTTCAAATTGGGCCAAATACATATGAAGTAGATTTTCTAGTGATGGACATTAGGCCTACTTATAACTGTCTGCTGGGAAGACCATGGATCCACTCAGCTGGGGCAGTACCTTCCTCTTTGCACCAGAAAGTGAAGTTAATAAATGAAGGGCTGCTAATCACGATTAATGCTGAGGAGAAAATAATCGCATCCATAACAAGCGATTCACCCTACGTGGGGATAGACGAGGAGGCTGTGGAATGGTCGTTCCGCTCACTGGAGTTTGTCAATGTAACTTTTATTTTGGAAGGGAGGAAGATACCTGTGGCTACAATATCATCGACCACTAGGATGGGTTTGCGATTAACAGTCGGAAAAGGGGCTATACCATGGAAAGGACCAGGAAAATACCTCCAAGAAAGAGTTAATGTGCCAATGCTAATAGAAAAATGGGATCGTTATGGCTTGGGGTACAAGCCAGACGTGAAACAAAGGAGGAAGAACTTGGGAAAAAGCAAGAAAGAAGAAGGGCCAGACTGTCTGGAAAAGATGTCTCGTGGGAGCCCATGGTCTTCTTACACATTTACGAGACTTTCGTCTCAGGAGGGGTTATCAACTAGCAGGAAAAGGAGCAAGTGATGATTGGAACCAAAGGGGGCATCATGAAGGGTTTAGACATTAATGCTATATCAGATGAAGGAAATGAAAGGAATCTAGCAAGAATTGGTCCGTGTGTACCTGGAAGCACCTTGAATAATTGGACCGTGAAGGAACTCCCTGTAATTTTTAAGATTTCCTCAGAGTAATGCTCGAAAACACCTATTGTTTTAGGCTCGAAAGCAATATGGATCTTTTTGTAAAAAGGGCCCATGGTCATTTTTCAGTTATCTTGAATGAAATGCATTTTCCATATTATATTCTTCTCCGTAATTATTCTTTAATTTCTTAAATCGGTTTAATAAACCGTTCAATAAGATTAATTATTCTTTAATACGTACATACTCATACATATACCACATATTCGTTCTTTCGTAAATTTATTTTGCACTTTGGACCTTCATTTCATCCCTTGACAGATCCCTAAATATCAATAATATGAGGAACCCTGACGCTAACTTAGAATCCTACTTCGAGCAAGATACGTGTTCGGAGGAGCTTCAGGACCTTGAAGATAATCAAGATTGTGATCCACCTCCGGATCTTTTAAGAATGATGGAACATGAAGAAAAATAGATCTTGCCTCATTCGGACCCAATGGAAGTTATAAATCTAGGGCACGAATATGAAAAGAAAGAGGTGAAAATTGGGACAAGCATCTCCGAAGAAACCAGAAGGGATCTTATCGATTTGCTTCAAGAATTCCAAGATATTTTCAAATGGTCTTATCAAGATATGCCCGGCTTGAGCACTGACATTGTGGTCCATAACTCCCTATAAAGGAAGAAAGCAAACCCGTGCAGCAAAAACTCCAAAGGATGAGACCGGTTGTGTTGTTAAAAATAAAAGAAGAAGTCAAGAAACAATTTGACACCGGCTTCCTCCAGGTGGTTAAATACTCTGAATGGGTAGCTAATATAGTCCTCGTTCCTAAAAAAGACGGAAAGGTACGCATGCGTGTGGACTATCGAGATTTAAATAAAGCTAGCCCAAAGGGTAATTTTCCCTTACCCCATATCGACACTCTAGTCGATAACACGGCAGGACATTCTTTGTTTTCCTTTATGGATGGCTTCTCTGGGTATAATCAGATAAGGATGGACCCGGAGGATATGATCAAAACCACTTTTGTTACACTATGGGGAACGTTTTGCTACAAGGTGATGCCTTTTGGACTCAAAAACGCAGGGGTAACTTATCAAAGGGCCATGGTGACCTTGTTCCACAACATGATGCATAAGGAGATTGAGGTTTACGTCGATGACATGATTGCAGAATCCCAAATAGAGGAGGAACATGTAGGAATCTTGAGAAAGTTATTTGGAAGGCTAAGGAAATATCAATTAAAGTTAAATCCAGCAAAATGTATTTTCGGGGCCATATCAAGAAAATTGTTAGGCTTTGTTGTCAGCAAAAGAGGAATTGAAATCGACCCGGATAAAGTCAGAGCCATACAGGAGCTACCACCACCCAGCACGCAAAAAGAAGTTCGGGGGTTCTTAGGAAGACAAAATTACATTGCTCGGTTCATTTCACAGTTGACTGAGAAATGTGATCCTATCTTTCGCCTGCTTAGAAAACGCAAATCGGGTGTATGGGATGATGAATGTCAGGAAACCTTCAATAAGGTCAAAGACTATTTATCCAAAGCACCCATCTTGATACCTCCAATTCCTAATAAGCCATTGATCCTGTACTTAGTGATCTTCGAAAATTCCATGGGATGCGTACTAGGCCAACATGATGAATCCGAAAAGAAAGAAAGGGCGATATATTATCTCAGCAAGAAATTCACTGATTGCGAGACGCAATATTCGCCTATTGAGAAATTATGTTGTGCCGTAGTCTGGACTATACGCAGATTAAGACAATACGTGTTGTATCATACCACTTGGTTAATTTCGAAATTAGATCCTTTGAAGTATTTGATGAAGTCAGCGGCATTGAATGGGAGATTAGCTCGATGGCAAATTTTGCTCTCAAAATTTGACATAGTCTATGTCAATTAGAAAGCAATAAAAGGGAGTGCAATAGTAGACCTCCTAGCCAGTAGGGCTTTAGAGGACTATGAGCCGATAAACTTCGATTTCCCAAATAAAAATTTAATGTATATTGCGATTACTGAAGGGGCAATCACGGAAGAACGACCTTGGAGATTGAATTTTGATGGAGCTTCAAACGTCACGGGTAATGGGATCAGGGCAGTCTTGGTACCACCAGAGGGAGATCATTACCCTTTCACCAGCAAGCTTGATTTTGATTGCACAAAAAATATGGCTGAATACGAAGCATGTATCTTGCGAATCCGTGCGACCATAGAGCGAGGAATCAAAATTTTGGAGATTTATGGAGACTCTGCACTGGTGATCTATCAACTAAAAGGAGAATGGGAAACAAGGGATTCAAAGTTAGTGGATTACCGTAAATTGGTCCTCGAGTTGATTACAGAATTCGATGACGTCACATTCCATTATCTCCGACGAGAAGAAAACCAGATGGTCGATGCTCTTGCCACTCTAGCCTCGATGGTTAAGGTAAGTAGGATGGAAAATGTAAAGCCCATTCAGATGAGTATCTATGAAGCTCCCGCTCATTGTTGTAATATTGAGGCAGAGGAAGAAGAAGAAAAAGATGATCACCCATGTTACCAGAATGTTCTTCAATTTGTGAAAGACCAAAAGTATCCCGAGCAAGCCTCAAAAAATGAAAAAAGGACATTACGAAGACTAGCCAGTGAATACGTCCTAGACGGGGAAATATTGTACAAGAGGAGAAAAGATCAAGTGTTGCTAAGATGTGTCGATGCGATTGAAGCCAAGAAGGTCTTAGAAGAAGTTCACGAAGGCATTTGTGGGACACACGCCAACGATTTCACAATGGCTCGGTAAATAATGAGATTTGGGTATTACTGGTCCAGTATGGAGGGCAATTGCATCAATTATGCCGAGAAGTGCCATAAATGCCAGATCTATGGAGACAAAATTCATGTACCTCCATCACACCTTCATGTCATGACCTCTCCCTGGCCTTTTTCTATGTGGGGCATGGATGTCATCGGGCCAATTTCTCCAAAGGCTTCCAATGGTCATAGATTCATTTTTGTGGTGATTGACTACTTTACTAAATGGGTAGAGGCAACCTCATACTCAAATGTTACCAAGTCTGCAGTTAGCAAGTTCTTGAAAAAAGAAATTATTTGCCGATACAAGATGCCTAAAAGGATCATATCCGACAATTCCCTCAATTTGAACAATAGCACGATAGCAGAAGTTTGTGAACAGTTCAAAATTAAGCATCATAATTCTTCTCCCTATCACCCAAAAATGAATGGAGCTGTGGAGGCAGCTAATAAGAATATCAAGAAGATTGTGGCCAAAATGACTGAGACTTACAAGGACTGGCACGAAAAACTACCATTCGCCCTCTTTGCCTACAGAACTTCAGTCAGAACTTCTATTGGGGCAACACCATTCTCATTGGCATACGGTATGGAAGTAGTTTTTCCCATTGAGGTTGAAATACCTTCCCTACGAGACTTAACAGAACTTCAACTTGACGAAGCTGAATGGATCCAAGCTCGACATGACCAGTTGAATTTAATCGAGGAAAAGAGACTAAAAGCCATCTGCCATGGACAAATGTACCAAAAAAGAATGATGCGAGCTTACGACAAAAAGGTTCGTCCCAAGGAATTCTATGAGGGAGATCTAGTTTTGAAAAAGATACTTCTCATACACAAAGATTTTCGTGGGAAATGGATGCCCAATTGGTAAAGAAGGCATTCTCAGGAGGAGCTCTCATCTTAACAGAAATGGACGGCAAGGAGCTGCACAACTCTGTCAATTCAAACTCGGTAAAAAAATATTTCACCTAAAAATTGAGATGAAAACCCGCAAAGGGTGTCTAAAAAAAAAAGGTTCAAGATGAAAACTCGCAAAGGGCGTCCTGGAACCAAGGAAACTTTGAGTTGAAAACCTGCCAAGGGCGGCTCAGGTCCAAGAACGGGTCGATGAGATGGAGGAAGGTTACAACTTGAAACATCAACGAAGCACTCTAGATCTTCTAGACACATATCTGAGATTAGGAGTGATTCTCAAGCAGGTTGGCGCAGAGTAGCTCATTTGGCGATATCTGGGGCAACCAATTATTCATCATTGTATACTTGGCAATTTTAAACTAATGATTGTTTCCTTTGATCCTTTTTTTTTATGATCGTTTCCTTTGATCCTTTTTTTTGGAAAACGACATTGTTCCTGCGCAATTTTGTTCAAGCATTTTGCATTTAAATAACAGGTAATGAACTAAATCATACAAAAAGTTATGAGCATTATTCGGGAATTTTCAAAAATTACAAGAAGTTCGAAACAAGACCACCAATGGGAAGACAAGCTTAAAAACAAGCAATTCCAGAACAATATAGAAAAGATGGAGCAAGACCTCAAAGACAGAATTTGGACGGGCAACAGACTATGCCGACCCGAATAATAATAAATTTGACATTCATCATGCACGTTCATATAAGTTAGGAGCATTTAATTCACTCTTTCTAATTTAGGCCTACATAGAGGCCCATAAAAGCATATTTCACAGGTCACACCCTCGTCACATGGCGAGATGAATCATTTAGATCACTAACTTGAAAAGGGGCGGGACTCCAATGCCTTATTCCGATCACGGGACAGATTGCGATACCCACAAACGACGCGGTTAGCTTCCTGATGAGATACTGAGAAGAAGACCAAATCAAACCCACGCTCAAAGCAAGCAAAATCTTCGAACCCCAGCTTCCTGATGAGATACTGAGAAGTAGGTCGAAGTAATAAAACGGATAGCTTCTTGATGAGATACTGAGGAGTGAACCAAATTCGTCTTCCTGATGAGATACAGAGAAGCAGATTGAAACAAACGACGTGGTCAGCTTCCAGATGAGATACTGAGAAGAAGACCAAATCTAACCCACGTTCAAAGCGAGCAAAATCTTCGAACCCCAGCTTCCTGGTGAGATACTGAGAAGCAGGTCGAAGTAATAAAACAAATAGCTTCTTGATGAGATATTGAGGAGTGAACCAAATTCGTCTTCCTGATGAGATACAGAGAAGCGGATTGAAACAAACGACGTGGTCAGCTTCCTGATGAGATACTGAGAAGAAGACCAAATCAAACCCACGTTCAAAGTGAGCAAAATCTTCGAACCCCAGCTTCCTGATGAGATACTGAGGAGTGAACCAAATTCGTCTTCCTAATGAGATACAGAAAAGCGTATTGAAAAACACGACGTGGTCATCTTCCTGATGAAATACTGATAAGATGACCAATCAAACCCACGCGCGATAAATAAATCTTCGAACTCCATCTTCCGAATAAGATACTGGGAAGAAGGCCAAGTCAATGAAACCAGGCTCAAAGACTATGGTGACGAATTCCAATCTTCCTTGAAAAGGAATAGGGTAAAAGCACAGTAGCAAATTTTGTCTTTTGAAGATTACTTTAGGGCAAGATGGAGTCGTGATGAATAAGATACAGAGGTAGATGCGACAAAATCAAACGGTCAATGAAGGTGGACCAGTTGGAAAAAGAACGTCAAAATGATGAGACCTGACAAATTGGGCATCCTTTTAGGTCTTTTGCTCTATTCCTGTTACACAACAACGAGCAAAGAGGGGCAGCTGTTGAAGCCCAAATTTGTCTGGGCCTATTAGAAATTAAATTTATTTTTAAATTAAGTTTATTTAAAATTTAAATTTATTTGAAATTTAAATTTATTATAAATTTAAATTTAAAATGTCCAATTAAAAGTCCATAACAGGTACAGATCAAAACGGCCCAATTACAAATGGCCCAAATAGGCCCAAACCCATTACACTCAAGTCCCTAATCTGCTAAATGCTGCTGCTGCCTCTACCTCAGCCAACCAGGACGTGCCACATCAGCAGCCAAGTTTCCATCTCCAGTTTCAACTTGCACCTCTACCACCAGCTACCATAGCCACCACTGGTACCTGCAAGAAGAAAAGATAGGCATTAAATTGCAAACAACAAATAACCATCATTGTAATACTGGTTATAAAAACCAGATTCAAAGAGTTTGTACAGGGATTTTTTTTTTCCTGGAAAAAATTTACTAATCAATAGAAAAAGAAAAAAAACTTCTAAGGTATCTTCCAAACCCAAATAGAAATAGTTAACGGCAATAGAAGTATTTGAACAGCCACAATAAGCAACCGAGAAATACAAGTCAGATTCCATTAAGTTGCCTAGGTACTTTTAATTTGCATTTATCATCCTTCATAAATTAAGAAGGTTTTAATTAAATCAGTTTCAAAAACGCATTCATGCATGCATTGAATCCCATTATTTCATTTATTATTTTGACCCGTTTTAAAGGTATAATAAATTCCCTAAATATCTTTAGTCTTAATAATAATAAATATTACTAATAACATCAGTAATACCAATGGCAATAATAATGGTAATGAATATCACTAAATGTTAGTAATTAATTTCTAAAAAAAAAAGAAGCGAAGGGACAGAAAGCACTTCCCTGGTTTGGAACCATCGTCGTCGGAAGCACGCCGGGTTTCACTCCGATCGCTGTTAGCCCCTCCTCATAGACGAACTTGCAAAACAAAGAAAAAGAAGAGAGTTTCAGGACAATGTTTTAAATCCATAATAGTTTTCGAAACCTAGAGTAGTTCATAAAATATTCAAAATCGGGTTCTTCCATTTCATACCTGCAATTTCAAAAAAAGAAGTGGAATAAGCAAATTTTCGACAGTAGTGCTTTAGGTTTAAAGTTTTCAAAACTCAAATCTATGTTTTTTAAATAAAAAAATACAAAAGGAAGCGTTTTACCTTACCGGCATTCGGCAACGGCAGTGGACAGTGATGCTTAGCTGCAACGCGCGAAGGGAACGGCAGTGCGTGAACCGACAGGTGACGGATGACGAGGAATGGTGGTCACGCACGCAGCCGGTGAAGCACGTGCAGCGGAGCCACAGTGGTCGGACGGCATGGAGTGGTCGGCCATGGGGAAAGGGGATGAGAGAATTTGAAAGTGTTTTTTGAAGGTTTTTGTAAAAAAAGGAAGAAAGAAATGAAAAAATGGGTTTTGGAATGCTTATATAGGGGGTCGAAACGTTGCCGTTTTGGCCAAGGTTTTTAAACATCAAAACGGCGTCATTTTAAGCCGTTACCCATGTTCGACTCGAGGACCAACCCGACCCGACTTAGGATCCGCGTGTTTTTCTAAAAAGGGGTTATTTATGCATCCGGTTCTTCCCCTTTTTCCCAAATTTTCAGTTAAGTCCTTCTCGTACTGTTAATTTTTTTTAAATTGGCCCAATGATTTTCACGGTTTTTCAATATAGACCCTCGACCTTTTAAAAGCACTAGAAGCTACCACGTGTCATGATTTTGGCTTATTTATGCAAATGGTCCTTTTTATTTCTAATTTGTTTTACTTTAATCCTTAAATCAGGTTCGCTTTAATTACAAAATTACCCCAAAAATTTTCCATGGTTTTCAAAATAGTCCTCTGACTTCAGGATGCCTGAGGGGATGCCACGTGTCACCTATTTTTTGTTTTATTACCCCGAAGGTCCCTAAACTATCCAAAAATTCCATTTTTATCCCGAACTTCTAAAAATCCCATTTTGGACCCCTAAAATATCCAAAAATTCCATTTTACCCTCGAACTTCCAAAAATCCCATTTTGACCCTGAAACTTCCAAAAATTCATTTTTTACCCCAAAACTTCCAAAAATCCCATTTTAACCTTAAAACTTCCAAAAATTCCATTTTTACCCCCAAACTTCCAAAAATCCCATTTTTGACCCTAAAACTTCCAAAAATTCCATTTTTTCCACCAAACTTCCAAAAATCCCATTTTTGACCTCGAAACTTTCCAAAATTCCATTTTTATCCTCGAACTTCCAAAAATTACCATTTTACCCCCGGATGTCCGAAGACTCCATTTTAAACCTCAAATTTTCCCAAAATTACCATTTTGTTCCCGAGAATCCAAAATTACCATTTTCTCCCCGGGTATTCGAAAAGTCTCATTTTGAACTCCAATTGCATCGTTCTTCTTTCTCATCAACATTTGCATTTATTTTTAAATTATTATGCACTCGTATTTTGCATTTTTTATTTTTCGCAAATAATTCATCTGCTTATTCATCTTGCTTCGTGTTATTTAATATCAATTATTAATTGCTTATTCGTATTAAACTCGCATGCTTGTTTTCAAAATTATTTTTCATAAAAGCTTTAAAATCAAGGTAATTCTTTTATTTTGTGTTTCGAAAATTTGTGCCTTAACTCACTAAGTGCAAATTTTCTTCAAATCGAAATAATCGAATACCCTTAATCGAGGCAATGTTTCCTTATCTTCGATTTCGAAATATTACGCCTTAACTTACTAGGTGTAACCTTTCTTCAAATCGAGATAATCAAATATCCTTTTCACAAATAAAAAAAAAGGGTTTTACAAAGGAAAGCTCATTATTTCTAGATCTCAAAATGTCATGTCCTAACTCACTAGACGTAACTTTCTTCCTCGATCACTTTGAAATAGTAGAATTTTCAAACAAACCCGATTTCTTTTAAAATTGACTCATGCATTCAAGGATCGAATTTTAAACTTTATTCAAGCTTTTAAATGTTACAAATTAAGACCTGAAAATAATCAATACGGTACCAATTTTGGGCGTATGAGGGTACTAATCCTTCCTCATGTGTAACCGACTTCCGAATCTGTTTTTCTGGATTTCGAATACCTACATGTTTTCAAAATGGTTTTTTAAAACGTTTTGTGGTGATCCAATCACACCGAATAAAGGATTGGTGGTGACTCCCATTATTTTTCGATTTTAAAATGATTTTTCGAGACACGTCGTTTAACAAAAAAGGATGGTTTCGACACGCATCACTTGTTTTAATCCACTTCTCTGTATCTCGTCATGAAGACGAATTTGGTCCACTTCTCTATATCTCATTAGGAAGACAACCACTTTATTGCTTTAACCCACTTCTCAGTATCTCATCAGGAAGATGGGATTTGAAGTTTCATTAACATTGAGCTTTGCTTCATTGATTTGGTTTACTTCTCTGTATCTCATCAGGAAGATGGCTGCCTCATTTGTTTTAATCCACTCCTCTGTATCTCATCAGGAAGACGGATTTGGTCCACTTCTCTGTATCTCATCAGGAAGACGACCACTTTATTGCTTTAACCCTTTTTTCAGTATCTCATAAGGAAGATAAGGTTTGAGTTTTCACTCACATTGAGCTTTGCTTCATTGATTTGGTTTACTTCTTTGTATCTCATCAGAAAGATGACTACCTCATTTGTTTTAATCCACTTCTCTGTATCTCATCAGGAAGACAGATTTGGTCCACTTCTCTATATCTCATCAAGAAGACAGATTTGGTCCACTTCTCTATATCTCATCAGGAAGACAACCGTTTTATTGCTTTGACCCACTTCTCAGTATCTCATCAGGAAGATAGGGTTTGAAGTTTCACTCACATTGAGCTTCACTTCATTGAATTGGTCTACTTCTCTGTATCTCATCTGGAATATGACCTCTCTATTGCTTTGACCCACTTCTCTGTATCTCATCAAGAAGATGGGGTTTGGAAGTTTCACTCTTCCTTCTAATCAGGGTAAGAGATCGTATGCTTCAATCGGTCTCGCGGTCGGGGTAAGGTATTGGTGCCTTTAATAGTCGCAGCTTCAACCTGCTTCATTTCAACTTCAGGTTATAAGATTCGCCTTTGTGGTCTCAATCTTTTCTCTTCATGCTCCAGGGTATCAGCTCCAATATTTCCTTGGTTCATCTCACCATTTTGCGGGGATGCGACCTGTAAAGTATGCTTCTATAGACCTCTATGTAGGCCCAAATTATTAGGATGCCATGACAAAAATGAATCAAATGCTCCTAACTACATGAATACGCATGATGAATGTCAGATTCATTTATTATTATTTGGGTTGGCATGGCTTGTCGCCTGTCCAAATTCTGTCATAGGTGCGCTGTCTTGTCTCCCTCTAGGCTTAGCTTGAACTGCTTGTTTTCAAGTTTGTTTTCCAATTGGTAGTCCTGTTTCAGGCCCCTATACTATTTAGGAAATTCTAAAGTAATGCTCATGGATCTTTGTATGATTCATATTATTAGTTCATTATCCGTTATTTTAAATACAAAATGCTTGAAAGAGATTATGGAAGAATAAAGTCAAAATTTATTGAAGACACAATTCAAAAGATCAATAGGAGGTAAATTTTAGTAAAAAATTTGCCAAGTATACAACAAAAGACAATTAGATGCCCCGGATAGAGCTTCTCTGAGCCGACTCGCTAAAAATCATTCTGAGCCCAAATATGTGTCTAGAAGACCTAGAGTGCTTTGTTGATGCTTCAAGCTATAATTTTCTTCCATCTTGTTACATTTGAGAGAAACAATCACTTTGAACCCATTCTTGAATTTGAATTTCCCTTTGCGGGTTTTCAACTCAAAATTCTTTTGGTTTCAAGACGTCCTTTGTGGGTTTTCATCTCGATTTCTCCTTTTTTTTAGGTAAAATATTTTTTCACCAAATTCGAGTTGACAGGGTTGTGTAGATCCTTGTCATCCATTTCTATTAGAATAAGAGCTCCTCTTGAGAAAACTTTCTTTACCACATAAGGCCCTTCCCTGTTGGGCATCCATTTCCCTTGAAAGTCTTTATGTAGGGTAAGTATTTTTTTCAAAACTAGATCTCCAACATGAAATTCTCTAGGATGAACCTTTTTGTCATAAGCTCGCATCATTCTTTTCTGGTACACCTGACCATGACGGATAGCTCTTAACCTCTTTTCTTCGATTAAATTCAACTGATCATATCGGGCTTGAATGCATTCTGCCTCATCTAACTGTAACTCTATCAAGACTCAGAGAGAAGGTATTTCAACTTCGATAGGTAAGACTGCTTTCATACCATATGCTAGTGAGAATGGTGTTGTCCTAGTAGAAGTTCTGATTGAAGTTCTATTAGCAAAGAGGGCAAATGGTAGTTTTTCATGCTAGTCTTTGTAGGTCTCAGTCATTTTCGTAATGATCTTCTTGATGTTTTTATTAGCTGCCTCCACAGCTCCATTCATCTTTGGGCGATAGGGAGATGAATTGTGATGTTTGATTTTTGAATTCGCTATCGTGCTATTGTTCAAATTCAGGGCATTATCAGATATGATCCTTTTCGGCATCCCATATCGACAGATGATCTCCTTTTTCAAGAACTTATCAACCACAGACTTTGTGACATTAGCGTAAGAGGTGGCTTCTATCGACTTAATGAAGTAGTCGATAACCACGGAGATAAATCTATGACCATTAGAAGCCTTTAGAGAAATTAGCCCAATGACATCCATGCCTCACATAGAAAATGGCCAAGGAGAAGTCATGACATGAAGGTGTGACGGAGGTACATGAATCTTATCTCCATAGATCTGGCATTTATGGCATCTATTGGCATAATTGATGCAATCGCCTTCCATGGTAGACCAGTAATACCCAAATCTCATTATTTGCCTGGCCATTATGATACCATTTTCGTGTGTCCCACAAATGCCTTCGTGAACTTCTTCTAAGATCTTCCTAGCTTCAACTGCGTCGACACATCTTAGCAACACCTGATCTTTTCTCCTTTTGTACAAGATTTCCCCATCTAGGACATATTAATTGGCAAGTCTTCTCAATGTCCTCTTTTCAATTTCAGAAGCTTGTTCGAGGTACTTGCAATCTCTTACATACTGAAGAATATCTTGGTACCATAGGCGATCATCCCTTTCTTCTTCTTCTTATTCTTCTTCAATATCATAACAATGAGTCGGAGCCTCATAGATGCTTATTTGAATGGGTTTCATATCTTTTGGTCTATTTACTTTAATCATCGAGGCTAAAGTGGCAAGAGCATCAGCCATTTGATTTTCTTCTCGTGGGAGATAATGAAATGTGACATCATCAAACTCCTTGGTTAACTCGAGAACCAATTTTCGATAATCAATTAGCTTAGAATCTCTCGTTTCCCATTCTCCTTTGAGTAGATAGATTACTAGTGCAGAGTCTCCATATATCTCCAAAACTTTGATTCCCTATTCTATGGCTACATGAATTCCCATGATACATGCTTCGTATTTTGCCATGTTATTTGTGCAATCAAAATCGAGTTTACTGGTGAAAGGATAGTGGTCTCATTCTTGTGATACCAAGCTGCCCCAACTCCATTACTCGTGACGTTTGAAGCTCCATCAAAATTTAATCTCCAAGGATGTTCTATTGTGGTTCTCTCTTTAGTGGTTGCAACATACATTAAATCCTCGTTTGGGAAGTCAAAATTCATTGACTCATAGTCATCTAAAGCCTTGCTTGCTAGGAAGTCTACTATCGCACTCCCTTTTACTGCCTTTTGATTAATATACACTATGTCGAGCTCAGACAGTAGAATTTGCGACCTAGCCAATCTTCCATTCAATGCGGCTGACTCCATCATGTACTTCAGAGGGTCTAGTTTTGAGATTAACCAAGTGGTGTGGTACAACATGTATTGCCTTAATCTTCGCGTGGTCCAAACTAAAGCGTAACATAATTTTTCAATTGGCGAGTATCGAGTCTCACAATCGGTGAATTTCTTACTAAGATAATATATCTCCCTTTCCTTCTTTCTAGATTCATCGTGTTGGCCTAATACCATCCCATAGAATTTTCAAAGACCACTAAGTACAGGATTAACGGTTTATTGGGAATTGGAGGGACCAAAACGGGATCATTGGATAAGTAATCCTTGACTTTATCAATAGTTTCCTGGCATTCAACATTCCACACACCTGGGTTATGCTTCCTAAGCAGATAGAAGATGGGATCACATTTCTCAATCAGTTGTGAAATAAACCGAGCAATGTAGTTTAATCTTCCTAAGAACCCTTGAACTTATTTTTGCATACTGAGTGGGGGTAACTCTTGTATGACTTTGACTTTATCTAGATCAATTTCAATCGCCCTTTTACTGACCATAAAGCCTAACAACTTTCTCGAAGTGGCTCCGAAAGTGCACTTGGCTGGGATTAACTTTAGTTGATACTTTCTTAACCTCACAAACAACTTTCTCAAGATCTTTACATGCTCTTCCTTTGTTCGAGATTTTGCAATCATATCGTCGACATAAACTTCAATTTCTTTATGCATTATGTCATGAAATAGAGTTACCATAGTTCTTTGATAAGTTGCCCTCGCGTTTTTTAGTCTAAAAGGCATCACCTTATAGAAGAATATTCCCCACAGTGTGAAAAATGTGGTTTTATCCATATCTTCAAGATTCATCCTTATCTGGTTATACCCAGAGAAACCATCCATGAATGAAAATAGGGAATGATCTACTGTATTATCTACTACGGTGTCGATGTGAGGCAATGAAAAGTTATCCTTTGGGCTAGCCTTATTTAAATCTCGATAGTTCACACACATACATACTTTCCCATCTTTTTTAGGAATAGGGACTATGTTCGATACCTATTCTGAGTATTTAACTACTTGGAGGAAACCGGTGTCAAACTGCTTTTTGACTTCTTCTTTTATTTTTAATAACACATCGGGTCTCACCCTTCGGAGCTTTTGCTGAACAGGTCTGCATTCTTCCTTTATGGGGAGCATGTGTACTATAATGTCAATACTTAGGCCAAACATGTCTTTATAAGACAATACGAAGACATCTTTAAACTCTCGAAGCAACTCGATAAGATCCTTTCTGGTTTCTATGGAGATGCTTATCCCAATTTTCACCTCTTTCTTTTCATTTTCGCTCCCCAGACTGATAACTTCCACTGGTTTTGAATGAGGCAAGATTTGTTTTTCTTCTTCTTCCAAAATCCTTAACAGATCAGGAGATAAATTACAATCTTGATCATCTTCAAAGTCTTGAAGTTCTTCTAAACACATATCTTGTTCTAAATGAGGCTCTAAGTTAGCATCAGAGTCACTTATATTATTGATGTTTACAGATCTGTCAAAGGAATAAAAAGGAGGTCCAAGGAATAAAATAAATTTACGAAAAAATGAATATATGGTATGAGTATGAGTATGTTTGTATGTATTAAAGAATGATCAATTTTGTTTATTGGATATGTACGAATGGTTTACTGAGTTGGATAAGAATGAAAGAATAATTAGCGAAAGATTTACCATGTAAGATAGAAAATGCATTTTCATTCAAGATAACTAGATAATGATCATGGGCCCTTTTTACAAAAAGATCCATATTGCTTTTGGGCCTAAAGAAATAGGTGTGTTCTGAGCATTACTCTGAAGAAATCTTAAAAGTTACAGGGAGTTCCTCTACAGTCTAATTATCAAGAGTGCTTTTAGGTGCGCATGGACCGATTCTTGGCATATTCCCTTCTTTTCCCTCATCGGATATGGTGTTGATGCCTAGATCCTTTATGATTCCTTCAGCCTTGATTATCACTTGCTTCTTTTCCAATATTGTCTTTTGGTTGATCACCCCACTCGAGACGAAAGTCTTAGATATGTGAGGAAAGATCATAGGTTCCCACGAAATTTCTCCTCCGAAAAATCTTACCCTCCTTCTTTCTTGCTTTCTTTCCAGCTCCTTCTTCCTTTGCTTTACGTCTGGTTTGTACCCCAAGCCATAACGATCCCATTTTTCTATCAGCATCGGCACACTAACTCTCCCTTGGAGGTATTTTCCTAGCCCCTTTCCAGGTAACGCCCCCTTTCCAACCGTTAAACGCAAGCCCATCCTTGTAGTCGATGATAACTTAGGCACAAGAACCTTTCTTCCTTTAGCATTAAAGGTTGCATTGATGAATTCTAATGAGCGAAAGGAACATTCAACCGCCTCTTCATTTGTTCCGACATAAGTGCATCACTTGTTACAGATGCAATAATTTCCTCCTCATCATTGATCATGATTAACCGCCCTCCATTTATCAATTTCAGCTTCTGGTGTAACGAAGAGGGTACTACCCAGATGAATGAATCCACGATCTTCCTAATAGATAGTTATAGGTGGACTTAATATCTATCATTAGAAAATCCACCTTGTATGTGTTTGGCCCAATTTGAAGATGTATTTTGATCTTACCCATTACTTTCCTCTCAGTCTCATCAAATGCTCTCACTATATTATTACATCCCCTCATGTGAGAGATATCAATTAGTAATCTCTGCAGGGTAGCTAATGGTAGCACATTCAGAGCCGAGCCGTTATCAATAAGAACTCTGGGTAATGTGTACCCTTTGCAATGGGTGGTAATGTGTAAGGCTTTAGTAGATCTCATTCCTCCAGTTGGTATTTCATCATCACTGAAGAAAATAAAGTTATTGACACTAATGTTATTGACTAATCGATCCAACTTATTGATAGAAATATCATTTGCTACATATGTCTCATTTAGCACCTTCATTAGTATGCTTCGATGGGCCTCTAAGCTTAAGAGCAAGGCCAAAATTGATATATGAGCAGGCTGCTTGTGCAATTGTTTCACTACACTATATTCGCTATGTCTCAGGAACTTCAGAAACTCTTTTGCTTCTTTCTCTGATACAGGCTCATTCGTGGGTGCTTCGGGATTGTTAATTATTTCTTCCTCTGACTCAACCATTACTACCTTCCCCTTGTTAATGTTTTTCTCCCTACTCACCGGGTCATAAAATTTTCCACTGCAAATAACAAGACTCACATCCTTTCTGAGTTCTTCCTCCCTTGGTATTGTTACATTGAAATTATAGTTCCAAGAGACTATTTTTACTATCTTTGTAGGGAAACGCCGTTGGCTTTTGTATGATGATGCGCGGTGTTAGTTGCTCTATTGTCACACTGTTTATGGGCTTAAAAATGATTACCAGTGGGCGATTAATCCCATAGGCCTTTGTCGCTCTCTCTTCGGAGGCGTAAACGTCCTTAACTTCCTCCCCTTCTTCAAAAAATTTCAACTCTTTATTATCCATCAGTGTTTGTACCAAAGCTTTGAATTCGACACAGTCCTGAATCTTATGCCCTTCAATGACATGAAATTGGCAGTAGTTGTGAATCTTTACTAGTGTGTTTCCCCTTTCTTTTAAGACTAGTCGTGCTTTGACCATCTGATGCCATACCCATTTGAGCGGAGACTTGACTTCTTCAACATTTAGTTTGATTTTGTGGCTTATTTCCTCTACTATTGCGTTCACTCCTTGGTCCAAGTGGTTGGGCAAGGGGTTCCCGACTATGTTTGGCCTCATTGGTTCATCAAACCTCACAATTTTTTCTCGAATAAGTCCCTTAACTTGCCTCTTGAAGGTAGGGTAATTTTCAATTGAATGCCCCTCTACTCCTGCATTATATTCACATCGAGATTTTGCATCATACCAAGCTGGAAATGGGGGCTTGTATGGCCTTACATGGCGTGGGGATACTAAATGCACGTCATACAGTCTTTGGTAAAGCTCTCCATATGACATAGGAATAGGAGTGTACTAAATTCTTTCTCTATTTGGTCTCGAGCTTGACTCTTATTTTGGAGCATTTTGATAATTTCTTGTCGGGACTTTAGGCTGTCCCGTCATGAATGGCTTTGTGTAGTTTGGCTTGTATACACTTGTGTTATTCACTTCATTATCCCTCCTTCTGGGAGCAGGCCTTTTGGTAATCTCCCCAACCTCTATCTTGCTATTTATAATTGCATTTTTGATCATTTCCTCTGATATGATCATATCAGAGAAACTTTTTGTGGCATTTCCTAACAGATGATTAAGATAAGGTACCTTGAGAGTTTAAGAAATAAAATCGTTGTTTCTTTTTCTGTTAATGGTGGCTACACCTGAGTTGCCATATCTCTCCACCTCTATGCATACTGTCTGAAACTCTCACTCGATCTTTTCTCCAAATTTTGCAGTGTAAGTCGGTCAGGAGCTATTTCTGTTACATGGCCATATTGCTTTAAGAAAGCCTGAGCTAGATCTCTCCATGAATGAATCTTTGCCCAATCAGCTGATTATACCACATAACTGTTGACCCTACCAAACTGTCCTGAAAATAGTGAATGAGCAGTTGGTCATTATGAACATACCCTGCCATTTTTCTACAAAACATGGTAAGGTGAGCTTCGGGACAGCTTGTTCCATTATACTTCTCGAACTCTTGGACCTTGAATTTAGGAGGGAGTACCAAATCTAGGACCAGGCTTAACTCTTTAGCGTCTATCCCGTAGGAGTTTTCAGTTCCTTGCATCACCTCAATCTTTTTCTCTAATCATTTATATTTTTCTTCCATTTGTCTAGGGAGATTTGCTCTCATCATTTCATCAAAATCTGGGACACCTAGATTTGCAGCATTATCTTCAGGGTTAGATCCTGATCCTACTAGATAATTAGCTGGCCTTGATGCACCAGTGGCATATTGTTGTGCCCTTATAGTAACGGTCGCCTCCCATGTTTGTGCCTCTTGTGGAGCTTGGTCATGAAAGGGTGTAAAACTTGAGGGATTGATAGGATCTTCATCTTCCTCGATTGCAGGACCTTTTCCCTTGTCGGCCCCATTTTGCCTCATTTGGTCCAATTCATTCATCAAATTTCTTTGGACTTCCATGATTTGATTCTTCATCTCCTTATACATCATTGTCATTTGTTCTTGTAACTGTCCTTGCATTTGTTCCTACATCTCTTTTTAGATTTTCTCTAGCCTTTGCTCCATGGCTTTGGTTTTTTTACGAGTGTTATAATGATGTGGATTTTCAATGATTACTGATGTAACTATTAAAGTTTTAATTAGTCAAAATTGTCATGCTAAAATATATAAAGATGCGATGCGATGCAAATGCATGTATGCAAAAGAAAGGTATTGACTTATAATTCAATTTCTTATTAGAAAACTTCACTAGATAACAAGTTCCTTTACGTAAAGTAGATTTACATAAACGATTTTACCCTAATGCTTAGAGTTTTTATTTTCTTGAGAAGTCCAACTAAATTCTAACCCCGATTTGACTTTGTCTCATACTGCACACTTAACACATCCGCTTCGACCACTAGTGTTTGCAAATGGTCAGCTACTCCCCGCATTTGATTCAGAGCTTCGCCCATAACATAATCCCTATCTCAAACTTGCCTCTGAGTATGCTGAAGGTGCCATTCATTTGTTTCCATTGTCCTCTCAAGAACCTTGGTTTCATATTTCACTACTCTACAATGCGACTTCCAATTCTTCCACCCTCCTATTCAACCTCTCAATCTCGACTCGACTTGCTTTCAACTCTACTATTGAATTCTTGTTACGACGTTTATATAGGGATTCCTCTAACTCTTTTAATCAGGCCTTTAACTCAGTTATCTCAGCTTGACTTTCCAACAAGCTACTCTTCATGGCATTTTTCTGAACCTGGGCATCCTAAAACTTGTTCTTCCACTAATTTGTTTTATTCTTTTCTTCACGGATTTCCCGTTGCCATTGTTCTGACATTTTTCCTAAACCAACAGTCCTCATCGACAAACAAAGTTTCTTATAGTCTTTCTTCAGGCTATCGAGATCTTTTTCGGCTTTATTTTTTTCTTTTCTCAATTTTTCTGCTCCTAATTTCATAACATCAACATCTAATCCCAAGAGTACCTTTCCTTTTTCCAATTTTTCTATCATTTTTTCCATTTCAGAATTCTTTCTCTCAAAATCTTGTTTGATAATTTTCAATTCTATTGGGACAACCTGCAAGTGCTCTTTAATTGGGCGAACAGCTTCTGGGTTTGGTACAGGAATGTTATCATTGATCCTTCTATTCCTCCACCAATCATATTATGTAGTTATCATGGGATTGGCACCAAACACTTTCATTCTCCGAACTTAGTTCCATGCATTCAAAATCTCTCGAATTCTCTTCTTCTTATTCTCTCCTTTATATGTGAATTCACACTTGGTTAATCCCTGAGTTGCTGGTATGAATTGTCTTAACCTGTACTGTCTTGAAACCAATAAAGGTGCATATCCTACAGCTCCCCAAACCCCAACCAATGGAACCTAGTTGAAGTCTCCACATCAATACAAGATTTCATCAAGAACAAACCATGGTACCTGCCATTCTACGTCCTTGTCTCGGAGACTTTGAAGTATTACCATCCATTTTTCCTTCAAGAAGTTTTCTTGTCTTTACGTAGTTACAAACTCTTTCAAAGGAGAATAATCTTTAGAAAGGTACTGATAAGAGACTTTTTCTATCTTCGAAAAGTGACTGTGAAACCATACTATCAACAATAGTGCGCAGCCGATAAACCGTCCCTCTCCTTCTCTTCTACACGCATTTAACGATCTGAAAGTTTAAGCCAATATTGCTGGGACTAGTGTAACCTTTTTATTCAACCTATCGAACAAATTTGTGACTTCATCTTTTATGTGTTCCAAAGCTTTGGAAAAAATGACTAACCCGTACATACTTAGAGCCAGGATGTCAATCTTTTTCTTCGCATCAGGATAGGCCAGGATCAAGTCTCGCAAACTCTTCCATGTAATGCATTTATTGTCGCCTTTCACCTTAACCCAAGCTGCGACCTATTTCTCACTCATGCCAGTGATGTTTGTTAATCTCTTGATGAAAGTCGGGACACTAAGAGCTCTTGAGTAAGCTCTATCAGCCAGAATCTTCGTACAATGGAGTAAAGTGGTGTATTCCTTTATCGTAGGTGTCATGTCTACATTCCTAAAAGTGAAACAACTATAGGCTGGGTTCCAGTGTTATGCCAAAGCTCGGAAGAGGCCCTTATCTACTTTTACCTCGAGTAAGTATGGAGAATCTCTGTACTCGTGGAAAAAGGTTTGCTTCATGTCACTATCCCATTGGTCCCATATTTCTTTCAACTCTTGCACATTATTCTAAGTTGTACTAATTCTGGTGTAATCACAAAATTCTGATTCATGCCCTTCTACTAAGCTATCACCCTTCTGGCATTAATTTTCCTCCGACCACATACGCATAACCATGTTATCCTCCACCTTATCAAGATCCTTGTTCTCCATGATCAATTCTCTTATAAGTAATTGAGTTTGAATCAATACCTTTTTCTTGTATGATGATGCAATGCAAGCAAAAGAAACAAAACAAAACAAGTTAGCAAAATACATCAATACCAATATACAGGTATAAAACAAAGAACCTGAGAACTTGTCTTGGATAGTCACTAAAAAGTTCGGTATAACTCTTTCTAAGGCAAGTACTTACGGCTCATTATATGTGGTTTAGTCTCTAGTATAAAGGGTACCCAAACCAGCAGATTCCTCGATCCTCACCTATTACAGGCTCATACGGATGAGTTCGATTTAGAGGGACACATTTCCCATAAGTTTGCACGGAAGTGAAAACTTTACGAAAACATAGGTACGAATATAATCCCGAAAGTGATTCACTATCCTACACAGAGGTGAAGACCTCACGAAGAAGTAGCTTCTCACTTTCACTTAAAGGGTGTAGTAACAGATGCACATGAATGCAAGCTTATACTAGCAATATCAATGTAATATTATCATGGCATCACACAAAATGTAAAGGATCGTATATTAAACCAAAACCCAAAAATTTCCCCAGTGGAGTCACCAAGCTGTTGAAACGTTTATTTTTGGAAAACAAACAGGTCTAGAAAAATATTTTTAAAATAAAAAATTGGGAGTCGCCACCAATCTTTTTATTTGGTGTGACTGGATCACCACAAAACGTTTAAAATCCGTTTTGAAAAATATTTTGGTCTTCGAAATCCAGAAAATGGGTTCGGGAGTCGGTTACATGTGAGGAAGGATTAGCACCCTCACACGCCCAAATTTGGTACCATATCGATTATTTTCGGGTCTTGTTTGTTAAAATATTGAAATCTCGAGTGAAGTTTACAATATGATCCTTGAATGCATGATTTATTTGATGTACACATTTAAGAAGGAAAAATCGAATTTCATGAGGAAGTCTCATTATTTCAAAATGATCTAGGAAGAAAGTCACGTTTAGTGAGTTAGGACATAACGTTTCGAGATCTGAAACAACGAGCATTCCCTCGTTGCCATTTTCAAACCTTTAAAAGGGTATTCGATTATTCTGATTTGAAGAAAAAAAATCGTGCCTAGTAAGTTAAGGCATAATTTTTCAAAACCAGAAATAAAGGAATTTTGCCTCGATTTTAAAATATTCATATTTTTTTAGAGAAAATCAGAAAGAAAATTTAATTTGAAGATGAGTGCGTAAATTAAACATGAATGTGCAAATAATGAAAAAATTAAATGATGATTAAGCAGATAAATAAATGCAAAAATTAAGCGTAGGATTAGTAATATACGAAGTACGAAAAAAACGTGAAACGAAATCAAAAAACAAGATTAGTTAAAACGGTGAAGAAAAATAATTAAATTTTATGTACAAAAATTAAAAAAATGGAAAAACAGGATCGAAAATGAAGTTTCAGAGAATTCGGTGTTAGAACGTAATTTTGGAAAAATTTAAGGGCAAAAATGTAATTTTGGGAAAGTTTGGGGGTTAAAATGTGATTTTGGTTAAGTTTGGGGTCAAAATGTGATTTTGAGAAGGTTTAGGGGGTTAAAATTTGATTTTGGAGAAGTTTGGGGGTTAAAATGTAATTTTGGAAAAGCTTTGGGGTTAAATTGTTATTTTGGGAAAGTTTAAGGGTCAAAATGTGATTTTGGGAAAGTTTAGGGGTCAAAATGTGATTTTAGAAAATTTTAAGGGTGAATGATTTTGGAAAAGTTTAGGGGTCAAAATGTAATTTTGGAAAAGTTTAGGGATAAAAATATAATTTTGGGAAAGTTTGAGAGTCAAAATGTGGTTTTTAAATAAAATAGGGACTTTTGTGCAATAAACCCAAAAGGGGTGACACGTGGCAGCTTCCCAGGCTTTTGGAAGTCAAGGGACTAAATTGAAAATAATTTAAAACTATTGGGAAAATTTAAAAAAAATTAAAAATGTGAAAAAAGACGAAATTTCAGAAATCCAAAAATGTGAAAGGACCTGAAGGGTAAATAACCTATCCTCAAAAAAGGCAAACCCTGGACCTGGACGGGTTGGATTTGGTTCAAGGGGTCAAAACGGTGCCATTTTGGCACTTTGACCCCTTCCCTTAAACTAGTTTTTGACAAAAAAATCATTTTCTCTTTTCCTTTTTAAAAAAAAAAACTCAAATTTCTCCTTTTTTTTTCTCTCTGGCCTCCAAGGCCGACCACTAGGGTTCCGGCAACGATTCGTCGTCCTTGCTGCCACGTGCCATCATCAACCGTTGTCTCGCGCCACCATGTATGACAGTTCGGTGAGCAAAACCTTTCTTTTCTTATTTTTTTCGAAAAAATCACAGATCTAAGCTTTTAAAATGTCAAAACCAAGCAAAAAAAAAAAACCTTTTTAAACAGATTTCAATTTTAAGACTTCTTTTTAAAAAAAAAAAAACTTTAGATCTGGATTTGGCCCTTCCTCTTTCGATTGTTTCCCTCTCTTATTTATTTATTTTTATTTAAGAGAAATCCCAAATCTAGTCTTGGGAGTTTCGAAAAAAAAAAGGTTTTGTTTTTTTATTTTTAAGAAGACCTTAGATTTGGGTTTGATTTTCATTTGAAAAGGTTTTTTATTTTAGAATTTTAACTCCCTTTTTAATCTGTTTATGTATATTTTCTCTTTCAGAAACGATGAAATGCCCTCCTTGTCGAACCCCTCACGAACTCGAACAAATTCGAAGGGTTTTCGACCGGAGCAACGACGACAGCAACGATGGGATCAAGTAAGACCTTTCAAATTTATTATTATTATTATTTAAAATTATAATTATTTATTATGTATTTATTAAAAATGTTTTGAAATAAATAACAATTTATGTGTAGTATTGAAAGCAGGTACATATATATTAATATGTATTTAATAATAAAACGTTTCAGAATTCGAATGATAAACAAACAATTAATCAATATATACCTTGCTAAAAGAGATTGGAATGTTGGGATTTGATTTTTTTGAACTGTACTTCTTTTATTGTATTGTTTTCGAATCCTTCTGTTTTTTTGCATTTGATTTTGAAAGAACTTGTAACCATTACAAATGATATTAATTTCGGCTTTATGGCCTGAATTACAATCATTATAATTTGTTTTTCTCCACTAAATGCCGGTCTTTTTCTCTTTGCAGGTGGCGGTGGTGATGGTGGCAAGTTTCTTGGTGAACTGCTGGTGGTGCTAACTTGGCAGCATCTGAGTAGGCAAGGCAGGGTAGCTGGCAGCACAAGTAGTTCGCTAGGGTTTGACCTTTCTTTTTGTAAAATTGGACCAAATATGTAATCGGACCTCTTTGGGTTTAATTGTATTTGGACATTTGGACAAAATAAATTTTAAATTTTATTTTGGGTTCAATTTGGGTCTAAATGTTGGACCCTATCAAAATTGGGCTCTAACAATAGTTCCTGATAACTCACATTTTATTTTACCTTTTAATTCACATAAAAAAAAAACATAAAGTCAATTTATAATTTATTTCTACTGAAAAGTTAGCTTGAAAGTTAAATAGTTGGCCATTTATTATGAAAATAAAAATATATAAAAATTTGCACCTTCAAGTAAAAATAAAAATATATGAAAATTTGCACTATAAAAAATTTCTAATTTGTCTTACAATTTTTTTATAAGAAATTATTTAATATAGGGACATTGAAAATTTTTAATTTTACATGCGAGATCTTGTCACATTTTATTTATTCATGTGCTTTACTATACAAGCTAAAACACAAAAGTTTATTTCTTTTGTTTCTATAAATAATAACTTAAATAAAAAATATTTAATGTATTTCTATTATCTCATTATCAAGAACTTAACTTTCTATAGAAAGAATAATTTAAAATTTTTATATCAACTACTTAAAATTTCACGTACTGATGCATAATTATTTCTTTAAAGAAATTAGGATAAACTATTCAAATTCATTATTAGAAAAATATTGTTCTTTTAAAAATTGTTTAGAAAAGTCGATTGAGTTTTAGTTCGATTGATATGAGTGCTGTTGTCAATGCAAAAGGATGTGTATTTGAGTGCGCTGAAACGCATTGTCCTCCTATTTATGGTAGTGAGGGATTATGGGTAGTTCTAGATATTATACCTGTTGGAGCCCAATTTTGACCGAGTCCAACATTTAAAATTTTAAATTTAAATTTAAAACCCAAATACAATTCCAAGTCTAAAATGACAAAACCCAAACACTAAAAACCAATACATGGCCCAACCAATTACAACCCAAAGGGCCCAATGCAATGAAATTTTGAAACCCTAAATTACAAGTGGGTCTGCTGCCGCCCTTGTCCTGGCCAATCTAAATCCACCAGGTCAGCACCATCACCACCAAGTTGCACCACCGCCACTGCAATCTGCAAAGGAGAATAGATGAACATATAATGATAGTAATAAGACTATAAATGTCAAGTTAAAAGCAATTGTAAAGTTACGAATTTTCTGGGGAAATTAATACAAAAACAACACAGATTTTCTAGTATCTCGCAATCAATATACAAGCATTTGAAACATTGATAATCGAAGCATTCCAAGCATTCTGATCCCTAGGTACATATTCACAGATGCATTCATTTATTGTTTATACACTAGTAAAAATTCAAAACGTTCATATACATTAACTGGCATATTTATTTTGTCATTGATTATCATTTATTATTACTAATTTCCAAATATTTTATAATAACTACGTAATAAATAAATATAATAAATAATTTTAATAATAATAATAAAATCAAAAAAGGAATCGGAAAGGGCGTATCTGGGATCCAAAATGCCGCCATCGTGGGAGCCATGAACGGGGTCCCTCCGGGCCATCCCATATTCACGAGGGATCCCTTCATATGTACAACTGCAAAAAAAAAAAAAAAAAAAAAGAGAACACTTTAAAAAAACGTATTTTTAAGTCATCAAAGTTTTTAGATTTGGAAGATCTACTTTATAAAAGTTCGATCTTTTTTTAATAAAGGAAAACAAAAAAAGGTGAAAATAAAAAATAAAAATACGAAAACATATTTAAAAAACAAAAAAAGGGGTTTAAAACTTCAACCTTTTTGAAGATCGAGGCTCGATCTTGCTAGATCCGAGCTCGATCTAGGTTTTAGAGTAACAAATATTAAAAAGGAAAAATTTTACCTTTTGACCACCATGCACGACAGTGGTCGACAGCGATCAAAAGCGATCGGCGATTGGAACCCTCGGTTGGACTCGAGGAGAGAGGGGAGAGGTTTTTTTGAGTTTTTTTGGTGAGAAAAAAGGAAAAATGAAAAAAAAGAGAGGCTAAAATGCGATATTTAGAGGCTACCAAATTGGCACTGTTTTAGGCATAACCAAAACACTCCAAAACGACGTCGTTTTGATTTGACCCGGTCCGACCCACTCCGACCCAGCTTAGGATCCACGTGTTTTCATTTAATGATCTATTTATGCACGTAGTCCTTCTGCATTATTCAATTGTTTTAATTTAATCCCTAATGTCATTTTTAATTTATTTTAAATTTACCCTGAAATTTTGATTACTTTACAATTTAGTCCCATGATTCTCTGGAAGCCTAAGAAGCTACCACGTGTCCCTTTTTGGGTTATTTTGCATTTGATCCTTTCTACTTTTCCTTTATTTCAATTTCATACTCCGAAACTTCATTTTTCGACCTCGTTTTTTCGTTTTCTTCGATTTTTGTACATAAATTTAATTATTTTCTTCGTCTTTTAATTAATCCTATTTTCTAATTTTGTTTCACATTTTTCTATTATGTACTTCGTATATTATTAATCCTGCATTTATTTTTGTTTCTATTTATCTGCTTAATTGTTTCGTCTTCGTGTTATTTAATTTTGCCAACAAATTGCATATTCGTGTTTAATTTGCACACTCATTTTTTAAAAATTGTTTTCATAAAAATACATACAAAATAATTTCAAAATCTAGGCAACATCCTATCGTGAGAAAATCTCGAAGAATTATGCTCTAATGTGCGAGTGTGATTTTTCGTATAATTCACGCGATCGAGTATCCTCTTTAAAACTTTTCAAAGTGTCCTTCAATTTCGAAATTTCGAGAACGTCGTGTCCTAACGTGTTGATTACGACTTCAATTCTTTGAGAAATTTGAAACACGAGGGCATTTCTCTTCAAATCTAATTTTTGAAATTCACGTGAAATAAGTTATGTGTCCAAGGATCGTATGTTAAACTTCATTCGAAATTTCAAGTTCTCAAAAAATATATAAATAATTTTAAACACAAACGAGGCAATATCCTTTCATGTGAAAGCTTCGAAAACTTATGCCCTAACGTGCTGGGTGTGATATTTCGTATAATTCACGCGATCGAATATCCTCTTTAAATATTTTCAAAGTGTCCTTCAATTTCGAAATTCCGAGAACGTCGTGCCCTAACGTGTTGGACACGACTTCAATTCTCCGAGAAATTCGAAACACGCAGGCATTTTTCTTCAAATTTGATTTTTGAAAATCATGCAAAATGAGTTATGCGTAAAAAGATCATATTTTAAACTTCGCTCGAGATTTCAAAGTTTTAACAAACAAAACCCGAAAATAATCGATGTGGTATCAATTTTGGGTGTGTGAGGGTGCAAATCCTTCCTCACACGTAACCGACTCCCAAACCTTTTTTTGGATTTCGAAGACCAAAAAATATTTTTCAAAATGGGTTTTTAACGTTTTGCGGTGATCCAATCACACCGAATAAAAAGATTGGTGGCAGCTCCCATTTTTTCGATCATTTAAAATATTTTTCGAGACCTGTTTGTTTTCCAAAAATAAACGTTTCAACATCTTGGCAACTCCGCTGGAGACTTTTAAATAAAAGAGAGTCAAGCCAAAAGTTGATTATTTTCGGGTCTTTTGTTGAAAATTTTTAAACCTTCGGTTTTGTTTAATATATGATCCTTTGCATTTTTGTGTGATGCTATAATTGCTAGTATAAGTTTGCATTCATATGCATTTTGTTACTATCTTCTTAAGTGGAAGTAGGAAACTACTCCTTCGTGAGGTTTTCACCTTCGTGCAGGATAGTGAACCGCTTTCGGAGTTACATCCATACCCATGTTTTCGTGAAGTTTTCACTTCCGTGCAAACATGTGGGAAATGTTCCCCCTAAATTGAACTCATCCGTATGAGCTTGTAATGGGTGAGGATCGAGCAATCTACTAGTTTGGGTACCCTTTACTCCAAAGCCTAAACCACATATAATGAGCCGTAAGTACTTGCCTTAGAAAGAGTTATACCAAACCTTTTAGCCATTATCCAAGACAAGTTCATAGGTTCTTTGTTTTATACCTTATATTGAAGAGTTCTGCTAACGTGTTCTGTTTTGTCTCTTTTGCTTACATTGCATCAGCATACAAGAAAAGGTGTTGATTAAAGTTCAATTACCAAATAGGTAGTTTCATCATGGAAGACGAATTTCTTGATAGAGTGGAAGATAACATGGTTGCGCACTTATGGTCAGAGGAACGACAGCATGAGAAAGGAGACAGTTTGAAAGAGGGGCATTTATAAGAATTTTAGGATTATACTCGGATTAAGGTAACACAAAATAGTTTGCAAGAATTGAGAGAGGTCTGGGGTCAGTGGGATAGTGAGATGAAGCAAATGTTCTATCGGGAATATGGAGACTTACCCTACTTACTCGAAGTGAAGATAGACAAACATCTCTTTCGAGCTCTCACCCAGCATTGGAATACTGCTTAAAGCTATTTCACCTTTGGAAACTTTGACATGACGCCCATAGTGGAATAATGTACCGTATTGATTCATTATCCCAGAATTCAAGTTGACAAAGCATACTCAAAAGATGCATGTGTCCCAACCTTTCTGAAAAGATTGATGAACGAAATCGGGATGAGTGAACAGTGGTTTACGTCTTGGATCAATGTAAAAGGAGATAATAGGTGTATCAATTGGAAAAGTCTGTGAGATCTAATACTAGCACACCCGGATAGGAAGAAACGCATTGACATTTTTGCTCTTGGCATATACGGGTTAGTCCTTTTCCCAAAAGCATTAGGGCATGTGGAAGATGCAGATGTGATTCTGTTTGATCGGCTTAGTAAAAGAGTCACGCCCGTCCCAATAATTCTCACTGAGACTTTTAGATCATTAAACGCTTGTCGAAGAGAAGGGGAAGGGAGGTTCATTGGTTGTGCACCACTTCTAGTGGTTTGGTTTCAAAGTCATTTCTGAAAGGTAGAGAAATTTTCATGAAAAGTGTTCTTGGTCGATTTCTCGCCTTTGAGGGAATTTGTTACCACACAAAGGGAGCAAAATATATCCATGGAAAAATGGATGGCTATCCTTCAAAACCTTCAGGATGAGGACATCGAATGGTACGCGTCTTAGTTTATCCTTGATGAGATCCTTTATCGTTGTGGCAGCTTTAATTGGGTCCCTTTACTCGAGGTATGGGGTGCTATAGGATATGCCCCTCTGCTCGTGTTGAGGCAATACAAGACGAGACAATTTATCCCTGCGACATATGGCGTAGCTCAGTGCGAGTTCACCTACAAAGGTAATGATTACAAGAAAAAGGTCCGAAAGGTAGAAAATGCATGGAAGGAAGCACATAGGATGAAGAAGTTCAGTGTAAACCCGTTGACGACCTCGAATTATGATTGGTGGAGAAGTAAAAGAGTTAATGATAACATTCCAGCATTGAATCCAGAAAATGTTCGGCAATAGAGCTATATTTGCAGGAGGTCCTGTCAGAGATAGACATCATGAAACAAGACTTTGAGAAGAAGAGCGCAGAATTCGGAAAGAGAATAGAGGTTTTGGAAGAAGAAAAGATGAAGTTGGGATTGGACGTGGATATACATAGGTTAGAGGCTGAAAGATTAAGGAAGGGAAAAAACAAAGTTAAAAATACTTAGAAGACTTGAAGAAGGTTTATAAGAAGCTTCGTTTGTCCATGAGAACCATGGGATTAGGCAAGACGTCGGAATAATGGTGGCAGGAAATATAGAAACAAAAAGATCAAACAGAACAGTGACAAAGGAAACTCCAAGGCAATCAGGCTCGAGAGAATGCCATGAAAGGAGAATTGCTAGAAAAACAAGTCAAGAAGGCCGAACTGAAAGCCCAAATAGCTGGATTAAAAGCTATAATAAAGAAGTTAGAAGAGTCACTACGTAGACACCGCAACCGGAACTCCGTCTTGGAACTTAAAGCGAGTATGGCCGAGAGTAAGGAATTAAGGGAAAGGGTGTAAGAATTGGAGGCTGCACTCCACAACAATGAGATTCGAATTGAGATCCTTGAGAGAAATCTAGAAACTAGTTAATGACACTTTTGACAAGCTCGGAGATAGGTCAAAGAAAGAGATTATGTAATGAGAAAAGCACAGACCCAAATGAGGGAAGCTACTGATCACATGTAAGAGTTAGTTGTCAAAGTTGATATTTTGAGTATTCAATATGAATCGAAATCAGAACTAGGACAGAAATTAGTCGGGTTTTTTAGGAAGATCAAAGCTTTAGGCAATAAGGCAAAGTCATTTGTGTAATTTCGCTTTATGTAAAGAAGTTTTTCTTCTAGAGAAGTTGTTCTAATGGAATTGAATTATAAGTCAATACCTTTCTTTTGCATACATGCATTCATAAGCATTGCATTTCATCAACATGCATTAAATTTTAAGAAAATATCCCTAATTAATTAAAATCTTCTCAAGTTAAATCAGAAACCATAGAGAAACCACATCACTACAGTACTCAAAAAGTAATGGATCAGAGAATCGAACGTTTAGAACAAATCCAGAAGGAAATGCAAGAGCAAGTGCAAGTGTAGCTATAAGACTATTTGGCAAAGGTACAGCAAGATATGAAAGACCAGATTATAGAATCTCAAAGGAGCATTATAAGTGAGCTAACACAATTGATAAGAGAAGGGGCGGATAAGGCAAAAGGTCCTGCTATATGCCCATGGGAGGAGATTGAGGAACCTAGATTTCTCCCAGGCTATGCTTCTGTGCATACTCAAGCACCGCCAGAAACGTACCCATGTGGGGTACCTGTAACAATAAGAGCACAACAACACCTCGGTAGCATGTTAGGGCCAGTGAATTTTTAGATGGGATTCGATTTCAACCTCGGAGATAATGTAGTCATTCCTGTCATCAATGACTTGGATGACGTAGAGGAGATTGAAAGAGCAAGGCCTGAGATCCTTAGACAGCTAGAGGATAGATACAAATGGTTGGAAGAAAAAGTGAAAGCAATGGTAGGCGCTGATACCTTCTATGGCATTGACGCTAAAGAGTTGAGCTTTGTCCCGAACCTAGTGCTCCCCTCGAAATTCAAAACACCTGATTTTGAAAAATACAGCAGGACCAACTATCCCGAGGCACACATTACCATGTTCTGTAGAAAGATAACTGGGCATGTCAATAATGACCAATTATTAATACATTGTTTCCAAGATAGTCTAACAAGATCTGCTGCAAAATGGTACAATCGGTTGAGTCGTGCCCAGATAAACTCATGGAAGGATCTGACACAAGCATTTATGAAGCAATACAGTCATGTAACTGGCATGTCACCTGATAGATTGACCTTGCAGAGAATGGAAAAGAAGCCAAATGAGAGTTTCCGACAGTACGCTCAAAGATGGAGAGACATAACAACCCAAGTACAACCACCAATATTGGAAAAGGAAACAACTATATTGTTTGTTAATACTCTAAAGGCCTCTTTTATTAACCATATGTTGGGAAGCGCTACCAAAATTTTCTCTGACATGGTTATATCAAGGGAGATCGTCGAGAATGCGCTACCAAAAGTTTCTCTGACATGCATTAAGGTGGTAAGATCACCATTGAGATGGGTATTGCACGAAATGGTGAAAGTGGGTTTAATCGCCCAAGATTCGAGATAAGGAGTAAGAAAAGGATGCTAATGTGAGTTCCACAATAATGAAGGGCATGAGATTCAGGAATGTGACGAGTTCAAAACTGTGGTATAGGGATTGATGGACAATAAGGAGTTAGAATTTTTTGAGGAAAAAGAAGAAATAGAAGAAGTGTGTGCCTCTGAAGAAGACACAACTAAGAAAACTTTTTGGGGTTAAGAATCCAATGATAATCATATCACGGCCAAGAAGTGACGAAATTGAAGCAAGAGTTACTCTCACAATAATAATCCAAAAACCCGTAGCCTTCCCCTACAAGGATAACAAAAGGGTATCTTAGAATTACAATTGTAATGTAATGGTATCGAGAGGGAAAATTTCAAGGTTGAATCAGAAGGAGCTCGGGACATGAGCCTTGTCACGTGTAGTGCGAAAAACTATTCCCCTACAAGAACAGAAAATGAAACACTTGAAAAAAACCTAGAAGAGTTGAAAAGAGGAAGTATTAGTGGACTAAAGTCACTAATTAATGAGCCAGTGATAGAAAAATAGGCTAAGGAATTCTTAAAGTTCCTCAAGCACAACGAATACAACATGGTGGATAAATTACACAGGCAACCGGCTCGTATATCCATTTTAACGTTGTTATTAAGCTCGTAAGCACATCATAATGCACTAATGAGAGTATTAAATGAGACTTATGTAGCCGATGACATTTCAGTGAACAAATTAGATCGCTTGGTCAATAATGTCAGTACCGATAATTTCATCTTTTTTTAATGATGACGAAATACCCCCAAGAGGTATAGGGTCAACAAAAGCGCTACATATCTGTAAAGGTTACACACTGCTTGGTGTATTGATTGACAACGGTTCAGCCTTGAATGTTCTGCCATTGACAACATTAAAGAGGTTACCGATCAATAGTTCTCATATGAAGACATGCCACAATGTAGTGAGAGTGTTCGATGGAACAGAAAGGAAAGTTATGGGTCGGATCGAGATAGCATTATTAATTGGTCCAAACTCATACGAAGTAGAATTCTTAGTAATGGATATCAAACCAAGCTACAACTGCTTACTTGGAAGACCACGGATCCATTCGACAAGGGCAATGCCATCATCATTACACCAAAAGTTGAAATTGGTGACCGAAGGACGATTAGTCACAATTAATGCTAAGGAGGACTTAATTGCATCAATAACGAATGATGTGCCATACATTGGAGCAGATGAAGAAGCCTTAGAGTGTTCTTTTCGATCCTTGGAGTCCGTTAATGCGACCTTCATCGCCGAGGGAAATAGAATCCATATACCCAAAATATCAAAAATTACGAGGATGGCCCTACAAATGACAATTGGTAAAGGAGCCCTAACGGGAAAA